>JAPDVU010000009.1:87529761-88129761 GCA_026230045.1 Corynorhinus townsendii
TATGGAGCCAGGATTTTCAGCCCTTGGTCTGGGTTAAAGCCAGGGTCTTTCCACTCTCCAGGTGGGTAAGGGACACAGAATCCCTCAGCAGGAACGGACTGTGCCGGGAGTGTAAGGGATACACCAGCCACGCACAGATCCCCATGAGAAACGCAGCCACCAGGAGCAAAGCAGTCAGCCAGTCCCATGACAATAGGCATGAGGAGGTAGTCAGCCCTTTCTTTCCTCTGAGCTCGGGGAAAGCCACTATCCCTGTGGTGCTGCAAGGCACTCTGGCCCTGAGCCCGCTGGCCTGGCGCATTCTCCTGCTCCACGTGGTCATGTGTGGGCCCTCAGGACAGTTTGTGCTGTTTACAAACCCTCACACTCTGCCCATGGTTTCTGGTTACATAGGGAGGGTTGATGCCTTATACACCCCAGGATGCCCTGCACAGGGGTGTACGAGGGTCAATACTGGCCCAACAGAAAGCTGGAACTTCCCCCCAGCCAGGGCCCAGGGACCATGACTCTGTTAAAATGGTGCAGAGAGAATGTTCTGGGCTCCCATGAACCTCAAGCTGGCCTTAGCCAGTCCACGTGTCATTGGGGAAAAAAATGTTTACATGGAGTTGGAAAGGCACAATTCATCAACCACGTGCCTCAGGTTCAGAGAGAGGAAGTAACTAGCCCACTGAGCTGAGAATAAGAGGGGCAGAGTGACAAGGATGGAGGTCCATGGTGGTCTGTCTGGTCTGAGAAAGGATTGGGAAAACTGAGTCTGTTCAGCAAGAGAGAGGCAGAGCACTATGTGATGGGGAACAACACATACAAAGCAGGGCCCAGATGCAGACACGAGGCAAGGCTGTGGGACACAGATGAGACACAAAAGAAGCAGCCTCTCTCCAGGTAAGAACCTCGGGACCACAGCAGACTCCCCAGGCCATCCAGCCCCTGCCTAAATCCCACTGTCAGCTTTGAGACGTCACCTTGGCAGTCGAAGGCTGGGGGCAGGAACTCAGCTATCCCTCTGCCACCTGCCCGGGAGACTGGGGCTGGAAAAGCAGCAGAATTCATGGACAAGAGATTCCTTGGGCTGAACCTCCTCTGAAACACTGCCCCCACCCTCCGAATAGGCACTGCGTTCAATCTGCAGGCTCGGCTCTCTGCAGGTAGAAGCATCCGCTCCGAGAGACACTCCCAGTGCAAGAGGCGAGGAGGATCTGGGAGCACCCTGCTCTGGTGTGCTCTGTTGCAATCACCTCTGGTCCACAGGAGTCTCCGAGCCCCTTTGCCCTCCCAGCCCAGCTTCAAAATTTCCAAGTGGGAGGCAGACAGGCCACCAGGTGGGCAGTGCTATAGGAGGTGGCGGGAACATGAAGTCTATTCTCTCGTAAGTCATGGGGAAGGGAGCATGGGGCGGGGTGGGGGCCACAGCTCTCAGACTTTTCCAAAAGGCCCTTCCTGACTTTTTTGCTATTTCACTTTGAATTGCAAGAATAAACTGTCTCTGTGCTTTAGCTGAAACTCTCATTCTCATGTCCTGATCCTTCTCTTCCCCTTGGCACACTGGATGGCAATGGGGAGGGTGCTGCATCTATCTTCACTGCACCCTGAGAAGTAACAGGGTGTGGACTGCTTTATAGTGTGAAAGCTAAAGGTCAAGGTTGTAGGCTGACAGGTCATCTTGCTCAGCCCCTTCAGGAGTTGCCTCACCAGAAGACAGATGTCCACATCCAATCACCAATCAACTTGAAAGTATAAAGGCCCAACCACTTGGACCCCTAGCTCAGGGCAGTTCTCCAGGGCCCTTCCAAGTCAGAGCTCCCCTAGGGCAGACTGAGGCTGCTCCATCCATCCTGCTTCCCTTCCCATAACAGGTGTTGATCCTCAGAGCACCCTCCAATAAATTTCCTGCCCAATCTCCTTCCCAGAGTCTGTGTCTCTGGGAACCCTGTCTGTGACAGCTTTCTGCCCCCCCCCCCCCACTTTCTTGATTCACATGTCTTTGGTCCCATGGGCTGCCTTGGCCTTCTTGGGCCACAGTGAGTAGGAGTGGGGGCCCTTCCTCAGAGGCTGTGATGATTAATTTTTACATGTCAGCTTGGCTGGGCTAAGGGATGCCCAGATAGCTGGTAAGACATTATTTCCGGTGTGTCTGAGAGGGTGTTTCTGGAAGAGATCAGCATTTGAATTGGTGGACTGAGTAAGGGTCACTTCCCAATGCAGGCGAGCATCATCCAATCCTTTGAGGGCCTAAATGGAACAAGAAAGTGGAGGAAGGTTGAATTTGCTCCCTGATGGACTGAAACATCCATTCTCTCCTGCCCTCAGGTACCAATGTTCCCTCCTGGTTCTTGGATGTTCTGGTTTGAATGGAACTACCCCACTGGCTTCCTGGACTCCAGCTGCATACACACATGGTAGGACATCTCAGCCTCCAAAATTGTGTGAGCCCAAAACTCAATAAATCTCTTTCTCTATCTCTACGTATGGTAGAGATAGAGATTGATTCTGCTCCTCTGGAGAACACTGACTAATACATGGGCAGAAAGTAAGGTGGCTTTTTTTCTCTTTGAATTAAGACAGCAAAATGCCTGAGGGCTTTCTCTTCAGAGCTAATATCAGGGGCCCCAGAGAGGCCCGCTTGGCCCACAGGGCTGGGCTAAGGTAGCATTTCTCAGACCCTGGGTCCCACATCACTGACCTGGACCTCCCACACAAGAGACCCCTACCTGCGGGGCTGCTAAACACACAGATACCTAGATCCATCCTAGAGGTTCTTATTCCAGAGGTCTAGAAGGGCCTGGAGGTCTCTGGGTTTAACCTGCTCTCCAGGTAGGCCTGCAAGCCAGGGACCATGAGGCACCTTCCAGCCTCCTCATCAGCAGCTAAGCCTCCAACCCCACAGTGAGAAAATGGAAATCTGTATTATCCAAGCTTTAGGTGGCCACTGCCAGCTCCTTACCTGAAAACAAGTGTCTGGTAAAGTCCAAATGGTCTCAAATGACAAAAACATTACAAATTGATTTCAACTGTCCATTAAAACTTAATAGCATTTCATTAAACTCCACTATTAAAAGACTCTATGCTATTTATTTATTTCAGTAAGAAATAAATAAATAGCATGAAATAAATAAATAGCATAGATGTGGAGTCACGGATAACAGTAAATAACATTTGCCTCCAGTTTTACTCTACAGAGCTTTTTCTCATATAGAACTTCATAAACTCTTCCAAATAATCCCAAAAGGTGAGGTAGGACAAGGACTACCTGTGATTTTGGGGTGAGGAAACAAGTATGAATTTGATCCTATAATTATTAACCCAAACGAACCCCAGTCCTTCCACCACACCTCAGCGCTGCCTGGAACATAAAAATCATGTGCAAATGGGCCTTTGACTCTCGCTGGTGCTTTTCTCACCGGGGAGAAAACTGAAGCGCCTTTTCCTGCCCCCACCTCCAGCCCCTGCATTTGCAGTAAATGTGCTGTTAGCTGTACCTAAGTTATCAAGGCCACCCTAGCTAAGGACAGCCAGAGGCTGACTCAAGGATATGCAATGATTCTCCCCTCTCTTCAGGCCATTTTTCCTCCCTGGGGCGAACCCAGGAGCCTGAGCCCAGGAGGGCAGGACTCTGCAGAGGGCTCTCATCACTGCCCGGGTAGCTCAGCTCTTTCACTGTCCTTAGCTCTTTAACTCCCAACAATGTGAGGACGGCTGTGGGGTGTATACATCCTCCCAGGTGCAGACCAAGCCAGGCACGTAAGTGATTCCCTTTAGGGAAGAAAAGCTAACAGCTCAGATTCCGGACTTAATTTGGGCAGTGCAGGGTGTGTCTGGAAATCTCCAAATCAAAGGGTCAGGGAGGCCACATGGCGGGGTGGATTTCCCACTCAGATGTGCTGTGAGTGGGTAAATTATTTGCAGGAAGAAGCAGAGAGCAGTGTGGTAGAGTGGAGAGGGAAGGATTTAGGGTTTCGTGAGTGTGTGAGGCTCAGGTCACAGGTGTCACCACTCTTCCCCCCGCCCCTCCCCCTCCAGCAGGGTCACTTTATCCTCATTCATCTCACACTCACTGTTAGAGTACTGGCTGGATGGAGAGGACTCAGGGATGAAAAAGTTGGCCTATGTCTTCCTCACAGGGTGGTCCTGAGGCTAAATGACTCATGTTCATGAAACCCCAAAACCCCCAGCATTGAATATCTGCTGGATACAAATGTGTGTAAGAGTCCTAGGAAGAGGTGGGCTGATGTCTGCAGTTTACTTTGAAATGTACCAAAAATAAGATGGAGAAAGGGATTGAGAGATTGATAGATAGCTCACAAAACAAATATAGTAAAATGGTAAATGGTAAAATCTAGACAGTGGCTGTGGGGTGGGGTGCTCACTGCATATAGTTCTTTTAACTTCTCTGTATGTTTGAAATTTTTCATTAAGAAAACTGAGGAGAGGGGAAGGACAATTTTTTTCAACAAATGATGTTGTGAAAACTGGATATCCACATGCAAAAGAAGGAAGTTGAACCCTTACCTAACATCGTATACAAAAGGCAACTCAAAATGGATTAAGGACCTAAACGTAAGAACTGAAACTTTAAAACTCTTAGAATTAAACACAGGAAAAAACTTCATGCCATTGAGTCTGGCTATGATTTTTTTTGGACATGACACCAAAAGCACAAAAGAAAAAATAGACAAGTGGGATTACATCAAGCTTAAAACTTCTATGAACCAAAGGACACAATCAACAGAGTAAAAAGGCAACCAAGGGAATGGGAAAAAAATATTCACAAATTATATATCTGATAAGGGGTTAATACCCAGAATATATAAAGAACTCCTATAACTCAACAATTAAAAAATAACCTGATTCAAGAATGGACAAAGAACTTGAATAGACATTCTTTTTTTGTTTGTTTGTTTTGTTAATCCTCACCTGAGGATATTTTTCCATTGATTTTGGAAGGGACAGGGTGGGGAAGGGGAGAGAAAGAGAAACATCAATGTGAGCAACACATCGATTGGTTACCTCCTGCATGCGCCCCAACCGACTGCGGCTGGAGATTGAACCTGCAACCCTGGTAAGTGCCCTTGACCGGGAATTGAACCTGTAACCCTTCAGTGCATGAGCCGACACTCTTAACAACTAAGCAATACAAACCAGGGCAAACAGACATTTCTTTAAAGATGATATGGCCAACGAGCATATGAAAAGATGCTCAATGTCACTAATCATTAGGGAAATGCAAATTAAAACCACAATGAGATATCACTTCACACCCATTAGGATGGCTGGTATCAAGAAAGAGAATAGCAAGTGTTGGCGAAGATGTGGAGATATTGGAATCCTTGTGCACTGTTGGTGGAAATGTAAATTGGTGCAGCTGCTGTGGAAAACAGTGTGGCAGTACCTCAAAAATGTAAAAATAGAACTACCACATGAGCCAGCAACCCAACTTCTAAGTATATATTCAAAATAATTGAAAGCAGAACCTTGAAGAAATATTTGAATACCCACGTTCATAATAGCCACTATTCACAATAGTCATGAGATGAAATCAACCCAAACGTCCACAAACGGATGGATAAAGAAACTATGGTATATACATACCCTGGAATATTATTCAATCTTAAAAAGGAAGGACGTTCTCTCGTGTGGTAAAACATAGATAAACTTGAGTGCTAAGTGAAATAAGCCAGTCACAGGAAGACAAAGATTACATGATCTCGCTTACGCGAGGTATCTCGCGCAGTCAAATTCATTGAAACAGAAAGTAAAGTGGCAGGAGTGGGAAATGGAGAAATGCTGTCTACTAGGTATAGCATTTCAGTTTTCAAGATAGAAAAAGGTTGCACAACAGAGTGAGCGTACTTAACACTGCTGCACTGTACACTTAAAACGGTTACGATGGTAAACTTTATGGGTCTGTGTGTTGCTTTTTTACCACAATTTTTTTTAAGTTGGGAGAAAGAAAAGGTCCAGGCTCAGTGTCAGCTGTTTGGTCCAGGATAGTTCTGGCCCAGAATCCCATCCCCTGGAGAAGTCCTGAGCCAAGGCCCCTTAGACCAGGCTGAGTCTCATCTGCCCCATTTTACAGACGAAGGCACGGAGCAAGGGCCTGGCTCAGTGTCAGCGGTGGATGCCTGCACAGCTGTATTAAAACAGAATCCTCAGAGCCCAGGCCCGGTGTTCTGAGCAGGAACTCTCTCCCTGCACAGAACCCCAGAAGCCAAACTTTAGTGATTTAATGAACATTCATTGAGCACCTGCTACGTGCTGGGTCCTCTGCCGGGCACAAGGACACAGAGGAGTCAGATTCAGCCTGTCATCTGGGAGCTCACAAGTTAGTGGGGGGACAGGGGCCTAACAAGGAGCTCAAGGACTCATCATCCAATGTGCTCAGAGTGCAGAGGCAGCACAGAGGATGCTCACACCTCTCTCAATAGTGACAGGATGGGGAAGGCTAACGGAAGGAAGAGGCAGCCACACAAGGGTTGATGGGATGGCAGAGAAGTTCCACAGTAAGGCCACATGGGGAAGAGCATTGTTGACCTGGGAACAACCCGTGCAAAGGCACAGACGCAGGAAGCAGACTGATGTGTTTGTTTAGATTATTAGAAGCTGCTCGGTTTTGCTGGAGCTTAAAGCGTGAGAGGAGGAGATGTAGAGCTGAAGCCAGACAGAGACACAGGCCTAAGGAATTGGATGTCTTCCTGTGGAGGAAGGGGAGTGATGGAGGGCTTTCAGCAGGGTAGCAGCAAGGTCCAATCTGCCCCTTACAATGTCCCCCTGATGGTTATGTGAAGGGTAGATTTGAGGTTGAGGTGTGAGGCAGGATCACAGGGGGCTGCTGAAACCCAGATTCTCACCAGAGTGATTGCTTAGACCATGGGAGTCTGAGGGGGCTCAGGGTGGCAGACAGTGGCTGCAACCAGAAGCCAGGCCCCCAGTAAACCTGGGTGGGCAGAGGCTTCAGTCTGCAAGGTTCCCTTGGTATAACTTGGAACACCAAGGACCGGTCACATGGGCAAAGGGGATGCCAACTAGCCAAAAGTCCCCCTCCTACCACCAGCTGTTCAAGATTCAGGGGGAAAGAGGAGCTACGGACTGAATTGTGTGCATTTCTCCAAAATTCATGATGAAGCCCTAACCCCCTAGTATTTGGAGATGGAGTCTTTGGGGCGATTAGGTTTAGATGAGGTCATGAGGGGGACCCCATGCTGGAATAAGTGTCCTTATAAGAAGAGACACCAGAGAGTGTTCTCCCCCTCTCCCACCCCCACCATGTGAGGACACAGTGAGAAGGTAATCAGGAAGAGAGCGTTCCCAAAAACTGAATCTGCCCGTATCTTTGATCTTCAACACTTGCTATTCTCTTTACATTTACTGTAAAAAGTAGATGTCTGGGGGGTTTTAAAGCCACTCAGTCTATGGTGTTCTGTTATAACAGCCAAAGCTAAGACAAGTGGATTGGAAGAAAGCCTGTCACCGAGGACATGTGACTACAAGCTGTGCTGTCATCGCATAAAAATAAATTGGGTCAAGCTTTGCCAGGGGGCACTAGGGCATCACAGAGGTTGGCTCTCCATTCTTCTTAAGGGAGGACGGCTCCTCCACCCCGCACAAAACAGAACCTGGTGGGGCTGCATCGTGTCTTCTCCTCGGAGCCCACAGACACAGCCTTCAGAGGTGGGAGAGTGAACTTGGTGACACCCCTGCAGGGTTCCAGCATCCCCACCACATCCTGCGGTGAGGCACTGCGCAAATCGCCCTCCGCTCCAGGCCGACATCCCTCAGCTCCAGTTTACACTGGAGCCCAGATTCACCCAGCTCTGGCACATAGCGCTTTGCAAGGGCAGCTGGTTCTGCAATTCCAGGAGATGTCAGCTCTACCACCCCTCTTCTCACCTGCTTTCCACTGCAAGTTCTCAAGCCCAAGTCCTGAGAGCTGGGCCCTTTCTGCCTGACACTGGGATTAACTGTAAGAAGACAGCCTTTGGGAAGGCTGGACCCCCAGCCACCTCCTCCCCTTTTCTGGAAAAGACTGAGTTTAGGGTCAGGATAGCAGCAGTCTTTAACAGAGAAAAACTATGTAATAAGCCCACTTCCGCTTGTCAATTTTGGCCTGTCCTTGCACTCAAAGAGGCGGGAAGCCCGGCCAGTGTGGCTCAGTGGTTGAGCATCAACCCATGAGTATATGGAGCTGTTGGTGATGCTGCTGTTGGGGCCCTAGGAGGAAAAGCAAAAATACCTAGAAGATGGAGTTGTCAAGTTACCCACCCACCGCCACCCACCACCACCCACCATAATAGGCCAAGGATTCTGCTAAGCATAGGCAGGCCCCAAACAGTCAACTCCATAGACCCCAAGGGTGGGGCTGCAGTGGAGTGCCGGCACTGGATCTGCCCAAAATGGGACAGCATAAACAGATGAGCTTATGGCTGATGACACTGGTCAAGGCCCTTCCCCTTTTCTGGCCACAATGTGGGTGCGATGTGCTCACTGCCTAGGACCCCAGACTCAGGGGCCAGGGTTCTGAAATGCTTCCCTGCAGGAGTGCGATGGGTTGAGCATTCAAAGCCAAAGAGGTTGACCTTGAGCCACAGGGTGTGGCCTTGGCCCCAGAGAGGATCAAAATGGGAAGGAGAAGGAAGAGGAAGAAAACCAACTCCCTGATCTGCTGAATAGTATAACTACCTCTTTCTTTATATTTTCTCCTATTTTCCTAATGTAACCCCCTACTTCTCCACTCAACATCCAGGCCATGTTCTAAAGTCCTCTACTCCCCTCCTGAGTGTTTTGAAGAGAATAATACTGGAATTAAACTGGCCACTTGGAGAACAAACATGTTATCCTCAGAGAATCAGAAGCTAAATCGAGGGACCCCAGCCACTCAGACAGGTGGAATGCACATTTGCTGCCCTTTGCCTGGCCCTTCCTTCTTTCCCATCCATAGCCCCCACCCTACCCCACTCCCACACACACATCTTACCTCCCCCCCACCCCCGACAGCAACTGCAGCATTCCAGGGTTCATATGATCTAGCTCCCTGTTTCCAGACTAGCTTCCACTCACCTCTCAAAGAAGTGGTTGACTAGAGCAAGAGAGACTGACTTCCCCAGGCTCTGCCTGCCTTTTCCTACATCTCATCTCCCTCCTTGTGTTCAGCATGTTGGAGTGAGTGACAGGAGAACCTTGTCTTACACCTGGAGCTGCTGCCCTGGAGACGCAGGGTCCCTGTGGCCAACGGGGAAATGACCAGTTTCCCCTGGGTGTTCTTATCCTGACCCAGAAGAGTCTCAGAAAATTCATGAGCTTAGTAATCATGTCCCGTGGCATCACTCTGGCCCCTGTCACCCCCTGTAAAATGACTGTGGGAGAAGAAGGCACAATGGGGAGTGCTGAGAGCCCTCTGGATGTGCAGACAGCTCAGCAGCCAAGCTGTGTGCCTGCGATAGGGACCAGCCCCCATAAAAGCTCTTACCAGAAAAAGAAAAGGCAGGTGACATCTGTGGATATTTACAGCCCCACACAGCATGATGGGAGGTGCTGAAAGATGCTTGTCTGACAACAAAACCCATTCCAACAGCTGGAACCACTCCAAGCTGGGATGAAGTATCAAAGGGCCCACAATCTCATTGGCAAGGCCATGCCGTCTGTTGAAGCTGAGAACAAGAGCAGATGCCAAATGAAAAGGCCCTCAGCTCATCCTCCCCATCAGTCTAGGGCCCAAAGTTTACCACAGATGCCAGGAAGGAGGCAGATGTTTAAAATGACCGAGTGGTCAGGCCCTATGAAGTGTCATCTTCAGCTCAACCAGACAGACAGCAGTAGCAACAATGGCATCTTCCTCGTCCTGTTGCTTGGCCTCCACCTCCCCCATTGACTCTGCAGGGCCTCACATATTAATATTAATATTTATCTAATAGTAATATTAATATTTATCTAAGCCTCAGTTACTCATCTATAAAATGAAGATAATCATATATCCACCAGCTGAACCTCATAAAATCATTCATTCATTTAAGAAGCACACCACATTCCAGCTCTTTGCCAGTGGCTGAGGAAAGAGAAATACACATGATAAGGATAAAACCTGCACGGAGGTCAGCCAGTGAGAAGACTCTGCATGGTAAATGGGGCAGAGGTCTCCTTCTCACAGGTTGGAGAAGACCAAGGAAGTAAGGAAGTTGAGTCGGGGATGGTAGGCAGTTCTTTCAAGAAACTTGTCTGAGAAAAGAAACCCAAGTTGGGGCCATGGCATAAAAGTAACACAAAATCAATAACATTGTCTTCTTAAAAATGAGTGATGCTTGATGTGTATGTGCTGATGGAAAGGAGCCAGTGGGTTAGAAATATGGAAACTATAGAAGAGAGGGGATGCCCGGTGGAGTGGAGTCCTGAGAAAATGAGCTAAGCTGGATCCAGAGGCGAGGCATTGATGAAGGAAGACCCCCTCAAGTCCCTACCTCTGTGGGTCCCACAGCACCTCAAACATACCTTTAGCAACACCCTTGTTCCATAGTATTAGGATTATTTACTCACTATACACACACACACACACACACACACACACACACACACACACACACACACACACACACCACACCCCAGCTGGGAGCTCCTAGGGTCTCCTTTTCATCAATGTGACCCAAGCAGCTAGCACAGTGACTGGGATCTCCCAGGCACTCAGTTACTTACAATAAATGGCACTACTTGCTTTAATGATAGCCATAGTAGGCAAGACTCAGAAATATCGTGAGATTCACTGAGAATCATTTCCCTAAAATGCTGAGCTCTGCAGATTAGCCAGGAGGCTGCAGCCTCCTCCCAGGAGAACTCTTCTGGCTTTGAACCCTCAGCCATTCAAAACACAAGCACACTCATACACAGAGCTCGAGCCAGAGGTGAAATGTCAACATCATCTTGGACTCAAATCAATCAGCTCAAGGCTTGGATGCATTAGTTAAGCCACCTCGCCCTGGACCTGCCCTTGCCTATATGGGGGCCCAGAGGGTTAATTTCCTGTCTTGGCCAGGACTCCAACTGAAAAAAAAAAAAGAAAGAAAGAAATCTCCTACTTAAATTTTCATCTCCTGCTGACTTTGTGGCAGATCTTCTCCACAACACCAAGGCAACATGTGGTCTGGCCTCTAATACACTATGGAGCAGGCCATCATGGGTACTGCAGGAAGGGGCCAGCCCAGAGTCCAGTTGACCTTTCCCTTGTGCTAGGACAACTTGGATCAGATTTCTCAAGACCTCAAAGGTCCCAGGTGGCTTGGAATAAAAAGCATTCAATCAGGAGCAAAGACTTAGGTTCTCATTCTGCATAGGCCACTTCTCAGCTGGTTGACCTTGGCCAAGTTCCTAGTTCATAAGCATCTTTCTTCTTCCTGTGTCCTCTCATGGAAGAAGAGGGGAGGGAGCTCTCTTTTATTAAGGCACTAATCCCATTTATAAAGTCTCCACCCTCATGAACTACTCCTCCCAAAAGTCTCTCCTCTTAATATAATCACTTTTCGGGAACAGGTTTCAACATATGAATGACAGGGGGAACACACATTCAGCCTATAACACCATCTCTACCATGGTAATATAGAACTATGTGACTGAAAGCCCTTTCTAAAGTATAAAGTACCATTTCTAATGTAAGAAATAATGGCATGATGATATGATGTTGATGAAGATGATGATGTAACCTCTGCTGCCAGTCAACTGAACTACCTGGAGGGACATCTACTGGTAGAATGTGGCTTAAGGAACTACTTGTGAAATTAAATCTAGTGGTGAAGTAATAGTACTGTATACCATGCTTAATGCTGATTCCTTTGATCGGCACTGGTGGAAATCATGTTCCATAAGCAGAGTGAGTCAACAGCCTTGAACTGTAACTAGGAACCCCGAACCCTAACTAAGCGCCATACACTCTTTGGGGCACCACAACAGGAAACAGATGATGACAACACTCTCTGCCCTCCAGAACCTCTCAGTCTGTCCATACCAGCAACCTTCCTAAGGGCTAAGCTGGCAATATGATTCAAAAGCCTTAACTCAATAATTCTGCAAGGATTTATTCTAAGGAAATTATTAAAGGTGTGGGGAGAGATTTTAGTAAAAAGATGTTCACAACGTTCCAGTTCCAATAATGATGGAGTGGCTTGTATCACTCGAACTCTACTTTAGATAAAAATTATAAACTCTAGAATAAATTTTTAAACAACCAGTCACACAAAGTCCCAGTTCCAGTAATGATGGAGTAACTTCTTTAGATAAAAATTCTAAACTCTAGATTAAAATTTTAAACAACTATTTGAAGACACTAGAAATCAACAAAAACCCAGCATAAACTGAAGGGAAGTCAATACTTGCAAAAATGGAATAGCACTGAGTCAATTCTACATTATATGGCTTTTCCCCTGAGGGGACACCTCAGGTCAGACAGTACAGAGTGGCCAGAACTCACATCAAAAGCTGCCGTTGTTTAGATTTAAGGCTGCCAGAGCACCTGGAAACTGACGGAAGAAATCTAATAAGGGAGTAGGCACACAGAGCAGAGAGCCCCAAACTCTGTATACAAACTCCCCTGAAATCATGGGCTGACTCCTGAAATGTACATGTGTAAGCAAGATCCCATTGAGCTCAGTAGAAAACAATAGTGGGAAGGCTACAAAAGCTGAGCAAAGATATAAGCTGCTACCCAACAGAAGGAAGATGATTTAGAGCTTGAGTCTCTCCAAGTTAGCAGATATAGTTAACACCCATGGCCTGACTTTGAAACCACAGACAGTCTATGCCTTAGAATAAAAACTATATCCCAGGTCTAAGGGGGTTACATACACGTCCCAATAAAGTATAAAAAAAACAAGCCTTAATAAATTTACAGTACATTAACTGCTTGCTAGAACAAAAATTTATGCTCTTCAAGAAAACCAAAACCTCTACAACATATAAAATTGTTCAGTATATAACCAAAAGTTATTAACAAGGGAGGGAGGGAGGGAGGGAGGGAGAGAGGGAGGGAAGGAAGGAAGGAAGGAAGGAAGGAAAGAAGGAAGGAAGGAAGGAAGGAAGGAAGGAAGGAAGGAAGGAAGGAAGGAAGGAAGAAAAGAAAAGAAGTAATTGTGACCCAAGTCAAGAGAAAAGTGTCAATACATAGAAATCCTAAGATGACCCAAATGTTCGAGATAGAAGATAAGGACTTAAAAGCTGCTATTATATATAAGTTCTAGGATATTAAATAAATCATGGACATAATGATTTAACAGGTGGGAAAGTCTTATCATGGAAACATAAACAAAAATAAAATGGAAATTTTAGAACTGAAAAGTATATTATCTGAAATGAAAATTTCACTGGATGGGCTTGACAGAAAATCACAGGTGTCAGAAGAAAGTCAATGAACTTTGAAGACAGATCAATAGAAATTATCCAATCTGAACAACAGAGGTGTAATAAAATAGAACCTCAATGACAATATCAAGCAGTCTAACATGTGGGCAAATGGAATCTTGAGAGCAGAGAATAGGACAGAAAACTATATGAAAAAACAATGAACAAAAATTTTCTAATTTGGTAAAAACAAATACGAAAAAAATATTGACTATTGGTTCAACTGCTCAAAGGATCCCAAGCAAGATTATGAAAATCCCACCTGGTAACATCACAGTCAAACTGCTGAAAGACAAGGATTTAAAAAACAAAACAAAACAAAACAAAACAACAACAACAACAAAACAACTTGAAAATAACCAGAGTGGGTGAGGAAACACTTTCATAGAGGGGAAACAACAATGTGAGTACAGCAGACTTTTCACCAGAAACAATAAATGCCAAATGACAATGGATCAACCAATTTGTTTCAAGTACTGAAAGAAAAAATTATCAATCCAGAATTATGAACTCAATGAAAATATTATTCAAAACTTAATGGGAAATAAAGTTTTGGAGATGATGACTGGAGAAAATGGAACTTTTATACACTGTAAAATGGTAAAGCCACTATGAAAACAGTTTTACAGTTCCTCAGCAAGTTAAACATAGAATTATCATATGATGCAGAAACCCCAATCCTAAGTATATATCAAAAAGAATCAAAAACAGGTGTTCAAACAAAAACTTGTATATGAATGTTTATAACAGCACTATTCACAATAGCTGAAATATGGAAAAAACCCAAGTGTCCATCAATGGGTAAATGAAAAAACAAAGTGTGGTATATCCATATAATGGAATTTTATTCATTATTCAGATATATGCCACAACTTGGATGAAGCTTTAAAACATTATGCTAAGTAAAAGAAGCCAGACACAAAAGACCACATAGTGTATGGTTCTATTTATATGAAATATCCAGAACAGGCAAATCAATAGAGACAGAAGGCAGATTTGTGGTTGCTAAAGGCTAAGGGAAGGGAGAATGAGGAATGACTGCTTAATGGGTATAGCGTTTCCCTTTGAAGTGATAAAAATAAGTTCTGGAACTAGATAGTGGAGATGGTTGCACAACATTGTTAATACCACTGAATTATACACTTTAAAATGGTTAAAATGGTCAATTTTATGTCTGTGTGTTTTACCACAATTTAATTCATTAACTGATTAAAATTAAGGCAAAGTGAATACTAAAAAAAAAAAAAGTTTTAGTTGAGAGAATTTACTGCGTGCAGATCTGCACTATAAAAAAATGCTGAAATAGCCCTAGCTCAAGCCCAAGCCCTGGTTCAGTGGATGCAGTGTTAGCCTGCGGACTGATAGGTCCCAGGTTCAATTCCAGTCAAGGGCAGAGCAGGCTTGATCCTCAGTAGGAGGTGTGCAGGAGGCAGCCGATCAATGATTCTCTCTCATCATTGATGTTTCTATCTCTTCCTCTCCCTTCCTTTCTGAAATCAATAAAAATAAAAATATATATTTTTAAAAAAGAAATGCTGAAATAACTTCTTGGGGTTGAGGAGAAAGTATACCAGATGGAAGCTCAGAGTTTTTAAAAGAAATTAAAGATCACTGAAAATGATGACTATGAGATAAATAAAAAACTATTTTTTTCTCCATTCACTTTTTAAAAAATATATTTTATTGATTTTTTACAGAAAGGAAGGGAGAGAGATAGAGAGTTAGAAACATCGATCAGCTACCTCCTGCACACCCCCTACTGGGAATGTGCCCTCAACCAAGGTACATGCCCTTGGCCGGAATTGAACCTGGGACCCTTGAGTCCGCAAGCCAACGCTCTATCCACTGAGCCAAATCAGTTAGGGCCTCCTTTCACTCTTTAATAAGATTATCTGTTTGGTTAATGCACAAATTATAATATTGAATTCTGAATTTTATAACACATTTAGATTTCAAACATATGACAACAATAATACAAAGAATAGTGAGGTGGATAAATGAAATTGTATTATTAATGGTTTCTTCTAATTTACATGGAATAGCCCCATAGTTACTCTATTTACTATGATAAGTTAAGAAAACAGGCTATAATCCTTAGAAGAATAACTAAGAAGTAATACAGAAAAGTATAACTAAAAATCCAATAAAGGAAAATATTCAATTTCTGTTTCCAATCATACTAACTCATGCTTTACTTGCCCTCTCACCATAAACAATTCAAAAATTGGACAAAATTTACAGAACAAATGTTTACAGACATCGAACACTGTGAAACAATGATTCCTGAGAGAAGAAGAACTAACAAGGTGATTCCTGGAGGCACCTCCGGACCAGAGTGCATGGAGCGGGGACTAAGGAGAACACAGCAATCTCCTGAGCTGAAGGGAAAGCAGAGTTCAGGGAGGCTGAGGCACATGTGGTGGACAGAATATGAGAGAGAATAGAATTATGTAGAAAAATATTCATGGGGCCAAAACTTACTGAACTGTATACTACTGCTGTAAGTAAATTCAATGTATAAAATAAGTTATATGTAAAGTTCACCTCAATAAAGTTGACTGTAAAATGCATAAATAATTATTAAAATTAAGTATAGAAAAAATGTGTAGACCTATATTTATGAAAGCTGTTATCAAATTCATTTGATAACAAACTGGTTATCAAAAACTTCCCCACAAAGAAAACTGTAGATTTAGGTGAAAAGGACACCTCTTTGCAGTCACAGAAGCTTTAATCATAAAGCCAAAAACTAGGGTTAGGGTTTAGGGTTAGGGTTAGGGTTATCCCCAGGAGAATGAATAAAATTGTGGTTATTTATACAATGGAACAATACCCAGTAACAAAAACGAATAACCTGATACACATGTAATAACATGAACACATCTCAAAAAGTATGTTAAGTGAAAGAAACCATACATAAAAGGTAATCATAGTATATGATTTCACTTAAATGAAGTTTAAGAATAGGTAAACCTGATCTATGAAAATTTTAAACAACAGGATCTCTCCAAAAAAAGCATAAAAATGATGAAAGAAATTAGAACAGTGGTTGCTTAGAGGCAGAAACTTTCTGGGAAGTGATAGAATGTTTATGTATTTATCAAATTGTACACCTAGGATGGTGCATCTCAGTATGTAAATTTTACTTGATTAAAAATCTGTTTACAGCAATGTTATTAATAATTTAAAATTAGAAGCTACTTAAATACTTTATACTAGGGTTTAATAAAGAGTGTACCCAAATACCACAGCCACTAAAATGATACTATAGAAAACTATCTATTGATAAGGAGAGATGTTCATGACAACTTTTATGAAAAAGAAAGTTATCAAACAGCATATACATTACAACTGACCTGTCAGCACAAAAATGGGCTGGAGACATTCACCTAAGTGAGACTTGAAGTTAACTTAAAAGGGTGTTTTTACTCTTTCTACATGAACATGCATGTACTTGCTTTTGTAATAAGAATAAATCTTTCTAGATAGATAAATATAGTTATAGATTGATACACACAGTTGGTCTTGTAACTCATGGTAATTACTAGTATGTCCTATAAAGGCACCAGGAACTCGGATTAGCAAATGCTGAACCATTGTTCCTAGAAGAAATACAGGGTTAGGTTCTTACGAGCACCACATTTTTGTCAGCTGATCAATATGTAACCTTGTGTTATGTGTACTTCTACTTAAACACCCCTATTGAATACACTCTGTTGACTAATTACCATTGAACTCACAGCCAACAGTAGGTAGTATAACCAATGCCTGAACCAAGCTTCTTTATCACATGCATTTTCTCCCTAAGGTACACCATAGCCTTTTGCACTTAAGAACACTAGGCAGCACTATGGTTGGGAAAATTTTAAACAACAGGAGCTCCCCAAAAAAGCATAAAAATGTGAAAAACATGCCATTAAACAGACCGTGAAAAGGACACCTGTGTGCAGTATGAGAGATGAAACAAGAAGACAGAGTTTCACCTTCTTCAACCTCAGCTGGGAGCATGCAAGTTGAGCAACTCAAAATTTTTGCCTCTCTGTGCTTATCTGCAAATAACCACAAAAATGCTGCTAGTGTTGATTTGGGGGCTGCAAATAAACTTCAGCCTGTAAGCCAGTTCACAAATACAGAATTTGCAAATAATAAGGATTGACTGTATATAGGCATATCTATGAAGGAAAGTATCTTCAAGCCTTTGGCCTGCACTCCTGGAGCATCCAGGGAGGAAGGGGAGGAGGCTGATAGGAAGGAGGACCTGGAGAGAAAAGAAGGGAGGAAGCAGGCCCAGAGAGAGGACACCTGAGAGGCTGGAGCCACCTACCCCTATGCAGTCACAAATCCAGAGTCATAAGACAGACCTGAGTGCTTGGAAGGAAGGCCAGACACAGCGAGAGAAAAGCACACTTCTCCTGGGGAACCACATCTGAACCAAAGCAAAACCCACTGAGGAGAGCACCTCTGACCTGCAGGCTCCCCAGAGAGGGAGCAATGGGAATGAATGGAATAATTGCCCCAGGACCCTCCAAAGCCATCTCAGGAATGTGCTCAAAATCACAGACACCACCTCCATTTCGCCTTCTGTCATCATTGTTTCATTTTCGGGGATGTAAAATCTTTCCAAAGGCTTTCAGGAGCCAGTCCCCAATTCAGCCCAGGCCCATGCACCCCCAGGAATCCTCAGCCACACAGGCCAGCTGGGAAGGTGGTCTCTGGATCCTGAGACTCTCTGAAAAAGGCACGCCTCATCCCACCTCTTCTGTGCTTTGTCTACTCAGTCTGCAAGGATTACCCTTTACCGAGACATAACCTTACCTAAAGAGGTCTGGTTTTTGCACTTGGCTCTTGGGAGGTTATCTCTAAGCCCTGGGAATTACCTGTTTAATCAGTGTCCTTGTTTACCTGAGTGTGCTGTCTGGCCCCATTGGGCTCCAGAGCCAGGCTGAGCCCACCTGGGGAATGAAGGCCAGGTTCTGGACCCCATCCTCCATCCTCCCTCTAGGCACCAGCCAGGCAGAAGGGCAGGGGTGGCAGGCAAGGCCCTCCTTTTGCTACCACCCACCAAGTCCACCTGCCGTCATCTAAAGCAGACCTGGCTTCAAGGTTGTGGGCCCTCACATGCATTTGCTCAGAGTCCAAACTTCCAGCTCTGTCTGCCCTGGTTTCTGGGTGAGTCAGAGCCAGAACGAAAGAAACAGGCTGTGAGTCGAATCCCCTCCCTTGAGTCTCCTCCATTTCCACCCTCCCCCTCACTCGTCACAACCCTGCTCACCCCCGCCACCAACATGGGCAGGGGGGCAGCCTCAGAGCATTTGGTTCTAAGGCATTGGGAAAAGGAAGGAAAAAATGTGAAGGAACAGAGATCTGCTCAGAGGAGGAGGGCAGTGGGAGAAGCATACAGGACTTGGAAGCCCAGCCTGGCAAGTGCCCGGTCCCCTGCCCCCGTGTCCCAGCACACTCACCTTCGTCACAGTTGCTCCCAGTAAAGCCAGGGCAGCACTTCCACTCCAGCGCTGTCACTGTGCGGTAGGACACTCTGTATGTGGGTCTGATCAGAGTCCTGTAACTAACACAAGGGCAGCGTCAGGACAGTGTGAGCACCCACTGCCTACCCCCAGACCCAACTGCAGAGCCAGCCCAGCCCAGGACTCTGGGAGCTGCCCAGCCAATGGATCCTGTGGCCCCAGCTCTGTGCTACCAGCTGTGTGACCGTGGGGAAATGACTATCCCCCTCCGTACCAAGTGTGTTTCAGTTCTGCCTTCCTGAAAGTCTCCAGGTGTGGCCACCTACAGTGGGAAACTGTCCTGCACATTGACTGCTGTGGACTGAATTGTGTCCCCAGAATTCACATGTTGAAGCCCTAACCCACACACACACACTGAGAAAAGGCCATGTGGGGACACAGAAGACAGCTGCCTGAGAAAATAAAGGTCTGTTGTTTAAGCCACCCAGACTGTGATATTTTGTTATGGCAGTTCGAGGTAAGAAAATGACCAAAATAAGGAATAAGGAAAAGAAAAATATCTTTAGAACCTGTGCAACTTCCAACCACCAGCAAGTCACTGAACTCCAACCTTTTCCCCAATCATTATTTCCTTTTGTTGATTCATCAAATGAATGCTTTTTTAGTGCCAACTACATGCTATACTGTGGTAACAGATGGATAAAACGGAGTCCCCACCTTCAAGAAAATCATAGCCTAGGCCCTAGGGGATGAGCGGCACTTCAATGAAAACTTGCAATCCAGTAGTGGGACTCCCACAGCAATAAAATGCTCCACAAATTGCTGTGGCCTCCATAATAAAATTTCAAAGTCCTATAGTTTCAATTTTTTCTTTTTTTATATATATTTTATTGATTTTTTACAGAGAGGAAGGGAGAGGGATAGAGAGTTAGAAACATCGATGAGAGAGAAACATTGATCAGCTGCCTCCTGCACACCTCCCACTGGTGATGCACCCGCAACCAGGGTACATGCCCCTGACCAGAATCAAACCTGGGACCCTTCAGTCCACAGGCCGACGCTCTATCCACTGAGCCAAACCCGTTAGGGCCATTTTTTTTCCTTACAAGTAAGTTTGATAATTATTTTGTACCAAATTTATTTTGGAATTTTGTGAAACTCCAAGAATAGTAAATATAACATATTTGGCCAAATTTCACAAGGGGGGTGGGGGTCAATTCAGTCTTGTTATTCACTCTACATGCATCATTATAACTGTGCTGCTTGATCAAGCTGGCACAACCCCCTCTTGAAGGCATAACTCCATGACTTCACAAAATTTGAATTTGCTGACACTGAGCAACTTAATCGGTGAAGGGGAAAATTATGAATTAATTGGTAGCAGCAGGCGTGACATTTCAAGATGCAATGACAGGAAAACACACGAGTCATGTCTTGAATTTCAGAAATACTGCACCAAATCCGAAAAATCCTGTTACACTAATTTCTCTCTCTTTTTTTTTAAATCTTCACTTATGTTTCGTAAACATTCCAGCAAACCAGCTTCCTCCTGGAGAGCTCAGGAGGGTGTGACTGTGTGCAGCCAGGGGCAGGAGCCTTGGATGAGGAGCCAGAAGTCTGCACAGAGAGGTGCCCACTGCTGGAATCTAGAGAGTAAACCCAGGCCTTTCGACTCTAGATCCCCCTGCCACGCCCCCATGCCCAGGAAGCAACTGGAATAGGCCAGTGGGGATAGGGAGTGGCAGAGAAAGTGTCACCAGTTCTTAAAGCAGGTGGCCTGGTGGGACATAGGTGGATTAATGAACCTGAATCCAAGGAGTATAAATATAATGATCATATTATAAACACATTTTCACACTTATACACCCATTCACTTACACGCTCACTCATTCCTCACATACTCACACATTCAGTCACATGCATACACTCTCATATACGCCTGTGCGCGCGCACACACACACACACGCTTTCACATACCTAACACTCACAGGCTCACACTCTCACACCCCTTCCTGCTGCAGACCTCCCAGCCTGAAGCAGGCCCAGTTGGGAGAGGGGAGAAGCTTTCATTTAGGTAAAATATGCCAGTTTTAATTGTGGTAATCATTTCATAATATATGTTCATCAAACTATCAGGCTGTGCACCTTAAATTTATACAGTGATGACATCAATTATTTCTCAGTAAAATGGTCGGGGGAAAGGGGTACAAAATGAATTATGTAGCAAAAATAATTTAAGATGCCAGTCTTTCAATTAATTCCTGGAATAACATTATTGCTTTGGCTGAGAGAGATCAGAAAAGCTTCAGAATCCACTTGGGGCAGACATAATAGGGCAGGAAAGGGTCAAGTCACTTATTGTTTATGTCCTGCCCAATGCATCTGGTGCCATGAAAGGATCCCTCCCATACCCTCAGCACCTTGGCATAGATGGAGTGCCGGGCTTTGGGCTCTGCCCCTTGTGTACAACGTGGACTTGCACACGTTCCTTAACCTCCCTGAGCCCGTTTCCTGGTCTGCACGATGAGGACCCCATGGAAACCAGAATGTGATATATAGGGGTCCCTGGGAGGGCATATGTGTGAGGCACTGAGAGCAGAAAGGGGTACACAGATGCTGGGTTTGCAAAACACAGATCTGACCTCATCGCTCCCAGCCCACACCCTTCGGCAATCCCCACTGTGGTCAGGAGAGTCTGACCTGCTTAGCCACGTGTGCAGGCCCCTCTCCAGCTCACACAGCTTCCCTACGGCCCCTGTGTCATAGACTGCCCCTTGGCCTCCAGCCTGTGAGCCCTCCAAAATGCACCAGGCATTCTTCAGACCATACCCTGAAAGATGATGGTGATAATAAAAATACTAATATTTGTAGATACAGCAAGAGCTTTGATTGAGTGCTCACCGTGTAACAGGTATTGTTCATAACAACCCTAAAAGATGGATTCTATTACTTTTCCTACTTTACAGATGAGGAAACTGAGGCAGAGAAGTTAAATAACTTTCCCCAGGTGCTGGAACTAGGACCCAAATGCAGGCAGAATTGGCAGAGCCTAGTAATACTGGTTTGTGTCTGTTCCATCCTACATTTGCACAAGGTATTGATCTTGGGCCCCTGAACCAAAGGGAGAGCTCATCTTTCTGTCCCTCATTTTGAGGCCACGCTCTGGCCTGTCCCTCTATGAGACCAAAAGGAACCAGATGGCCTGCAAAGTCCAGGAGCAGGGCTCACCAGTAGGTGGCGCTGCTTCACCAGCCCAGAGGGCCAAGGCTCAGCATGGCTGACCCCTCCAGTCTTACCTGAAGGCTCAAGGCGGGCTCAGTGCTGATGGCCTCTCCGTAGGTCTGCGCAAGAAGCTGAGGAGCTTAATGACTCCCATAGACTAAAGAACAAACTCTTTAGGTCAGTAAATAAGGTTCTGCCTACCTTTCTACCATCCCTCCTCCTATCACCACCAGCCAAGGCTCCTCCCACCAGCACACAACAAGCTGCACTGCCTGTCCGCGGGCCTTTGCATGTGAATGCTCTTCTGCCTTTACTCTGCCTCTGAAAAATCCCCAAGAGCTTTCAGAGTGTGACTCAAATGTCCCCTCCTCCTCTGTGAAGCATCCCCTCCCTGGCCAGAGTTGACAGGTTCCCTCCTCAGCCCTCCTGCAACACCGTGTACAGAGCTTGGTTTTAACCCAGTACTCATCTGTGTACTCACAAATACAGACCAAGAGCCTGCTGTGTGCCAGGCACTGGGAATACAAGGATGAAGAAGGCAGGCACAGGCTTTGCTCTGTCAGGGCTTGTGGCACACGCAAGTATATGACCATGCACTGTGGTAAGTGCTATGAAGGAAAGCACCGAGTTCACTCCTCACATTATAATGGAATTTTCCCTTGTGTTATTAAAATATAGTTTACATACAGTAAAATAGATAAATCTAGCATTTAGCTGCATGAACTTTAACATATGGGTACACATATATTATAACTCAAAAGTTGCCTTCATGTTGATTATCCAGCCCCCAGAAATAACCACTCTTCTAACTTCTCTCACCAGAGATTAGTTTTACCTATTCTAAAATCTCATATAAATGGATCCTTACAGCCATGCACTCATTTGTGCCTGCCTTCTTTCATTCATCCATTATGTTTAAGTTTCATCCATTGTTAAGTATACCGGTATTTTATTCCTTTTTATTGCTAAACTAGAGGCCCAGTGCATGAAAATTCGTGCACCCAGGGGCAGAGGGTGCCTCAGCCTGGCCTGCGCCCTCTGGCAGTCCAGGACCCCTTGAGAGATGTCCACCTGCCGGCTTAGGCCCATTCCCCTGGGGAGCAGGCCTAAGCCGTTAGTTGGACGTTCTTAGGGCTGCTCAGGAGGTGGGAGAGGCTCCCACCACCACCCCTGCACTCTCAGCTGTCAGCCTGGCTTGGGGCTGAGCAGAGCTCCCCCTGTGGAAGTGCACTGACCACCAGGGGGCAGCTCCTGCGTTGAGTGTCTGCCCCCTGGTGGCCAGTATGCATCATAGCGACCGGTCATTCCCGGTAGTTCCACCGTTAAGGTCAATTTGCAAATTACCCTTTTATTATATAGGATAATATTACATTCTATAAATATACCATAATTTGTCCATACTCCTGTTGATGGGTATTTGGGTTGTTTCTAGTCTTGAGCTATAATGAACAAAGATGATACGAGCATTCTCATATAGTCTTTGTAAACAAATGTTTTTATTTCTCCAGATTACATACCTAGGAATAGAATTAATGAACTATAGGATGGATATATGTTAACTTTAGTAGATGGTACAAACAGGTTTCCATGACCTGTTCGGATGAACCAGTCCACGCACCTAGCAGCAGTGTATGAGTTCCAATTGCTCCATAGCTTGGTTAACATTTGATGTTGTCAGTCATTTTCATTTTAGTCATTCTAGGGTGTATGTATTACTCCTTCATTATGGTTTTAATTTGCAATTCCTGATGACTAAATAAAGTAAGTTCATCATTTGCTTATCATATGTGAAGTGCCTGTTTGAGACTTTTGCCCACTTTTACTTTGGGTTTTGTTTCTTTTTCTTATTGATTTGTAAGATATATACAGAGTGGGGCAAAATTAGGATTACAGTTGTGAGTACACAAAACACAGTTTATTCTTGTATTATTATTTATTAATTATTGTATTGTTTTCCATTTAAGTAACTGTAAACCCACTTTTGCCCAACATTTGTCAGATGTATGTATTACAAATGTTTTCTCCCAATCTGTGGCTTGCCTTTTCATTTTCTTAAAGGTGTATTTAGGACAATCACTTTTTTATTTTATCAATTTTTAAAATTTTATTAGTTGTTGGGTAGGAGTCAAGGTTCCTTTTTTTCCATTTGGCTATCCAATTGCCCTAACACCTTTCTTTTCCCCTGTTGAATTATTTTAGCTTTGTTGACAACCAAATTATTATTTAAACTAGAGGCCCGGTGCACTAAATTCATGCACGGGGTGGGGGGGGGGAGGTGTCCCTCGGCCCAGCCTGCACCCTCTCCAATCTGGGACACTCGAGGGATGTCCGACTGCCCATTTAGACCCGACCCCTCTCACAATCCAGGACTGCTGGCTTCCAACTGCTCGCCTGCCTGCCTGCCTGATTACCCCTAACCGCTTCTGCCTGCCAGGCTGATCATCCCCTAACCACTCCCCTGCCAGCCTGTTCGATGCCTAACTGCTCTCCTGCTGGCCCGATTGCCCCTAACTGTCCTCCCCTGCAGGCCTGGATGCCTCCAACTGCCCTCCCCTGCAGGCCTGGTCCCCCTCAACTGCCCTCCCTTGAAGGCCTGGCTCCCCCGCAACTGCCCTCCTCTGCCGGCCCGGTCATCCCTAACTGCCCTCCCCTGCAGGCCCAATTGCCCCCAACTGCCCTCCCCTGCAAGCCTGGTCCCTCATAACTGCCCTCCTCTGCAGGCCTGGTGCCCCCAACTGCCCTCCCCTGCAGGCCTGGTTGCCCCCAACTTCCCTCCCCTGCAGGCCTGGTCCCTCCCAACTGCCCTCCTCTGCCAGCCCGCTCATCCCTAACTGCTTTCCCCTGCAAGCCTGATCACCCCCAACTGCCCTCCCTTGCAGGCCTGGTCCCTCCCAACTGTCCTCCCCTGCTGGCCTGATCACCCACAACTGCCCTCCCCTGCTGGCCATCTTGTGTCCACATGGGGGGAGCCATCTTTGACCATATGGGGGCAGCCATCTTGTTGTTGGAGTGATGGTCAATTTGCATATTACTCTTTTATTAGATAGGATGTGGGTCTGTTTCCGGATCCTCTATTCTGTTCTATTGATCTGTTTTTCTATCTTTGCACCAAAATCATGCTGTCTTAATAAATGTAGCTTTATAGTAAGTCTCAAATTCTAGTAATGTGTAATTTTCTAATTTTGTTATCTTTCAAAATTGTCTTAGATATTTGGGTCCTTTGCATTCCCATAATTTTTTAAAATTTGCTTATCAATTTCTGCCCCCAAAAATTCCACTATGATTTTGATAAAGTCTACATGGACTCTATAGATCAATTTCTAGAGAACAGACTGTTAATATTTGAGTCTTCCTATCTATGGCAGAACTTTCCATTTATTTATATCTTCTTTAATTTTTCTCAGCAGGGTACACACCTTTCATTAAATTTACTCCTAGGTATTTGTCTTAGTCTGCTCAGGCTGCCATTACAGAATATCCTAAACTGAATGGCTTAAACAACAGAAATTTATTTTCTCAATGTTCTGGAAGCTGGGGAGTCCAAGATCAAGATTCCAACTAATTCAGCTTTTAGTGAGGACTCTCTTCCTGGCTATCAGACAGACACTTTCCTACTGTGTGCTTACATGGCCTTTCCTCAGTGTGTGTGTGTTGAGGAGGGGGGCAAGGGACGGGGGGAAATTTGGACATTTCTTCTTATAAGGGCACTAATTGTATTGGATCAGGGCCCCACCCTTAATTGTCTCATTTAACCTTAATTATTTCCTTAGGGACCCCATTTTCAAATACATTCACATTGGGGGCTTCAACATACGAATTTGGGAGGATACAAACATTCACCCCATAACATTATTTTATGTTTTTTTGTTTTACTGTGCATGAGGTTTTTTTGTTCGTTTGTTTTTTCATGAGGTTTTTTACATTTCACTTTCCACTTGCTTCTGCTACTATATAGTTATTCATTTATTTGTATTAGCCTTGTATCTTAGTCCATTCCAGGTGCTATAACAGAATGCTATAGCTTGAGTGGCTCATAGATAACACAAATTTATTTCTCTTAGTTCTGGAAGCTGAAGCCCAAGATCAAAGTGCTGGCAGATTCCATGTCTAGTGAGGGCTCACGGGCTAGATCATAACAACTATATTCTCACTGTGTCCTCACAGGTAAGGAGGGGCAAGGGAACTCTATAGAGTCTCCTTTATAAGAACACTAATTCCTTTCATGAGGACTCCACCCACATGACCTAATCACCTCTTAAAGGCCCCACCTCCAAATACCATTTCAGCATATGAATTTGGAGGGGGGGAACACTTGTATCCAGTGACCTTAATAAGTTCATGTATTAGTTCTAGTACTATATTTGCCTATTCTTTTGGATTTTCTATGTACACAGTAATGTCATCTGTGAAGAAAGAGTTCTTTATATTCTCTTTGTTTCTGATCTGTTTGCCTGTTATATCTTCCTCTTTGTGTTATTGCCTACAGTATAATGTTGGATAGAAGTGATAACAGTTATCCTTTGCTTGTTCCCATGCTCAAGGGGAATGTGTACAATATTTCAGCAATTAAGTATGACATTAGCTGTTTTATCTTTATTAGCTTGAGAACATTCCCTTCTATACATAGTTTGCTGAGAGAATTATTTTTTTGTCATGAATGGGTGCTGAATTTTATCAAATGATTTTTCTATATCTATTGAGATGATCATATCATTCTTATACTTTATTCTGTTATTTTGATGAGTCACATTAATTAATGTTCAAATGTTAAACCAACAAAGCATTCCTGGGATAATTCCCATTTGGCCATGATGGATTATGCTTTTTATATCTCACTGAATTCTATTTTCTAATATTTCATTTTGAATTTTTACATCTGTATTTATAAGGGATATAGTTGGAATTCTTTATCTCTTGAAAAATACTCAAGAAACTGATAAGAGGGATCACCTCCAGGGTGGGCAGAGGCCTTAGTTCTTACTCTATAATGCTTATGGTTTTGAATTCTGTGCCTTTTAAATCATTCAAAAAGGAATGAAATGTAAATGCTAAATAAAAAACAGATGACACTGTTATGGGCTGAATGTTTGTGGCTCCCCCCCACCACCACCCCAAATTCATATGTTGAAACCCTAACCCTCAAAGTGTTAGTATTTAGAGGTGGGGCCTTTGGGAGGTATTAGGTTTAGATGAGGTCATGAGGGTGGGGCCCCTGTGATGGGATTAATGTTCTTATAACAAGAAGAGAGATCAGAGCTCCTTCTCTCTCCTCCATGAGCAGACACAGAAGGCAGCTGTCTGTAAGCCAGAAAGAGGGCCTTCACCAGGAACTGAACCTGCCAGCACCTTGATCTTGGACTTCCCTGACTCAAGAACTGAAAAATAAGTGTCTGTTGCTTAAGCCACTCAGTTTATAGCATTTTGTTACAGCAGCCCAAGGAAACTAATACATATTTACATTAAGTGATTAACACCATTTCTAGGAGATGCAAATTCTAATAAATGTTACCTAATAAATTATGATGGTTAGGTTTTTTTATCTAATAAATTGTGATGGTTAGGTTTTTTTTCTACTATTTTAAATTTATTGATTTGTTCCACCCATCCATGAATTCATTGGTCAACTCGTGCATGTGCTCGTACTGGGGATCAAACCCAAAACCCTAGTACATCAGGACAACACTCCAACCAACTGAGCCACCCCGCCAGGGCTGTGATGGTTTTATGTGTCAACTTTACTGAGTTAAGGGAAGCCAAGATAACTGGCAAAACATCACTTTGGGTTGTGTCTATGAGGGACTTTCCAAAAGAGATCAGCATTTAAATTGGAGGACTAAGAAAAGAACACTGCTGGTGAAATTGTAAATTGGTATGACCATCATGGAAAATAGCATGGAGGGTTCCTTAAAAAGTTAAAAATGTAATTATTACATGATCCAGCAATCCCACTCTAGGTATACATCCACAGGAAACCAAATCAATGTTCCTTGCAATATTATTCACAGTAGTCAATACATGGAAACAACCTAAATGTCCATCAACAGATTAATGGATAAAGAAAATGTGACCCTAATAAATTTAAATTTTAAAATTTCATTTAAAATGGAAAAAAAATGTGATTTATCTACACATATACACAAAGGAATATTATTCAGCCATAAAGAGAAGGAAATCCTGCCATTTGTGATAACGTGGATAAATCTGGAGGACTGAATACAAAGTGAAATAAACCAGACACAGAAAGACAAATATGTCATTATCTCATATATGGAACACATACAAAAAAGCAGAGCTCATTGTAACAAAGAGTATAATGGTGGTTACCAGAGGCTAGGAGTTGGGAGAATGGGGGAGGGGGGAAGAGGAATTGATCAAACTTTCAGTTAAAGGAGTACGTTCTGAAAACTTAATGCACAGCATGGCCACTGTGATTAATAGTGTATCATCTATACTGATAAAAGGGTAATATGCTAATTAGACTGGATAGACCAGACATCTTCCGGAGGTCCTTCTGGACAAAGCCACGGTGGTGGGGGACAAGGCAGAGGCAGTTAGGAGAGAGCTATTAGGGGAGATCAGACTGGCAGGCAGAGGGGATTACGGGTAATCAGGCTGCCAGGGGAGAGCAGTTAGGGGAGATCAGGCTGGCAGGCAGAAGGGTTAGGAGCATCAGGCAGGCAGGCAGGTGAGCAGTTATGAGCCAGAGGTCCTGGATTATGGGGTTGGGCCTAAACCAGCAGTTGGACATCCCCCAAGGGGTCCTGGATTGGAGAGGGTGCAGACCGGGCTGAGGGACACCCACCCCCCACCCATGCACGAATTTTGTGCAGTGGGCCTCTAGTATACTTGAAATTTGCTAAGAGAGCAGATACCAAGTGGTCTCACCACACACAAAAAATGGTAACCAGGGGAGGTGATACATATGTTAATTAGCTTGATTTGCTAACCATTTCACAATGTGTATACTGTATATAAAAACATCACATTGTACAACTTAAATATGCACAATTTTTATTTGTCAAAAATAAATAAACAAAAGTATACACACACAGAGTCTTGAAGGCCTGTGTGAGATAGGAGATCAGGGCTGATTCAAGGGGCAGAGTGGTCTCCTGCCCCATTCCCACCCCTCATCCCAGGGAGCATCCCTCTCAGGTCAGACCAGCCCCCCAGACCACCTCCACAATAAGACAAACAGCCATAATCCCAGGGTCTACAGATTTCATTTAACTTGTGATGGCCTCGAGCCCATTCTCAGTTGAGGACACTGAGAAGAACCCAGTTTGTCCACAGAGGCCGCACCCTGAACAGGGCTTCATCCCACCAGCGATGTGGTGGTGTCAGCCTCGCTCCTTGGCAGCAACATTGAGGGCCAAGGACCAGGTCCTGGGTGGAGGCCACACAGAACCAAAAGTGTCGTCCCTCCCGCCCCCACCCCCCCATCACCAAGAATTTAATGAGCTCCAGATATTGGAGAGAGGAGCAAGATTGCCCCGAGGCTTGAATTCTCCCCAAAGTGGAGATGCCCCACCATCCCGTTTCTCCTGATTTCGTGGTGCTATGTGTCCATGTGGGATGACGAGCAAATGCCACACTGTGGCTCACGAGCTCTGGCCAGGCACACACCAGACCTCCCAGTGCCCCATGTGTCCCTTGCTCAGATTCTCCAGCTATCTGTAAGGAACTGTGCATCTCCCTCTAATATCTCTCTCTCTCAATATCTCTCTCTTCCTCTCCCTCTCTTTCTCCCAGTTAAGGCCCAGTCACCTCCACCCTCACCTCAAAGGCCCTCTCCTCCAGGAAGCCCTCCTGATGGCTCCAACCAGCTCAACGTTTCCATCTGGTTCCCTGTGCCCTGCTTTCCTTGCATTTACTTCAGGTTGCAAACTGTATTCTCACATGTGACTATTAATTGATGCCCATATCTCTGCCATACAGTAGTTGGGCAACACTCTGTATCCACTGACTGACCGAGGGTCTGACTGCTGTGACAGGGCAGTTCTTCTGGAGCCTTCTGGCCAACAGGCATCCAAGGCCACGCAACTGGAAACAGGCTGAAGGAGGGGCAGACCCTCATGGGTCTACAAAAAGTGCCATATATGCCCACTTTACAAATGACAAAATCAGCTCAGAAAAGCAAGGGGAATGTAAGGTAGTTAGAGAATACTGTAAATACTTGCCCACTTATAGACAAGGACACTGAGCCCTTACCTAAGCTATGCAGCTGGTGAGCAGCCAAGCCCCAACTCAGACTTCACCACCAGGAAGTAGAGGAGCCAACCACGACCCACTACTCACCATCGACTGCACATGCCCAGACCCCTGTCTTTCCATCAGCTGCTCCCTGAACATGTCTGAGAGGTCCGATGAGGCTTCTCTGGTTTCTTTGGCCAGATGGGGACACAGAGAGGGAGACACCGGGGTGTGTAATCATATATATTGTGAAATGATTACCACAATCAAGCTAATTAACAAAGGCCAGCTCGGGGCTCCAGAGGAGCAAAGCATGGATGGGTGGAACAAACACAGGGCTTTCCCGCGGCTTTGTTTCTAGTTGATTCCAGTGCGTCTCTGCCCATCTGTGAGTGAGTCCCCTTCTCTGAGCCCCTGTGAAGTCTGAGCTGGGATGCAACAACTTGAGAGTCTCCAATACAATTTGGAATCTCCGTCCGGCGTCTCCACCTCCCCAGCCATTTTTTTTCCCCCAGGACAGCCCAATTCTAGGGACTTGTGACTTCTCTGGATTTGCTTCCTCTGCTTGGCGAATCCTGGGGCTTCCTCGCTATCATTTGGCAAATTCAAGGCCATATATTCTCCTGAGGGTTGTTATTCACCCAACAAATAGCCACAGAAATCTTGACCCTACCACACTCTGGCCACTCCCATCACTGAGTCCAGGGAGTCCTTCCTCCACAATGATCCCACCAGCCCACTGCTCTTCTCCCACCTGCCTGGTCCAGCCTCCATCACCTCCTTCCTAGACAGTGGCAATGGCCCCTAACTGATGCCCAGCGTCCACTCCCACCTCCAGACTCCACAGAGATGCTCCAGTGGTGTTTCCAAAGCACACATTTCCTCCATTGCCCTGCCTAGCTTATCTTCAATCTTAGGACAAACCAAATTCTGTAGCATGACCACATGGGTCTAAGATCTGGCCACTGGCCACCTTGGCTGCTTCCCCATTCACCCCTCTCCAACCACACTTAGAACCCCAACAGAGCTCCTTCCCGTATTAGGGCTTGTCATCTGCTGTTCACTCTGCCTGAGACACCCATTAGCTCCAATGCAGCCCCTAGGGCCACCTTCTCAGAGAGGCCCTCCTTGACCGGCCCTCTCTCAGTTCCACCCACCCCTGCAGGCTGGATCCCTTCAATTTACACTGTCATAGAAACCTGACTTCTCTTCCAAACACTCATCACCCTTTTAATTATATACCCATCAGGCAATCATTTGTCTGATGTCTATCTCCTCCACTAAGCTGCTGGCTGCACCCCAGGCCTAGCTCAGGGTGGGGCACATCATATGCACTCAATAAAGATTGGTGGAATGAGTGAAAAAAAAATCAATAAATATTGTGTGCCAGATGGAGTCCCAGGCTGGGAACCACAATGCTAACCAACACATGCTGGCTCCTTGGAGGAACTCAGGATGTCTAGCTGGGGAGCATTCATGGAAATTAATGGCTGCAGGAATGGGGGACAGGGCATGGTCACTTCTACCAGGAGGGGCCAGGAAAATCTTCCCACCTCAGGGATACACTCAGGGGACCTCGGGGCGAGGAGGCAGACAGCACCAGGAGAGCCAGGACATTGTTTGGGGTGAAATTTGGTGCATTTGGGGGCAGAGTGCTTGGACAGCCAGGGCACAGACAAGGCAGCTCACAGAGGCTAGACTGTGAAGACCTCGAATGCAGGCAAAGCTAGGGATTAGGTCTGTGAACACCGTGCTGGCTAATGTTCTCCAAGCTTTCAGAGCATGCTCCAGGTCAGTAAACTATTTCTGAGCCCACAATACATGCATATTAATGTATATATGTGTATGTACATGTATTGTTTACTGTCTTTGCATATACTAAAAATCAGTATAGCTTAATTTTGCTCTTATTTGATGTAGGTTAATAAAGAAGACTGTCCACCCTGCAACAGAGAGACTTGTGGACCCACTGTGATACCACACCTCACGTCATAGTGAGGCCAATGAGGAACCATGGCCCAGAGGAGTGCCATGAGCAGGTCTGCTTTCAAGAAACACGCCACCTGTGGCTACCTTGCAGCCCGATGGGAAGGGAGAGAGGGAATCAGGGAGGTGAGTCAGGCAGCTGCTGGTTGAGAAAGGGGGCAGGGCAGGGATGAATGGCCTCATTCTGCAGGGGAAACCTGAGGCCAAGGAGGAGTTTGGGGTCAGACTCCAGGTTATAAGGAGGCAGAGGTTTGATGGAACCAGGTCTCTTTATGGGGCTGGCATGTTCACACCTGCTCAACAATGCTCAGAACCTGAGTGGTTGGAGGAGAGACTTGCCCTCTGCAGGCCCCCGAGACCCTCTGGGGAGCAAGGGAGGCTGAGGCCATGAGGTCTTACAAGGGGCCCAGCTCAAGTCCTACAGCTACTCAATGACTATTCCAGAAAGGATGCAGATGTTCCTGTGTGTCCCCAAAGGCGCCCCTGGGTTCACCGAGACATGAGAGGACATTTGAAGAAAAGGATCCCAGGAGGGGTGAGATGCCCATCACTGGCATCTGTAAGCAGAGGCCCTGGCTCTTTGGCCTCCAAAGACAATGTCCCAAAGCAGCCGGAGGCGCTTCGGTGGGCAGTGGGTGCCAGGACAACGACTCTGCCAGCCCAGAGACCTCCCCTGGGGGAGCAGGTGCCCCCTCCCTGCCTGGGTATGCAACTCACAGGCCTCTGCTCCTGCCCTGGCCCCACTTCCTCACCAGGGACCACCACTAGGAGTACCATACTGGGAGGTACCGAGACAGGCTGGAGACTCAACAGGAAATGGGAGTGGGGGTTTCTGAGAGGGAGGCAGTAGATTATTAATCTCTTGATTAATAGCAGAGGGCCAGCGGGAGGGGAAGGGGCTGTCCCACCGCAGTTCTGAGCAGGAGGCAGAGGGGGATCTCCAGCCTCTGGCCTCCTCAGGATCCATGCTAGTCATTCCTAAAGCCAGGTGGAAACCCAGCAGCCCCGTGAGGAGTGTGTTCTGCTCAGGTCCCCCTCCCACTCAGGACCAGGACCAGGGACCCACCACTTGAGGGGCCAGGGTCGAGGGGTGGCCACAGCCCAGGCAAGCTTTCACTGCCGGGTGGGTAGCCTTGGGAGCTTCTGGACCCACACACAGGCTGGCCAAGGGAGGAGAGGCAGGGAAGAAGGCCATGTTTTTGAAAAGTACAAAGTCCAGGACTTCACGTGGCCTTGCAGGCGGCAGGCAACCCAACCAGAGGAGGGAGGTTGGCTGGCGGGGGGCCGTCTGGTGGAGGGGATTGAAGGAGGCAGATGAAGCCCCGGAGAGTTCCGGCAAAACCCGCCGCTCAGCACATCTGGAAAAGGTTGGCTCTGTCGCCATCAAAGAGCTCCGAGGGGCCTGGAGACAGATGGGCAGGGAAGCGGGTGAGGAAAACAACCCCGGAGGCTCTGGGGCTGGTCCTTCGAACCAGTCAGGCCCTGCGACCTGGCCCACCCCCTCCCACAGCAGAACCAGCTCGGGAGGGCAGGAGGGCACGTCAGTATCCCTGACATCCCACTGCAGCGAGCGAGCGACAGAGCAAGGCAGGGGTTTATCCCCATTTCCCAGAAAGGGAAACTAAGGCACAAAGAGGGAAGCATGCTTGTTCTCGCTGCCCTCCTTTGGCCCCCATTTGGGTCTGAGGGCCCCGCACAAGGTACTCTGCAGGCTCAGGCTCTTCCTCTCCTGGTGAAATTACTTCATCACCCAGATCTCTGCTCTGATGTTTCCCCCAAGGAAACCGGGACTTGGTCTTACAGGGCCATCTCCCCTCCCCATGTCTGTGAGTCCTTGATTGACATTTCCCCCTCCACAGGCTCTGGAGGGAGGGCCGTGTTCTTTTTGCACACTCGTGCTTTTGGCACTTGGGTGCTCACTAAGGACTGAAAAAACAACTGAACAGACCAAGCATATGAGCTGAGAAACCTGAGGCCAGGCCAGAGCCTCCGAAGGCCACAGGTCCCGCAGAGCCCCTCACCCTCTCTCCACACCACCTGCTGACCGACACGGTCTTCTCTCTCTCTCTCTACACACACACACACACACACACACACACACACACACACAACAAAAATCCAATATAAAAAAAATCACAGAATGGGAAAATCCACACAGGATACAGTTGCATTACAGTTGTTTGGTTTTTTTTCATTTATCAAACAGATGGATGCATTCCTTAAATGAGCATTGTTAAGCACCTTAATGTGCCAGACCCTTCATTGAGCCCTGGGAGTAAAGGGATGAGAGCATGATGGTCCTGCTTTCCAGGCACTCATGGGTTGGTGAAAAAAGTCAGCTTCAAAATCAAACCATCTCGCCCTGGCCTGTGTGGCTCAGTGATTAGAGCATCGGTCCTCTCTCTGAAAGGTCTCAGGTTCTATTCCCAGTCAAGGGCACATACCTAGGTTGCAGTTTGATCCCCAGCCCCAGTGGCTGGGGCACATGCAGGAGGCAACCAATTGGTGTCTGTCTGTCTCTCTCTCTCTCTCTGTCTCTCCCTCCCTCCCTCCCTCCCTCCTTTCCTCCCAACCCCCTCCCCACCTCCCTTCCACTCTTTCTAAAAATCAATGGAAAAAATATCCTCGGGTGAGGATTAACAAAAAACAACAAAATCAAACCATCTCAGTATCACGTGGTAGACCCATGGGGGTGATGGATGGCCCCATCTCAGCCTTCCCTCCCATTGCTGCTCTGACAAGGCGCCCTTCACCTCCCACTCCAACTACCCCTCCCCAGCCCAGGCTTCTTCTCTGAACTTCACTTCTATGCCAGTCCCCACCCAGCTACGCCAGCCAGCCAACTCTTCTCCCAGATCATTAACATGCTCCTGTATCTCCCATCTTAAAAACAACCAAACAAACAAAAACCTCCACTGACCTCATGCTGAGCCCCATTTCATTTCATGCTTCCTTCCCAGCAAACTTCTTTAAAGAGTTTTCTAGTCTCCCAGGCTCTATTTCCTCACCTTTCATTTTTCTCCTCCTCCCATGCCATCTCAGCCTCCATCCCCTCCACTCCCCAAAACTGCACTTGCCAGGGTGCCCAGTGACCTCACATTCCCAATTCCAATGGTCACTCCTTGGCCTTCATCCCACCAGACTCCCAGAAGTATTAGGAGACTCACCCTCCCCCTTCCTCCCTTCCAAAATTCATCTCCCAGGAAATTCACCTCCTCCTGCTCTGACTGCTCCTTCTCACCCCCTTAGCTGGACTCTCCTCCTTAACCCACCTCTAAGATTAGGGTACCAGAACTGTTTCAGGACCGAACAGTTACATTTAACATCTCTGACATTGGGATTCATATTACAGTTGATGATGTGCTATAGTTTAATTAGCAGCATTCTTAGGAATTATAAGATAATGCACTTCTTACCAATGGCATCTTAGAATCCATGAAATACACTATGGCTTTGGCCCCAGAGCTTCCTGGTACTCTTTTACTCAATCTCCTACCTGCACCCCTCCCCCCATGCCATGAATGAATGATACCAAAACACTGAGAACATAAAATGCACAATACATGCATATTAATGTGTGTGTGTGTGTGTGTGTATGTATGTACGTGAGTGTGTATATATATATATATATATATATATATATATACACACACACACACACACTCTGCATAAGACTCCCAAAAGGATGAAAAGGCAAGCCACAGAGTGAGAGAAAATATTTGCTAACCAATAATTAACAATGAGCTAATATTAGAATATATAAAGAAATCTCAAAATTCAACAGTAAAATCACAAATAATCCAATTAAATGCACAATAGATGGCCCATTTAATGGGCAAAAGACATGAAGAGACATTTTGTCGAAGAAGACATACAGTTGGCAAATAAACACATGAAAAGATGTTCAACATTACTAGCCATTAGGGAAACACAAATTAAAACCACAAGGAAATAGACTGCGCAGAATGGCTGAAGTAAAATACAATGGCAACACCAAATGCTGGCAGGGATACAGAGAAGCTGGATCACTCAGATTTTCCTGGTGGGAATGTAAAAGGGTACAACCACTCTGGAAACAGTTTGGCGGTTTCTTAATAAACTAAACATGCAACTACCATATGACCCAACAATTGCACTCCTGGGCACTTACCCAGAGAAATGAAAACATGTTCACACAAAGCCCTGCATGGTTATAGCAGCTTTATTCACAAGAGCCCCAAACTGGAAACAACCCAGGTGTCTTTCAACAGGTGAATGATTAAGCTAATTGTGGCACATCCATACTGCGGAATACTACTCAGCAATAAAAAGGAATGACCTTTTATTTAATGCAGGCACAAACTTTTTTTTAAAGAGATTTCTTTAAATCCTCACCTGAGAATCTGTTGTTGTTGTTGATTGATTTTAGAAAGGGAGGAAGGGAAAGAGAAAACATGAATGTGAGAGAGAAACAGTGATCTGTTGCGTCCCGCATGTGCCCAGACCAGAGATCAAACCCACCGCCCAAGTGTGTGCCCTGATCAAGAATCAAAGCCTGACCCTCCTGGCCAGGGCAAGAAAAACTACTGATACACTCAGCAGCCTGGGTGAGTCTTCAGAAAAGTAGGATGGGTGGACCAGTGCATTCCAAAGGTTATATACTGTCTGATTCCATTCTTGAAATGGCAGAATTATAGAAGTGGAGAGCAGATTAGTGGCTGTCAGAGGTTAAGGAGCGGGGAGGTCAGAGGAATATAGGTGAGGCTATAAAGGGGCAACATGAGGGGTCCTTGTGGGGAAGGAAATGCATTGAATCTTGACTGCATCAATGTCGATCCTGGTTATGACGCTACACTATAGTTTTGCAAGATGTTGCCATTGAGAGGAATAGGGTAAAAAGGACATGGGATCTCTCTGTGTCATTTCTTACAACTACATGTGAATTTACCATTATCTCAAATGTTTAATTTAAAAACAAACACCCAGATCAGATCATTCCTCATCTCTACTTAAAACCCTCAATGGCTTCCCAATATGCTTTCAATAAAATTCAAACTTAAGCTCTGCCTATACTCTCCTCCTCTTCTGTTCTGCTTCTGGACACTGGAACCTTCTCTCTGTTCCAGGGCCTTTGCACTATCTTCACCCAGTCTTCACACGGAGGTTCTTTCTCATCACTCATTGCTCAGCATCAATGGCATCTCTTCAAAGAGTCTCTCTCCTGCCTCCTCTAAAGCAGCCCCCAATTCATGCTCAGTCACATCACCTTGCTTTAATTTCCTGTACTTGTTAGGAGGGGTATTTCTTCTTGTTTTCATATTTGGGTGAATATAAATTCCATGAGAGGATTTGGTCTAATTCTCTATCCTATTCACCCCGCCCCCAACACATAGTATACTCTCAATAAATATTTGTGGAAATGTTGAGCAAATGAATAAAGCAAGGAAAGCAGAGGGAGCAGGTGAGGGCACAGGGAGGGGTCTGGGGCACATGCCAGCCCCCATGTGCATTCCAAATAGGCTTCACTGTGCCCAGATTCTGTTACACTCACATTTTCACAACCACACCCTCCCTTCGCCCACCTGCACACTTTGTCATAAAAATGTCATCAGAATGTAATGAGATGACTTCATAGCCCTCTGCAAAGAGAGGCCCCACCAAGGATTTTGGCCACTCTGACCCCCAAATCTAACTGTGCAGAAATGCAGAAACTCCTTCTTCCTGCCCTCACCCAGACTTTGCACTGAGTGGGGGCGGGCAGCAGGAGGTCACTATCCCAAGCACTCAGCTGGCAAATAGCTCTGGCATTCTCTCACCAGCCACTGCTTCTCACTTCATATTTGAATTTCTTCTCAGAGAGTCATAGCCAACTTGCAGGGCTTATCACAAGCCAGACACTGGCCTAGAAACGCCATAGCACAGGCATTGAAGGCACCCACCCTCCCAAGTAGCTTCAGGAGATGGATCCAATAATCATTTTTACAATCAAAACAAGTGAGACCCCAACCCCCACTCCTACTCTTCCTATGCCTAGCTCAACACACACACACTGTGTGTGGAGCCAGCCTTCATGTCCCAGCTCCATCCACTCACCCCACTCTTGCAAATAGCCACCCTGCACCTGCCCCTTGGGGCTCAGGGGATACCCACCACAGGTACAGTCCCCAGATTCAGGGGAGCAGCCAGTGCAGGCCTGGAAGCCACTCAGGGCTGCTCAGCCAGGTACCCAGGTATCCAGGTCTCAAAGAGGGCCACATGGTCCAGATGGACACATCCCCCTGGCCTCATGGACTCCTTGCCCCGTGAGGATGGGCATGGCTGGAGGAGGGCCAAAATGGCCTCCCAAAAGGGCAGGACCCATAACAGGGGTCCTCCTTTGCTGGGTGGAAGGCCGTATGCCCTAAGAACTCGGCTCTGTGGACCCGGTGTGGCAGGAGACAGGCAGGCTCCTGGTCATGCCCAAGTACATTCCATCTTTCAGGGCTCCACAGATGGCCAAGTGTAGCAATCCTGCTCCTCTCAGAAAATCCCGAGCCCTAAGCAAGCAAGGTGTTTCCAGGCACACGTATGCTGGGTGGTGGAGCCCTCACACCCCCTCACCTTCCTTTGTGCCCTCCCTGCCCAAGGTGCTCCCATCATGGGGAGAAGGGAGACAGCCAGCAGGAGGGGTGGAGAGATCATTCTATTGAAGTGGAGGCTCTCGGTCTAGACACTGCAGAACCCAAAGGAAGACCAGCCAAGCCCCAACTCCTCATCTGAGTGCAGCGGGCCTGTGTGACAGGCACAGGGGCCCTTCCTGATTCACATATCCCCACCATCCATCATCACCCAGCCCCCTGCAGGGGTCTGGAGCCCCAGAGCCTCTCTCTCCATGGCCACCTCTGTCCTGGATCTCCAGCTGTTCCCTCCCTTTACTGTGAGGCCCTACCTCGGCTCAGATGTCACCTCCTCACAACAGCCTTCCCTGAGTGGCCATCAGGATGAAGTGAACCTCCCACAGCAGACTGGCTTACCCTAGGCCCCAGCCAACATTGTTTTAGTTTTGTTGTTGTTAATCCTCACCCAAGGATATTTGTTCCATTGATTTCTTTAGAGAGAGTGGAAGGGAGGGGGAGAGACAGAGAGAGAGAAACATGGATGAGATTGATTGCCTCCTGCATGTGCCCCGATCGGGGGCCGGGGATTGAGCCTGCAACCGAGGTATGTGCCCTTGACCTGAATCAAACCGAGACACTTCAATCCGAGGGCCGGGGCTCTACCCACTAAGCCAAACTGGCTAGGGCCCCAGCCACTATTTAGAAGTCATCCTTTACTTGCCCCTAAAGTGCCACCGCCTCAAGGACAGACAGACAGACAGTGCTGCACCCTCATTAAGCCAGAACCTGTCATGCAGCCAAGCCTCCAAGGAAACATGAATGAATGAATGAGCGAGTGAATGAATGAACGAACAAATGAATGGTGAGAGACTGAACAAACAAGAAATTCCAGACACCCTGGGAGGGGTCTCTGGGAGTGGGGGTTTTCCTAGGCAAAGCTAAACTCATTTCTAGGAGGAAGAGGTGTGACACAGCTATCACCCATTCTGAATGGTGGGAACGTGGCAGGAGGAAGTCCTGACATCCCCATAACTCCATGGAGGGGACTCCTGAGTCCAGGTGATCGGGTCAGACCATTAACAACCATTTATTAAGCTCAACTCCATGCCAGGCCACTTCCTTGGTGCAGTTATGGTGAGTGAGCGAGTGGACTTGGGGAGAGAGATGGTTAGAGTCTAGCCCAGACTCAGACACCCAAACTGGGGAGAAGGCAGGAGGGCAGCAAACAGCCAGGGATGAGGGCATCACTCCTGCCTTGGCCACAGACCCAGGCAGGCCCAGGGCTTCAGATAACACAGGCACATGGGTCAGAGAGCAGCCCTTCCCTATGCAGCATCCAATCACACTTCACCCAGAGCCCCTCCACTCTCACTTCCTATCCCCACCCACTGACTAGCCCCTCTCCACCCGCACAGCCAGGTTAAACCAGGACAAGCCAGAGGACACCCCCGTCCAAGGGCTGTCTCCACAGCCTCACACCCAAAAGCGTCCTCCACCCTGGGGTCATGGCCACTATCATGCCCACTCTGATTTGGCTTCCACAGCCATTTTTCTTCATCCCTGAAACTCTTCCAGCCCTTCTCCATCCAGGCTCTGCCACTCCTTTCTGACAACGACGCTGTGGCCCCATGTCCTCCCTCTGGTCACTTTGTCGCGGCCATGGAGCTCTTAAGCTCTCTTTCCAAACATGGCCAGAAGAAGAAAGATAGAAATGCCCTTTACATCCTTTAAAAAAAAAAAAAAGACACTTCTTTGCATGCAGATAACATAAAACAGTGATTGATGTTAATTCTAAACAATGCTTTTAACTTTTAGTCCAGTAGTCATCAATCCAGTAGTCATAATAGCTGCTTTCTTGTTATTTTTGCTAACAGTTGTGTGTGCTTGTGGGGTGGGGGGAGGCCACAAGATTGCTTAGGCCCAGATTTTGCGCTGTTTTAATATCCCGAAGTTTTACACATAGGTGTGCAAGGCAGTTCCTCTGGCGTGGCATCTCTGGTTCCATTTTAAAGGGGCTCCACTTATTGGGGTTTTTTTTACAACTCCGAAGCCCACTTTACTACACCCCCCAGCCCCTATAGCAGGCTAGAAAAACAGTAAGGACAGCAAGGAGATGTGACATGCATGGAGCAAATATGAACAAAATACCACAGAAAGAGAGGGCAGGTGAGTTGTTCCCAGGCCCAAGAGGAAAACTCCTTCCTCAATAGTCAAAAGTGAAAAAGGGAATAGGAGAACATACAGGGAGCAAAGAGGAGCTAGAGTTTATTATGTGATGATGAGAACTGCCTTTTCCTTTCCCAGTGAGATGTTGACTAATATCATTCCAAACACAATGATATCTTCACCTCAGACGATGCATTTGGTGGACGCTTGTGCACAAGCTAAACTAAAACATATCACAGGGATCCTGACGAATTTGCACCAGCCCTTATGAAAACGAGCCATCCTTCCTCTTTCTCTTTCTTATGTTGTCATGACAAGAAATCTAGATAATTAAGTGACAAAGGTGTTAGCTACTGTCGCCATCAGATTGCAGTATATAAATGTATTGAACCAATTGGTTGTACACCTCAAACTTATACAATGTTATATGTCAATTAGATTTCTATTTTAAACAAGAAAAGAAACCTAGGATATATCCATGACCTAGAGACTGCAGTGATGGTTAAAGTAGAGCAAGAGCCCGGCTGGTGTGGCTCAGGGTTGAGCATCAACCTATGAATCAGGAGGTCACAGTTCAATTTCCAGTCAAAGCACATGCCTAGATTGGGCTTGATCCTTAATAGGGGGTGTGCAAGAGGCAGCCAATCAATGATTCTCTCTCATCATTGATGTTTCTATCTCTCTCTCTCCCTCTCCCTTTCTCTCTGAAATCAATAGAATATATTTTTAAAAAACACAAGAGTTAAAAAATAAATGAGTAAATAAATCTCTCCCTGTGAATGCTGAGAGCCACTGAAAGCTACAGTTCACAGTGGGGCTCGTGAGAAGGCAGAGCTATGAGAGAGACGGGCTGGAGGCAGGCTGGACTTTCAAGAGCATCACAGACCTACATTCTAGTCTGGAGTCCCACAGCAGCTGGTTCTGTCTCCTGGCCCTCTCCCGCCCCTTCCATCCCCTCCCCCTACTCATTGACCATTGGGAATTTCTGTTAATCAAACACCCACTGGATTGTGAAGTTATGCCAGGGTGGGGAGCAAATCCCTTTCATCTTTGCACATACATCCCCCGCTCCACCCCATGCACAGAAGTTGCTGCATAAATGCATGCTTGACTCTTGTTTCTGAGTGTCAAACTGCCTCCCTCACAGCTGTGCTGGGGTTGGATTCATCCAAGGAAACAGAAAAGAAGGGCAGAGCCAGCCAGCCAGCCCTGCGGCCTTTACCTCACAAGGTTGGCACAGGGCCCGGGCCATCGGCAGCTCTGGTACACGCGCTGGACCACTGTCTCCGAGCCGTTCTGCACCTGGCAGGACACCGTCCGTGTTACCGTGTGATGGCACCAGTGCCTGTGGGGAGAACAACAGTCACATCAGCACTGACTGTTCCTAAGGTGCCAACTGCTGGTCAAAAGCCCCCTCCACAAGCCTGGGGGCTCATCCTCTTGGGTAAGAGGCACCCTGAGACCCTCTGTCGGGTCTAAGAGGAAGGAGGAATACCACCCCTTTTGGCTACCAAACCCTGGCATCATCAGAGTAATCAAACGCTCCATGTGGAATCAGTGAAAAAAGCTGTACCCTGCCTGCCCGCCCGGGAAACAGATGAGGAGATGATTACAACCTACAGGAACACGGGTCATAGGTACAGCCACATCATGAGAAAGGGAGCTCCGGGAACAGAGCAGGACACCCAGCCCAAGTTTAAGAAACCTGAAAGATACGAGTCAGCTGACCAAACACGTGGGGACAATAAGAGAGTGGCATTAGTAGAGGAGGGAGCAGTGTGAGCAGAGGCACCAGGTACGATAGACCATTATATGCAGCTGGCTCACAAGGACCTGCGGGCAATTAGACATGGCCCAGAGACTGTATGGAGGGGAGGAGTTGAGAGAAAGAAAGAGGCATGGCACCCACCAGAACAGATGTGGGTCTTACCATGAAGTCAGTGAGAAGACACCGAAGGGCTTTGCACAGGGAAATGACCCCCAGGGGCCTGAGGTCATTGTCAGAGGACCACAGTGGAAGGAGCCAGACAGATAGGACCCAGATCCCCACCCCTGCTGGCATCAAGAATCAGGTATGGGACTCACCTGTTTGAGACAGGTGTGGTCAGAATGCCTAAAAAGTTAATGACCCCTGGAGAAACTGGGACCCTCTCAAGATCAATGAATTCTTGAAATTCTCTATCCTTCACTTATGCCACCAACCCTCCAAAAGGCAATGTAGCAGGAAACAAAGAAACAGAGACAACTAATGGAAAACCCCAAAATACCAGGAATTTCAAATTATTTGAGAAAAAAGGCTAGCACCATGAAAAAAAAGGCACCAACTCAACACAGAATAAATCACACCTCAGGAAAAAACAACAACAATTAATCAAGCAAATAAATGGAAATAATTTTTAAAGCATAATTAATGTCCTCAAAGAAACAAGAGATTTCTTATCAACAACATCAGAATCGAGAATATAGCAACACAAGTACTTCAAAGCTCCTAGAGAAAATACTTAAAACCAGAATTCTATACCCAGGCAAACTCTCCTGCAAAGGCAATGGTGAGATAAAGACATTGTTAGGTGCACAAGAAATAAGAAAGTTACCAGTCACCTTTTCTGAAAGAATTACTAAAGGATGTATTGCAGCAAAATAAAATAAAGGACATAAGATGAACATATGAAATGTGAGAAGCAGTTATGAAAAAAGAAACAATAATAAGACTTAATAACAGCCTAGATCTAAAATCCAAGATGATTGCAATATGGAAGACAGCAAAGAGGGGGCAGAAGGAACCAAAAGTTGCTGAGATTTTTGTCTCAGGCAAGGATATAGAAGCTGTGCAACTTTCAGTGTAGTAGAAAAGTATACAATTAAACATATTCTTGAATTTGAATATAAATACTAGCAAGGCAAGAAAGAGGACACAAAACTGACCAACCACACATAAAAAAGTAAAACAGAAAATTCTAATAACCCAACAAAATGCTAAGAAAGTAGCTACAGAAAATAAAGCAATTCGAAGGCAGTGTATGTAGAAAGGAAAAGAAAGGTACTAAGAAAGATGCAAGCATAAATTAATGAAATAGATTACTTTAAAAAGTGAATCAACAAAACCAAAAACAGGTTTTAAAAAAATTCAAATAAGCAATTCTTAATGAGAAATAAAGGGCACAGACATTAAGAAATATTTCCAAAAAGAGATTAAAATTATAAGTAAACTAGAGGCCCGATGCACAAAATTCATGCAAGAGTAGGCCTTCCTTCCCCTGGCTGCCAGCACCCGGATCCAGGATTCCCTTGCAGAGGGAGGCCCCACCTGGGCAATCATGGGTCGATGACCAGGCCCCCAACCAATCGCATCACACCCACCTTGGCTGGCCTAGCGCCAGTGGGTGTCATAGCATGGTCCCCGATGGTCCTCTGGATGGTAGTCCTAATGGTCGTTCTGCAGTTCAGCCATTCAGTCAATTTGCATATTATGCTTTTATTATATAGGATATTATGTATGATCTTACAGCAAAATCTTGACAATTTTCTATGAAAATATACACTGAGTGGTTAGATTATTATGACCACCTGACCTGATGTTTGTAGGCAAAATAGCCATACTCTGCATCGTATGGGATATGGAAGCCGAAGGCCTATTCGAACACTTTTGCTGTTGCAGTTACCAAGATAAAACGTCTCCAATTCGCACAGGAACACAAGCATTGGACAGTCGAACATTGGAAAAAAGTCATGTGGTCCAATGAATCACGTTTCCCGTTGCATCATGCAGATGGCAGAGTGAGAATTTCGCGGAAACAGCATGAAAGTATGCACCCCACATGCATGAGTACACCCCTTCAAGCTGGTGGGGGCAGTGTTATGGTTTGGGGCATGTTTTCCTGGCATGATTTGGGCCCTTTAATTCGTGTGGAACAATGTCTGAATAGCACAACATACCTAAGTATCATTGCTGATCAATTTCATCCTATCATGTTGATGGCGTATCCCAATGGAGATGGCTTCTTCCAACAAGACAATGCGCCATGCCATGGTGCTCGTATTGTGCAGGAGTGGTTTCAAGATCATGAGGGACACTTTACCTTGCTTAGGTGGCCCCCACCATCACCAGATCTCAATCCAATTGAGCATTTGTGGGACGAAGTTAAAAGAGCCATCAGGCAGCTGGTTCCACAACCATCAAATCTCACAGAACTGGACAGTGCTATTCATGAGGCATGGTGTCAGATTCCTCGCATCACCTTTCAACATCTCGTGGAGTCAATGCCAAGAAGAATCGCCACAGTATTGAAGGCAAAAGGTGGCCCAACGAAGTACTGATGGGGTGGTCATAATAATCTGGCCACTCAGTGTATATTACCAATATTGGCACAGTCAAAAATATCAGAGAAGAAAATGAGAAAGTAGACAAAAGTCGACCCCTCTCCCCAATGGCACCAGGAGACTTCATTCAAAACCTGGTTCCACTACCAACCTTCTGTGCGACTTGAGCAAAGTTGATATGCCCTTGCTGAGCCTCCGTTCAATGAAAAATGCTACTTTTCAAGGTGTTGTGAGTTCTCGACAAGCACATCCAGGTTAGTGGTATGTAAACCGGCCTCACTACAAACCGAAAGGTAATTGATTTGCTGGCTCCTGAAACCCACCATGTTTATAAGAGCCTAAGGCTTGTCTTTCCTATTTTGCAGCTGGGAAAAGAAGTACTGAAAGGTTAAACCTCATTGCCCATAGCTGAAACCGGAGCCTGGGCTGGGAAGGGGACCCAGCCTACCTGCCCAGGGGACCAGCACCTACAAACCTAGACTCCTGCCTCTGCCTGTTGCTCAGGGAAACTGGGTCTGGAACATGTATGAGACATCACAGGCCGGAGCCCTTCCTTCATTTCTTCCAGGGAACAGCAGCCCCATCTCAGTGTGAGTCTCTTCAGGACAAACCATGGTCCAATCCAAGGACAGCACTCCACCCCAAGATCTGCCCCCAGCGGTCTGGAACAGACAGACTGTCCAGCCATCTCTGAATCACACTGGGTAGGGGCTTGGTATAGAGAAATGAGCTGTGAATTCTAAAACATTTTCAAATGCCACGATTCATCATCTCCAGATATTTGATCTTTTAATGGGCTGTAAATGGCTTCCCAGCTCAAAACCTGGCCAAAAATAACCAAGGAGGCAGGCAGAGACAAGGAAAGAAGGCTCTGGGGCTTTCGGATGGAATTCAAAACCCTGTTCATCTGCAGACACCTGAGGTTCTGGGAAATCTGACTGCCTCTTAGGACCTCCGTATCCTGAGCTTTGTGTTATGTCTTCTGTTTGGTGGGTGACAATGTGCCACCATCCATCCCCACCCCACAACCGTCAGTGTTGGGAGAACAGGGTTGTATGGGCTACAGTTCACTCCACCCAGAGGCTAGCTTGGCAGGAGCTGTCCACCCCTCTTAGGACCCTCCTGGAAGGATGGTCCAGGAGCACAGAATTTGGGAGAGACAGAGCTGGTCCTTGGCTGCCTAGGCCGTGAGGGTGCCCTCCTCAGCAGCCTCATCTTTGGGCAGCATTTCAGCAATGTCTCTTTGTCATCTCCCCTCACCTTCTCCAGCTGAGCTCTCACGGAGGGTCCACGATGGGAAACCCACTCCCAGCCTTGGAGAGAGATCTGCTCCCCTCCAGGTCCCTTCCTTAGGAGAGGAGGCCCACTCCCAGATGGGGAGGAGCAATTGACTTGGCCCTGCTCTCCAAGCTCACGGGCTCCCACAGCAGCTTTCACTAAGTGTTTGGCTCCGTGGCTTGGCTGAGCCGTGAAATCCTTAATTTAGGGTCCTTTGAGAAAACAAGTGCTAAGTGGCCTCAGGAAATTATGTCACAATGGAATGGAGAGGCTTTCAGGAGGACATCCCTGGCCCATGCCCACCTCTGAACATAACTCCCCAACCTGTTTCCGATGCTGCCTGCCACCCAGGGAGATGCCCCTGCAGCAGCCCCCCTCCCCAGAGACCTGGCTCCCCACACAGACCCTGAGTCCCTGTTTTCCTATCTGAGCTTTGCTTTGGGACCTGATCTCACACTTCTCTTCCAGGACCCTGCACTCTGAGCCTAAACCAGGCCCAGGGTTTGACAGTGCCCTCCCTCTCCATGGGGACCACCCAGTCTGCCCCATTCCCTGTCCCACCCTCAACTCCACCCCCCCTTCACCCCCCTCCCCCGGAGTCACCTCAATGCTTCCTCTCATATGTGCTCCACTTGCTGAACAGGGGTCACACTTCATCATAACCCATGGGACACCTCAAGTTACACCATTTCAGTCTGGTCAATACTGAGCCCATCACTATCCAACCCTCCTTCGCTTGTTCTTGGTGACCAGCACCATGTAGCCCCAGGTCCCCTTACGCAGAACTCCACCTTCTTCCTCCCTCACTCCCCATGGCCAGCCAATTAGCCACCATGTCAGACAAGTCTACCTCCTGCACCCTTCCCTGCCCTCTTCCCATGGTCCTGAGTCAGTCATGCTCATCTTTCACCCTCAGCCTCAGCCCCTGATGGTCTCCCTATAGTCTCTACATGCCACCAGAGGGCGCTCCCTCAAACACAACTCTGGCCCTGTCACCTCCCTTCTTGAAACTTTCTTAGCTCCCAATCCTCCATGGTTCCCACCCTCCTCCCAGGTTCCACCTCTCATGGCATTCCATCTTGTCATTTACACTGTCACACTGGCATGCCATCCCACCTTCTTTCATTCAGCCAATTCTTATCCTACCAGTCTCCATTCAGGTTCCAATCCCTCTTGAAAGCCCTCCCTGATGCCCTGGCCAGGAAAGTACTCTCACCTCATGCTCCACAGGGCCTTGTGCATACTTCTGTCCTAGCCCTTATCATACCAGAAGACTACAGACAGGTTCCTGAGGACAGCAGGCCGAGGGCAGACCTTCTAAAGGTGTGTTGATCTGACCCCAAGCCCTATGTCCCAGAAGGACCTTCTCCTGTCCACACTCACTCACCAAAAAACTGCTTTTTGGGTTCTGCTGTGCAGGCCTGGGGTCCTAGCATATTCTGCACCCATGGCTGTAGCCACATACCTCAATGTTGGAGGTGTCCAGTTTCAGGCCCCTCTCCACCTGGCCCTCATTCTAATTACCTGGCCATCTCCTACCTGACCTCCAGAGAGGTCAGTTCCAGGGAATTTGCCTGCTAGCTAAGCTGAAGAATCTCTGGGAGAACCTATGTTTGTAATGAATGACTAAACTGATGGACGATAACTCGGGCCTCATATGACTGAGGTCACACCCATGAAGCAGATCCCATGGGTCCTTGGCTGGTCCCCAGAGACATAGGCAGATGACCCAGCTAACAGCCCTTTCCAAGGAGAAAGTACAGCTTTGGCACAAAAGCCAGCCCAGCTCCTGTTCATACAGAGACCCTTTCCTTCATGGAGTTGGTCAGATCCAGCACCCCAAGACCTGTTTTATGGTTGGCAAAGCAGTTTCACATACTGTTATTGTACACCCCCAAAGCCATACGTTACAGCCCTAACCCCAAGTACTTTAGAATGTATTTGGAGTTAGGGTCTTATCTCCAAGTCAGACCTTCATTCATCTTCACACAACCCTGGACAGTAAGGATTGTCATCATTCCACTTTTACAGATAAGGAAACTGAGGCACGGGACAAGGGTTTGTGACATGTCCAAGGCGGACCCAGAAGTCAACAGGCCCTTAGCCACTTGGCCACATTGCCATGTTAACTTGAAGTCTGCCCCAGCGTGCTTGGGTCTCCACTCGCAGCCTTGCCACCAGGAGGGGCCCGAGCAGCAGACCGTGATGGAGGCTGCCTTACTGAAGGAAACTGCAGAAGACCAGGAGCTGGAGACATAGGGGCCTGGGTCTTGGGAGAGAGTCAGGATCCAAGCTAGATCTCCCCAGCCCTGAGCAAGGCGCCAAATCTAACAAGATGAAACATGACCAGGCCAATGTGGAGTCCAGCACTGCATCCCCAAAACCCAGCGGACAAGCCCCAAAACACAAAAGCAATCTAGGCTGTCTTAATAGAATAATGTCGAGAAAACCCCTGCCCCCCTCCCTCCCCACTGGCCGGCCTCGTGTGGTGGACACTGGGTTGTGCCACCCAGATCCCCTTCAATGAAGGGCCTTTAGCCCCAGCTGACAGAAGCACTGTCAGCAAGCATCTATCAGCAGCCTCCCCTGCCAGTGCTGCCTCAGCTGCCCAGAGCTGCCTTGCCCATGGCCCGGCTCTTCCCAGGGCAGTCCCCATCCAGTGCCTACTTGTCAGGACAACTCTGAAGGACCATTCCAGCTGCATAGCTCCCCAGAGGTCATTGGTAGATGTCACTGGGCCTGCATCACAGCTCAACTGCTCCTTCTACGCCCCCCTGCTCTGTCCCCTCCCTTCCACAGGCATCACTCCTAAGAGGCGTCCCAAATGCACATCTCCCATGTTGGAGCCATCTCAGAACCTGCTTCCTGGAGACTCAACCTCGTGTCTGCCATGAGCCCCAACAGGAAAAAAGACAAGCTAACATCCAGTGCCCTGGAACATGAAGGCTGTGGCCGCTGTCCTGTGAGCAGATGACAGGGAAAGGGCTGACCTGCAGAGTGGTGAGTATCCCTGGGCCTCCCCATCTGAGGGAAGGCTGGAAAGAACCCTCATGGCCCTGGCCATGTGGCTCAGTTGGTTGAGTGTCATCTTGTGCACCAAAAGGTTGCAAGTTGAATTCCCAGTCAGGGCACATACCTAGGTTGTTCCAAGTCCTATCCCCAGTCAGGGCGCATACAAGAGGCAACCAATTGATGTTTCTCTCTCATATCAATCTCTCTCTCTCTCTCTCTCTCTCTCTCTCTCTCTCTCTCTCTCTCTCTCCCCCCCCTCCCTCCCTCCCTCCCTCTCCCCTCCTCTCTCTCTCAAAATCAATGAGAAACATATCCTCGAGTGAGGATTACAAAGAAAAAAAGAACCCTGCATGGAACATCAGCCATTTACGGATTGAATTTTCCATTCGCATGCGGGCAGCTAAGGGAGTATATGATTTGGCCAAACAGACGGTGCGGTTTTAAGCATTTTGATCTACAGCTACTTCCATTAATAGGTGTGCCAGAGTCGACAAACTGTGAGAGGATGGTGCCAAATGCCTTCCATGGGATCAGCATTCCCTCACACAACTGGGGAGACCAGGTGCTGAGAAACTCTGGCTCCACAGAATCCAGTACCAGAACTGGAACCAACCAGCACTTTTGCCTAATAAGGAGCCTCACAGTTGTTCTGGACCTGATAACAGTCTACAGTGTCCACCATGGACCATGATGCATTTGGCCAGAGATTGACCTCTGCAGAAACCAGAGCTTTCTGAGTGTCCAAGATCAGGACAGGACCTGGCAGGTATGTCCTACACGGTCCTTCTCAAATAGACCATATCTCAAAACCAACACTGCCACAGATCCTGTGGGAACAGGCCCAGGGTTATGCCCATATAACAGGCTCCCGGGTGATGTTGAGTCAGGAAAGTGACCCTATCCACCTGATGGAAGTCAGAAACTAAAGCAGAAATAAGAGTAACTAATGTTTACTGAACACTTACAATGTGCCAAGCACTGTGACAAGCCTCTGACACAGCCCCCCCTCCCGTAATCCTTATATAAACCTGTAAGTAAGAACGATCACCATGCCTGTGTTACAGAAGAAGCCAGACAGGCTAAGTAACTTCCCCCAAAAGGAAAAATGTGTACTTAGTGATGAGGTCGGTTAACACACTGGTGAGTTTCTTATTTCCTTGCAGACCCCACTTTGAGTGACCTCATTCTCTCCCAGTTCTATTTCCTGAGACACAGAGAGACTCTGATCAGCCCAGCTCCTCCATCCACCCCCAGGCCCCAGCAGGCCCCGTTCCTTTGGGTCACATGCTCATCCCTAGTCAAGTTTGCTGTGAGGGAAGTCACATGGCACCAAACAGGGCCCAGGACGCCCTGCAGTAGGCACTCTATGTCCTTTAGAACAGACTGTGAGAGAAGCAAGGGCAAACTTAACTCTGGTATAGGACACATGTATTCCTTCTTCCTCCTTCCTGGCTAACAGAACCCTAGTTTTCAGACACGGGGCATCAGTATTCAAGAAAAGTGAGCAAAACCATTTTCATTGATGGAGTTTTTGGCATGTTCACTCAGTTCTAAGAGTCAGCTGAGAGGCTTCCGGGAAACATTGTTCCCTATGGGGGAGGGGAATTTGCGAGAAAAGAAGCTCATTCTTATTTCTGTGCACAGTTATGTGAGGGTGTGATGCCTGGAGCTGCGGCAGCCATGTTAGAGCCATGAGAGAAGACAGCCTGGAGAAGGCAGAGCAAAAAGCAGGGTCTTCGAGCATCCGATGCTGTCATTTAGCTAACCCTGGAGCCACCCGTTTCGTAATATGAGTAATATTAAGTGCCGTTGTTGCTTAGGCCCACATCAGTAGGGTTTTACAACTCACACCTGAAAGTGTTCTAATCAAAAGAACCTGCTGCAAACAGTACCATCCAGGTGTAGAATGTGAAGCCAGGAGGCCTGGTTTGTGTCCTACTTGTACCGCTTAATACCTGCGCAGCTTTGAGTCTCAACTTCAGAGCTGCCGTTTCCTCATCTACAAACGAATAGCCCAACTTCCAAGGGCTGCCAAAAGTCTCAAGAGCAATAACAGCTCTACGAATGTAACCTGTGGACTGCAGAGCTCTAGACCAGTGGTCGGCAAACTCATTAGTCAACAGAGCCACAGTTTGCCGACCATTGCTCTAGACAGATAGTGGGGGTGACTATTAAACTATAAATGATTGTACTTCATAATGGAAATATAACCACAACCCTGAACTAGCTCAATCTCTTCTCTTTAAAGCAAACGGAGACTATGCTCTTTACCCATAAGGTGTCTGCAATGTTTTCTCCACTAGATCATTTTCACGGGCAGTCTTATCGCCCGTATCTGGGTCAGTGAGGGGCAAACTGCTCCGGCTTGACCAGCCGCTTAGTTTCGGGTTTTAGGCTCCTCGGAATGTAGATGTGTTACTTCCATAAACTTCATCGTAGCACGCACCTTGTGACTCCCGGTGCTGACTGCCAGCCAAGGTGCTGGCCCTGGATGATGTGGGCCATGGCAGCATCAGTCATCATTTCTACAAATGGTCAAAGAGCCCCTGCCTCATGCAAGGACCAACTGTGTGGCCACTGTGTGAGGCAGAGAACATGGGTGGGCAAGAGAGCCAGCCTCCAGGCCCAGGTTTGCGCTGCCTAACCAAATGGGCTTTACCACGCCTGAGCCTCGGATGCCTCATCTATAAAATGGGAATAATAACATACAAACTGGGAATAATAATAACATTTATTTGTGCTGATCTCACAATGAATGGGTAAGCAGTCTGTCACTGGTGAAGGAACACCAGTGGTAGTTACTGTCACAGTTACTATTACAATTAGATATAGCAAAGGCGACACAGTGGACTGCTGGGCAGAGAGACGCAAACTCACTGAGGGCTCAGCCCCTTGGAGCTCAGAACGCCAGGCTCTAAGAGTCTCAGCTGCAGCATTTCAGGGGCTGGAACACTTCCCCTGGGGAGAGGGACACATGGGAAGGCCAGCACTGCTGAGCTGCCAGCACTCCTGAGCTGCCAGCACTCCTGAGTGTGCCGGAAGAGCCGCCCACTCTGTGAAGCACACAGAATTCTGTTTAGGTATATTTTCTAGAAAGCATCGCACTGTGGACTTGGGTGGAGAATTATGAAAGCTTTGAGCTGCAAGGAGCCTTTCAAAGAGCATCTTGCCCCAACCCTCTCTTTACAGGTGAGAAAACAAGGCCCCAAGAAGGAAAGGACCCAAGGTGGCACAAGCCCGTGGCAGAGTCGAGCCGGTGGCAGAGTCGGGAGGAAAGCCAAGCCTCCTCTGTTTCTAATTTCCTCCCATCCTCCTGAGATCAGCGGGATGACTGGTTCCCAGTGTTCACTTGAGGGGAAAAACTGATAAGAATCTGAGGAATGTGACTGCTGAAAGGGACTGGCTGTGGAATCTGGCATTCGATACCCGCCAGAGGATCACGCACAATTGTATGCTGGCCAGTCACTGTGAGCGACACCTTCTGGACCTGCATCCATTTCCAGAAGAATGGTGGTGGCACCCCTGTAACCCACAGCTGTCTGCTTCTCTAGGGAATTCCTCAGTTCCCCTCAGAAGGGCAGGCAACTTGAAGCAACTCTGATTCCGTGAATGAACACTATATTCCAAATTCAATCCTGCTGTTTGCAAAGCCTTTTCTTTGGGATCACCACCTCTCCTCACCTTTCCTTCCTGCCTCTTAGGGGCACCTGGCTACCAGGACTAATTGTTGGCAGCTCACTAAGCCCCTAGCAGGTGAAGAAAAGGGTCAGACACCATGGAACCTGCGTTTTCCCTGAGATAAGCCCGTGGTCCCAGGGCTCTTCCTAACAAGAGCTCCCAGAGCCCTGGTGGGAAGTCCCACAGTGGGAATGGCCCTGTGACCTCCCGTCCTCCTCTGGGCCTCCGCCTCCTCTGCAGCAGATGGAGCAGGAACACAGGACGGGCAGCAATACAGCAGAAGGGCCAGAGCAGTGCTGCCTCTCGCCCAGAAGTCAGACAGTTGGGAAACCATACTGGCTGAGAGAATGGCTTCCTCATAGCATGGTCAGGGCTAGGTTTCTACGGCCCACAGGGCTGGAGGGGTCAGGGAAAGCCTTAGCCCTACGACCTCTCCAGGCACGGTCTGCAAGGTCATCTCCAAGCCAGGGCTCAGTGAGAATTCCCAGCAAAGCTGAGCTGCTCTGCGGGAAGCGTCCTTTGCAGATGTGCGCTGCTGTCCACCCACCCGGTCTAACTGCTGCTTAGAACTATGGCCGCAGGCAGACACACTGAGCTCCTGTCTCCCTGGCCTTGGCCCGAATGTAGCACAGGGTGAATATGTGTTGAATGAACAAATGAATGAAGAAAGCAGGTACAGAGATGGTGTGGAATGAGGTCTGGAAGGTACAAAGTCCACTCCCAGCTGCCATCCCGAGGGGCTCCATAATTGAGCCCTTCGGTGACCCCTCTCCGAGCTCCCCCTAGAACGTGGGCTCTGCCAGCCCCTACCCAGGCTGAGTTGTGCTCCTCCCCCATCTGGGCCTTTAGGCCCAGTAGTCTCTTCCAGGAATGCCCCTTCCCACTCTCCCCACCTGGCCCCTCCTCTCTCAAACCTTTGCTGTCCCTTTAGACAAGGTTGACCCTCTCCTTTTGGTTCCCAAAACTCTGCCCATCCAACTATAGGCAGAGTAACCCCCACTCCAGGGCATTTGTGGGCTCATACCACTGTCTCTATCTCCCTGGTCTCTGATAGCAGAAACCCACTTGGCTTGTATCTCTGTAGCAGTGCCTGGCATCAAGCAAGTGATAAGTGAAATGTCTGTGAATGAGTGAGTTCAGTGGAAGAACTGAATGTACATAAACTGTGTATTGGAAGAAGCAAGTTTAGGATGCTTACATTCAAATTCTAATGTATTTTACCACTGACTCTACCTGTGACTCTGCATAGGAAAGCATCTTGAAGATTAAAATGAAAGTTCATCATAAATAGGATTCTTTATACAACTACTTGCCCACACTTAGAGATTATATCTAACATATGAGAGAAGAAATGCTGCACAGTGCAATACACAGGTGTGTTTGAGGAAGAACTATGGCTGTGACTGGCCAGGCACAAAGGGAGGGCCCATCCAGCTCCTGGCTGTATGTGACCATGCATCTCCTCAAGGGCACCCTCAGTCGCCAGGTTACAGTGAACAAGAGTGGGACGAGGACCAGAGGTCCCTCCCTCTCCCTCCCCTCACCTGTAAAGCAGATATAACCTGAGGCACCTTGGACAGGTGATTTAACCTCTCTATGCCTCACTCCCCAAATACAAAATTAGGATAACAAGACCAAAAGGGTTGTTGTGAAAATTAGATGATTAAACCCTGTGGGTGCTAGAACAGTGGGCAATGGCATCTAGTTTTATGCGCACTCATTCACTCATTCATCCCCCTCCCAGGACTGTAATTAGGCATTGGATAGATGACTCAACTGAATGTCCTGTGTTCTGTTAGCTCCACACACACACTGTCATCTCTAATCTAGAAGATTCTGACCTTCACTGAGCATATTGGGCCCTGCCCACACCCAAGGGCACACTCCACCCCTGGAAGAGCGGCCCTTGCTCACCTTCCCCGGGACTAACCGCCCCTCCTCTCACGTCCGCCCCAGCCAGACAATAGATCATCTGATGATGAAGGCCCTCACATCAGCAACGTCCACACCCCTTCCGCTGCAGAGTCCCTCAGAGGGCTCTACCCCTGCTTTGGAGAGTGACAACAATTAGGGAGGAAATTGGAAACCCACTTCCCTGGCACCATGGAAAGGAAGTGGGAATAAGAAGATAAATAATGCAGATAAGGCCCTGCACTGGGTCTGGCTCACAGCAACTCAGGAAGAAAGGCAGCTGCTATCGCTGATTATTGCTGTCATTGTTGGTCAGGAGATGAGAACTCGGACACCGAGGAGACTGCCCAGGCCTCTGTGACTGACTTTTCCAGGGCCCTCAATGGTCAAGCATCAGGCTCTGTGTGGATCTGGCTGCCCTAAACCCAATAAGAGGCACCAGCTGGGTTTGGTTGCTGCGGAAGCTCTGGAGTCTGTATTTCTGCCCTTGTGGGGAGGAAAATCACTGGCCTATGAGTCAGGAAATGGGGGTCTCACACTGTCTCTATCTGTGACGCTGAGGTAACCTGAGATGACCCTTAATCTCTGAGCCTCAATCTCATTTGAAAATGGCGGGTTCAGACTGAGGTTCTCCAGCTCTTATTCAGCAGGCAGAGCTATTCTGCGGGGGAGAAATCAGAATAGTGGTCACCTGTGAGTGGACTGCCTGGGCTCTCTCTAGATCTGAAGAGCGGTTATGTGAGAGTGCACATATAGAGGAACTCGTCAAGCTGTCTGGTTAAGTTTGTGCCTTTTACTGTATTTAAGTGATGCTTTGGGCGGGGGGGGGGGGGGGGGTGGTAAAAAAACACACACACCCGAATGGGGCAATGCTAAGCCATTTGGTCAATTAACATTTATTAAGCCCTTTCTAGACACCAGATCCTGACATGGTCACTGGCTGACAACGCTGAAAAGGAGACCTGCAATCTGGGGGCAGGACACAGATGACACAAAAACCCACCAAAATGAGGCAGGTGACCAAGACTAGACCCCTGGTCCACATCACAGCTTCACGCCGTCTCCTTAGCACCCACCTGGCCATTGCCTACCCCTCTCACTCATGCCGTGTTGGTCCAGGCCTCACAGGCCTCTCTCAGCATATATGAAACCTGCTTCCTCCAGGCCCCCACGCTGGCTGAGGGCAGGGAGGGGAAGGACCAGGTCCTGCTCAACTCTGTGCATCCCCCACAACCAGCATCAGCCTGACTCCAAGTCGGGGCTGAGGAACATTCATAAGGAGAATGGGCCTTCGCAGGTGCCTGGAAGCTCTGGAACTGCCAGAGGAGCAGCTCTGTGGGGCTGGAAGGGAGGCTGAGGACAGAACGTGGGCTGGGAGGAGCCAGGCCACAAAAGGTCTTGAATGCCACTCCTCGTGGTCCCAGCCTCATCACAACACCTGGGGAACCATCAGAGCAGTTTTTAAGCAAGGGCAGGATGTGAACAGAGCTAAGTTCCAGAAGGTTTTCTCCAGCAGCCCCTTTCTCCACGACCTCAGGGCTGAGGTCCTGCCAGAGGCTGCAGCCTCCAGAGAACCCCAGCTGCCCTGATCGAATGCAACTCCTACCCCCTTCATCCTGCTGTGATTGAAGGCAGGCGTCCGTCCCTCTAGCTGGACAGCCCTCACCTTTCCCCTCTCATCTGGCCACAAGGAAGGCACAAAATCACAGAAGAGGAATTACAACTCTCCCCTGGCATCCAGTGGAGAGACCCATTTCAAGTTCTCGGTTTGTTTCTGTAGAGCCTTTCCCTCCAGCCTCGCTAACGAAGGAGCATTCCTCCCAGTAACCCCTGCAGACAGGCGATTCCCAGAGGGCATCTCGGAGGACAGGCTTCCTGAACCCTGAGAGGCCCCAAGGGGCACTGCTGTCAGGGAGGGGGCCCAGCCAATGGGCTTTTATTTGCTTATGGTTTCGCCGTGGGATCAAAACAGAAAATTAAATCCATCGCAGGCTGCAGGATGCTCTGAACCAGGCCACCCAATTGTCACACATGAAAAAGCTGAAAAGTAATGACTTGCAGTTTTACTGCTAGGAAGGTTTCTTTTAATCAGTCCTGTGGTGGGATGGCTGCTTTTGGTTAGAATTCCTCAGGATAAGGTTCTCTCCGCTCCAGAAGAGACCTCACAACGGGACACTTGGAACCATATGACAGTAAGGCCTGGAGACCTGCTTTTCCCCCCTGAGCCACGTTATGAAGGCATGTTTGACATACAAAGAGCTGCACGTATGTAATGGACACAACATGGTGAGCTTGGAGATAAGTCAACGTTTGTGAAACCATCACCACAACCTGTGCTGCCAACACGTACACCACTTCCAAAAGTCGCCTCCTGCACTCTGTTTATTGTTCTTAATGTTTGTGAAAAGAACACTTAACGTAAGGTCTCTTACGCCCCCTGGCTCTGCCCCCACCACCTCCATCTCAGCTCTGCCTCTCACTCCTCTGCCTGGAATGAGTTCCTTTCCCAGCTGCTCATATCCTCCTGCCTCTCAGACCCGCTCTCCTCCCTTTCCCCCCTCCACCTGCCTCTGTGTTCCCACACTGCTCAGCTTTACTCCTAGAACGCACCCCCACAACCCAGTAAGGTTACAGACATGGGTGCGCTCCCCCAGCTGGACGAACCACGCCATCCTCATCTGTGTGTCCTTTACCACTCAACCTCCACTCCCAAGCACCAAGAGGTAGGGTAGCACAATGATTAAGGGCACAGATATGGACAGCCTGGGTTCAAATCCTGGCTCTGCGCCTATTAGCTGTGTGACCGGGGACAAACTGTTTAACCTCCCTGTGCCTCAGCTTCCATATAAATTTGAGATAATATAGCTCCTAACCCATGGGTTCATTTGTGAGGAATAAATGAGTTAATAGTGTACCTAACACACTTAGTACACCACTTGGCACATGGTAACCACTAATTTAAGTGTTTGCCATTGTAGTTAGGCATCTAGGATATTCCATGCACGGGAATGAGCATGACAAAGCTGCTCAGAAAGCTCATAGTCCAACACAGAACACAGATATTAAACAAATAATTAATTAAATAACTGCATAGCGATAACATGCGCCCGACTCACAGTGGCTCCTCCAACCCCCAACAGCTGCATCTGCGCTTGCTTCTAAGCTGGCAACACCCAGAGATGGGCACACACAGGACCCTGTGTTTTAGCTATGTTTCTAGTTTCTATAAACCTGACACTCTAACACCTGCCCTACGTGTACATGCCAGACACGCCTTGTTCTGGACAACCTGAGTCACCTTGCCTTGGCCTCCTGCTCCCTCAATGGGTCCCCCTCTCTAGTCCTGTCCCAAGGGCACGCTCTTCAAATACAAACCAATCAATCCAGCCAGAGTCCACACCCCAACCGCCTCCTTTATGGCGCTGTCCCACTTAGAACTACTCCCTGCCCTAATGAAGGACCAGGTACCAGACAACTGGGGACAGCCTTCCAATTACAGAGCCCACTGAAACGGTTCATACGAGCCCATCCCAAACCTGCTTCCCCTCCCTCACCTGTTCCTTCCTCCAAAAGCCACAACAAAAGCTATTTTTCCACCCCCCACTTCAACTCCCCACTAAACCTGGTGCTTCCCCGGTGGTCCTGTGCGGCTCGGCATGTGCCCTCCTCTCGGGAACTGACAGTAATAAATATACGTATATACCTCACATTTTCTATCAATGCACTATAGTCTCTTACACCCTGCCACTCCATCAATCCAAATACAGACCTTAAGCTGAATAATGCAGGTGACACAGGATATGAAATCAGAAAACCAGATTCCAGTCCTGGCTCAGCTACACCCCAGCTACATCACCTCCCCCAAGGCCCTTTTGGTCTCCCAGCCTTTTTCTTGTGTGTGTGTGTGTGTGTGTGTGTGTGTGTGTGTGTGTGTGTGTTGGGCGGGGAGGGGGGAGGGGGAGAAGGAGAGAGGGAGGGGACCAAGACCTGCCCCTAAAATAAGGAACAAAACCAAGCACACATGGTCAGCCTAAAACTCCAAAGGTTAGTGTTTAGCCCCAACCTGGAACCTGCAGAATGTGAAATGCTCTAAAATTGAGTCCAAATGCAGAGATCACTCCTCCCACAGAGAATCATGGAGACCTACAAGGACTGACAAGGAAGATGAAGAATCTCCTTTCCTCCTGAAATCTCCTGGGTCCAACCATCTCCGGCCCCCATCACTGCCCAGGACCCTTCACTGACACACCCAGCATATGCAGGGCATGGGGTGGGTCACAGCGTGGCCCTGGTTGAATTCATACTCCCAAGTTAGGCCCTTGGGAAGGCAAACAATAACCAGAACCCCATTCAGGCCTCAGCACTTCCAGCAGAAAGGGGGTTATCCACATCCCCACACTCCCATATGTGCTTGTGTGTAAGCAAACTCCAGAGACCAAAGAAACGTCCATCCTGTACTAGAACTGGACCCCCAGAGAGACAAACAAGCCCGTGTTTTTCTTCGCCATCTGCTCCTGCTCTGAGGGCTGGGGCCCTCCCCGTCCTCCTCCTCCTCCCCCTTCCCTCTTTCCTTCCTCTGCCCAGTCCCCCATGAGGCCTCTGTTACCACAGCCAGGCTGCGTGACCTCCCCACAGAAGGCTTTCATTAATAGATCAGTCCTGAGAGGCAGGATGGGGGCAAAGGGCACAGGCCAAAGAGGAGACCTGAGGAGGGGGAGTGCTCTCCTGACAGAGCCCTGAAGCCACATGGGGAGGAGAGAGGGACACAGAGCTCAGGGTCTGTGGGAGGCCCGCCAGCAAGGCCCCTCCTTGCATAGCCTGGCGGGCCACAGCCCCCTGCAGCGGGCCCTCAGCTCCCCAGCCCCAGAGAAGTGCTTCCCAGTCTTAGGCCTTACCAGATATTTACATTGAGGTTGTCTCAAGGAATTTTCTGGAAAACTTCCTTTTCTCCACCCACTCCCACTTCAAAGCAAGAAGCAAAGACCCCTGAAGCTGGTGGCCTCCGTGGCTTCTTTAAAGTGGCTTCTGGAAAGCTGATCTGGTGGAACAAACCACAGACAAGGACCTCACTCCAGGACCCCTGGACATTACAGACCTGCTGGGGGGGGGGGGGGGAGGTGAGCGCCCCGGTTTCCTGAAGAAAAGTGGGTCAAGCACTCCCTCATGCATTGACTTATTTGTCCCTTGCATTTGTCCTCAGTTGTTTGCGCCTGTGACTGTGCATCACATCTGGTGGCCCATGTCCCTCCCCTCCTTCCAGGCCTCCAGAGGCTCCTTGTGGTCTCCAGGATGAACCACAGCTTCTCCACCTGGCATGTCAGGCCTTCTATCAAGTGGCTCACACCCCCTTCCTTGCTGCCCGCCTCTGGTTTCAGCACTCTCGTCCAAGCTCTCCAGGACTCGCTCCCACCTCCTTGTTGAGCCTTTGCACACTCCCTGTTGTCAGCCTTCCCTTCCTCTGTCCCTTCTTCAAGTGCCACCTCAAATATCACCCCCTTTGGGTAAGCCTCCCCAGCTTTCCTGGGTAACACACTGCTCCTGCCTCTATTCCATATCCCTTTACCAGATATCTGTGGCTCCTCCTGTGATAATTGTTCAGTGACCCCCTCTGAATCATTTCTGCACACTCAACAACTGACAGTCCTCCAGGAGGGCATCTGGAATATCTATAGAATGAATGAAGACCACTTCATTGGGGTTTCTGGGAAAATGTGTTAAAAGAAAAGGCAGGACTCAGAAACTAAATATACTGACCTTTCTCCTTAATAAATCCCGTGTGATCTCAACTCTGAAAAATTATAGGTAGATAGATAAGCACAGCACAAAGACCAAAAGGAAATATGACTCTCAAAAATGGAATTACAGGAAAAGAATATTCTTTTCAACAAATGGTGTTGAAAAAATTGGATATCCACATGTCAAAAATAAAACTGAACCCTTACCTTACACCATATACAAAAATTAACTCTAAATGGGTCACAGACCTACACATATGTTCTAAAAAAATAAAACTCATAGGGCAAAACATAGAAGAAAACATAGGGCAAATGCTTCCTGCTCTGGCCAGGTAGCTCAGTTAGTTAGAGCATTGTCCCAGTGCACCAAGGTTGTAGGTTCCATCTCCAGTCAGGGCACATATAAGAATCTACCAATGAATGCATGAATAAGTGGAACAATAAATCTCTCTCTCTCTCTCCCCCCTCCCAAAGTCATTTTTTTTAAAGCTTCATGATATTGGATTCAGTAATGATGTCTTGGATATGACACCAAAAGCACAGGCAACCGAAGAAAATATAGATAAACTGGACTGCATCAAAACTTAAAGTTTTGTGCATCAAAAGACACAACCAACAAAGTGAAAAGACAACACACACAATGGGAGAAAATACTTGCAAATCATATATTTAATGAAGGGTTAAAATCTAGACTATATAATAGACACCTACAACTCAATAACAACAAGCCCTAGCCAGTTTGGCTCAGTAGATAGAGCGTCGGCCTGTGGACTGAAGGGTCCCGGGTTCGATTCCAGTTAAGAGCATGTGTCTGGGTTGCAGGCTCAATCCCCTGTGGAGAGCATGCAGGAGGCAGCCAATCAATGATTCTCACTCACATTGATGTTTCTATCTCTTTCTCCCTCTCCCTTCCTCTCTGAAATAAATAAAAATATATTTTAAAAAAGTAACAACAAAATCTGATTTTAAAATGGGCAAAGGAGCCCTGGCTGTTGTGGTTCAGTTGGTTGGACATTGTCCCATGCACCTAAAAGTGGCCAGTTCGATTCCCGGTCGGGGCGGGGGGGGGGGGGGGGGGGGGCAGGGGAAGGGGGAGGTGCAGAAGGTAGCGGATCAATGTTTTGCTCACATGGATGTTTCTCTCCCTTTCCCTTCCTCTCTCTCTCTAAAAATCAATTGTTTAAAAATGGGCAAAGGACTTGAATAGACATTTCTCCAAAGATGATATACAAATTGCCAATAAACACATGAAAAAAATGCTTAACATTAAGAATCATTGGAAAAATACAAATCAAAACCACAATGAGATACCACTTCACACCCATTAGGATGGCTACCATCCAAGAAAAATCAGAAAATAAGTATTGGCAAAGATGTAGAGAAACTGGAATGCTTTTGTACTGTTCATGGGAATGTAAAATGGTGCAGCCACTATGAAAAACAGTATGGTGGTTCCTCAAAAAATTAAAAATAGAATTACCCAATGATCTAGCAATTCCATTTCTGGGTATATATACCCAAAAGAATTGAAAGCAGGGACTCAAAGAGATAATTGTACATCCATGTTCATAGCCAGCATTATTCATAATAGCCAGAAGGTACAAGAATGAATGGATAAACAAAATGTGGTCTATCCATACAATGGAATATTATTCAGCCTTAACAATTGAAGAAAAATATTATATGATTCCACTTATATGAAATACCTAGAGCAATCAAATTTCGAGAGACATAGAGTAGAATGTGGTTGCCAGGGGGTGGGGAGGGGAATGGGGTGTTAGTTCTGATGGGTATAAAGTTTTCTGTTTTGAAAGATGAAAAGAGTCGAGATGGATGGTGTGATGGTTGCACAACAATGTGAATGTTTTAATACACTGAACTCTGTACACTTAAAAGTGGTTAAGATGGTAAATTTTACATTATGTGTACTTTAACACAATAAAAAGAATAAAAAATTTAAAACTTATAAAATGAAATTATAAATGATTATTTCTTTTAACTTTTCCATATGTCCCAAATGATCTATAATTAAATAATTTTTTTTAAAGAAACCTTTTTTGTTTTAAGAAAATGTGTCAGAAGGTAAGGGAGGGTGGGGGTAAGGGGGAGAGATCAACCAAAGGACTTGTATGCATGCATATAAGCCTAACCAGTGGTCACAGACAACAGGGGGGTGGGGGCATGTGTGGGGAGGGGTTGGGGATGGGAATGGGGGGGGGGGAGGGTGAGGACAAATATGTGATACCTTAATCAATAAAGAAATTAAAAAAAAATAAAGAAGGAAAATGTGTCAGGCTCTTTCACCTAAACATCTGGACTGGCCATTGGAGCCTGAACCTCCACTACTCCTGGGCCTGCTGGGCACGGGCTTCCATCAGCTCTCTCTACCTGACACCAACATTTGGTTTCCATTCCCAACTCTTGGAGATCAGCTCCTGCTGATTTCAGGTCCAACGGAAAGAAAGCAGCTCTTGGGAGGGTCGACTTGCATCCTAAGGGGGTGAATTTGGCTCCATCAGTGGTGAGCTGCCTTGTCCAGGCACCCCCAGGCCCTGGAGCCATCCATCCTGCAGGCTACCCACCCACTGTCAGCAGGGCAGGCGAACTTCCTGGTGCAGTAACCCAAGCCCCTCTCTGCTCCCCATGGGCTCTGTTATTAATCTCAGGGCAGATCCTATGTCCGAAGCTGAGACAGCTGTCCCCACTTGCAGCTGCTCCAGGCCAACAAGCAGATGACTTCCAGCATTACCACCTCCCTGCCAACGACCAGGCAGAAAACTGGGCTTTCCTGCCAAACCCCTTGCTCATGCAATTGCCTGGGCCCTCATACCACCATATCAGGGTCCACTGGGCTCCCTGTTCACTCCCTAGTATTTTCAGGTTCAAATGCATCTCCAGGCTCATGAGCTCCTGAGTGACTTGGACTTCTCAGACTGGAAAGGAAACACAGTAGTGTCCCAGTTGGTCCTGTTGTAATGGAATCAACAATCAGGGAGTGTTTTAGCCCACAATCTATGTTTGGCCCTGGCATACCTGCCGTGGCAGACAAAGCCATCTAGAATGGGGCATACAGAGAAACCAAGATGGCGGCATAGGTAAGTACCTAAACTGCTGCCTCGCACAACAATTTCAAAACTACAACTAAAGACATCATCCAGAACCACAGGAAAGCTGGCTGAGTGGAAATTCTACAACTAGAAGGAAAGAGAAAAGCTCATGGAGAATCAGAGGAGCTGCTAAGGGCTGAGGTACGGAGACACTCGTGCAGAGAGGAAAGGCGGCTGAGTGCCTGGCTGGCTTTCTCTGGCGGGAGGGAGAAGGAAGCCCCTGACAGCACTGAACCCCAGTTCCAGGTGAGACCCTGTGGACCCAGGCTCATATGGGGGAGTCTGGACTATCAGGTAGAGAGAAAGGCACACAGAGATGTGGGGGAGCCGCAGAGGGCAGGGATCTGGAGGCGTGCACGTGCACGAGTGTGCGCAGAGAGGACTGACTGCTGAGGTTGCCACTGGCTCTCCCTAGCGGGAGGGAGTTGGAAGCTTCCGACTGCACTGAACCCCAGTTCCAGGCGAGCCCCTGGGGACCCAGGCTTTTACAGGGGGAATCTGGACTGTCAGGTGGAAACCCAGGGGAGCCGTGAAAGGCAGAGGTCTGGAGGCGCACGCACAAGTCCCCGCAGAGAGGACTGACTGCTAAGTGTGCTGCTGGCCTTCTCTAGCTGGAGGGAACTGGAAGCCCCCCGCCTACACTGAACTCCAGATTTATTGGGGGAGAAACTGGACTGTCTGGCAGCAGGCGAAACTCAAGGGCGGCTTTCTCTCAGAGGTGCTTGCAGCAATTACCGAGGGACACTGAGACCCAGGGGCCTCATAGGGCAGGGCTGACGGGAAGCCAAGACTGTCTGCTCAGCCCTGAGACTCCGCCCCATCCAAGCTGTGCACAGAGGCTTTTGCAATTTTGCAAGTCTTGTCTCATAAGGCTGTCTCCAGCACCAAACTTCTCCCGGCGTAGACACAGCTGATCCTCACAGCCAACTAGCCTGGAGGTTAATTCCTCCCAGTGATACCAACAACAATCAAGACTTATCTACAACAAGGCTGTACACCCAGTCCACAAAGGGGTGCACCAAGAGTGTCCACCTAAGGTAACTGGGGAGGCCGACCCACTGGGCCATATAGGACAACTAGCACACAAAGCTACCCTACCAACTCAGGGAAGCAGCGAAAATGTGGAGACAAAGAAACAGATCACAAATGAAAGAAATGGAGGAAAACAAATGACTGGATATAGAGTTCAAAATCATGGTTATAAGGTTTTTCAAGAATTTCCTAGAAAGGGCCGATAAATTTAGTGAGACCCTCGAGGATATGAAAAAGGACCAACTAGAAATTAAACATACACTGACTGAAATAAAAAATATTATACAGAGACCCAACAGCAGACTTGATGAACTCAAGAATCAAGTCAAAGATTTGAAATACAAAGAAGCAAAAAACACTCAACCAGAAAAGCAAAAAGAAAAAAGAATCCAAAAAGTTGAAGATAGTGTAAGAAGCCTCTGGGACAACTTCAAGCGTACCAACATCAGAATTATGGGGGTGCCAGAAGAAGGGAGAGAGCAAAATACTGAAAACCTATTTGAAGAAATAATGACTGAAAACTTCCCCCACCTGGTGAAAGAAATAGACTTACAAGTCCAGGAGGTGCAAAGAACCCCAAACAAAAGGAATCCAAAGAGGACCACACCAAGACACATCATAATAAAATGCCAAGAGCAAAAGACAAAGAGAGAATGTTAAAAGCAGCAAGAGAAAAACAGTTAATTACCTACAAGGGAACACCCATTCAATTGTCAGCTGATTTCTCAACAGAAACTATGCAGGCCAGAAGGGAGTGGCAAGAAATATTCAAAGTGATGAATAGCAAGAACCTACAACCAAGATTACTCTACCCAGCAAAGTTATCATTCAAAACTGAAGGTCAGATAAAGAGCTTCACAGATAAGAAAAAGCTAAAGGAGTTCATCACCACCAAACCAGTATTATATGAAATGCTGAAAGGTATTCTTTAAGAAGAGGAAGAAGAAGAAAAAAGTAAAAATAAAAATTACGAACAACAAATACCTATCTACCAACAAGTGAATTTAAAAATCAAGTGAATTAAAAATCTGAGGAACAGAATAAACTGGTGAATATAATAGAATCAGGGGCATAGAAAGGGAATGGACTGATAATTCTTAGGGGGAAAGGGGTTTGGGGGTGGGGGAAGAGACTGGACAAAAATCGTACACCTATGAATGAGGACAGTGGTGGGGGCGAGGTAAGGGCAGAGGGTGGGGTGGGAACCGGGTGGAGGGGAGCTATGGGGGGAGGGGGGGGAAAAACAATTGTAATAATCTGAACAATAAAGATTTATTAAATTTTTAAAAAAAGAAAAAAAAATAGAATGGGGCATACAGCCTAGCTGCAGAACAAGAGCATGAAACAAGAATAAAGCAAGCCAGGACAGGACCAAGGGGAAGCGGCTGACACTCGGCCAGGTGCCCCACAATTCAGAATGCAGCACGACCAAATCCAGGGGCCACTGTTCACACTGAATTCCAAGTGCAACACACAGCATTGATTCAAACGGCTCACTAATGCTCCTACAGGAACTTGCTTTGAATTAGTCCCATCTTACAGATGTGTAAACAGATGCATGTTAACAGTAACTTTCCCACAGCTAGAGGGGGAGCCAAGTTTCTGATGTAAATTTGCCTGATTCCAATGTGCTGCGTATGAGATCTGTGTGATCAGGCCCACCCCCCACACCCTAACTTGGCTGAGCCTTTATAAACTTACCCACCCACCTATGCACAGCTGGCAGATGCCCACCCAGCATGAATCTAATTCTGGTTCTATATTGGCAGATAGAGATGATCAAATAGGACAACCCATGACTCCCAGAAGCTTCCCTGCTGGTGTGTCCCAAGATTCCACGCACTCAGATTTTGTCCTTCTATATTCTCTAGAACACAACTGTGACTCAATCCTAGCTGTCCCTGTGATTCCTCCACATGCACACCAACAGGCACAGAAGGACCAGGGTCAGCCCACATGGTCAGCCCCACATGGACAGCTAACACCTGGACTAAAATCCAGCGAGCCTCAGTCTATAGAAGCACATCATGCCAGTCTGAAACACTGTTCTCATTCTCAGGAATGCTGTGGGCCATCTGTGGTTTGGTTGGGGACACTACCTACCTGAGACACCTGTGTGGAGGGACACAGGTTCATGTGTTTGGCTCTGCTAGTCAAGATGGCCTCTGCTTTTCGTTTCAACTGCATTTCCCAGCATAGGACAAGCTGAGTGAGAGAGGAAGAAGCACACACTCCCTACCCTTAGCTCAGCATTCACACCCCCTCGAACAGATGCTGGCGAGAAAGAGAAAGACCAAACAGAAACTGACAGCTCATGGTCTAGTCCAGAGCTGTTTTCAGGAAAAATAAGTTATTGCTGATGGTGGGAGGAGAAAGGGACGCATGGGTGATAATGGCACAAATAATTTAGCCTCAGATCACAATAACTGTCCTTACAAAGAGTCTAGAAACCATAGTCCATTATTAGGCTCTTGATGTAATAACTGGGAGGGGGAGGTAGAGGAGGTAGAGATGAATTCAAGGTCATCTAATGCCAAAAAAATGTCTTATCTATAAACCAAGAAGTGAGGCAAAGATATCATCTTTAACCATGTCCTGGACCCACACAACGTCTGCCCCTTTTCAGAGTGGACAGAGGAAGAGAAGAGAGGAGAAAAGATGAATACGAATGGGACCAAACCACCATCCACTTTCTAGACTCCCTGGAACCTGTGAATATGTTTTCTTACACGAGAAAAGGGATTTTGCAGCTGTGATTAAATAATTTTTTTTTTTAAGTTCAAATAAATAAGGATCTTGAAATGAGGAAATGATCCTGGATTATCTGCCTGGGCCCAACCTAATCACAAAGGTCCTTCAGTGGGCAGAAGGATCAGAGTCAGAGAGAAAGGAAATGTTGGAAAGACAGGTTGGAGGATGCCTTTTGAAGATGAAGGAAGGAGCTATAAGTCAAGGAATGCTAGCAGTTTCTAAAAGCTAGAAAAGGCAAAGAAACGGATTCTCCCCTGGAACCTCCAGAAGGATCAATTCTTTGAATACTTTTCGGCCCAGTGAGACCCGTTTTGGACTTGTGATCTGGAACTAAAAGATAATCAGCTTGTGTTGTTTTAAGTCACAAAGTGTATGGTCATTTGTTACAGCAACAATAGGAAACTAATACAGCTTACAAAGGGGTTATTCCTTCCCAAGTACTCTCTGGAAACCAGGCACTCTGCAATAGCCTCGAGATACTGTGCCAAATAAGACAGATGGGCTCCCTGCCCCCAGAGAACTTACAGCCTTGGGGTAGATAACTAATTATTAATCAATTAATTATAGGATTGACTTGCAGTTATCATGAACTTCTAAATCAGAGCAAGCTCTGAGGGCATTTAACAAAGAGGCTTAACCTTACCTTAGGGGACAGCAAAAGTTTCCCCAAAGGTGTGGTGTTTAAGCTGATATCTGAGCTTTGAGCCGAAGTTAGAAAACAAAACTGGTCAAGGCAGGAAGCAGCTTGAGGTTGTTAAAAGACAACCTTGGTGGTGAGCAGAGAACCCAGAGAGACAAGGAGATAGAACTCTCTCCAGGCCCCTGATGTAGGGGTCTCTCCCACCTGTTCAGCTTCATGTTCAGAGCCCTCGCATGAAGAGTTTCAGGGACTGAGCTAATTATTACCATCAGCTGTGGGACAAAAGAGAGGAAAAGCCTGGCAAACCCTTTAGAGGCCCAGAATTTCATCACCCTAGAAATGGGAGGGCCAGGGGAGCGGGGTGCCCGGGCAGGCTGAGACCTCTGAGAGCCAGAGAATCCGAGTTGAATCAGCCGTGTGGCCAAATCAATCACAAAGAGGCAGGAAGAGGGAAGTGCCGATTTCCTAGATAAGCCTTTCAGGGGAGCAGGAATGACAAAAATGTCAGATGCCAGAGGCAACTGGCCAACTGGCCGGGCACAGAGAGCAGGAGCCAAATCAGAAAGAAACTGCCACCTTCTCTCAAAGGCTTTCCAAGTGCGACTGGGTGTGTGGCAGGCCCTGGCGCCTCCAAGGGCCAGCAGGGTGGCAGAATCAGCATCGGCAGGCCCTGGGACTCCAGAGGCTACCCCCTGGAGAAGAAGGAAGCCTGAGCCTTTCACAAGGGCTCCAAGCAAGGAAGACCCACTACTGGGAAGTAGGGGGCTTCTCAGCAAATAGCACACAGTCCCTGCCCTTCTAGAACAAGGAAGGGACAGGACCAGACAAACAAAGACATCAAATGTTTGAGCTGTAAACCGAAGCTAGTCACTAGCAGTGGGTGCAAACAACTCACACACACACACACACACACCCTTCCACAAAAGTTTGGCACCCCCCTCCCCATCTTGTTCAGAAAGGTAAAAGTGGGGTGAGGGAGCTATAAAGCAGGGCCCTCATCCAGTGAGCAGGAACCGCTGAGTAATAATTAGTCTGCATATTTAACCCATTTCCTCATTTAATCTCAGCCCAATCCTATTAGTTTCATGTTACTTGTGAGGCACCGAGTCAATGGAGGGAAGTCCGGCTTGACAGGCTGGCTGCAGGAGGCACGCCAGAAGAAGTACTTGGGGTTCCCTTGGCTGTCATACCCCCTGGGACAGGAAACCCCTCAGAACTCCTCAGCCCCTGACCTCACTATGGGCATCTCAGAGCCTCCAGACCCTCTAACCTGCTCCCCAGTCAAATTCTGGGGCGACCCTTTGTGCTCAACCCCCAGTGGCTGTGGTTCCACTGGTAGATAGACTGCCCCCACCCTTCACTCGAAGACTTGAAAACCTGAGCAGGGATTCAGAAAAATCAACAGGAACCTGGATTCTATATTTCTCTGGCTCCCCCAAAGCACCAGGTGGGCAAACTACAGGGTGGGGTTGGAAATGACCCAGGGAGAGAGCGAGAGCTTTGGACCAGCTCCTGCAGGGCAAAGGCCCTACGGTTGCTGAGGTGTTTAACCTTGACCCTAACTAGGCCAGAGCTTCCCAGAGAGCGTCATCTAGAACACCACCTTCATGAAACACCCCTTGAAAAGGATCTGGTGGCCTTAGGTGGCTGTGAAACACCCCACATCCCAAGCTTTGCAAGGCCCGTCAGCACACTGCTCATTCTGGGAAAGCTTTTATCATTTTATGTGGCTGCATAGTGTTTACTATATATTGTTCTAAGCACTTCATTAATAATAACTCTTTTAAGCCCCAGAATGATCTGATGAAGTAAATACCCCTTTGATCACCCCATTTTATAGATGGGGACACTGAGGCACAGAGAGGTCAGGTGACTCGGTCAGGGCCACCAGAGCAGGAACCCAGATCCAGGAAGCCTGGCTGCAGAGCTGCTCTTCACACCCTCCCTCTTTATGAAGGAAACTCTTGAACTTGGTTCACAAGCTTCTTCTCATAAGTCCCATTAACACCTGACGGAATAACCTCCGGATGTGGTCCGGGGAAGTGGGAGCTGGCAAAGGTCAGCAGGCAGCCTGGCCAGCTCTGACCTTTGCAGATCACCCTGGAGGCAGCAAGGGGGGGGGGGGGGGACGGGGGCAGACAGCGAGGCGCGGGTAGTGGGAGCCCACACCTCTCTCTCTGAGTGTTACAGAATTAACCTGGATGGGGTCCAGCTCCTTTCAAGGTGGTCTCGTATAGGCCACCAAAGAGAAACATCTAGACCCTGGCTGCTGGGAGGCAAGAAGAGGAAGACCAGACAAGAAAGGCTGGGATCCCGGACTCCTCAGAGTGAACAGTGTGCCGAGTGTCTAGTTCCATAGGATCGGCCGCAGGATCCCCGAAAATCCTCTAACAGTTAGTTATTGTTACTCTATTCCCCTGCCCCAGGAAGAGTTGGTCGGGATCCAGCTCACACACTCTGGAAGCGGCAATGAAGTGTCGGACCAGTGCAAGCCAAGAGAAGCCTGGAGTGCTGTTCTTATTGCCATAGGGATTGTTTCTCTGGGAATGGATTTTAAAATAACAGACAAGCTGGGGTGGGGGAGAGGAGAGAGAGATGAAGGGAGAGGAGATTCAGAAAACGGTGGGGCCTTATGAAAAGTCCAGTCCATGTGATTTTTAGGAAAACTCCCCTTTTTCCTACTTCAAAGGGAAAAAAACAGGAATCCCTAATGCTGGTGGCCTCCCTGGCTCCTCTTAACGTGGCTTCCAGAGCTGTCCTGGTGGGGACAAAGCACAGTCAAGGACCTCTCTCCAGGACCCCTCAGAGCAACAGACCTGAATGGGGGCAGAGGCCATGACCTCAGTTTCCCAGAGGAGAGAGATCAAGGCATTTGTTCATTCATTCATTCAATACGCAGCGGTAGAATACCTGATATGTGCAAGCCAGGGGCTAGGTATTAAAATTAGGCTACAAAACCCCCTGAAGGAAAAACACAAGCATTTTACAAAAACACAGGTGCATGAACACCATGCTGTTCTGCCTTTTCAAAGCTGAGAAACACTGCAGAGTCTTACAGTGTTCCAAGGAGCAAGGCAGCTGGCCCCCAGCACCCCCTGAGCACTGGGAAGGGACAGAAGCTCCAGTCTGCAACCCTGCCCATCCCGGTCCACAGGGGCCAGGTGCCGCCAGCTGCACTGACTGAGCACTCCTCTCCCCGCTGCTCCGCCCCCACTGCCTCTGCCCCACTTCAGGTCTCCTGACACTGTTAGCTCGCTTCCTCCCTCTGACTCTTCTTCTACGCCCCATCTCCCCCGCCCCACCCGCCACCACCACCACCAGCAAAGCTGGTGCTGTCCCACTATAATCCCGACTCAATATAAAGCCCAAGCTCCTTAGGGTGGCAGAAAAGGGCTTTGCCTGAAGGCTCCAAAGGTCTAATCTGCCCTGCCCCCACCCTGTCTGCCTGCAGTCCATGGTCCAGTCATTCTTTTTTTTTTTTTTTTTTTTTTTGAGAAACATCGATTTGTTGTTCCACTAATTTATGCATTCATTAGTTGATTCTTGTAGTGTCCTGACCAGAAATGGAACCCGCAACCTTGGCATATCAGGACAAGGCTCTAACTACTGAGCTACCTGGCCAGGGCCCATGGTCCAGTCATTCTGAACTCAACTGCACTAACCACATGTCAGTCACCGTCGTACCTCCCAGCCCTTACATGGTATTCTGTCTGTCCAAAATGCACTCCCCCATCACTGTTGAGAACACCCTGCTCATCCTACAAGACCTAGTTAAAACATGCCTCCTGTGGGAGTCCTTGGCATATAGCCTGATCCATGAGGCCAGCGTTTCCCAAAGTATGGAGTCTGAAACACCATCTGTGACTTCCCATGTTGTGAAACCTCCTATCTTCCCAAACTTTGCAAGGCACATTAGCACTCTGCATATCACTAGCCCTAATAGTGTTGACTACATGTTTTCCTAACACTTTGTTAACTCATTTAAGCCCTAGGACAACTTTATGAAGTCAATACTATGATCATCCCCATTTTACAGAGGAGAAAACTGACGTACAAAGACATCCAAACTCACACATACCCTAACTGTCCTGGACAAATAATTACTTACCTGCCCCTTGCCTGCCAACCCCACTTCATACACATCCATGTCACATCAAATTCCACACTTGTTCACAAGTCTGCCTTCCCCCAACCAGTCTCTGAACTAATCAAGAGCAGAGGCTGGGTCTGAATTATCAGTCCTCTCACTACCCACAGTGCCACGTACACAGCAGCCCTGCCCTCCCAACTGAGTCCGCAGCTCCAACCTGTCTACTGTGGGTCAGGTGAAGGGTAGGTGGTTGGTTAAATGCCTGGCCTGGATAAGCGCACATCTCCAAGAGGCCGGCATGGGTGGTGGGCAGCGGAGGCTCATGCTTTCAGGTCCCATGTGGGCTGGTCAGGGCCATGCTGGGCATAAACAGGTCGGATACATGGTTCCACCAGCAGGGGAGGGAAGTGGGAAATGAGTTCTCAGTGCCCACACCACAAAAACCACAGGCACAAGAGGCACCGGGAGCTGCTCACAGAGGTGGACAGAGCAGGGCTCCAATGACTTCCTGAAAGAAGGCTGCACAGGCGAGGGTGGAGCCAGGTATGGGAGAGGCATTCGGGGTGAGGAAGGGACCCACCAAGCACCTTAGCTCCAATGAAACAACAAGAAAGAGACTGCAGAGTCAGACAGAGTCTGGAGGGCCCAGCGAGGGAACTGAAGAGACCCCTGCGCTCCCCCAGGGAGTGGGGTCTCCCACTGCAGGTCTTAACCCAGAAGGGCTGTGGAATCAATTTTCTGAGTGTTGGCAAGCACTTTTTTTATGAACTAGATAGAATACAATAAAGAAGGGAGTATCACATATGGTAACAGTAAGCATTATTTTGTGAAACTTGTTTCAGATGTGGACGTATGCATGCGCGGGCAGGCGTGCTCAGTCACCATATAAAAGGTATTTCTTATTATAGGTCATGATGAAAGAATCTCAAGCTGCTCTGTTCTCCAGGCAGTGCTTCCTAAACCTGGCTGCACCAAAAAGCACCTAGGAGGCCATTAAAACACATCTCTGGGCCCTAGACTTCCTGAGTCATGGATAGGCCTGGACATCCCATTCTTTTATCTCCCCAGGGATCCTGATGAGTCCGTCAGTGCTCTGCTGTTTAGGGGATGCTGGTCCTAAAGCCGGGGAGCAAGACCGGCTAAGAAATTTGTGGAGCATAAATGCAGGCCTCTCGTTTGAAAAGCTGGGGAAACATGCCATCAAAAGTACTAAACCAGCCCTGGCTGGTTTGGCTCAGTGCATAGAGCACTGGCCTGCGGACTGAAGGGTCCAGGGTTTGATTCCGGTCAGGGGCACATGCCCAGGTTGCCGGCTCCATCCCCAGTGTGGGGGTGCGGGAGGCAGCCGATCATCGTTGATGTTTCTCTCTCTCTAACTCTCCCTTCCTCTCTGAAATCAATAAAATACATATTTTTTTAAAAAAGTACTAAACTACATAGCTTTTTCCCTTGTTTCTCACACCTCTCTCTCTCTCTCGGCCTGCTTCACGTGTGCTCCCTCGGGCACAGGCTTACTAGTAAAGCAAGTGCAGACCCTCACAGGCACCTTGCACCCCTCCCTGCAACTCCAAGGTGTGCGAGTGGGCACGCACTCACATGTGCAACCCTTCCCACCAGCCACGCAGGGGACTGAAGCCTTTATGACTGAGGACATCAGGGAAAAGCTCATCCAACTTCGGAGGATTTGAGGTACACATGTCCTCACTCCATCCTGAGACCCACTCCACATCTCCCTAGGGGTGACATTTACACAGAATTGCCTTAAACCTGGGCAAGAGGAGCCCTACTCTCTGTGCTGTGCTTTCAAAGACCCCACTCTGGCCCCCCTCCAGCCACACCCCTCCCCACATGGCACAGAGACTGTGGGGCCAAGGGGACTTAACCCCCCAGAGCCCACAGCCCCCTTGGAGACCAAGTGTAGGTGCCCAGGGGCCTGGAATTCCCTCCCCAAACAGCTGAGCTCAAGGTACGGCCACGTGACAGCTGTTAGGGTTAGGGAAGGAACCTAAACTGGGGTTAGAGTGACCATGATGTGTATGAACCAGGAGCAAGGTGTGACAAGAAGGATAGTGAAGGGTGACTCTCCCTAAGTCACTGAGTCGCACAAACTTCAAGGACTCCAGGAGTTCCAAATGTGAGACTGGGCCCCTGGGTCATTAGGAGGGTGTGTTTGTCAAGGTCAATGACAGAATCTATATTACAGTTTATAAGCTTGGTTTATGACTTTTAAATATTTAGAAATACAGTATGTGGTCCTTCATCTGTACCCTAGCCCCAGGCTCTGCAAATGTCAGGAGTGGCCCAGGCTTGCAGCTGGCATAGGCCAAGGAAGTCAATGCTCATCCCTGCAAGGCCATTTTGACTCAGCATCATTAAATGGCTTCTTCAAAATGCAGCTCCTAGGAAAACCTGCTGATGGGGATGTAAAATGATAGAACTCCTCCAGGGGGTGATTGGACACTAACAGAATTATGGATGCATTTACCTTTCCACCCACTTTTTTAAAAAATGTATCCTAAAGATTCATTCAAAAAATGTGAAATGAATAATGCACGATAGCATACAATGTGGCATTATATGTGACACAAAAGGCTAAAACAACACACTGTCTCTCAGTAGGGGACGAGCTGAATAAACTGTAGTCATTCACAGCCCACAGAACGACGGAGCTGGCAAATGAATGCTGAGACATGAAAAGTTGTGGAGTGGATGGTGCTGATGGTTACACAAAACTATGTATGTGTTTAATACCACTTAACTGTACACTTAAAGATGAGTAAGATGGTAAATTTTGTTACATGTATTTTAACCACAGTATTTTAACTGAGGGGAAAAATATGGATGCAGAAGGTATATATGCCCTCATATAGAGCAATTTCTGTAGCACATTGTAAAGCAAAAAAAAGAGCCAAAGGCAGGACAGTATAACTAATGCGCCACCTCTGTATAGGACAGGAAGGAGGCACATACACACTCACACATCTATGCACGCACACCCTGACATATGCAAAAAGAAACAATGAAAAGATAAACCAAAAACTAATTCAAAACATGCCTACCTACAAATAGTAGATAATCCTAAAATTAGTTATACAAGTATTCCAGTAACTAAGTGAAAAAGAAATGTCAGAATTAAAATAGGACCATTTTGCAATCCTTAATGAAATAACGATGTAGGCAAAGATCAACACATAGCAAGAGGGAGAGATGACCAGACATTGTGGGATTCCTGAGATGATTCTTGATTGAATAGTACTACACAACCAAAGAGGTAATTTTGACAAAATAATAATAATAATCATAGAGGAAGGAAGATGAGAAGAACGAGGAAGAGTAGGGGAAGAGACTAAAATCCAATCAAGCCTCTCTATCCAACTTCTTGTTTTCTGGAAATACTGAGGAAAGAAAAACAGGTTAACAGGCACCATGAGGGTATAATCAACAAACTCCTGAACAAGGAAAACTCCATCAGGCATAGTTCCTTCAACCAATAAATTGCAAGGAAAACAGAGAGATGGAGAAGGAAACCTAGAGAGCAGCGCTCTGGTGAATATTTAACACCCAGCTCTCCAGAAAAAGTCCTCCCGTATTAGTCACCTCGGGCTGCCATAACAAAATACAATAGACTAGGTGGCTTAAGCAGAGACATTTATTTCTCAGATCTGGAGGCTGGGAAGTCCAAGGTCAAGGTCCTGGTAGATTCTGTTCCTAGTGAGGACCCACTTCCTGGCTTGGAGACAACTGCCTTCTTTCTGTGTCTGCCCAGAGAAAAAAAGAGAGGGGGTGGGGCCCTCTAGTCTTTCTTCCTCTTCATATGAAGACACTAATTCCATCATGGGGGCCCATCCTCATGACCTCATCTAAATCTAATCTCCTTCCAAAGCCCCCACCACCAAATGCCATTACATTGGGGGTTAGGCTTTAATACATGAATTTTGGGAGAGCACAACATTCAGTTCATAACACATTTTGATATGTGTTAATAAATTGGACCTGCTATGAAGCACTTTTGCCCCCCCCAAAAAAAAAGATATTAAATCTAATCAAACCTTTACATCTAATCTGCACTATAAAAGAGATACAGGGAGTAGAATATCAAATTAATTACACCACCTGGAAGCAATCAGACAAATCTAGAACATGGGCATTCTACAGTACAACTGGCCTCTTCAACAAGTCAATGTTATGGGGAAAAGGCTTTCTTTTTAACAAGTGAGGACACTTCTATATTAAAAAAGATACAACAACAAATAAATGGACTTTATTTAGAACAAGATCTGAACAAACTAACAATAAAGAAACGTTTTTTGGACAATTGAAGAAATATGAGTGTGCACTGGATTTTAGAGCCAATAATAAGGAATAAAAAGGTATAGTAGGAATGGTAGTAGTAGTAAGGTATGACTGTGAGCTTGTTAGATGTGGTAATGGCATGGTGATAAGGGATCAGGTGTATATGAACATTACCGATGAAATGAACATAAGTCTGGAATGTGCTTTAAAATACTACACACACACACACACACACACACACACAGGCAACGAGTATTTGGGATGGGGTAAAATAAGTGGCAAAATGTAATGGTTGGCAAATCCCAGTGACGGTCCATGCGGATTTATTTTATTTTAATATATTTTTATTTATTTCAGAGGAAGAGAGAGATGGAAATACCAATGATGAGGGAGAATCATTAATCGGCTGCTTCCCGCACGCCCCCCACTGGGAATCGAGCAGGCAACCCAGGCATATGTCCCTGATCGGAATCGAACCCGGGACCCTTCAGTCCACAGGCCAAGGCTCTATTCACCAAGCCAAACCGGCTAGGGCGAGGGTTTATTTTACTCTCTACTTGTGTGTAAGCTTGAAAATATCCACTGAAAACAATTTAAATACAATATAAGTGTCCCCAAATCAAAATGCTTGACTTCAGAGAGAACAGTGTTTCTTAACGGGATGTGATTTTGTCTTTCAGGGGACACCTGACAGTGTCTGGAGACATTTTGGTTGTCACAGCTGGGATGTGGGGGTGAGCTACAGCATTTAGCTGCTGCTGAACATTATGCAATGCACAGGATGACCCCACAACAAAGGACTATCCAGTCCAACAGTAGCCAACCAGTGGTCTGCAGTCCGAAAAGTTGGCGACTGCAGGTTTAAAGAAACCTTTGGAGCAGCAGTCCATGAGGTCTGAAATGTTGACGAACGCTGATCCAGTCCACATGTCAAGGTCACTAAGCTTGAGAAATCTTGAAATAGAGGTAAGCAGAGTGTTCTCGATGCTCATGGAGAGCATCTAACTCATCAGGGAAAGGCATTCTAAGCAAATGGATCAGCATATGCAAAGAAATGGAGGCATAAGAAAAATAACTAATACAGTGTAGCTGTGTAGAGAGACAGAAGATGGGCTTTTGAAAGACAGCCTTTATACATAATACTGAAGAGGATGGATTTTATCATGAAGGCCAGGGTTGCAAATATATCACACTTGCCTCCACTTTCCTGTCCCATTAACACAGTGACAGCACGTGATTATCCTGGCACTTTTTCCCACTAAGCCCAGACTCTACCTCAGAGTCTTTCTTAACACACTGGCCTGGGCAGCTCCTATTAATCAGGGAGAGTGACCTAGGAGTTAAAATATGTCTGCCAAGCTGATGTAGGATATGGTGGGCCACCAAAGGGTTTTAACCAGGGGAGAGGCCTCTATGGCACCTGAGAAAGGTCTGTTCATCAGGCAGCAGTGTGGAGAAGGAAGACAGATCTTTATAGAACTAAAAATTTAAGGCCGATAAATTTAATGAGACCCTCAAGGATATGAAAAAGGACCAACTAGAAATTAAACATACACTGACTGAAATAAAAAATATTATACAGAGACCCAACAGCAGACTTGATGAACTCAAGAATCAAGTCAAAGATTTGAAATACAAAGAAGTAAAAAACACTCAACCAGAAAAGCAAAAAGAAAAAAGAATCCAAAAAGTTGAAGATAGTGTAAGAAGCCTCTGGGACAACTTCAAGCATACTAACATCAGAATTATGAGGGTGCCAGAAGAAGGGAGAGAGCAAAATACTGAAAACCTATTTGAAGAAATAATGACTGAAAACTTCCCCCACCTGGTGAAACAAATAGACTTACAAGTCCAGGAAGCACATAGAACCCCAAACAAAAGGAATCCAAAGAGGACCACACCAAGACACATAATTAAAATGCTAAGGGTAAAAGACAAAGAGAGAATATTAAAAGCAGCAAGACAAAAACAGTTAATTACCTACAAGGGAACACCCATACTATTGTCAGCTGATTTCTCAACAGAAACTATGCAGGCCTGACGGGAATGGCAAGAAATATTCAAAGTGATGAACAGCAAGAACCTACAACCAAGATTAGTCTACCCAGCAAAGTTATCATTCAGAATGGAAGGTCAGATAAAGAGCTTCACAGATAAGAAAAAGCTAAAGGAGTTCATCACCACCAAACCAGTATTATATGAAATGCTGAAAGGTATTCTTTAAGAAGAGGAAGAAGAAGAAAAAAGTAAAGATAAAAATTATGAACAACAAATACCTATCTATCAACAAGTGAATCTAAAAATCAAGTGAATTAAAAATCTGAGGAACAGAATAAATTGGTGAAAATAATAGAATCAGGGGCATAGAATGGGAGTGGACTGATAATTCTCAGGGGGAAAGGGTCGGGGAGGTAAGGGCGGAGGGTGGGGTGGGAACTGGGTGGAGGAGAGCTGTGGGGGGAAAAAGGAGAAACAATTGTAATAATCTGAACAATGAAGATAGGACAGGCTGACAGACCAAAGAAGAAGGAATGAGTAAAGATGAGGATTAGCCATGTGAGTGAGGGAGTGAGAGATGAAGAGGAAAAGGCATGAGTTCAGAGTTTAAGATATTGAGGTATGAGGTTCCTGCAGGGGAGCAAGAGCAAGTGGAGGCCAAGGAAAGTGGCTGAGGTGGAGGGAAGGGGGGAGGGAGGTCTAGAAGGATGACACTGGGCATTGGCGAGCCACACACCTGAACTTCTGGGTGTCCAAAATAATGACGGAATGGTGAGTGGTAGAGAAGAAGTAGGCAGTCTTGAAGGGTGTGGTGAGAATGACAGGTTCATGCAGATAAAGGACAGGATAAAACCAACGCTCGCCTGGTGAGGGTTCAAGAGAAATTGCTACTTATTCATTAGTATCAGCATCATGGACGGTGAGACTTGGAGCGAGAGCACACCTAGATGACCTGCAGCAAGCCAGGCTGCAGGGGGAGGGGTGGCCTGCAGCAAAGGAGGCCAATGGGTGGCTGTGTGAGCTGGAGAAGGGCTTGCACTTGTGGCTAAACAGCTTGGACTCTTCTGATCACAGTGAGGAAGGATGAAGGGTGAGGGCCAAAAGGAATGAGGCCAGATCTGCATTGTGCAAATCCAGCATCTGGGTACCCCTTTCTGCTCTCCACACCTTGTGCACAAGCCCTCCCAGCAAGCCTCATACCCTGAATTCTGGTCTCCATGGGGTACTCATCAGACAGACTAGGGCTCAAGGAGGTTAAGAAATGCGTGCAAGTTCACATTATTAATTAGGGGCAGAGCCGGAAGCCCCCTCCCCACTGCGGTAAGAGAAGCAGTAGCCCTTAGACCCACAGAGAGGCTCTGCCCGGGTCCTACACTTGGAGGACCCTGCTCTTGCCTCCTCTCACTGTGCTCCTCCTGTGAAATGATGAGTCTGTGGGGCCAAGAGGAAGCAACTACCCAAACCCCTGCCTCCTTCTAGACCCAGCTCTGGGGGCTCAGGTTCCCTGCCCAAGTGGCCCAAACCCAAAGCCAGGGCCATTTTTCCCAGGCCATCCTTCAAGGGCAGACCCCACAGACAGTATGCCCACTTCTAGTCTAAGGGGTGTGGACTGAGTTGGACATACAGGTTAAGGAGTCTGTACGCCTGTGCATAACCCTCACAGTGTGAGAGGAATCCAGGGCTGAAGGTGGGCCAGGGCAGCCCTCCCCCCGAAGACATCTTCCAGAGCAGAATTCTAAGGCAGTAAGAATTCCTCATATGCATCTGCCTTCCAGGTCATTGTGAAGGTATATTCTGGAGGACAGAACTTACTTAACCTACTTATTTAACCATCATTCGCTTGATTCATGGCCTATTTAGCCCTACATTATGTAACTTCCATTTTTTCCTCGGGCCTTAGGCCCTGTATAGGAGTAAGTGGTTTGTGGAATGAGTGCCATTTTTTCAGGGGCAAGAGGAAGCAACCACTCAATCCCCTGCCTCCTTCTAGACCCAGCTCTAGAAAGCAAAAAGAAACACTGTCCTTTGTCCCCTGACCCACAAACCTGCTCTCTGGACATACTCATTCATTGATATGAGTGGAATATCGATGGGCTGCCTCCTGCACACACACCCCACAAGGGATAGAGCCCAAACTGGCAACCTTTTGGTGCACAGGACCATATTCAGCCAACTTAGCCACACCAGCCAGCCAGCTCTGCAAGATTCTACTGGAAACAGCCCTCTGAGGAACTGGGGTCCTCTTTGCCAAAATAGCTCAAACAAAGAGCTTCTGGTGGAGATGAACAGAGCACAGGCAAGATGCCCCCACACATTTCAGACCCAGACTCCTGGTCAGGAGGGCAGACACATTCAGAGAGAGAGAGAAAGGACGTACAAAATCAGATACCAACAGGAACAATATCATGAAATAACAGGAAGGCCATCTGTCAAAAACAGCTCTGTTGCTTTGCCTGTCAACTGAGACCAAGCCACTATAAACACACGTACAAAGCCAAAGCTGTGAAAGGCACCATGCCAAACACTGTCCCCAAGCCGTCTACTTCTGGGGCTCTTGAATTTCAAAGGCATGGACCACCTGTGACTGATAGCTCAAGCCTGCAATGCCCACTGGGCTTTGTGTGGAAGGCCTCAGTTATGCTCTGGCGCATCAATCTCAAGCATCTGGAACCTGCCCCATGCCTCCTTAACACCTCCTAGTATCCTATTTTCTACAAATTCATCCAGATCCTCCCTGAACCTAATTATACTTTCTCCCTGCTCCCAATTTGATGGAAAGAGTTCTGGAAGACTGCCACATTTGTTTGGGTCTCTCTCTCTCTCTCATTCTCTTTTTATTATTATTATTTTTCATTCTCACCCGAGGATATTTTTAGAGAGAGTGGAAGGGAAGGGGAGAGACAGAGAAAGAGAGAAACATACCGATGTGCCCTTGACTGGAATCGAACCCATGACTCTTTAGTCCTTGGGCTGATGCTCACTCCACTGTTCCAAACCGGCGAGGGCCTTTGGGGTCTCTTTATTTATGCTAAAGCAATCCCTCCCAAGTTTCTGCAAAGGTCCCCAAGTCCCAGCCCACCAAACACCAGAATCGCATTTTCAGTCATTCACTGCCTTCATGGACATCACTTCAGCTCCTTTCAGAGTACATATTCCACGCTGCAGGGGCTGGGGTCTTCCTTCCCACATTTTTTAATTACAAAAGTAATGCATAAATATCCGCTCCTTGCAAGACATGCAAACAAGACACAGGCACGGGGAGGAAATGGGAGTTCTCTTTTACTCTCTTCCCTCCCAACCCAGTTCCAGGTCTCTCCACATAGGTAACCATGGAAAATGGTTTCTTACAAACCTATTTTGTCCAGGCACTTATATACCTAGACAGAAATCAGAGTGTTTTGGGGGTGTGTTTTTGGTTTTTTTTTTTCGTAAATGAGATCATGCTATACATATCATTCTGCAACTTGAAAAGCTTATTTTTCAGACTATTCTCATATGGAATTGTGCAGAGGCCACACTACTGAGGGTGTTTGGAGACTAGAAGCTTTGGGTAAGTATTTCCAAATAGAACAGGGGAAATAAAATTTCGTGCAAAGTTTTCCAGAAGCACTTTTATAAGCTTTTCTGAGTCTCGCCTTATCCAGCCATTAAGTGTATGTTCTTCCCAGCACAAAATATCCCTGTCTCCTTCCTATAAGGCATTGCCAGAATTCAACTTGGTCGCCCTCCCAGATTTGGTAAATACAAGGAGAAAAGACTTGGGGTCTATCTCTTGCCTTCCTCCATAGCAACAAAGCAGAACGGCGCCAGAAAGCACGGGTTTGGAGAAAGCATATAGGAGGTCAGTCCTGAGTCGCCAGTGGATTGGGACCTCTCTCTTGGCCTCAATTTCCTCCGTGAAAGGAAAGGTAATAATCTAATGGTTAAAACGCTGGAGTGGTTTTAGATTCAAAAGAGATGGATGGTACGAATGCAGGTTGTGTGTTCTAGAGAACTACAGCCGTGTGAATCGTAATGATTCTTAAATGGGGAAAAGCTAATTTCGAGTGAATTGCACAAATGAGGCGTTTTGGCAGCCTTTACTTGCATGCTGCCGCGTTTTCTTGGGGAATTCAACTGCGGTGAGAGGAAACGCTGCCCCAACCGTCGCTGGAGTGGCCAGGGCGCCACCTGCCGGCGGCGGAGGCCGCGGTCCGGACGCCGCGGGCTCTGTGACCGGCTCCTCAGACCCACCGCGGACCCATCCCATCCGAGCAGGTTACTCGTCTCCAGGTGGCTGAGGAGCCGCAGCCGAGGTTCCTCCACGGACCCAGCCCAATACCCCTCCGGCGTCCCTGGGCAGCCGGCAGGAGAGGCGGGGACCCAGACGCACGGCCTCGGCAACCCGGGAACCTGTTGTCCAACACAAAGCCGTGCAGGTGAGCGCGGCGGCGCCACGTGAACCGACGGACGTCCCGGGACAGAGCCACGCAACCACAGCCGGCCGCGGTCACCTCCTCGTCCCGCCGCAGGTTTCAGCCACCTCCACTCGCAGCCGGCAGCCAAAGGCGAGAAGGTTGGGAGAGCAAGGAAGAGGAGGTGGGCCCCGCACCTCCAGTCCCTCGGCCCCGCGCCTCCAGTCCCCCTGTCCTCATCCCCAGGCACTGACCACCCCGCGTCCTCAGCCCCCAGGTACCGCCGCCCCACGCCCCCAGGCCCCACTGTCCTTGCCCCCAACCCCCGACATCCCGGAGTCCCTAGCCCCCACTGCTCGACCGCCCCAAACCCCCAGCCTTCTACGGCCCGTGCCCCCAGGCCCCGCCGGCCTTGCTACTCACCGGCGGCCCCCGTAGCCGCTGCCGGGGGAGCCAGCGCCCGGCTCGGGGTAGCCGTGCTGCTGCAGGGCTGCGGCCGGGAAGGGGTAGAGGAAGCCGGTGGCCAGCGCCGACCCGCAGAGGCAGCAGCACGCCCAGGGCAGAAAGAGAGCCAGCTTCATCTTGCGCGGCTGCCTGCGGGGACCCGGAGCCCCCGGCCCGAGAACAGTGGGGAGCGCACCAGCGGCGGGACCAGACCTGCTGCCCCCGCCCGGAGAAGAGCGAGCGAGCTGGCGAGCCCGGGTCCGAGCTGAAAGTGTCTGCGGGGGAGGGGGGGGGGCGCCCACGCCTCTCCAGGGCCGCCTTTTCAAATTCAGCGAGGTGGGCTCTACGCCGTCAAAGGGGGCGTGGGGCTTTCTCGTTAACTCTCGGCGTTCCGGGGCCGAGGAGGTGGCAGTGGCCGCAAAGCTGAAGTTCTAACTCCGTTGGGGGTCCCAGAAGCCGGGAGTCCTGAAAACCAGACCTTGCACCTAGGTCCCCGCGCACACACACTCTCTTTAGAACCTTCCCAACCAAACCCTCTTCGATTCCGCAAACATTTGTGAAGCACCCACTCCTTGCCTGGCAATTTCACTTGGCAGAGTTGTTTAAATCCCCACAACATTGCTCTCCTATTAGGTTCTCTCCATTTTTCAGAGGTGAAAACTGATGCTCAAAAACTAAGTCCTTGTCCAGGGCTCGTTGGACCAAACAATTGCACACCCACTCCCCCCTTTCCCCTTTCACCTCCAGCCCTTACCTCCACGTATCTCTGCAAGGTGAGAAGTAGCTGGGAAAGAGAAGCTCTCGGTTTGGGTGAGAATTTGTCCCTAGGATTACAGATGCATGAGGCATCGATCTGGGAAAGGATCTGGGAAGGCGTAATACAATCTCACCTTTTACAGATGACAAGGCTGAGTCCCATTTCATACATGAGCTGTGAGCCCCAAGTTGTTTTTTTTCTGGGCTACAGGATCCCCATAGCACTTGACCTTGCCCAAGAGACAGGTGCAACCTGAAATCCATCCTATGCCTCATTCCCCAAGTTGGGAGTTTTTTTCTAATTCTCCCAAAAGCATCTTAGGACCTGATAGAGGCCCTGCCCCTGCTAAGAGTGGAGCACTTGTTCTGTAAAATACCTGTAGGGCTGGGAAAAACCCATCAAGTATGAAGTGCTTAATGTACTCCAACACTCCTGTGGCTTTTGCTCTCTTGTTTGCATGTCCCAATATGTACCCATATGTACATGTCCCATATGCATTCCTGGAGTACATATCTCAGGATATCATAGGCAGGCCACTTCACCCTCTCCCCAGACTACCCAATCTTACCCACTCAGTCCCCTCAAATCCTACCGGGGCCTTTGAAATTGAACTTCCACACTTCCGAAGTCCAAAGTCTCCATCTAGGAATCAGGATGGGTAAAGTCCATCGCAGAGTGGACAACCCCCTAATGAGGAACATAACTTGGACTTAGGACTATGTCCTTCTTCTTGCTCTCCATTACTCTCTCAAGGCCTAAAAGATCTGGAGAATTTGGGTTATCAGGGGATTTTCAGTGCCTCCCCCAAAAGGAATCTGAACTGTGTTCCTTGGGCAGTTGGCCAACACACAATAAATGATGAGGTCATCTCCCTACCCCAGGAATTTGTAAGCATTCTGTCTCCCTCCTTCCCCTCCTTTACTTGCATAATGAGATCTTAAAGACCAGAAAATTCCATGTTGCTGTGAATTGGCTTCATGCTGTGAGCATTACAGTAAAGGGAACAAGAATTTCGTTTTTTATCTTAAACTCATTTTTCCAGTGCCAGGGGCTGCACCTAAGCTAGAGGGACCACGGAAAAGAAGGGAGAGCACTACTCCATATATCACAGGATTCTTTTAGGACAAAAAGCTCTAGGAAAAGAATGAATACATCCCAGAAACTTCAGGACTGAGGTCATTGTCCAAGTTTGGTCCTCCTCTTCATATAAAGACCCTAAGTTCATTTCCATGAACATGTACCAGGAAATTTCTGTGTGTCCAGCATTGTGCCGGGTGCAGTGAAGGCTGTTAAAGAAGCAAATAACATGATTCTCAATTTCAAGGTGCTTGTACTATTCTTCAGAGGGCATTAAAATGGCATTTTCTCCTTCAAAAGACTGCAGGCAGTATGGACAAATGGTCTGCAAACAAGAGGAGGTTTCATTTAGATGGTGAGAGATAAAAGCACAAAGATGCATAAAATCAAGAAATGTGATATCACCCAAGAAGCCCCGGTCAGCTCGTGGCTCCCCCACTAACTTGCTGAGAGACCTGGAGTAAACAATGAAGAATGGATTGGCTTGTCCCTGAAGACCTTTCCAGTTAAGGCCTCCTGCAATTCACTTTTCCCTTCATCCTGCTCTCCTGTCTCCAAGGCAACAGTGGATATACCCAACCTTATTAAGCGGTCACTCTTGTAGGCAAGATTTTCAGCTGCAGCACCCCCAGTGGGGCCATGGGAGCCAAGAAAAATGGAGATCTTGTGACATCACACTGTAAACTCCCCCCAACCCCAGAACACCAGTTAGTAGAGTCCAACTCTAACAAGTACCAGCTGTGTGACCTTGGACACATTATTTAACCTCTCAGAACATCCTCATCTGTAAAATCATGATAATAATAACAGCACCTAATGTATAGATTTGCTAAAAGAATTCAATTAGTTATTCACATAAAGTACGTGGAATGTACTTTAATTATTAGTATTTGGTGAGGGATAAAATTAAAGAGCACACCCTTCTCAAACCCCCAAGGTGGGGCCAGCCAATAGGTTCATACCTGGAGCTTTCTCAGAAGATGGAGCCCTGGGATAACCTGATGCATCTTACTTACTCCATGGTTAAAAATTTTAAACAAAAGCTTATCTTAAAATGGATAGTGTACTGAAGTGTAATTGAGTGGAATGTGCAATTTACCTTATTTTTCAATATAAGACACACTTGTGGTGGGTGGCAGGAGTGGGAAAGTTTGAGCAACCCTGAAAATCCAGCACAGCATGTCCTGGAAAGGTCTGTCCCATTTTCAAATATTGCTCTCCCTGGTGGGCCTCTGATCAGCACTCTACACAAGTATTTGTCTCTATATTTCAAACTGTGCCCCCAGCATGTCCTAAAATCTTAGTAGAGGCAGAAGCCATTGTTCCCAAGAGCCCAAGAAAGAATTAAAGTCTTGGAGTTGGGAACCTGTTGTGGAGCTGGTGCCTTCTTTTCCAATTCCTTGATGACCTTTGGTGATCACATAACCCCCAGAATCTGGAAAAAATGAAAACTGGACAAATAAGTGTCGGGTGTGTTTCACTGGACCCTTACTTCAAGCAGGTGTTCTCATCATCCGGATTTTTTAGACAAGGAGATGAGAGGAAAAGTGATTTTTCTGGGATCCTGTCCTCTGCCTTCTGTAAGTTCAAAAGCATCTTAAAACTAGAGTTGTTTATACAAAGAGGGATCAGATTTCTTAGTGAAGAAGACAAACCTACCCCCAACCACCACCAGAGAAGTGGGCTCCTCTGCAGCTATGTATCCAGGCTTTTCCAATAAGAAAATATCAGCATCCTCTTCAGCAGACAAAAAGCAGAACTTCGCTTCTGCTGAAGTCAGCAGAGAGAGCCACCGAACAAAGAAGTAAATACTCATCAAGCTGGAGCCAAGGTAAATATTGACCTTCTGGCATGATAAATCTTCCTGTTAATCTAAAACAGAAATCTGCCTCTCCGGATTGCCCTGTTGGACATGGATTCTGAAGTTCTCCCAGAAGTTCAGGGAGGCAGTGTAGGAATGGAGTGGTTTTCATACTGATTTCTCTAGCAGCCCATGTTCCCAGCTGCTCCGATCCCAGGACTGCACAGAAATGGGCTGGAGTTGACTCAGGGTAGCAGGACAGTCACAACAGACGGGCTTCTTTGTTTTGCTCTGAACTCTGGGCTTGGCCAGTGCAATATGTGAGCAGAACATGGATATTTTGGAAATGTTGACCCTGAATTTTCTTCTTTACCGGAACACCCCCAAAGTTCCACCCAGGCCCTATAAAAGAGAATGCTTCTTTGCTCAGCATCCCTACAAGTGTAAAACCTACCTTTTTAACCCAAACATTGGCAGTGAAATCAGCATTCAGAAGACAGCAATATAGATGGCTACCACAAAATAGCCCATGATCTTAAGCAGAAGATGTTGTTGTATTAAAGTATTGAAAGCAAACCCTAAAAAAATATGGAGTGTGCCCAATTGCCAATGCTGAAAGCCCATCTAAAATGTAGTGATAAGAAGTTTGACTGCTTGCTAATGGAGCCACAGCTAAACAAATGCCTCCCTAGGAGCTTAATGAGAGTACTTGGTGATAAATGACGAAAAGGGATATCTTAATCTATTCAGGCTGCAATGACAGAATACCATAGATTGGGGAATAACAAACAACAGAAGTTTATGCCTCACAGTTCTGGAGACTGGAAGTCCAAGATCAAGGCACCAACAGATTATTAGGTGACAGCCTGCTTCCCAGTTCATGGACAGCAACTGTGTTTTCATTGTGTCCTCACATGGTGGAAGGGGTGAGGGAGCTCACTGGACCTTTATAAGGGCACTAATCACATTTATGAGGACTCCACCCCTCATGACCTAATTACTTCCCAACGGCCTGACCTCTTAATGCCATTACTTTAGGGGTTAGGATCTCTATGCATTTGGGGTAGGGGATACACCGATATTCAGTCCATTGCAGGGGACCAAAACTTTAGAGCAAAAAAGAGGCAACACCCCGGGGAATGCTGACCTTACAAGCCTTACCCTGGCATGGGCATGAAGGCAGTAGAGTTCAAACAATGAATCCATATCATGACATCCCACCCAAAAGTGTCCCAAGCTGAGGGATTTTGGTGGGGGATCTGCCCAAGGGTCCCCCCACCCAGCTCTTCATACCCTCTCTACTGCCGCTTCTGTAATTCAGGACGTGGAGCTCCTACCTTTAGAGGTGATGGTAAAATAAACCAACAGCAAGTGAAGAGGAGAGCTGCCAGGGCAGGTAGGGTATAAGAGAGATGTTGAACTTAGGGAAGAAAAGATTGGGGGGAAGTGATCCACATTTTCCAAGCCATGCAGGAAAGAAGAATTAAGCCCAAGGATGAATTGGGGGTCAATGGATGAAAGGTGTCAACAGAACATAAGGAAGAACTTTGTAATAGGTTGAACTTAGCTGCACGGTGGGGTGACAGCCAGAGTCGAGTTCCCCATCACTACAGGGGTAAGAACTGGTAAAAACATTGTAATTAAGCAGACAGCACTACTGGTGGCCTGAGACTGCGATTCTAGACCCTAGAGGCAAGAGAGGGGTCTAAGCAACATAAAATTTCCCCAAATAGGCATGAATAAGTGTTGGAGACTCTGCTGGTGCTGACCAACATCTGAATCTTCTGTCCACTCTGGGCACAGAGAAGCCCTCCCTCAGAAGCCCCCCTCGCTGCTGGGCAGAGCCATGGGACTAGCTCTGGCCAATGGACCATGAACAGAAAGAACCTGTGCCACTTCTGAGCCAAAGAGAAAAGAGGGAGTGTGGGTTCTCCAATTCCTTTTTGTTCCTGTCACAGCAAACCTTCCCTAGGTTGGACCCTTGTCAGCTTGGATACTTGAGTACAGAAGACAACTCCCCCACCCACTCCACCCTCTAACTAGCAGTGGACATCCTTTGTTTTGAGATGTCAAGTTGTCATTGAAGCATCAATTAGTCTTTTCTAATATACTAGGAACTTATGTGTGGTTTGGTGGCTTGGTGCAAAGTGGCCCTTTGCCCTGCAGAAGCTGTTAGAAAATGACTTCATGAGGGCAAGGTTGACTTTTTGATGCTTATCCATCTGCATTTTTGCATGACCTAGGTCACCTGCCCAGCCATGTGCTTCATTCTCACTGAGCAACCCTCATCCATGACAAACCAAACTGCACAGGTGAGGCTCTATGCTAGGCCCTGGGGGCGCCTAGTCAGGTTAGACGACATTTTCACTCTCAGTTGGACTCACAGGATCCTTAGGCAGGGTGCATCCCTAGCCGGTTTGGCTCAGTGGATAGACCGTCAGCCTGCGACTAAAGGGTCCCTGGTTCGATTCTGGTCAAGGGCACATACAGGCCCTGGTCGGGGCATGTGCACAAGGCAATGGATCAATGTGTTTCGCTCACATCGATATTTCTCTCTGTCTTTCCCTCTCGTCCACTCCCTCTAAAAATCAATGGAAAAATATCCTCGGGTGAGAAATAAATAAAAATAAATAGGCATTGTCCCTGATGATCCAAAGTTAACACCTAAGAGGAGCAAGTGGAGGCTGAAAGTCTGATGGTACTTTGAGTAGGAGCATGGCAAAGGGGCAAAGGCAGGATTCTGTGCTGTGTTGAAAGGGCTGGGAAGCAGAATGGCTGGGATGGCACCTGCAGGCACAAAGGAGAGCTTGAGAGAGGCCATCTCCCAAAGGAGCTGTCCAGGTGAGGGAGGGCTCTGACATGTGATGCAGTCTGTTCCCTGGTACCTTCTTTCTCCCTCCACCTCCAGCTCTATCTGGAAGGCCCGGGCTCATGCAAAAACCCATGGAGTGGGGGGCAGGCTCAAGCTAGAGGTGGCATCAGGGAATCAAGGTCTGAAGTCAGAGAGTTGAGTAGGATGAGGGTTACAGACTTAGGGACCAAAATCAAAGGTGTGTGTAAAAGCCGGGCATGACAGGGCCAGCCCTGGACCTGAGCGATCACATCAGAGTAGTGCTGCTGCCGCTGCTGGGTCGCATCACCCTGAATGCCCCCTCCTCTAATGCCCTAGGCTGCTGCCATAGACCACCCCTCGAACATCTACGTCTTCATCTCCCAGAGGCCTTCAAACTGCTGAATTCCATCCTAGGGTCACTTCCTGCCCATACTTGTGCAAATTAAGGAAAGGTGCCCCTATTTTTTTTTGGATGGACACAGAGCCCAAGATGGATATCAGCACCCTCTTGCCTCTCTGCAGAGATGAGCAGAACATCTACAGCCTTGTGGACCAACCCCCACCCCACCTGGGTTTCTCCACCATGCACCCACCACCCAAAACGAAATCCAGCCCCCCTGCCCCATAGCTGATGGGGTCTAAAGTCTGATCTATTCTAGAATACTCTTAGATCCTTTCCCTGCACACTTCCACCTCTGCCAGCTCTCACACTGCTGCCAAAGTGCCTGTTCCTGTCCTTCGTCAGGTCCCCTATGCGCTTTTAGATTAACTCCCCAAGAGGTGCCCTGGCCTCCTGTGTCCCCTCCCTCTGCCCTTTCTTCTGTGTGGCTGCCAGAAAGTTTCTCCCAAACACAGTGCGATCCCTTCACTCTTGGAAACAGACTTCTGCTGGCTCCCACCCTCACCTCCTTGACTGGGCACTTAAGTCCTCTGCCTGTCTTCCCTGCCTATACCTCCCCACCCACCCCCACCCCCCCTGCCGAACACAGATGCCTCTGTCAACCTTCCCCTTTCCTACATCCCTCCCCATGCTCTAGCCACAGTGCAACGTTTGGAATCCCTCAATGGGCTGAGATCTTTCTCATTGCCATGACTGCACAGACTGCTCCCTTTGTATAGAATGCCCTTTGCTAGAGACTGAATGTTTCTGTTCCCTCCCACTCCAAACTTCATCCATTGAAATTCTAATCCCCGATGTGATGACATTAGGGGGTATGGCCTTTGGGAGGTGCTTAGGTCATGAAGGTGGAACCTCATGAATGGAATCAGTAACCTTATATAAAAGAGACTTCACAGCCCAGCCAGCGTGGCTCAGTGTTTGAGTGTTTACCTATGAACCAGGACATCACAGTTCGATTCCTGGTCAGGGCACATGTCCGGGTTGTGGCTCAATCCCCAGTAGGGGGGGTGTAGGAGGCAGCCGGTAAATGAGTCTCATTGACTTTCTGTCTCTCTCTCTCTCCCTCTTCCTCTCTGAAATCAATAAAAATATATTTTTTAAAAAATAAAAGAGACTCCACACTCTTCCACCCTCGTTCTGGGTCCTCCTGGTGAGCCTTCTACAAGATCCAGCTCTTCACCAGCCCCTCCCACAGGACGGATGCTCACTCTATACTCCCAGAGATCTTCTGTGTGGAGCCACTTCCCCTTGCCATGCTTAACACGTTTGCCACATCCCCCACAACACATTGCACACACCAAGACCACAGGTAATTTCCTACTCATCTCTGTCTCCCTGGACATAAAGATTACCTCAATCGAAGCTTAGTAAATATTAACTGGAAATCTGAGTAAATTAGTAAATAATTCAGTTCATTCTCCCAAGCTCCAGGGAAGAGGAGAGGCAGGCCCAAACTGCCCTCCAAGGGATGGCGTCTGGAAGACATCCATTAAAGCTTTGGACCCTGAGCAACACACTGTGGTTTTTATTTCTTGGTATGTGATGAAGAAAAAAAAGAGAACAGCAAGTGAAAATGTCAGGTGAGCCCTGTATATGACCAGTCCAAAAAAGGAACGTACCGTTCATTCCAACAGGGCCTGGTGCCTGCCCTGCTCACATCTCTATCCATAATTATTGAACTTTAGCACTTAAGATAGAATTGTCAGGTGTGATCTTCAAACCAGAAATCTCCAGATAGCCTTGTAAATATTAGCCCACCATCCTATATAATAAAAGCCTAATATGCAAATTGACCAAACGGGGAACGACTGATTGCTATGACACACACTGACCACCAGGGGGCAGACGCTCAACGCAGGAGCTGCTCCCTGATGGTCAGTGCACTCCCACAGGGGGAGCACCAGGCTCACGGCTGGCAAGTGCAGCAGTGGTGGCAGGAGCCTCTCCCACCTCCGCAGCAGCACTAAGGAGCAGCCAGCAGAGTGGTAAGGAGCAGTGAGCAAGCAAGCGGTAAGGAGCGAGGGCTCCCACACTGTGAGAGGGCACAGGCCGGGATAAGGGACCCTCCCCCCTGACCCCCACACGAATTTTATGCATTGGGCCTCTAGTTGTCTTATAAGGACTTACCATGGAGGTCTTCGTTGTACATAATCTAAATCGCTTTCCCTGTGCTCCTCAGAGGCATGTTTTGCTGAAAACCAGACAGGAAAGCAGGCCATATTCCCTGAGAGGTGGCTTTGATACTAACGCCCAAAAGAAAGAGAATGAAAGGTTGTTCCACTTGATAAGACCTTATTGCAATTTACTATTATGAAGTGTCTGTTTGAAGTTGAAACAAGTTCTAGATAAGCCCTTCATTGAGAAACGAGCAAAAAAAGAGAGAGGGGGGGAGATAAATAGTCAGAGTGGAACTCTGATTAGAGAGTCATTAATTAAGACCATGAAAGTCCTGTGGAGTTTCCTTTGATTGGAAAAATAGAGGACTGCAGAATTAAAGGCTTTGGGGGGAGCATTTTTATGTTAAAGGAGCCAAAAATTATTTCAAGGATTTTTAAATCAAGGTATTATTAAAGCTAAGGCATTGGTTGTAACCAGAAGACCCTGTCAATTTAATTAAAATCTTATGGGGATGAAGGGGACAAAGTAAGTAACTCATTTTGTTTCAAAGCCCGTACCACTGTCTGATGCCACTCAAAGGCAATTTCAGGCTGGTGTGCGCGCTCTCACAGGGCCACCCAGAGGGACCTGGCCATGAGGAAGCAGCCTTAGAGTCCAGCATGCAACTCTGGTGTGGATGTCCTGCTCAGGGTGCAGCACCAGCTTGGTCCTGCCCAAGGCTCTCCCTGGCTTTCCTCTGCAGCCTTCAGGCTCTGCAGCAAGCATTCAGGTCCAACAGGACCCCAGATTAGACACTTACTATAGGGTGCTCTGGGCCATTTTCTTAACCTCAGCTAAGAAACCTTCAGTTTCCTTCTCTCTCTCCCTATACCCATTCCTACATTTAAAGTGAGAAAAGGGCCTGGCCTATAGAAGCTCAAGGTGTGTTAGATCTCTTCCTCACTTCCTCTCTCCAACCCATCCCTAAGTAGCTTTCAGGAAAGATGGTTCTAGAATACTGAGCTTGCCATTCCCCTTTAGGCCTTGGCAGAGGGTACCAAGGGTTTGGATTTAACCTCACTTTGAGCCTGATACTCAGGCCAAAATGCTCTCTTGACCTCACCCCTTGTCCCAGCTCCAACAGGACCCCAGCTTAGACACTTACATGGCTCCCTGCTGTCTACAGAATATGTCTGAACTCTCCTTGGCCTGACAACCAAAGCCCTTCACCACCTGGCCCCAAACTACCTTTCTAAAACTATCTCTCACCGCTTCCTTTCAAATACATAAATCCCAGAGCAAGCCAGACTTGCAGGTTGGGAGGAGATGAGATTGTACCTAGCTCGGTGCCCAGGACCCAGAGGCAAGAGGCACAGTTCTTGTCTTAAGGAGTTGGGAAGATAGACAAGTGAACCCACAGAAATAAATAGTGCCTCACCTGCTGAAACAGAAATATGCGGGAGGTGTTTAGGAAGTGGTAGGAGGGGAAGTAACTGCTAGATCAGCCTCTGGGAGTTCCAGGTGTCTCAGGAGGTACCTATGTAACTGAAGTCCTAGGGCTGAGTAGGAGTTCACCCGTGAGAAAATTAGGAGAGTGTCAGAAGGGGGAACAGCCCGAGAGTTGAATGGCACAGAAGGTGGCCGAGCAGACAGGATCTGGGGGAGAACAAGAAGTGAGGCTATATGGCTGGACTGTCAGGGACATATCATTAGCGCTTATTAGACCAAAGGTGACCCATTCACAGGGGGAGGAGCACCCCTGAAGAGGTTTTAACAGAGCAAGAAATGATCAGGTTTGCATTTTGGGAACATTTCTCTGGGCACAAAAGGGAAACAAACAGGAGCAGAAGGTCAATTCAGAATTGAAAAAACCAGTTCAGAGGCTCTTGCAGAGAAGTGTTAAGAGCAAAACTTAAAGATGAGCAGACATGGTGATGAGGGAGCAGATTACAGAGAAGCCACAAAATTTGCTGACCATTTAGACCTGCACCATCCCATACGGTAGCCACCACCAGCACTCAGGGCCATCAAGCTCTTGAGATGCAGCTGGTCCCAAGTGAAATGTGCTACATAGGTGTAGCATACACACCAGGTTTTGAAGAGGTAGTTCCAAATTTCAAAAAAATATATCTAAGCCCTGTCAGTGTGGCTCAGTGGTCGAGCCTAGACCTATGAACCAGGAGGTCACAGTTTGATTCCCTGTCAGGGCACATGCCCAGGTTGTGGGCTCAATCCCCAGTAGGGGTCATGCAGGAAGCAGCCAATCAATGTTGCTCTCTCATCATTGATGTTTCTATCTCTCTCTCTTCCTCCCCTTTCCGATCTGAAGTCAATGAAAATATTTTTTAAAAAAAGAAAAACAATACCTCATGAATAATGTGTATATTGGTTCTATGTTGAAACAATTATATTTTTATATATTGGGCTAAATATGTTAACATTAATTTTCCTTAATTCTCTTAAATGTTTTTAATGTGGCTATTAGAAAATTCAAAATCTCATCTAAACCTTACATTATATTTCTACTGGGAAGTGCTGGGTTAGTGGAACCAAGAAGTGGGGAGTGAGTATCTGGGTCCCCACCCTGGAGACAGAGTGATGATAAGGGTGATAATGGGTGGCACACACAGCCCCAGCTTACTGGATGCAGATACTGTCCCAAGCACCTTAACTATATGCTCTGTTATTCTTCCCAACTATCTAATGAGATGGGTGCCACTATTATCTCCATTTTACAGATGGGAAAACTAAGGCACAGAGAGGTCATGGCAGACCTGAGATTTGGATCCAGGCAGTCTGACTGCGGAGTCCAGGATCTTAGTCACTACAAACACTGCCCACTTCTAGAAGTGCCATGAACTGAGCGTGGGGATGGGGAAGCAGGTCAACACTCAACCACTGAGCCATGCAGGCCAGGCTAATCTATTGGTTTTGTTAGGGCTTTTCTTTCAAATGATTCTACTGCTGCAATAAAAAAAATTCTTACAATTAAGTGCCTGGCATGTCCTAGGTACTCAATACATATTTGTCAAATGAATTGATAAATTGATGATCCTGTATATTCTGAGGGTGGGGCTTCAGAGAGTGGGGGAGATGGGAAGGAGCGCAGGGCAGGCTGAGTGGGGAGTAGTCTGGCTGGGTTCCCTCCTGGGCCCCTCATGATCTGCTCCATGACTTCATAGTCTCCACCTCCAACATGGATTTGTCCCTGAGCTCCAGGTTTATCCCTTTGGTGATCTCCCCCTCAAAATCTCCTTGGATGTCCTAGAGGCCTCACCTTCAATGCATCTCCAAATGAATTCCTTTCCTGCTCTCCCCTGGTTTAGGACCCGAGTCTCTGGTTAATAACCATGTCCTTCCAGGGTTCCAGCTACTGCCAGAGGCCCCTTACATGCTCCAGCTCTCAGTGGGCCCCAATAGCATTAGTCTCAGTGTTTTTCCATCCCTTATTTGCTCTCTTAACCCTGCCCACCCTCTATAAGAGCTCCTTCATAGAAGCCTCTTCATTTGAACCAGGTGGGGGTCCATTCTATTTCCTGCCAGGACGCTGACTGGCACAGCCAGTTCATAGAAGATAAAACTGGGGAGCCATAGGGTGCCCTGTAACTTCCCAGGGCGGCCACATATGTTGTGTAGGTGGTAGACAGACAACCGCAGGGGCTGCCCTTCACTTTGCAGTCTATGGGAGTAATTCACCCTGGATTTATGCAGCACACATTCTGCATCGCTGATCCCAATGGCCCTGAATTTGCCCAACATCAGCCAATTCCTGGCTCTCGTGGTCGAGTCCTGACCCATGTCCCATGGCTGTTGTATCACCCCAAGGTGGCTCTCCCCTCTGCCATGCCTTTCAGGAGATGAGCTGAGTGAAGCTGCAAAGTCCATTTCACCTCCCTCATTCCAGGCACAGCTAAATCCCCAGCAGTATCTCTCTGAAGAACAGGACAAGGTACCCCAACCAGGTTCCTGTTTTGCAAACTTCTTATTACTGATAATGATGAGAACCTTTGAGTCTGTGTATTTTAAGGATAGAATAACTAGCATCTATACTTTGCCATGAATGAGAGTTGGTTAGTAAACATCAAGAGACATCTAAAAAAAAAAAAAAGCTGTCCCCCCTTAGCCAGTTTGCTCAGTGGTTGGAGCGTTGGCCTGCAGATTGAATGATCCCAGGTTCAATTCTGGTCAAGGGCACATTCCTCTGTTTCAGACATGATCCCCTGCTCCAGTCGGGCACATGCAGGAGGCAATCAATCGAGGTGTCTCTTTCACATTGATGTTTCTCTCTGTCTCTCCCCCTCCCTTCCACTCTGCCTAAAAATCAATGGAAAAATATCCTCGGGTGAGGATTAACAACAACAACAAAAATCTTTCTATTGCAAAAAGAATATTAACCCAAAGAGAAAAAAAAAAATTGGGTTTTGAAAAAGAGCAATCATGGATAGAACAAATATATAACGTGGGATCAAAAAGATCCTCCAGGAGAAACCAAAATGGTGGCATAGGTAAGCACCTAAACTGTTGCCTCGCACAACAATTTCAAAACTACAACTAAAAGACAGAACGGACATCATCCAAAACCACAGGAAAGCTGGCTGAGTGGAAATTCTATAACTAGAAGGAAAGAGAAAAGCTCACGGAGAATCAGAGGAGTGGCAAAGGGCTGAAGTACAGAGACACGCACGCAGAGAGGAAGGGCAGCTGAGTGCCTGGCTGGCTTTCTCTGTCAGGAGAGGGAAGGAAGCCCCCGACTGCACTGAACTCCAGTTCTGACTGCACTGAACCCCAGTTCCAGGTGAAACCCCGTGGACCCAGGCTCATACAGGGGGAGTCTGGACTGTCAGGTAGAGAGAAAGGCACACGGAGACTCAGAGACTCGGGGGAGCCGCAGCAGGCAGGGGTCTGGAGGTGCGAGTGCGCGCAGAGAAGACTGACTGCAGAGGTTGCCGCAGGCTTTCCCTAGTAGAAGGGAATCGGAAGCTCCTGACTGCACTGAACCCCAGTTCTGGGCGAGCCCCTGAGGACCCACGCTCTTACAGGGAGAATCTGGACTGTCAGGTGGAAACTCAGGGGAGCCGCAGAAGGCAGAGGTCTGGAGGTGCGCGTGCAAGGGCAGGGCTGACGGGAAGCCAAGGCTGTCTGCTCAGCCCTGAGACCCCGCCCCATCCAAGCTGAATACAGAGGCTTTTGCAATTTTGCAAGTCTGGTCCTATAAGTCTGTCTCCAGCACAGAAGGTCTCCCAGTGTAGACACAGCTGATACTCACAGCCAATTGGCCTGGAGGTCAATTCCTCCCAGTGATACCAACAACAATCAAGACTTAACTTCAACAAGGCTGTACACCCAGTCCACAAAGGGATGCACCAAGAGTGTCCACTTCAGGTTAAATGGGGAGGCCGACCCACTGGGCCATATAGGAAACATAGCACACAAAGCTACCCTACCAACTCAGGGAAGCAGCGAAAATGTGGAGACAAAGAAACAGAGCACAAACGAAAGAAATGGAGGAAAACAAACGACTGGATATAGAATTCAAAACCACGGTTATAAGGTTTTTCAAGAATTTCCTAGAAAAGGCCAATAAATTTAACGAGGCCCTCGAGGATATGAAAAAGGACCAACTAGAAATTAAACATACACTGACTGAAATAAAAAATATTATACAGAGACCCAACAGCAGACTAGAGGAACTCAAGAATCAAGTCAAAGATTTGAAATACAAAGAAGCAAAAAGCACCTAAACAGAAAAGCAAAAAGAAAACAGAATTCAAAAAGTTGAAGATAGTGTAAGAAGCCTCTGGGACAACTTCAAGCGTACCAACATCAGAATTATGGGGGTGCCAGAAGAAGGGAGAGAGCAAAATACTGAAAACCTATTTAAAGAAATAATGACTGAAAACTTCCCCCACCTGGTGAAAGAAATAGACTTACAAGTCGAGGAAGCAACACAGAACCCCAAACAAAAGAAATCCAAAGAGGACCACACCAAGACACATCATAATTAAAATGCTAAGGGTAAAAGACAAAGAGAGAATATTAAAAGCAGCAAGACAAAAACAGTTAGTGACCTATAAGGGAGCACCCATACAATTGTCAGCTGATTTCTCAACAGAAACTATGCAGGCCAGAAGGGAGTGGCAAGAAATATTCAAAGTGATGAACAGCAAGAACCTACAACCAAGATTAGTCTACCCAGCAAAGTTATCATTCAGAATGGAAGGTCAAATAAAGAGCTTCACAAATAAGAAAAAGCTAAAGGAGTACATCACCACCAAACCAGTATTATATGAAATGCTGAAAGGTATTCTTTAAAAAGAGGAAGAAGAAAAAAAGTAAAGATAAAAATTATGAACAACAAATACATATCTATCAACAAGTGAACCTAAAAATCAAGTGAATTAAAAATCTGAGGAACAGAATAAACTGGTGAATATAATAGAATCAGGGGCATAGAAAGGGAGTGGACTGATAATTCTTGGGGGGAAACAGGAATGGGGGGTGCAGGAAGATACTGAACAAAAATTGTACACCTATGGATGAGGACAGTGGGGGGGAGGTAAGGGCAGAGGGTGGAGTGAGAACCAGGTGGAGGGGAGCTATGGGGGGGAAAAGGAGAAGCAATTGTAATAATCTGAACAATAAAGATTTATTAAATAAATAAATAAGTAAGTAAATAAAAGATCCTCCAAAAATCACTGCAGGTGAGACCTCCAGACATGATGTACCTCATAATGTGATGTAATGGGACCATTCATGAAGAATTCGTGTCTAAAAAAGAAATGGAACATCAGTCCAGTGAAGCCTCTATAGCTAACCATGAATGTATAGGAAATACAGGAGAGCGAGACAAGTTCAGCAACACCAGAAGGAAGCAATCAGCCAAGTCCAATTGCAGGACATTCTCCAGCCAGTTGACCTGGTTTCTCCAAACATCAATGGCGTGAAGGGGAAAAAAAGAAGGTGAACTGTTATAAATTAAAAGAGACTTACCAAATGCATTGGATTGGATCCTGGAACAGAAAAAGGACATTGGTGGAAAAACTGATGAAATACAGATAAACTCTCAAATTTAGTTAATAGTAGTGTACCAATTTAATTCTTACTTTTGACAAATGCGCCATTGTTGTGTAAGATGTTAACATTAGGGAACACTGGATGAAGGGTTTATGGGAACTCTGTATTAGCTTCGTAACTTTTCTATAAACCCAAAATTGTTACAAAATTAAAATATAACTTTAAAAAGTGAGAGAGATTTTGAAGGTATAACAGCCATATACAATGGATGGCCTTTGTTTGGATCCTGGTTTGAACAAATCAATTGTAAAAACATCTTAAAGACAATCAGGGAAATTTGAATATGGGCTGGATATTGGATGATATTAAGGAATTGTTGTTCATTTTATTAGGTGTAATAATGACATGGTGGTTATGCTTTTTAAAAAGCTCCTATCTGTTAAACATATGTATGTACTGGTGAAATGACATGATGTCTGGGACTTGCTTTAAAATACTCCAGAATAAAAAACTGATGATGGCGATAAAATGAGACTGAAAATGGGTGACAATTATTGAAACAGATTATGGAAATATATTTTAAATTGTCTGTATTAAGAAGAAGAAAGGACCCTGGCCAGGTGGCTCGGTTGGTTGAGGTGTCAACCAAAAAGATTGCAGGTTGGATTCCTGGTCAGAGCACACACCTAGGTTGCATGTACAGGAGGCAACCAGTTGATATTTCTCTCTCACATCTCTCTCTCTCTCTCTCTCTCTCTCTCTCTCTCTCTCTCTCTCATCAGTAAAAACATATCTAAGGAGAAGGAAGAGGAAGAGGAGGAGGAGGAAGAGGAGGAGGAGGAAGGGGAGGAAAAGGAAGGAAGGGAAGGAAGAGAAGGAAGTCTGTATGCACCTTTCCCCATTAAGGGTTTTAGAGACTTCCCTCTAAGCTGATCACCAGCTTGTTTTGTTTCTCGGACTAAAACTCACTGCCAGGCCACCAAGTGACATAATGATGATGGCACCACTAAGTAGTAGTCCAGAGCAGTGCCAGGGATTTGGGTCCTGGCATCACACCTGGCAATCTTCATTCAAATCCTGGATGGCCTCAAACAGGTTAGTCTCTGTGTCTTGGTTCTAACTTCTGTCTTTTACAGATGGTAATAATAGTGCCTGAGAATTTTATAAGAGTTAATATGTGCAAAGTGCTTCAAGTTGGATGTACCACCAAGTAAGGACTCAACAAATGCTAGCTAATTTCATCACCATGAATATACATGGTTCTCCCCACTCTCTTGTAATGCCTCACGTTCTCCATCCACTATAGCTTAGTGGCCAAAACATTCCTGTCTCCAGCTTTCCAGCCTCTCCTTGACTTCATAACATATCCCATATGAATGCTAAGAATTGCCTCAAGTCATCTGGCCAAAACTGTGCCTTTTAGTTTTCACATGCTCCTAATTTTCAAATTAAATTCTCTTATTTTCATGGTCTTTGTCACAAATAATTTGACTAATTCCCTTCACCATTTTGGGAGACTTCAGTTGGGTCAAAGAGATCTCTTTTCAGAAAGAACATGCCAAACCTCTCCAGCCTTTCCTTATAACTGGCTGACGACGGATGACAGAATGGATGTGATGCTGGTCCTCGATGTCCCTTCTCCCAAGGGGCCTCACGCCTATCCATTGTGTGGTGCTGGGTAGGTTCTCCTGCCATCAAAGTAAAAGAAAGCATGCTTTTGGTTCATAATGGGCTCTGCCATTCTGCAGCCCAGTGTCCTGTCCAGCCTTCACACTAGAGCGGGGCCATGGACCAAAAACTTGTGAGGGGCATATAAAGGAATCTTCTCCTGACATACTAACCCTATACGAGCACACTTGCAGGGCAGGTATTTAGCTAGGCGGTTTTACCTTCAATGGCACTACACAACACAAGCCACTTGCCGGCTTCTAATTTGTAGTGTCTGCAATACCTGTCTTTGCAACTTTTCATGCCTATGTAGAATGACAGGTCTATGAAACAGAACTACGCTGGAGTTGGGCCAGGTTTGCACAGTTATAAAATCTGACAGGGATGGAGAAGACCTTGGGACAAGTAAGATACTCTGATAGCTGCTCATTACCTTTATTCCATAAAACTCAAGACTAAATTTTGCTTTGTTTGCATTTGTGTTTTTAATTTTATTTATTTATTTTTTTAAATATATATTTTTTATTGATTTCAGAAAGGAAGGGAGAGGGAGAGAGAAACATCAATGGTGAGAGAGAGTCATTAATTGGCTGCCTCCTGCACGCCCCACACTGGGGATCAAGCCTGCAGCCCAGGCATGTGCCCTGACCGGGAATTGAACTGCGACCTCCTGGTTTATAGATTGATGCTCAGCCACTTAGCCACACCATATAGGCATGTTTGTGTGTGTTTTAAAACAGATAATAGATTCAAATGGTTCAAAATAAGAATGTTAGAAAAAGATTAATCTGGAAGGAACTCAGCTCAGTTCCAGGTGTTAGGAACTGAGCTGAGTTACTTGGATGAGCTAGCACATTTATTCTTACAACAGTACTACAAAGCTGGTGCTATCATTATGACCACTTTACAGGCAAGATGACTGAGGCACTAAGCAGTTAAGTAACTAGCTCAAGGTCATCCATCTGGGAAGTTGTGGAGCCAAGCTTTGAACTCAGATTGTCTAGCTGCAGAGCCTAAACTCCTTGCACTCCCTTCACTGCCTTGCACAGCTACCCACCCAACAACATCCACAGATAGCAACGCTCCACTCTGATTTGCTGTGATGTTTTCAGATGCCACTGAACTGATTGGATCAAACCATTTTTTGAAATATGTTTTTATTGAGTTTAGAGAGGAAGGGAGAGGGAGAGATAGAAACATCAATGATGAGAATCATTGATTGGCTGCCTCCTGCATGCTCCCTACTGGGGATCAAGCCTGCAACTTGGGTATGTGCCCTGACATGGAATCCAACCATGACCTCCTATTTCATGGGTCAACACTCAATCACGGAGCCATGAAATTTTGTTGTTATTGATCTTCTTGATTTGTTGTTATTGGTGGTAATGAAGATGATAATGATGTTTGGTGTATCTGTTTGGTTGGTTAGTCTGTTGGTTGGCTGGTTGGTTGGTTTTACCTGAACAAATTAATGTGTGGCTATAATGTGACAAGCATCTTCATATCTATTTTCTCATTTTATCTTTCCAGTAATCCCATTGCATACAGCTTACTATTTCTATTTTACAGAGGCTCAAACAAGATTTACACTTACGCAAAGGCACATTGCTAGTATTTAGACAGAGTTCAAAAAGCCTGTGCTATGGATGAGGGCCTTCAGCTCTTAGACTACCAGTCACAAATGCCCACCACAATATCCAGAGAGAAGGTGGGGGCCACACTAGAGCAGGACAGCCAGGAGGAAAGCCACAGGAAATCCGCCTTCTGCTCTTTGTCACATTGCCTTGTGCTGTCCTGACTTGCAGACACCGTGACAGGAGGAAAACCCTCTTCCTTTCCACAACCTGCTATAAGATTGATTAGATAATGGTAGCAACGTGTTTTGAAGGGAAGTGATGGAGGAAACACCCTGTGTTTGTTTTGGGGTGGATTCCCAGGAGACTTCAGACAAGATTAAAGCCAATGAATGGGTCTGCTCAGATCACTGGGCTGCTTTGTGTGAGGAAGGAATTGTTTCCCAAAACAAGTCTCCTACAAGGGCTGCCAAGATCACCCAGCTCTACTCCACACCCAAACATGTCTTCCTTCAGCTTGGCTGTCACACAAGGAAAAGGAAACTTAACACAGTCACAGACTGGTCCATGAAATGTTGACAGATACTTGGACATCAAAGTGTGCCTTTAGTGAAAAACAATTGCCAAATGTTTTAGAACATGACTCTAAAGTGTAAGTTTTATCAGGAGAGAAGAAGAAACTGAGATTAATAGATGAGACATATTATCAAACCAGACAATCAGGGTGGGAGGAACATCCTAGGACGTTTAGTCCAACGCCATCCATGATCAAGTCTATTTCTCCCCTCCCAGGATACTTTCCTGCTGCAGCCAAGTGGTCACCAGTCTGTGTCTGCATACCTGTACTCACTGGGCTGGTTGTATATGAATTACCAGATGGTAAGTAAGAGAAGAAACGCATTATAGAAGGTAGCTGGTATTTTTAACATAAATATCCCTGTCCCAAGCCATAAGTATCATTAGTTTGGAAACTTTGAAAGTTAATTTTGTACTACAGTCTGTTGATGACACTGTAGGGAAACAGAGACTGTCATCCATTGTTTGTGGAAGTACAAAATGACATAGCCTTGATAGAGGGCAACTTAGTTCTATTTATTCAAATCAAAAGTGCATATACCCTTTAACCCAGCAACCCCATTTCTGGGCATTTATGTTACCTATACACCAGCACACACCAGAAATGAGATATGTATAGTCTTAATTGCAACATGGTTTGCAACAGTATTATGCTGGAAACCACCAAGCACACATCAAAATGGATCTTATTAAAGTATGGTACATCCACATTGTGGAATACTATGCAGCAGTAAAAAAAAGAGATGAAAGCTCTCCCTGTATGAATATGGAAAGATCTCCAGGATATATAGACTATAGTGCCTTTTGTGCAATAACGAGAGAAATAACATCATGTATTAATATTTGCTTATATGAGGAAACAATGAAAGACATAAGAAACTAATAAAAGTGGTAATCTATCTGGGGAGGTGGTATGGAATGTGGTGGATGAAAACAGAGTGGGAGAAAGACTTCTTCCAGATTAATCTTTTTCTAACATTCTTATTTTGAACCATTTGAATCTATTATCTGTTTTAAAACACACACAAACGTGCCTATATGGCGTGGTTCAGTGGCTGAGCATCAACCTATAAACCAGGAGGTCGCAGTTCAATTCCCGGTCAGGGCACAAGCCTGGGCTACAGGCTCGATCCCCAGTGTGGGGCGTGCAGGAGGCATCCAATTAATGATTCTCGCTCATTGTTGATGTTTCTCTCTCCCTCTCCCTTCCTTTCTGAAATCAATAAAAAATATATATTTAAAAAAATAAATAAATAAAATTAAAAACACAAATGCAAACAAAGCAAAATTTAGTCTTGAGTTTTATGGAATAAAGGTAATGAGCAGCTATCAGAGTATCTTACTTGTCCTAAGGTCTTCTGTGTTTTCTCTCCTCCATTACCCTCCATCATCCAGCCTTCCAGGGATCCAGTGATCCACCCCTGCCATGGAATCTTCCATCCCTCCCCACAGGGAGAGGAGACCTTGCCCTTTTTTCCCTTCTTGGGTGTTGCAGTCACCAAAGCCTTAGATTTTGTCCACAGGCTACTGAGGCCCTGACTAACCTGAGGGGAAAGCTGAGGAAGGCTAAAGGGGGGTCTCACTCCAGTTTCCCTACCAGCCAGGGTTGCAGCTGATTCCCTCCCTGAGTATTCACAAGCAAGCACATGTCTCTAAGTCAAATAATAATTATGTCAGGCCCTAGCTGGTTTGGCTCAGTGGATAGAGTGTTGGCCTGCAGACTCAAGGGTCCCAGGTTCAATTCCAGTCAAGGGCACGTGCCCGGCTTGATCCCCAGTGGAGGGTCCGTGCAGGAAGATAATTCTATCTCTCCCTCTCCCTTTCTCTCTGAACTCAATAAAAATATTTTTTAAAAAATAAATCAATCAATAAATAATTATTTCAGGACACAATGCAATCTAGTGTCATAGGAGGGAAAAAAAATGTTCCTCCTGTCTTGGGGAGACAGTGACCCCAGCATTATTCTGCCAGGGCATTTTTATGCTTTCTGAGCCTGGCCTGGAGCAGAGGCGCCACCACGAGGAAACAGCTGTGCATAGCTCCTCTTCCCAGTGCAGGGTGCCAGGCAGTTCAGGGTGCCAGGCAGTGCAGGGTTTTCTGAGTTTCTTGCACTTCGTTGCATAATAATTATGCCTCCAAGTACAGTTTATTAGCAAAAGGTTTAAATACATGGCATTAAAACAACAACACAACCTGAAATCCATAATAATAATAATCCAAAATAAAGTCTATAAAAATAATCACATTTCTTGAAAGTCAAAAGATACATGTTCTAATATGTTAACTAATATCAAGTGATGGGCTTTTATATAACCCGTGTTTCTGCTGCTTTGATATCTGGGGCCCTGCTAACTCTGGAGAGACTGCCATTCCAAGGATTATTCTGAGACAATAAACTCATAGCCTGCTGTGCACACCATTCATATGCAAATAAACGGGTCTTCGGTACCAATCCCAATCATCTCCTTCATCTGTCTCAAACTCTGGACCACTATCCCCTTGTCTTAATCACTCCAGGACCTGAACCCACTGAAATTACTCAAACTAGCCAATCCTAACCCTGCTTACTCTCCCTTTCCCATTTCTTCCTGAGGAAACCACAATAAATCTCTTGCCCGCATTTTTCCATGGATCCCTCTGCCTTGTGACCAACTCTGGTGCTTCCCCATGTGTGCCCCCTTAAACCCCCGACACCGCCACCCCTGCCTCAGTGGGTGATGTGCACCTCCTCCTGGGAAAGGTGAGTAACAAACTATCTTTTCAATGACAGTCATCTCCTGATCTCTTGGATTTGCCATACCTGAAAATACCATAAAGCCTACACTTTAAAACTTTATATGAGGGTGGCATTTATTCAGAAAAAAAGGCTCTAGAATCATCTTGGTTAAATTTCAGATTAAAGCCTGGCCCAAGAAGAGATAATGCACCAAATTGGAAATTGCATTAGAAAAGTAACTCTTTTTCATAGATGTATAAAGACACACTCCATAATGCAGACTCGATAATGCAGAAGTTTCAAGAAATCCACAAGTATATAACAGTCAATTCTAGGTGTTATCAGCTACAGTTCCACCTGCCCACATGACCTAATTCGCTCTTGAACATAAACACAGTGTGGAAGGTGTGTAAAAGAAGACTTCTTAATGAATACACTTGGAACTTGCAGCTGTCCGTTTAATATACAGTATCCTTCATTTCAAGCAAATACACAGAATTTGCAGTAAACTAAGTTGAAAGAGCAGGAAATTAGCTAACTTTTTAGCAAGAGTAAAATAGGTATATATAAAAAAAAATTTTAGCAGAAATACATCATGTGCTAGTCAGAGGCATTAATTTATTTATGATAAATTAAACATATAACATATATATGCTTCTTTCAAAAGAAAGGGGAGGGAGAGAGAAAGGAAGGAAAAAAGAAAGGAAGGGAGAGAAGAAAGGGAAAGAGAGAGAGAGGCAGGCAAAGGAAGACAACGAAGTTTAATTCACAAAAAGTACAATCAGAGAATCCAAGATGGCGGCGTAGGTAAACACCTAAACTGCTGCCTTGCACAACAATTTCAAAACTACAACTAAAAGACAAAACATCTATCACCCAGAACCACAGGAAAGCTGGCTGAGTGGAAGTTCTACAACTAGAAGGAAAGAGAAAAGAGCATTGAGACGTGCACGAGCACTGAAAAGCTGAGGTACGGAGGCGCATGATCCGGGCTGGCGGCAGGCATTGCTTTTTTCAACCAGAAGGGAGACAAGCCCCAATTACTCTGAAATCCAGTCTCTGGGGAGACACGGGGGACCCAAACTCCTACGAGGAGAAGCTGGACTGTCTGCCAGTGAGGGTGGCTTGCTTGCAGAGCTGCACGCAGGAATAATTGTTTACTGCACTGGGGCACGGGACTCCGTCGGGGACGCAGAGCTGGCTAACTAGCAGCCATTGCTGTTTGCTACGCCCTAGCCTAGTGACACCCTGAAACCCCACCCTGCACAACCTACAAACCCACCCAAGCTCCAAGCAGCAGATTTAGCATAAGAAAGGCCTGCCCTATCGCACCTTAACCTAGCAAACTTGCAGCCTGGGTCAGACAGCTCCAAAACCTCCAAACCCCAAGCAAAGAGGAGAAAACTGTAGCTATCACTGTAGCTCCTACTGGGTGGCCTCAGACAGTAGCTGACCTGCACCCCATTGGAGATCCAGAAGCCAGTGTACCTAGTGGTCAGTGCGAGACACCAGATTTCAACTCCTCACATCCATAAGTGACACATTCAAGAGGCAGACTCAGTGAGCACCAAAGCCCAACTGAAACAAGTCCTGCCCCATAAGCGTGTCTTCAGCGCAGCAGTTCTTCCATTATAGACACAGGGAGTGCTCACAGCTAATTGGCCTGGAGGTCAATTCCTCCCAGTGTACCAACAGTAAATAAGGCTTAACTACACCAAGACTTTGCACTCGGCCCACAAAGGGGTGTACCAAGAGCATCCACCTCATGTGATTGAGGAGGCTGAACTACTGCCCCCTATAGATCACCTACCACACAAAGCCACTCCATCAACACAGGGAAGCAGCCAAAATGTGGAGACAAAGAAACATGTCACGAATGAAAGAAACGGAGGAAAGCAAACTACTGGACGACATAGAGTTCAGAACCACATTTACAAGGTTACTCAAGAATCTTCTTAAAACCACTTAGAAACTTAATGAGACCTTTAAGGATATTAATGAGAATGCCAAAAAAATGGAAAAGGACCAGTCAGAAATGAAGCATACACTGTCTGAAATAAAGAATATACAGAAACTCAACTGCAGATCAACATACCCCAAGAATCAAACCAAAGATCTGAAATATGTGGAAACAACAAACATCCAACCAGAAAAACAAAAAGAAAAAAGAATCCAAAAATATGAAGATAGTGTAAGGAGCCTCTGGGACAACTTTAAGCGAACCAACATCCGAATTTTTGGGGTGCCAGAAGAAGGGAGAGAGCAAAATATTGAAAACCTATTAGAAGAAATAATGACAGAAAACTTTCCCTACCTGGTGAAAGAAATAGACTTACAAGTTCAGGAAGCGCACAGAACCCCATACAAGAGGAATCCAAAGAGGACCACACCAAGACACATCATAATTAAAATGCCAAGGGCAAAAGACAAAGAGAGAATATTAAAAGCAGCAAGAGAAAAACGGTTAGTTACCTACAAGGGAGTACCCATACGATTGTCAGCTGATTTCTCAACAGAAACTATGCAGGCTAGAAGGGAGTGGCAAGAAATATTCAAAGTGATGAACAGCAAGAACCTACAACCAAGATTACTCTACCCAGCAAAGCTATCATTCAGAGTTGAAGGTCAGATAAAGAGCTTCACAGACAAGAAAAAGCTAAAGGAGTTCATCGCCACCAAACCAGGATTACATGAAATGCTGAAGGGTATTCTTTAAGAAGAGGAAGAAGAAGAAAAAGGTAAAGATAAAAATTATGAACAACAAAATGACATCAAATACATAACTACCAACAAGTGAATCTAAAAATCAAGTGAATAAAAAATCTGAAGAACAGAATGGACTGGTGAATATAATAGAATCAGGGACATAGAAAGGGAGTGGACTGATGATTCTCAGGGGAAGCAGGTGTGAGGGGTGCGGGAAGGGAATGGACAAAAATCTTACTCCTATGGATGAAGACAGTGGTGGGGGGTAAGGGCATGGGGTGGGGTGGGGAATCAGGTGGAGGGGAGCTATGGGGGAAAAAAAAAGAGGAACACCTGTAATAATCTGAACAATAAAGATTTATTTAAAATTTAAAAAAAAATTAAAAACAAAAAGTACAATCAGTGTGATAGGAAAACTCTTGTGATTGAGCTGTAGAAGCATCACAGAAGCATTATAAAGGCCTGAGAGTGTTATAAGTGATGCTAGCTACCAGATATCAACCACCTAATGTGCCGGAAATTGGGCTAAATTGCCTGTATGTCTCATCTCATTCAGTCCTCCTAACAACCCTACAGGATTGTTTAGAAGCCCCATTTCAGTAGGTGGGAAACTAAGGCTTTGTGTTAATTAACTATTGCTACATACAGAATGTCCCTAAGACTTAGCAACTTACAGCAACAATAGACATTATTCTCTCTTACAGTTTCCATGGGTCAGGAATTTGGAGTAGTTTAGTTGGGTGGTTCTGGCTCAGGATCTCTCTTGAGGATGTAGTCAAGTTGTTGGTTGGGGCTGCATTCATCTGAATGCTTGACTAGAGCTGGAGAACGGCCCCTAGGATGGCTCACTCACATGTCTCCCAGGTTGATGCCAGTTGGTAGGCAGGAGGCCTCAGTTTCTCACCACATGGAGCTCTCTACAGGGCTGCTGGAGTACTCAAGACATGGCAGCTGGCCTGCCCCAGAGTAACTGATCAAAGAGAGTGGAGGGCAGAAGCTAAATGTCTTTTTATGACCCAGCCTCCAAAGTCACACATCCCTCAAATTTCTGTTGGTTACACAGGTCAGCCCTACTCAGTGTGAGAGGGAACTACACAAAAGCATCCATACCAAGAGGTAAAAATCACTGGGGCCATCTTGGATGCTGGCTTTCGCTGAGCACAAGAGTTTAAGTAGCTGTTTAAAGATCACTCAGCTAATTTTAAATTCTGCCTTACTCCAAAATCAGCAGTACTCCTGCTGCTGCACAACAGTCTCCCCGAAGCCTGCATGCAGGACACTGCCAAATGAAGACAAAAGGTCCTGTTTAGTCACATCCCTGTTTCATTGTTTTTTGCCAAAAGTTTTATCTTCAATCCACTGGGAAATATTTTGTTATATTGAAAGCATAGCTCAGGCTTTCTAATGGAAATTGATGAAAAATAATTTTACTTTATTGATTTTGCCCTAAACCAAACTTGCTGACTTCATTCCTGGCTAAAGCTTTTTTCTTTCTTTCTTTTTTTAAATAAAGGATGTACTAATAGAGGACAAAATATTTCCAGGTTGCAAATCATTTTGTGATCATTCCTCTTTGAGAGTTGAACTAAATATGTTCAGATCTCTAAGTTGTATGAGGAGGTGATTGAAGGGCATTTTTATTCCCTTGAATAATAGGAAATCCATCATTGATTCTTTAGTAATAAAAACTGCATGTGTAAGAATTGAGACCATGGAAGGTCAATGCAAATTAAAGATTTTATGACTGGCGGTTATATTAAATCTTTTCAACAATTTATAGAAAGGATTTGAAATATGTCAAACATATTTCTTTAAGTTTTTTTAAGTGAGAGATTTTATTGCCTGGAGTCACACAATCAGGAGAAAAATTACTCTTAGGTCATCCAGTCCTGGCCCCTGCCAATGTCATATTGCTCCCTTCAGGACCAAAGGCTGGGTACTAAGCTGTCTGAAGTCAACCGCTTCTAATTAAAATTAAAGTCATAAAGCAAAGTATTTCAATAATCTACAATAATAATAATAACCCCAAATTTATATCGGGTTTTTTTATCCAAGAAATGTAAATCAGTTCACATTTTTTATTTCTCTCACCTGGAAACAAAAACGAAAGGCCCATGGCAAGTCTAAGGGAACATTCATTAACTTAAATATTTACAGAGTAAATGAACAATGAACATGCATGTGTGTCTGTGTGTGTGTGCTGGGGGAAAGGGAGAAGGAACTGACATTTATTGAGCACCTATCATACATCAGGCTTTGAACCAAGTCCTATGAACACAAACATGAATCAGACCCTTCAAGAAGTCACGGGTTGTTAAGGATGTAGCACCTCCCATTGCGATAAAGTCCACACAGGGCCTGAGGAAGCCTGGGCTCTGGAGCCCACATCTAGGGCAAAGCCATTTCTGGGCACAGAGATGTGGCATCGTTTCACAAAGAAAGAACTGAAGCTGTTTGTAAAGCCCCTGGTTCCTGCCTCCTCCCTGACATCAGCTGAGAGCTTGTACACATTGCTTGCCTTTTAGTAATAGCTCCCATTGTAAATTAAAATAAGATTCTTTATGGGAAGGCACTTGACAAGGTGAAAAGCACTATATAGGTTGGTCTTCCATCTAGAGGGGGAACTCTCTGGGGGCAGGGACTGTGCAGGTCCATCTCAGAACCCAGTGTCCACCCAAGCACCCACACTGGTTCTCCCAAAGGCCCAGCCTGAAATCTAAGTAGATGCTTCATGTCAAAAAGAGGGTGGAGGCAAAATTTCCTCAAATTTTTCCAGATGTGAAAAGGAACAACTTTTTTGAGGTTCCTTGGACTTTTGAAACTTTTAATTTTTTAAATACATACAAAGGAATGTGTATAATATTTGATGGTTATGAAGTAATATTAATAAAATGACCACCTGGGAACATTTAATGGTGCCAAAAAGTAAGAAAGAGCTCACAAAAGGACAGAGAGATTTTAAAAAGACACAAAAACCAACTTAAAAGTTTCTCTGAATGGCCAAGTCAAGGATAATTTAAGCATCAAAATAAACAACAGATTACAGTTGACCCTTAAACAATGTAGGGGTTAGGGGTGCCCACCCCTACTTGATCGAAAATCTACACACAACTTTTGATTTTCCGGAAACCTATCTACCCTTGTCATCCACAGGGGATTGGTTCTAGGACCCCCTGCCCATGCTAAAATCATGGATGTTCAGGTCCCCTACATCCAAAGGGCCAAGAAGAATGGGAGAACAGCCTGAGAAACAGCATAGAAGCCTAGAGAAACAAGGAGAAGATGGGGGAAGAATCCACAGTGGATATGGATGGGAAATAGACTGGATAGACAGGCAGTAACCAATTTACACAGAGCTTTCAAGTATTATCAATGCATACAGTACTGCTGATTTTGGAGCCCTCCACATCCTCAAACTCCCAACTGCTGATTGAAAATAGCACATGTATTTATTGGGGAGTGGGGGGAATGCATATAAGTGGACCCAATGCAAACCCATGTTGCTCAAGGGTCAACTGTATAACCAAGTGAATAAAATAGGAAACCAGGAGTCAGGAGAGAGAGAAATAATATGGCCCCACAATGTCATTCCTAAGTATCTACTTACCCAACAGAAATGAAACATATGTCCACACAAAGCTTTATTTCTAGCAGCTGTGTTTATAATAGCCCCAAACTAGAAATAGCCCAACCCAAATGTCAATCAACAAGAGAATGGATCAACAAATGATGGTATATTTTTATGTGGAATACTACCCAGCAATAAAAAGGAATGGACTATTGATACACATAACATGGATAAATATCAAAAATATTATCCTGAGTGAAAGAAGCCAGATACAAAAAAGTATGTATTGTGTGATTCCACTTATATGAAATTCTAGATGAAGCAAAACTAACCTATAGTGACAAAATGCATAAGACATTTCCTTGGGGCAGGGTTAAGAGGGAGTTGACTGTAAAGAAACCTGAGAGAACTTATTGGGTCATGGAAATATTCCATATCTTGAATAAAATAGTGATTATATGAGTCTATACATTTTTCAAAATTCAAAGAACAATTAAAATAGGTATACTATGATATATGTTTATGTTTAAATTTAGTCATTCTTTAGTCATTCATAACTTAATAATGTTGATTTTTTTTTTTTAAAGGACAGACTCAACCAGCAAAGTGTTGGTTCTTCCCCCTTTTTCTTCCCTTAATTGCAGGCATAATGTCTGGAGGCACAGCAGCTACCTTTTGACTAAGAGGTAACAAGCATGAGAACAAATATTAAAGCTAATGATAGCAGAGAATAAAAGGTAGAAAGAGCCATTTTCCACTTCCTGCTGCCTAAGGCTGTTTTTGAACTGCCATACCATCCCTAGACTATCAAGCTCCAAACCTTGTTGCCACTGTTACAGGGTTTTGTTAGTTTAGTCAAATTAATTCCCAACCTTGCCCACTCAACAAAAGGTCTCAGGTTCGATTCAGGTCAAGGGCGTACCTGGGTCATACCCTGGTCCCAGTCAAGGCGCCTGCGGGGAAGCAAGCCTAAGCCTTCAGCCGCACATCCTTAGCACTGCCACCGCTGCACTTATGGCTGAGCAGCACTCCCCCTGTGGGAGCACACTGACCACCAGGGGCAGCTCCTGTGTTGAGCGTTTGCCCCCTGGTGGTCAGTTCGTGTCATAGCGACTGACCGGTCTCTACCGTTTTGGTTGATTTGCATATTACCTTTTAATTATATAGGATGTCCTGTCTACTGTAGTAATCAAAACTCTGTGTTTTATTTAAAGTTAAAGCTACCACCACCCTCTACCCATCTCTTCCCTCTAGCCCAGGCAATCTTCAGGCTGGTAGGACTGAAGGTAAAAGGTACATGGCCATCTTCTTTCCTCTTTGCTAGTCTTGTCTACTCCTGCTCCCCCAAGTCTCATTCCAGGCTACTTCAGGCTATTCCACAGTGGAGATTGGGGTGAGGTAGAAGGAAAGAGAGCAGGTTTTATTTAACAGCCGCAGATATAATCCAGCACCGGTGCCCTCTGGCAATAGCAGATGCTCCGTGCTGATTTGTACATCACTGGAGAAATTTTAAGGGTTCCTGGAACCTACACTATATAGGCTCTGACTACTGCTTCCTTATAATGCACTGTCCCCGATAAGGGCTTGCAATGTCCTCCCTAAGCTTTGGTATCCAGTAATCCACCTTCTCTGGGAAGTTCACCTCCTCCAGGGGGTTCTCACAGGCAAAATCCAAAATGGCTCAAAGTCCACCCCCTCCCACCTCAGGTCTCTAGGAAAATTGTTTGTATCCTTAGTGACTCCCAGTGTGCCCTCTTTCTTTCCCTACCCTCTTGCTTTAGACCAGATCTCCCTACAGCTTCCCAAGCCTAGCCTCATGCTGCCCAAATTCCAGGGGCCAAAGATTCTCTGAAGCCTCATCTCTCACTTGACCCAAGGTGAGCAAGCTGCATACTCTCCAAAGAAATTCTCCCTCTCCCTCTTCAACTTCATGATGCTTTGATACGTTCCAGGTGATGTGCTAAGTTCTATAGAAATGGACTAGGATCTGGAAGACACTTACCATGTTTTGTGAGCCTTTAAAGCCTCAGCCAAAACCAGAAGAGTCACGTTTTGGCAACTGTTAGAGATCTGTTTGTATATAGAGCTATGTAGAATGGGGATCTATAAGAGGTATGAAGAAAAATATTACACAGACGATAGAGTGGTGAAGTCCTGGGGCGGGGAAGGGGGCGTGGGCAGGGGCAAGCTGGAAGGGGTCAATGGGAGAAAAAAGGGGACATATGTAATACTTTCAACAATAAATATTTTTTTAAAAAGAAAAATATTGAAGGATGCATCCAAGATTGTTAGCATGGACTCCCTGTTGGGGGGTTACTCATTATCTGTCTCTTCACTGGAACAAAAACTTCAAGTTATAAGAAGGGAAGGGGAGAGGTCATGGATGAAGTAAAGAAGCCAAAGGAAAAAGATTGCACCAAAAGAAAGCAAGTACATGATCATATTTAGCCATTATTATAAAACTACATCAGCCCTGACCGGTTTGGCTCAGTGGATAGAGCGTTAGCCTGCAGACTCAAGGGTCCCAGGTTCGATTCTGGTCAAGGGCATATACCTTGGTTGCGGGCACATCCCCAGTAGGAGGTGTGCAGGAGGCAGCTTATCGATGTTTCTAACTCTATCCCTCTCCCTTCCTCTCTGTAAAAAATCAGTAAAATGTAGTTTAAAATAAATAAATAAATAAAACTACACCAATGTGTGGACATATGTTTAAAGATATTAAGTGGAAACTTTTTAAAAAGTGATCAATAATGTCCATCTTATCACATTCAATGGTTGACTCTCAGTTGTCACTTTACTTGACCTCACTGGATATCTTAGAAGTGTTGACAAGAGGGATCACTCCCTCTCTTGTGACACTGTCCTCACTTGATTTGCATGATACCATTGTGCCTACTTTTTCCCTCACTTCTCTGAATGTTCTTTTTTGGTCTTCTGGGCTGGATTCTCCTCTAAATAGCAGTTTCCCATAAGCAAAAGCAGTCAGGGCACCCTCTGTCTATACTTATCTTCTCTGCTTACACTTACTCCCTACTTGTTTCTACCTAGTCCATGGCCTTAATGGCACTCCGTATGCTGACTGATATCTCTTCCAGATTTATATCTGTCATCTTGACCTCTCCCATAAGACACAGAATCTCATGCTCCATTTGTCCCTCAACAACTAATAGGCATTTCAAAACTGATATAATAAACACAGAACTCTTCATCTCCTGCCCCCTAACACTGCTCCTCCCCTAGGCTTCCCAAGTCTGGTAATGGGAAGCAATGGCATACTCTCACTCACACAACGATATAAGTCAGTGTCCTTCTCTTTCCTTTACACCTAACATCTAATCCACCAGCAACCCCTGCTGGCTCTACCTTCAATCTATGTCCCCAGTCCCGCCTCCACTGTTGCCACCATCATCCCTCTCTTAAGCTACATGAATACCCTCCTAAGTGGTACCTATACTACTAGTATGTCCACTGTTGCCCCCTTTGCTCTGCACAGCAACCTGTGATCACTTTTTTTAAATAATAAAATTGTTTTGTTCCTAATGTTTAGTTCCGATACAGTTTACAAATACACTTTTACTCTGATAATATGGCTTTGTAACTAGCAAAGCAGTTGAACTAACACCCATAAGTACAGGTGGGGAGACAATAACATCCACTCATGTTTCTCTACATAAACTATTCTTTTAATGTCACTTTTTTAAAACAATGGCATATAGGTTACGTAATGTACATGGGCAAAAAGGCAATGAAGTGAATCTCTTGAAACACTAAATGTTTAATAGTGTATATTATCAGCATTTACATGATTCACATAAAAATGACAACCTCCTAAGAAGTATTCTTTTTAAAGGATAGATTTATCAATAAAATGTTACATATCTTTTAATACTCTGGTACTGCAGGAAATACTCATATACTGCAGGAAAATTAAATGTAGGTCTAGTTATTATATTAATTATATTATATTAATATAATATAATTATATTAATTATATTATATTATATTATATTAATATAATTATATTAATTATATTAAAAGGATCCTTTTCCATTAGTTTTTATTAATAAAAGAATCACAATTAGTTCATAAATAAAACAGGAAAATTATTAATTATGTGATTTGAGGTTTAGGTTGAAAGCATGTAAAAATTAGTTTGATATACAGCAAACTTATACACCACACTAAAACCAACTGCTTAATATTTTTGTCTTGTGTGAACTTCCCATAGCGAAAAAAAGAGAAAACATTTAATGATGGAAGATATTTAAAACATAAATCAGATCATGTCAATTCCCTGCTCAGAAACCCTCCATAATGATTTTTTGGCTAGCCAGTTTCCTAGCCAATGCCAACTTTCCCCTCCCAACCTCTGCCCTCATTGTTAAGAAAAGCAATGTGCTTCCCCACCTTACCCTCCCACCCCCCAGATTCCCTTGCACTTAGGGAAGCCATGTGATCTGGTTCTAACCAATGAGACATAAGGTGAAATCACTGGATGGGGATATTCTAAACTACTGTTTTCCTGAGAAAAGGGGAGACTCTAGTGCCACACATCCTTTGACATTTGTTCTTGCCTAAAAAACAAACAAGCAAACCAACAAACAAAGGTAGAGCATCTATGCCAAAGGTGTCAGGACAGGAAGGGAGAGGGGATCTTGTTCCTTGCGCAGCTGCATCAGTTCTTGTGTGCCCACCCTTTGATTCCTTGTTAGTTGAGAAAAAAGTAAATCCATCACTTGGTTAAATCACTGTGTTGAAGTTTCTGTTACACACAGCCAAATACAATCCTGGCACAGGCTTCCCATCACCTTAGAATAAATCCCCAATGTCTTACATGATGTCTCCTACAGCATCCCCTACTGCACTCTCCTTTATTCTTCCTGCACCCACCTCATGTGCCCTCTGGGCTGACTTTGCAACATGCCAAGTTCATTTGCACCTCAGTATTTTTGCCTTCACTGTTCTGCTTGAAAAGCTATTCCTTCAGATCTCTCACATCATTTGTCTGAGCCCTCTCTTAATTCAGCTTTCTGCTTTAATGTCACCTCTGCACTAAGACTTTGCCTTAACCATTCCATCCAAAATTGGCTTTCACACTCTAACTCTTTAGTGGTTTATTTTTATTCGTAACACTTACCACTACCTAAAATTGTCTCTAACTAAAAGAATGTTATTAATTTAATTAATATCCATCTACTCTACTGGAATGGTAGGTTCAAGAGGTACAGAAACACTCCTAGTACCTGGAAAAGTGCCTGCTATAAAGTAGGCATTCAGAAGTTATATATTTATACACCTATGGATGAGGACAGTGGTGGGGGGTAAGGGCAGAGGGTGGGGTGGGAACCGGGTGGAGGGGAGCTATGGGGGAAAAAAGAGGAACAATTGTAATCTGAACAATAAAGATTTGTTAAATTTTTAAAAAGTTATATATTTAACCAATCAATCCGTTCATGGCATCTTGATACTGAAGCACACTCTTCCTTACAGTTCACTCAGCAGTTCTTTGTAATACAGAGACTATATAACTAGCCTACCAAAAGTAAAGATTGGGTTTATTTTAGTTTTGGGGTTGTGGTTTTTTTAAATCACGTCAGCACTTTTTTGGACTAGTATATCTCCTATCAGCACTCTTGACACATAGATGCTTAATTTCATGGCCTCACCCGAAATTCTGGCCTGGGTCTGTAATTTAAGATGGACCTAATGACTAGATTTAGGAGCAATGCGTCCAGACACCTGCATTGACAATGAACACGCCAGGACATTATCCTTATGGTTTCTTCCAGATCACCCAAATGAGGGTGAGTGATGAGTCGCTTTACAGAAACCAGAAACTCTCTTCCTTGACCTCTTCCAGACTGTGCCAAGGGTTTCATAAATCCGTGCTCAGTGTAGCTAGTTTCATGCCAGAGTGATAAAGGCGTCAGAGGGCTGGTTCCTACCCAGCTCCGCCGTTTGAGCGGTCGGAGTTATAGCGAGAAATACAAGATCGAGGATCCGCAAAACGCACTCTCCCTACAAAGATAGAGGGAGGCCAGACTCGTGAGCTCTACCGTTCTCCCCGCTCAAAAGAGAGTCTGAATCCGGGTTTCTTGTTTCCCTCCTTCCTTCTCCCTGTGCCTCCTACAGCGACTTTCAGCCAGAAGCCCACGCCCAGCTGCCCTGGACACCCCGTCCCACCGGGAGTTTTCTGGCGCCCAGACCCCGGCGCCCGGAATCCGCCCACTCCCGTCGGCCCCCGCGGGCCGCTCCCCGTCTCCATGGAAACGAAGACAGCCAATCAGCGCAGCGACTTCCGGTCTGTTCTGACAACAGTGCGGTCTCAGACATCGCTGGAGTGGGCTCGGGTGGGCCAGCTGTCGGCGGGCCGGGATGCTGAAGGCCAAGATCCTTTTCGTGGGGCCCTGCGAGGTGAGGCCGGGGCCGGGGGCAGCTTCGGGGGCGGCGAGCGGAGGCGAGGGTGCGCCGGGAGCGGCCCCCCAAGAAGTGGGAACCCGGTCCCACCGCGCCCACCCTGGTGTGCGCCGCTGGCCTCACCAGGAACTCTGCGTCTCCAGACACTGACCCTGTTTCACTGAGGCCTGAAGGCCCAAGCTAGTGAGTGGCGTTATAGAACCAGAACCTCGATCTCACTTTGCATTCGAGGTTGTCCCTAATAAATATGACTGGGACGAGAAAACTAGAAGGAGGAAAGATTGGACTATTACCTGGTCTTGGAACAATTAGCTATTAATATATGTATGGTGGTGATAGTGGGGATTAAATCTATGTGTGTACTTCACACTATGCACAAAAAATAAAATTCAGATGGACTAAAGCTAAACGTGTAAAAAAAAAAAACCACTGTGGAAATAGTAAATGAATGGGAATTTGCATTTTATTGATTATGTTGGCCCAGGGACTGCTCTTCATAGTAGTAGATGAATAGATACGTTTTAAATCTTCAGATAGGGAATGTCTTCTTAAGTACAACACAAAACGAAGAAGCCTTAAAAGAAATGATAGAGAAGTTAAAGGTTAGGGAAAGTATTTGCAAAATAAATCCAAAGAATTAATAGGTAGTTCACAAGGAAAGTTTAAATATCAGTAAAGAAAAGAGAACTCAATAGAAAACTGAGCAAAAGCTCTGCACACAAGAAATACAATTGACTAATAAGTGTGAGAAGATGCCCAACTTCACAGTCACAGGAACACAATTTAAAACAAAAAGATGACATTCATTTACCCATCAGATTGGATGAGAAAAGTTTAGAAGATTGATAACACCCAGGGTTTGGATGCTTGCAGTGATAAGAGTACTCTAGGATTCTGTTGATGGAGCTATAAATTGATAACAGCTTTTTTGATGATAAAATTATTAAAATTTAAAATGTGCCTTTTACAGCTGCATTTACATTTCTCAGAATCTACAGTAGCCGAATACTTGTCCATGTTCCCCATGAGGCATGTTCAGTATTGAAAAGCTGGAAACATCCTAGGTGCCATCAGTAAGAGAATGTCTAATAAACTAAGGCACATTCTTACTCTGGAAGTCTGCAGCAGTTAAACAAAACAAGGCAAATCTGTGTGTCCTGACATGGAGAACTCTCCAGGACATAAATTACTAAGTGAAATAGACAAGTAACAACGATATGCAGAGATTTATGAAAAGCAAAACAAGCACAGATATATTTTTAATGGAAATTATCAAATACATACAAGGGAGAAAGAACTATGAACTCCTAGTACCCATCACCCAGCTTCAACAACAGAATATATTTCTGCATATACCTTTCTCTTTCCCTCGCTACTCTTCAAACATCTGTATGAGAGAGAAACATCAACTGATTGCCTCCCGAATGCACCCTGACCAGGGATCAAACCACAATCTCGGTTTGTGCCCTAAACAGGAATCAAACCTACCACCTTCTGGTGTTCAGAACAACGCTTCAACCGACTGAGCCACACTTGCCAGGGCTTATCTTTTTCTAATTTATTCAACAGCTCCTGATACAAGGTGGACACTTAAAAACACCTTATGGGCCTAACAGGCAATTTCTTCATTTTCCCATAAGACCCCACCCCCATAAGAAATTGGTTTAGCCAACTATAAACTTTATATATAAAAGGGCATAGGTGAAATATACAAGTATACTTTTATGATGTTTTATGTATCAGTGTAGCTATATACATATTTAAAGGTACATTAAGCTATATGTTAATGTTTAGAAATACTGTTTTATTCCATTGTATCCCAAATACTGTTTTATTACAGTTTAGAAATACTGTTTTATTCCATTCTTACTTTTCATGACAGTTTTCTTCAAGCCCCTTACCTGCATCTTTGACACCCAAGTCATCTTTATAACTAGAGCCACTTTTTGGATCACCTAACAAAGCACACCACCTAAGTAGTTTAGGACATAGCACTTTTTGAATCTGTATGAACCTGTTCCTGGAAATGTATTCCAGCTCGAAGAACTGTTCCTATAACATCATGCCATTTGCTTTATTCATTCATCCTGTAGATCAGTGGTTCCCAGTGTGGGGCACACGCCCCACGGGGGGGGGGGCATTTTGATTTTAAGGGGGGCAGCTTGAGAATGAGTTATTAACTGAATTTTTTTGCATTTCTTATGGTTCTAGGGGCCTCATATACAGTATATAAATATATATTGTGACATATTTATGAATTTCAGTTCTCTATTAATATGTTTTGAAACTTTATTTGCTATTTTTATAGCCCTTCATATTATTTTTTTAACCATTTTTTAGTGATTTCTTCCTCAGTACTTCAACTGTCCTTTATTTTTTCTCTTTCATGGATGCCATGTTCTTTGGAAGCTTGTTTAGACCAAGTTAATGGCCTTTTAGGCTTCCTCCACGTGAATAGGAGTTCACTTTTTTAATAATAAGAATTATATGTCACAGGGGGGAGGGGGCATCAGGATTTTAGAGATGCTTAGGTGGGGCATGGTTAAAAAAAGGTTGGGAACCACTGCTGTAGAAAAATATTCATGATATCCACTTATTGTGTTATTGTTAACTGATAATTTGTGAGGCCATATCCTCAGGGAAAATTACGAAAGCAATGTTAAGCTTCTCCCCTCCTTTTTATTTATTTTTCCCCCGATTTTATCCAGTGACGTCTACTAGCCTCCCAAACTGACATTGATTGAGACCATTCTAGTCAAGCAGTTGGTGTTCCAAATAAAGTAATTGAAGTGCAGAGCATAATTTCAGAGATTTTTATAAGGACTCAAATGTAAGAGATTCCTCTTCTTCTAAGGAATAGTTTGGGTAGAGAAAAAATTTGTTTTATATTTGGGAATATACAGTGTTTGTTAAATGAATGATGTAAATGTATAGAAAAGATCTGAAAAACATCATCATTGTTATGAAGGTATGGGATGGATAGACAGACATGCTTTGGGAGGAGGGACTAGGAGGGCTGTTCATACTTTTTTTTTCTTTTTAAATAAGGATGTATTATCTAGAACTAGAAACAGTCATACATGGGAGGGTGGCATCGCCAGCCAGGCCCAGCTCTGACTTGGAACTTCTCAGTGACCTTGAGGAACTCCCTTCCCCTTTCTTGGCCTTTGTGGCTCCATAATGAGCACTGACAGACTGTGGTTTTTCTTGAAGATGTGGGAAGGAGCAAGTGAGGAAAAGTTCACATTAATGATTTTGTTTCTGTGTTTAAATAAGTTCACTGAGAACTAGCTGGGGAAATCCATGTGGGTAAAGTCACCCAGTGGCAGAGCCAGTACTGGAATCCCCTGCTCCCTGGATCCCAGAGCACTGTGCCCACCACGCACAGCAAGTTAGCAAGAGCCCTCTACCCTGGCGATCCCAGAGTAGCTGTGGCCTACACTCCATTTCACCTGGTTCCAAGCCAGCTAATGGAGGGCTCATTTATAGTTTACTTTCCTGATCTTCAGAAAACATTTTTATATTATCTTCATTTTCACAGAGTGGAAAAACCGTTTTGGCCAACTTCCTGACAGAATCTTCTGACATCACTGAATACAACCCAACTCAAGGAGTGAGGTGAGCCCTGAAGTATCTGTCCCAGAGAGACCCTTTCCATCACCCACCCTCTACTTGGGGTGCTGGTGGCATTCCAAAAGTATAAATTTCCAAAGTAGAGATGCTGCTGCTGTTTCTGCTTATAGGATCCTGGAGTTTGAGAATCCACACGTTACCAGCAACAACAAAGGCACAGCGTGTGAATTTGAGCTATGGGATTGTGGCGGCGATCCAAAGTACGTCTCCTTTAAGAGGGTTTGCTTCATCAAATGATTCAAAAATCATCTGCCAGCCAGGCACCTTGGCCTAGCACACTTCCTAGCATGTATTAGGGGCTTGGTCAATTGTTTGGTGACATGCATTGCTCTTAAAACTTTAGTGATTAGGTTTTAATACAATGAGAAGTCATCTATCAATTATCAGTAGTAAGGAAGTCATCCATCAATTACCAATAGTAAGGAAGTCATCCATCAATTATCAATAGTAAGATATTATTTTTAAAATCCATTCTTAGAAACCAGAACTACCTAACATTCACTGTAATCCTTTGCTACCTTGCAGGTTCGAGTCTTGCTGGCCAGCCCTGATGAAGGACTCTCACGGAGTGGTGATCATCTTCAATGCTGACATCCCAAGCCACCTGAAGGAAATCGAGATGTGGTATTCCTGTTTTGTTCAGCAGCAGTTCTTACAGGATACTCAGTGTCTGTTAATTGCACATCACAAACCAGGTTCTGGAAGTGATAAAGGAAATCTGTCTTTATGTAAGAAGACTCCAATTCTCCTTTCTGCTTTTGTCTTCAGTGTATTGGGCATTTGTATATTGCTCTGTGTGTTTGAAAGCAGCAGCTGTGTGCTGTTAGTGAGCACCTAGAGCGTCCTAGGCCAGCGGTCGCCAATACTGGTGGTCCATGAGGTCCGAAAGGTTGGCGACTGCTGTCCTAGGCATTTGTTTTTCTCACCGTGTAAATCAGAATTACCAGATTGGAAGATCTGCCATACCAACCAGGCCAGGATATAAACACTTTAAAAGCAGGTAGAGCCCGGCTGGCATAGCTCAGTGGTTGAGCATCAGCCTATGAACCAGGAGGTCAAGGTTTGATTCCCAGTCAGGGCACATGCCCGGGTTGTAGACTCGATCCCCAGTGTGGGGCGTGCAGAAAGTATCCGATCAATGATTCTCTCTCATCATTGATGTTTTTCAATCTCTTTCTCCCTCTCCCTTCCTCTCTGAAATCAATAAAAATATATTTTTTAAATAAATAAAAGCAGGTAGATAACAAGAGAGGAAACACCTGGCTTTAGCCACTCACCTGTCACTTTTTCCCTGGCTGGCCTTTTCTCAAGAAAAACTCCAATTTGCAGGTGACTCATACCATTACAGAAGTGACAGTGCGATCATAGAAAATGACTGGCAATATTCAGCAATGTCTTCCTTTCTGGTATAAGAACAAAGAGGACCTGGCAGTGGCTTGTAGAGTTGTCATCCTATTGTCAGGTGGCAGTGTGGTGAAACCTTCTTGTGTTAAATTATGTCAAGCAAGACACTTTATTTTTGGACTTAAGAAAGTTAAACAAGTTGGCTTCTGTAAGACTCAGGTCATTTGGAACAAGAAATGGCCCTCAGCAAAAGTTCATGCCTAATTACCTTATTTTCCTTTTTAAGCACCACCCTTGAACAAGCTGAAGCTGGTGCACTCGAATCTTGAGGATGACCCTGAAGAGATCCGGATGGAATTCATAAAGTACTTAAAAAGCATAATCAACTCAGTGTCTGAGAGCAGAGACCGGGAGGAGATGTCAATTATTACCTAACTAGCCTTCATTTGGACTCTTCCACATCCTGAATGAGGTCAACTTCTTTCCCCATGCAGATGTGAAATCTTACCTGGCCACTGATGCTTTCTTCTCCCTGTGGCCATATAAGAAATATTCCTCACTGCCTGAAGGTACCAGTCACCCAAGGAGTTGAATCATTCCATCTATTCTCTGTCTTAACCTAACCCTGTAGCAATGCTTTGGTATTTACTATTCCAGTGTTCGTGGTGACTTTATAGAATATAATAAGAATCCACTGTATCTCCATCTCTTGCGATTTAAAGGTTTTCAGGTTAGTTCAGTCTCTAATAAATATTTAATTTATTCAAGATATTACAGTCCACTTTCTCTACATTCTCCCTAACGTGGTATTAGAGTGTCTGGACAGTGTTTGTGCCCTTGTTGGGGTGGGGCAGCTGTTCTAAGGACAGGTCCTTGGGTTCCCTCCCTGATCTCTGTCAAAATGCCAATGGCCACCCTACTGGCCATCTAAATCCCCAGACTTGGAAAGGCTTGTAGTATGGGATCTCCCCAAGGAACCAGTAGTCCCCAGGCTGAGTTGGCCTCATTCCCGCTGGGGCTGGCCATGCACATTTCTAAGAGCCGTCTGTGTCCTCCATCCATCCCAGCTTTCTTTGTATATGTATGGCAGGATCACTTTATCTCTTGGCATTGCTGACCTGTCCAATTCATTCTCCATGCTTACTGTAAATACAAGCTCAGAAAGAAAAATAAATTATTTTTATCTGATCTTTAATGATTATCCCAGGGATCAATGGAAAAATTAACCCAACCGCTTTCATTGCTGTTAATGGCCAGAGTACAACCCTTGTATATCTTTGAATTGAGAAAAATGGTTTTTTTATTTTATTATTTTTTAGAATGTTTTTATTGATTTTTAGAAAGGAAGGGAGAGAGAGAGAAACATCAATATAAGAGAGTAACATCTAGCCAGTGTGGCTCAGTGGTTGAACATCAGCCTATGAACCAGGAGGTCATGGTTCCATTCCTGGTCAGGGCACATGCTCAGGTTGCAGTCTCAATCCACAGTGTGGGGTGTGCAGGAGGCAGTTGATCAATGATTCTCTCTCATCATTGGTGTTTCTATCTCTCTCTCCCTCCCTCTCCCTTCTCTGAAGCCAATAAAAAATTTTTTTAAAAAAAGAGAGAAACAGCAACATCAGTTGGTTGCCTCTGGCACACATCCAACAGGGAATGGAACCCATGACCTGGGCATATGCCCTGACCGGGAATTGAACCAGTGGCCTTTTGGTGCATGGGATGACTCTCAACCGAGCCACACTGCCTAAGGCTGTTTTTGACTTTTTTGTTAATCCTCACCCTATTATATATTTTTTATTTATTTATTTTTTTTTTAGATAGAGTGCAAGAGCAGGTAAGAGAGAGAGAGATAAAAACAATGTGAGAAAAACACATCGATTGGTTGCCTCCCGCACGTTCCCCGATCCAGCCTGCAACCAAGGTATGTGCCCTTAACCAGAATGGAAACTGCGACCCTTCAGTTTCAGGGTGGACGCTCTAACCACTGAACAACTGGCTAGGGCTGTTTTCTATTTTAATAGGCCACACATGCACAAGTTATAAAATGACATTCAATGAAGAAGTCTCCCTGTCCCTCAGCTCCGTTCCCCCTCTCCGGAAGCCCCCACCCTTACCTTCCATATTCTGTCAGAGGCAGTCTGTGTGCTTACAAAAACCTGTGTTTTCTTAATGGACACAGTGGCCAATTATAATTTTTCTGTAACTTCTTTCACTTTTTTATTGTGGGAATTTGCATAATTCACATAACCATTTACATTGGCATGTTATATTAGATATTTTAAATAACCACTTAGGTTGAAATATATTTTTATTGGTGGACATTTTTAACGGTATTTGGAATATACATATGTTTAAATGTGGAGTTTTATGGAGGTGGTTTCAACCATCAGTCCTTTCAAGGAAAGGATAAAATAAGGTTGCTGGCCTTGGCATGCTAGTTTTGATTTATGATTTCACAGAACATTTTTTTATGATATATTTTTTATTGATTTCAGAGAGGAAAGGAGAAGGAGAGAGAGAGAGAAACCAGTAATGAGAGAGAATCATTGATCAGCTGTCTCCTGCATGCCCCCTACTGGGGGTTGAGCTCACAAGCCTGTCATGTATCCTGAATGGGAATCGAACCATGACTTCCTGGTTCATAGGTAGATGCTCAACCACTGAGCCACACTGGCCGGGCTTACAGAACTATTTTCTGACTGAATAATGATTTTTGCCATGCATGTGTTAGCATATGGTTGAGATAAGGTTTCTTTCTTTGCATTATAGATGTGACAATGCATATGAAAACCACAGATGCATACATAGCCTAGTTATGTAGAAAATTCAGTTTAACATGACTCAAGTGAACGTGTGGAGCAGTGAGATTATATGTGGGGGGTTAGTGAGTGAAAGCGTGGGTGAGGGAAATGGAGGTGAGTGGGTATGAGTGTGCAGGGGAGGGGAGTGTCAGGTGCAGTCAGGGAGGAGATGTTGGAGGGCCTCTCAGGAGTCCGGGTTTCATCTTACAGGCATTAAGATGCCATTGAGCCCTGGCCAGTGTGGCTCAGTTGGTAGGACATCGTCCTGTGCACCAGGAGGTTGCTGGTTATATCCCAGGTCAAAGGCACATGCCTGGTTCAGGCTCAATCCCCAGTAGGGGATGTGCAGGAGGCAGCTAATCAATGTTGTGCTTTCACATCGATATTTCTCTCCCTCTCCCTTCCTCTCTAAAAATGAATAAACTATTCTTCCTTTAAAAAAGGATGGCATTTTCACTACAGATCCATGTGGTCAGATCTCTGTTTTAGAAAAAAACCCTGATGGCAGCATGAGGGCTGGACTGAAAGGAGGACAAGTATATAGGTGGCTGCTGTCACTCCTTGGTTTGTGGCAGCATCACTACAATCTTCAAGGCCAGAATCTTCTAATCTCTGCTCCCTCTTCACATTGCCTTCTCTGTGTATCTGACTCAAATCTCCCCCTTTCACTCCCTTATAAGGACATTTGTAATTGCAATTAGGGTCCACTCAGATAACCCAGGATAATATCTCCATCTAAAGATCCTTAATCACATCTGTAAAGATTCTTTTTCCAAGAAAAGGAACATTTACAGGTTTCAGGGATTAGGGTCAGATATCTTTTGGGGCTATTATTCAGCCTACCACAGATGCCATTCACTGAGGCATTGGTGGAAAAGGAGCAGCAGGTTAGGGGGAAGAACATGACAACAAAATGATCCAGTGAATTAGGGACAGGACTGGACCCTGTTCTTTCCACCATCTGGGCAGAGTCCACAAGTGGATATGGCTGAGTGTCACCCTCTGAGACTAAACCTACTAAAGCAACACAGCCACAGCAACAACAGCAAGGCAAATACCCATTTTTTTTAAGGTGAAAGTGGTTTGCCAAGTATATTGCCAATAGGATGAGCATCATATTTCTTGGAACCAATCAAATGACCAAGTAGTATTCTGGAATTCTATCTGTAGTTAAGTCAAGCATGACTTATTCACTTACATTGCAACTTGAATGCTCATATCTCAAAATTGTTCAGGAAAGCTCCTAGAGATCGTTATACTTTCTGGGGAACACCAGAAGACAATTATGTCAGTAGGGTAGGTAATGTCAGTAGGATATCTTACGTCAGTAGGGTATGCTAAATTGTTATAACAGAGTAGAGCTTTGTAGTAACTGAGGACACATATACGAGTTAATACAAAAACAGTATTCCTGATACCTATTGAAAAGATAATTGCGTTTGTACCTTAAGAAAATTATTCTGGCCCTAGCAAGTTTGACTCAGTGGATAGAGCATTGGCCTGTGGACTGAAGGGTCCCAGGTTTGACTCTGGTCAAGGGTACATGCCCAGGTTGCAGGCTCAGTCCCCAGTGGGGGACGGTAGGGGCGGGGGGCGTGCGTGCAGGAGGCAGATGATCAATGAGTCTCTCTCATCATTGATGATTCTATCTCTCCCTCTCTGAAATAAAAATAAGTAAGTAATTAAAAAATAAAATATTCAGCAGAATAATTTAAAAATTATTTTTTTAAAAAAGAAAATACTGCTTGAATCCAAGATGGTGGCGTAGGTAAACACCTAAACTGCTGCCTCGCACAACAATTTCAAAACTACAACTAAAAGACAAAATGTCTATCACCCAGAACCACGGGAAAGCTGGCTGAGTGGAAGTTCTACAACTAGAAGGAAAGAAAAGAGCATTGAGACGTGCACAAGCGCTGAAAAGCTGAGGTATGGAGGCGCAGGATCTGGGCTGGCGGCAGGCGTTGCTTTTTTCAACCCAAAGGGAGACAAGCCCCCAATTACTCTGAAATACAGTTTCTGGGGAGACGCGGAGGACCCAAACTCCTACGGGGAGAAGTTGGATTGTCTAACACTGGGTTGGAAAGTGAGGGGGGCCTGCTTGCAGAGCTGCACGCAAGAATTGTTTACTGCGCTGGGGCACAGGACGCAGTGGGAGACACAGAGCCGGCTAACTAGCAGCCATCGCTGTTTGCCACACCCTAGCCTAGTGAGGCCCTGAGACCCCGCCCCACACAACCTACAAACCCACCCAAGCTCCAAGCAGCAGCGTTAGTATAAGAAAGGCCTGCCCTATCGCACCTTAACCTAGCAAACTTGCAGCCTGAGTCAGACAGCTCCAAAACCTCCAAACCCCAAGCAAAAAGGAGAAAACTGTAGCTTCACTGTAGCTACTGCTGGGTGGACTCAGACAATAGCTGACCTGCACCCCATTGGAGATCCAGAAGCCAGTGTACCTAGTGGTCAGTGTGAGAAACCAGATTTCAACTCCTCACATCCATAAATGACACATTCAAGAGGCAGACTCAGCGAGCACCAAAGCCCCACTGAAACAAGCCCTGCACCATAAGCGTGTCTCCAGCACAGCAGTTCTTACAGACACAGTGAGTCCTCACAGCCGATTGGCCTGGAGGTCAATTCCTCCCAGCGTACCAACAGCAATTAAGGCTTAACTACACCAAGACTTTGCACTCAGCCCACAAAGGGGTGTACCAAGAGCATCCACATCAGGTGATTGGGGAGGCTGAGCTACTGCCCCCTATAGGTCACCTACCACACAAAGCCACTCCATCAACACAGGGAAGCAGCCAAAATGCAGAAACAAAGAAACATGTCACGAATGAAAGAAACGGAGGAAAGCAAACTACTGGACAACATAGAGTTCAGAACCACATTTATAAGGTTATTCAAGAATCTTCTAAAAACAGCTGAGAAACTTGATGACACTTCTGAGGAGCTTAGTGAGACCTTCAAGGACCTTAATGAGAATGCCAAAAAAATGGAAAAGGACCAGTCAGAAATGAAGCATACACTGTCTAAAATAAAGAATATACAGAAACTCAACTGTAGATCAACGTACTCCAATAATCAAACCAAAGATCTGAAATATGAGGAAACAAAAAACACCCAACCAGAAAAACAAAAAGAAAAAAGAATCCAAAAATATGAAGGTAGTGTAAGGAGCCTCTGGGACAACTTCAAGCGTACCAACATCCGAATTTTTGGGGTGCCAGAAGAAGAGAGAGAGCAAAATACTGAAAACCTATTAGAAGAAATAATGACAGAAAACTTTCCCTACCTGGTGAAAGAAATAGACTTACAAGTCCAGGAAGCGCACAGAACCCCAAACAAAAGGAATCCAAAGAGGACCACACCAAGACACATCATAATTAAAATGCTAAGGGTAAAAGACAAAGAGAATCTTGAAAGCAGCAAGAGAAAAACAGTTAGTTACCTACAAGGGAGTACCCATACGATTGTCAGCTGATTTCTCAGCAGAAACTATGCAGGCCAGAAGGCAGTGGCAAGAAATATTCAAGTTGATAAACAGCAAGAACCTACAACCAAGATTACTCTACCCAGCAAAGCTATTATTCAGAGTTGAAGGTCAGATAAAGAGCTTCACAGATAAGAAAAAGCTAAAGGAGTTCATCACCACCAAACCAGGATTACATGAAATGCTGAAGGGTATTCTTTAAGAAGAGGAAGAAGAAGAAAAAGGTAAAGATAAAAATTATGAACAACAAAATGACATCAAATACATACCTACCAACAAGTGAATCTAAAAATCAAGTAACTAAAAAATCTGAAGAACAGAATGGACTGGTGAATATAATAGAATCAGGGACATAGAAAGGGAGTGGACTGACAATTCTCAGGGGGAAGCGGGTGTGAGTGGTGCGGGAAGAGATTGGACAAAAATCTTACTCCTATGGATGAAGACAGTGGCAGGGGGTAAGGGCATGGGGTAGGGTAGAGTGGGGAATCAGGTGGAGGGGAGCTATAGGGGGAAAACAAAAAGAGGAACATCTGTAATATGAACAATAAAGATTTATTTTAAAAAATTAAAAAAAAAAAGAAGAAAATACTCTGCACTGTGGCTCTTCTCAATCTTGACTTCAGCCTCCCTTACTTGATTAATGAGAATTACATATTCTGGCCTTGGCTGATGCTTTCTCAACAAATATATTCTCTCCTTGAGCAAGAAATGAATGATTTCACATTTTAAACACCAAAACCAAAGAAATTAAATAAATAAAGAGGGAGGAAATTCTGCTTTTGAATGTTAAGAATAGATAACATATTTTTGATATGATAACATATTTTTGATATGACTTCTTAACTGCTTTATCATTTAAATTTTCTACATTTATGATACCGGCCATTCTTCCTACCTAACTTAAAAGCCAATGGAAATTGTGTGTCTTCCAAGTATTCCCACTTCAAAGGGAAAGTTTTTAATGCTTTGATGTGCACACACCTCATCTATCTTTCTGCTCTCTGCAGTTCATTCCTATCTAGGCTTTTTGCTAGCCTTTAAAAGTACGCCCCCTCTCCTGTTCATGGCCACAGTGGTGGAGTCCCCAGAACATGCAGCATCTTCTCAGGCCTCAAGCAGCATGATCACCTTTGACTTGGCTCAGGAAAGCCACAAGGAAGCAGCCTGACAAAGCCAATGCTGGGCCCCCATGCTGAGTGGCTGCCATCAGCCACCAGACTTCCAGAGGCTCTAGGCTCCTTTGAGCTCTTCTCACCACCCTCTTCCCCTGTCCCATCTGAACCCCATAGAAAAGGCAGGCTGCAGCAAGCAGAAGCAATTGGGTTCTTTAGTATCAAAACAGCAAAACACCAAAAAGGAAGTTGAGAGAGCCCTGCTCTTTACTATCCAAGCCACACGTGAGCCTTCCTTAACACCCTGTAAACATGTGCCTTGCACCAAGGGAAAATAAATGACAAGCAGCTAGCAAAAAAAAAAAGGAGAAGGAGAAGAATGCCTCCCTTCTCTAAAGCTTCTCTAAAGCTTCAGTATGATTACTGCTCTTTGGATCGTAATTATAGATCTTAGACATTTCAAATATTGTGTTAAAAATCACTCATCTATTTTACATTTATAGTCTTACTGGAGTTTTGTAATAAGTACTTTATACAATAACTATCATTTTTAATCTTTTGTGTGACTCTACAAGGCCTAGAAAACACTTAGGTGTGAGTTAACCTTACCATGTAATAAAATATTTTGTTCAGAGGAATGAAGTTCTAATTTTATCAAAGTATGAGGAACTTAGTCTCTACTTATAGAAACCTATTTCGAGTACTTAGAGAATACTTTGCAAATCTAACTACATTTGGAATTTATCACCCTTTTTTTGGGTGCAACAGTTAAAAGCAGGCATTTGTGCCCCAAATTTTTTAAAAATAGTGACAAAAGCTTTAAAGCATCAATCACATGAGATGAAGAACCATCTAGAGCAGCGATTTTCAACCTTTTTCATCTCATGGGACACATAAATTAATTGCTAAAATTATGCGGCACACCAAAATATACTTTTTGCTGATCTGACCAAAAAAAAGTAGGTATAGTTTTAATTCATTCACAGTGGATGGCTATTGATGTATTGGCTGTTGTATTTTTCTTTTTTTACAATCTAAGGGAAAAGAGGTCAATGCCTCTAACTAATCAGGTAATGCATGTTTTAAAAATTCTTGCAGCACACCATTTGAAAAATCGCTGACCTAAAGGATGGTTCTTATGTATAAGAAGACTAACAGGAGACAGTAGTTAAAGTCAAATACACATGCCAACCAAGGAGTGTGAACTTGATTCTTTTAGCCAATGAAGAGCCTTAAGCAGAGCAGTGACAATTACTTTGATGGCAGAGTGGAGAACAAACTTAAGGGAACAAGACTGCGAGCAGGTTGATCAGGAACTGCAGTGTCTGAAATACAGCACGGGGTGTTGCCATGAAGAGAAAGGCACGGATTCCGTAAATGTTAGGAAGGTAAAACTTGTTTGGGTGAACAAGACGAAAGGGTTTTATCCCCTTTGCTCAACAAACCTGGCTTATTGCAGGTGCGTTTTCCTGTTACTACCTTGGCAAAAGGTTCTAGTAATATCCTGGTAAAGAGGTTACCCCTCGTGATTAATACAGACCTGCGCGTTATACTGACTGTGCTAATGAAAGAATTTCACCTGTATCGTAGCAGTGACTGCACTGCCGTTTAGGACAGAATGCAGGCCTGGTGCAAAGCCATAGTCAGACGTGTCAGTTATCTGCAAATACTCAGGCCTAAGTGAGCACAATGGATTTAGTTAGGATATTGTGAAAAGCACAAGGATTTCTTTTCTAAAGGGAAATAGAAATAAAATTGTGGTATTTTAAAGGAGAATTCCGCAATATATTTCAAAGGTCAGCCATAAGTCTATATAATGGTATTACATTGTAGTGACAGTGACTACATTTCCCATAGTCCTTAAGGCAACGTCGCCTGCATTACCCAGAGGGCTGTGCGATGTTCGTGCGAGCCTTGAGCGCCCGTGGAAACAAAAAAGGTAAACAGAAGGGTTGTGCTCTTTAACGTTGCTTTACAACCATACTTCCCATTCTCCTTTACTACTTCATCCCTCTTCTCTGTCTCTGCTCCTCTGTCCAAGGGATCCAGAAGCCCAAATACCCGGGGATTTGTCTCTGTGTCAACACCACATTACCGTGTGTGGGTTTTTTGTGCCGCACGATCGAAGGTGTACTGTGTCCGGAGTCTCCTGGGAATGTAGTCCGGAGCCCCCGCCCAGCCAAGTGTTTCTGCCTCTTCTGGCCCCAGAACCAAGGGCTGGGTGACCGAGGCGCCTTGGTGGGGGGCTTGTGAGGGGGGTGCGCACGGTCACCTGCTGGCCCAGGACACAGAAAGGTCGTAGAGCCTCGAGCCCGTGGCTAACGGCTCTCCGCAGGGGACTCCGAGGATAGCAATTGGGCGAGGTCCGAGCCGCTACCGTTACCGCTCGCCTCCGCGGTCAGAGCAGACCGAAGCCTGCTCGCCCTGCGGTGGTGAGGATTTTCCGGCGTTTGGGGCAGGCTCCTCTGGCGTTACCTGGGATTCCAAGTACCTCGGCAGGTGGACGGCCTCCTGGAAAGGCGCAGTGTCGTTCCGTGCGCCGGCCCGCTCTGATGGGTCGTGGCGAGAGTTCCCAGGAAATATGCTTGGCTGGCGTAGATCCTACCGTGGATCACAGTGATGAGAGGGAGTCCATGTGAGTCACAGAGGAGCCTTTAGTAGAGAACATCCAGCCCCAATCCACTTCTGTTACGGGGAGATACCCAGGCCCAGAGAGAATCGAGGAATTGCCCAGAGGGAGAGTCAGGCCCATGGCTGTCCGCTGCGCCTGTATTTCCAGCACAAAGCACAGTGCGGATCACAGAACAGGCGCTCAAGCATTTAAGTGTCTTTTCGTTCTAAGAACAACCAGCTGAAATACTTCAAGTTTCAAGACAAAAATAATTTAAGAGAAGTGGACCTGTAGACTAAGAGACTTTTCAACCAAATGCAATGTGTAGTCCTTATTTGGATCATGATTCTAACAACCATAAAATTGTGAATTTTTTAAAAATCAGAAAAATGTGAACATTGATGATATTAAGGATTTGTTTTAAATTTTTAGTTGGGATAATGCTCTTGGGGTTGCGCTTTAAAAAGGAAAATATTTTTAGGAACACATACTGCAGACTATATGGGTGAAATGATGTTTGTGATTTGCTTGAAAAATACCCAGTGGGGGGTGGGGAGGAGCAGATGTAAGGAGATTAGCCAGGTGTCAATAATTATTGGGGGTGGAAATAGGTACGGGAGATCACTAAACTACTCTCTCTACTATCATACTTTTTTTTTTTTAAGTTCAAATGTAGCCCTGGCGGGTTTGACTCAGTGGATAAAGAGTCAGTCCTCTGACTAAAGGGCCCCAGGTTCTATTCTGGTCAAGGGCACTGCTTTCCTTGCAGGCTTGATCTATGGCCCTTGGTCAGGGCACATGCAGGAGACAACCAATAGATGTTTCTCTCTCTCTCTCTCTGCCTCTCCATCTCCCTTCCACTCTTTCTAAAAAAATCAATGGAAAAATATCCTCAGGTGAAAATTAACCAAAAAAAAACCACTTTTTTTCAAATGTAATTTTCTTAACTCCTAGAGCTACATACTGAGTTATCTATCAGAAAAAAGATATACTGTGTATACTGTGTGGGACTTGCTTTAAAGTACTCCATACACATAGGTAGTGTGATGGGGCGTGGAAGAAACAAGAATGGCAGAAAATAAGGGGCCTTGAGCTATGGAAGCTGTGTGATGGATATGGGAGAGTTCATTGTAATATTGTATTCTCTTTAATGGGACTGAAATTTTCTATAATCAGGTTTTTAATTTTTTAATGGATTTTATGGTTTTCAGAAAGTGCCTAAATATAAAGAAGCTCATGAGAAGTTTACCTGAAACCTAATCTTCCCTGCACAAGTGAGCCTCAGTTGGGGACTTTTCCAGTTAAGAATGATCAAGCATTAAGGGGGAGAGGGAGCTGTGTCGTTGGCCACCCAGACCCCTCAAAAATAGGACAGAATTCTGACGATGAAGGTAGAGGCAGAGGACCACTTGAGGGGGGTAGGGAAGAGACCTTGCTACAAGGAATCTTCCAGCCCGAGCTGGCCTGTCCACACTTCAGACAGTTCTAAGACCAGGAGGTTTGGGATCCCTTGAGGTTCTGCCATGTCCCCAGAAACTCTGCTGCCGGTGGCTGAGGCCTGAGATGCACTCGAAGGAACTGAACCTGAAGCTGCTGGTGCTGGAAAAGTTCCTGGCCATTCTGCCCTGGGAGCTGCAGTGCTGGGACTGGGAAAAGCACCTGGGCATTGGAGAGGAGATGGAGCTCGTACTGGAGAGTGAGAACTTAATGAACCTGTCCAGCAGTTAGGAGAAGAGAGAAAGGATGTCTGAGAATAGGGAGGGGTCTGTCCTCCTCCAAAGAAAGACCAAATCTATGTTGAACCAGCACTGTGTCTCTCTATTCATCTTAACTCTTGCCTTTTTACCTGTGGGACATAAATTAGGTCTTAGATGAATTCCTAGAGGTTTTTGGGGTTTTTTTGTTTTCTTTCCTGTGACATTCTCATTCTTACCTGTGTGTGCTTCATTTAAAGTATTATTTAAACACTCAATTTTTAAATCATTCTCTACAGAAACGAAAATACATGTTCTTCCACAATACAGAATCAAACTCAGGTTTCACATTGCTGGCTGCACTTTCCATTCCCGGGCTTCTTACCCACCCTCTTCTTGAAATTGAAAAGTAAGGGCTTTGACTCTGTACCCCTCTGTTTACCTTCTTACTGAAAGACTAACCGTGGGACCGAGGTGTGTGATTTTTCCACATTATGTTCTTAGCAAACTTGTTATCTCTAGAGACACAAAGCCAAAGTTTGAAAAAACTCCCTGTCTCAGCAGACATCTTGGCCTTGTCCTCGTAAAGGACCTGAGCTAGAATCACCCAGCTCAGCTGCTCCCCAATTTCCCACCCTCAGAGACAGAATATTCATGTGAGTTGTTTTAAGTTGCTAAGTTTTAGAGTAATTTGTTACTCAGCAAAGAGAACTAATACAAGTGTACTAACAAAGGATTTGGGTATTTTTCCCAGGTTTCAGAAGCCAACTGGGAGAGGTAGGTTGGATTTTTAAAAATTGGAATTTCTGGGCTGTTCTGATATCTGTTGCAAACAACTAGACAGAATATTTGAAACTAGGACATTTAGAGAAAAATTCAGGAAATATGATCATATCAATAGCTCCAAAATATATTTACTTTAATATAAATCAAACTTATTTAATTTTCAAAATAACTATTTTACCAAAATGAATCAAAATTTAATTGAAATAATCAACCTGTACACCTTAAATATATATAACTTTTCCATATCTCAATAAAACTGGAAAGAAAATTTTAATTTTTAAAAATACATTATCTTGGGAAATAGGATTATAAAGGACTTTCTCTTTAAACATTTTTTATTAAATATGTAACAATTATTTTTTGCAATGAACACATGTTGCTTTGTAACCAGAAAATAATAATTTTTGAAGAAATACACTATGGCAGTGGTCGGCAAACTCATTAGTCAACAGAGCCAAATATCAACAGTACAACGATTGAAATTTCTTTTGAAAGCCAAATTTTTTAAACTTAAACTTCTAACACCACTTCTTCAAAATAGACTTGCCCAGGCCGTGGTATTTTGTGGAAGAGCCACACTCAAGGGCAATGGTTGGCAAACTGCAGCTCGTGAGCCACATGCGGCTCTTTGGCCCCTTGTGTGTGGCTCTTCCACAAAATAACACGTGCGGGCGCGCACAGTACAGTGCGATTGAAACTTCGTGGCCCATGCGCAGAAGTCGGATCTCAAAAGAAATTTCAATTGTTGTACTGTTGATATTTGGCTCTGTTGACTCATGAGTTTGCCGACCACTGCACTAGGGGAAATGTCTAACAAGAGCGAGTAATTATCCTTATTTCTTTCAGAGCCCCACTTTCTTAATTGGCTCCAGGACAGGACGTTTTCTGGGGGAAGACAGCACCTCCACCATCTGCACAAGAATCCCCTCCCATCACCAGTTTCAGCCAATTGAGTCTTGGGAGCACCAATCCCTCCCAAGCCAGTGGGAAGAGGCAGCATCCCCTGGAGAAAAGATCAGGGTGTTCCTTTCTTTTACCTGGGCCCGCCTGTGTGGAAAAGCAGGACAGAACATCACAGCTTCAGGTCTGTCCTGAAAGCTGAGTGTGATCATCAAACTAGTATGAGGCCTTAATTCCAGAACTCAGAGCTACTGAGGTCATTGGAGGACAGCAAAGGGAACGGAAAGCCTCACCTCAGTCATTCACAGGTGCCCCAACCACAGCTGCGTCCTTCATTCCTGCAGAGTTACACACAGTACAGTATTGGGCTGTTTTGAATTCTGGTGTGATTGCTTTTTAGCCAAATCACACTCAATGGTGTAGCTCACGGAGAACTTTATTGACAATAACTTTATCTTTTCTTCTTCCCTACATATAGCCTGTATTCAATTTGAAGGGGACCTAGGAGATCAAGCCACCCAGTGGGGTGTATGGAGGGGGCTCTGCTTCAGGGAAAGCAAGGGGGTTGGGAATCAAGAGAATAGACCTGATGAGGCATCCACCTCACCCTAGGGGAGCAGGCAGGGCGGAGGCGCTGCGCATACTCCTGTGTCCTCCTTCAGAGAGGAGTCAGTACCTCACTGTTTCTGTTTGCTGTAAGTTCTCAGGACTTAGCACTCCTTTGTAGCAGGACAGTGCACGCTCATTGCAAAGCCAAGAAACACCACTAGGAGGCTGCTGCTTTAGATCAGTAGTGTCCACTGATCTTTGCATAAGCACAAGGAACCAAGAGTTGACTTCACAAATTTGTAGGTGCCCATGGACACCTACATCAGGGAGAACATCAGTCTCTTCCTGTTCTGTGTCCTTATTTCAGCTCCCCCACTGAAATAAGTGACACGTTGGACAGCTTCTGGAGTCTCTGTCTCCTGTCTCTGTTGGGATCTCTGGGACACAAAACAAGGCGAGGCAAGAGGCAGGGATGACACTTATCTGGTGCCCACCAGAATGGATGGATGGGTTGTTAAACTATTGGAATGCTTCTGGACTAGTTGTTAATCAGGTTTCTGCTATGTCCCTTAATAGCCACCTTGGCCACTCCAGTTACTCCCCTCCTACTACCCGCCCCCTTCCCAACCCTCAGGACCTCTCTAAGGTCCAGCATCTAATGCTTATCACTGGGTCCTATAAGAGGACTCCGGGCCCCTGCCTCTAGATCTGCAGATGAGACCAGCATCTGTTCTAATCAGTCAGAGTTCAATGTAATATCCCCCTTGGCCTCACGCCTTTATTCACCTTCACTGCCCATGCTCATGAAGGAAAGCTGAGTGTCGTAGCTCAGCAAAATGAACGCTGGAACCAACTGGATTCAGGTCCTGGCTCCACTGTATACTATGTGATCTTGGGCAAGTTCTTTTAACTTCTCTGAACCTCTGTTTCCTCATCTGCAAGCATCAAATAAAATAATAGGGGAGAAAGTAAATGGGAAATGTAAACTACAAAGTGTTTACATATAAAATTATTTTTAAATTATTGTTTAAGATGTATATGAGTTCTTTATCCAACACAGGACCACACCTTCAAATCCTGCTTTCTTTTCTCTGCCTGGGCCCCTTCCTTTTTACCTATTCTGGAGTTACCTCAAGCCTCCATCCTCTGCCACCCTCCAAGGGATACCCAGGACTTCACTCTTTGGAGGTCACTAACCTTGGCCCCTTGGAGCAACTTTTTTAGCTACCTTCCTTAGCAACACCCTCTTCCTGTGTGGCCAGGAGAGCTCAACTTATTCTTCCAGACTTCTCAGATTTCCCCTCCTATCACTCCACTACCATTTTGGTCCCCTGCTTTTTTTTCATCCACTCTCCAAGTTTGCAAAATAATAATTTGAGACATTTTCTTATAAAAATAATACATATTCATTATAGGAAATACAAATACAGCTAAAAAGAAAATGAAAGTAGCCCAGCCAGTGTGGCTCAGTGAACCAGGAGGTCATGGTTCAATTCCTGGTCAGGGCATATGCCTGGCTTTTGGGCCCGATCCGCAGGGCATACAGGAGGCAGCCAATCAATAATTCTCTCTCATCATTGATGTTTCTATCTCCCCCCTCCCTTGCTCTTTGAAATCAATAAAAATATATTTTTAAAAAGAAAATGAAAGCAACTTATAATCTTACTACATGTATAGTATTTATAACCTTTTTTAAAAATGTAGGATCATTTATTATTTTACAGCCTCATTTTTATTGCTATATCATATGCCATTATTTATGTAATTGATCCCCTATGATGGGCATGGATTTTATTTCAATAGCTTTTTACTTTGTTCTATGTATCATTTCAGTTGGTGACCTCAGGACTGAGGACAAGGAGTTGAGCTCCTATCAGGAACTTGTTGGAAGAAGACCCCACCAGTAGCTCATGCAGACTCAGTGAAACTTTGCAGGCACCAGTGCTGGAATACAGCTCAGAATGTTCTAGTACCTTAGACCAGCATCAGGGAACCTTCCAGAGGGGAGGTCAAGCAGCTTCCCCACCCATGAGAAGAGTTTGAAGAGTTTCAAGCAGGAGAAACAAAATCTGTGAAGGTGATGAGAGTGACCAAACCTGCAGGCCAGGTGAGCCCCTTGTTCAAAATCAGAAAAGTTGTCCAGGCAAAGACCCCATAGATGCAGCACATGTGGCAGACCCGGCCCTGGTTCAGCATCAGAGCCACACAGGCTAGAACCCTCAAGTGTGGAATAGACTTCCAGCTCTCCCAGAACCGGCTGTCAGGCCCACCGGTGTGACTAGGTCAGGAAGATGTTACTTTTATGAGTGAAAGGTAAACACATGAGAGAAAGGGATCACCAAGACCATGGGCAGGAGAGGCTGGGGTATGAGCTGAAGGGAAATGAAGGACATGGCTAGAGAGAGTGGGTAAGGCATCCTTCAGGAAGTCTGGTCCCCCAAAACAGACCCTCTCTTTGTGGCTTTGTAACCAACCAGGTTTGTAACGTGATACATTTTCTCTCTCTCTCTTTTTTTTAACAAAAGTAATCCATGTCCATAACAGAAACTTTAAAAATATGGATAAAAAAATGTAATCACCTATTCCAGAATCACTGGTAACATTGAGTGTCTTCCTAGCATTTTTTTATATATATATATATTATGATCTCTGAACGCATAATAATCTGGCCACTCAGTGTGTATATATATATTCAGGTTTATAATAATAATAAAAAAAAAAGGTGGGAACCCCCTGGTCCCACAGCTACATGCAGCCCCAACTTCCTTTCTCACCTGGCCTTCATAGTGAGAATCAAGGTTCCTGCAGGCACGTTTGTGAACACAATAGCAATACTTATTTTGGCCACAAGAGGGGGATGTTTGCTTATGCACAACTATCCTAAACTATCTGGAGAACCATGAAGTCTTCAGCTCGCCTTGAGGCCACCTATAGTAATTCTGTTCACTGCATCTCTTGGAAACCTTAGTTCATGAGGAAAAAAAGACAGAACTCACATTCTCACTCTATAACCACATCTGCACCAATTTAACGGATCCTTGAACAGCTCTCTCTTCAGTGTTGCAGCCTTGGGCTTCTGAATGAGGGGATAAACTACAAACCTGATCAGGTCATCTCCCAAACCCAACATTTTTCACGGTCTTCATTGTTCTTAGGGTCCAGTCTAAGGGCCCTTGTTGACTGGGTCCCTCTTCTCCTCCCTCCACCCCATATTCTGTGCTTCTCACAAACACGGCACTGGCCGTCCTCCAGCCCCTTTCACTCTGCTCCGTCACTAGCACACCTAGCGTGTTTCTCTCTGGAAGGTGCTTCTCAGCTCACACCAGGCTGGAACTTATTCTTCCAGGTCTTAGCTGACATCTTCCTCCCAGAAGTCACTCTCAGCCCTGTGAATCTGGGTTATGTGATTCTGCTCTGTGCTTAGCATGTGGAATGGACTTCAGCTCTCCCGGTGCCTAACAGTCAGGCCCACCTGTGTGACCACGTCAGCAGGCTGTTACTGTGATGAAAAAGATGAGCACCTGAGAGAGAGGCATAAGGGCAGGGACTGCCAAGGCCCTGGGCAGGAGAGGCTGCCATAGTATAGCATGCTGGATGGCTGCCTCCTAGAACGGAAGTTCCATGAGGGCAGGGACCACGTCAGGCTTATTCACTCACATTCCCAGCACCAGAGCACAGTGCCTGGCACTCCATGCGGCTCAACAAAGATTTAGGAAGTGGATGGAGGAATGAATGAGTGTGCCCTTCCCAATTCCTTGATGTAGATTCTTCAAAACCCAGCCCAGCCCTAGCTAGTTTGACTCAGTGGATAGAGCATCGGTCTGTGGACCAAAGGGTCGTGGGTTCAATTCCAGTCAAGGGCACGTAAAATGGTTGCAGGCTCCTCCCAGGCCTGGGCCCTGGTTGAGCACATGCAGGGGGCAACCAATCAATGTGTTTCTCTGACATTGATATCTCTCTCTGTCTTTCCCTCTCTCTTCCACTCTCTAAAAATCAATGGAAAAACATCCTCGGGTAAGGTTTAAAATAAATAAATAAGACGTTAAAAAAAAAAAGCCAGCCTGCTTCGCTCTTTCCATCCCCTCACCCTCCCAGTTCACCACATGCTTCTTGTTGACCCCGGAGTCTCTGGAAACATACCCAGAGAACAGTGGTGCTGAAGGACCAGTTCTCTCCCTTGTGATTTTTGGGAGACAGTGGGGTTTGGAGTGAACAGATATAGCTTCAAGGAAAGCTCTACCATTTACTGGCTGTGCATGTGCCTTATCTTCCTTATTTACAAAGGGAGGTTATGGGTTCCAGGCTTGCACGATTGCTCTAAGAAATCATATTCGGGCCTGACACATGACAGACAGATCAGAGTTCTTTCTCCTTCCCTCCCCAGTGCTCTCTCCTAAGCCCCCTCCAACCTGAAACCTTGGGACACAGACACTCCTACAGTCTCAAAGGCGCTACTGTTTTCCTGACCCCCCTCTCTTTTCCCTGAAAGTTGCCAAGCCATTTGCCGCTGAGACCTCCTTCCCTGTCCTTGTTCTTTGGCATAGATAATAGTGCCAGGTAGAGATCAGAGCAGGTACTTAAAAGGTACTTGTTGAATGAATGAATAAATGAATGGACCAACCAGTCACAGCAGCATTCCCCTGGGGCATGCTTGCCAGTGGTCAAAATGTAAGGGTAGTCACCAGCCTGTTAATGGGCAAGTGGTCTCCTGCCCACCTGACACCACCAGTAAGAGATTACGTATATGTGAAGACACAAGGCCAAGGCTTTGCTGAAGAAAGAAGAAGAAAGAGAGGCATTGTAGCCCCATGGAAAGGAAATTGCCAAGAGTTACGGAGCCCAGATTCTTCTCTTATGCACAGATTAGTACCCCCGCGTGTGATCCCAAGGGTTATATGTGCACTTCTGTGTCTTTGAACATGCTCTCTCCCTCAGGATATTTGCTTTCCCTATAGCCAAAGTCTGTCATGTCTGGTACTAAAAGTACAAATAAAATCATGTTCTAGATTTGCCCTTTCATCATGTTTTCTCTTATGAGGCCCCTCTAACTGTCTTCTTTGGGCCCTGCATGGTCTCCTATGTTTCATGAGCTCCATCGTTCATAACCCTCTCTCCAGTCAGAATCTTCCAGTGATGAATAAGGGCTGATTTCTCCTCAGATGGTCACCACCCCCAATTCATTCCATTTGAAAGATTTAGCTCCAGAATGGCTAATGTGCTGATGGGTGAGGTTTGTGTTTTCTCAGTGCGTCACTCCACTCATTGAGGAGTTTTCTCCTGTCTGAGACGCTAAAGGTTGAGCTCTGACGTGGGTTCTGCTCCATCTGTACTATAGCCCGGCCCTGTGATTTTACCCTCTCTGACAGCTGCTCACTCCCTCTGAGGATTTTCCTGCACTGCTGCTATTCATAGGGTATCTCTCTAGTGTGAATTAGGAGATGAATGGAAATTTTCTCTATTCATAATATTCAAAGATTTTCTCTGCTCTATGAGTTCTTTGATATTCTGCCAGAATTCTGTCCAAATGTTTGGCCACGTGCATTGTGCCAGCAGAGCCAGGTTTGGGCTTAAAGTCTGGTTTCCCAAGATGATGTCTTTATCAGCATTAAGTCCCCAGATCCTGGCCTCTAAAGAGAAGCAGTTCTTCCAGGGGGGTAGACCCCACAGTTCTACTCTGGCAGGAAGGCTGAGGTTTGCGTTGACAGCACATCCTTGATCCTGGCTTCACACTGTGATGACACCATAGGAAATGAGTGTGTCACAAGCCTCTCCCCCCCCCACCCCCCCATCTCCGAGAAACTTCTGTGCTGTCTCCTTGCACAATGGCTAGTTGCCTCCCATGCTTGCCACAACTGGGGGCAGAGAGTGAACCCGCAACCTTGGTACATGCCCTTGACCGAGAATAGAACCCTCAATCCTTCAGTGCATTGGCCACTGAGAAACACCAGCCAGGGCTCTTCTACCTTTCTTTAACAGCTAGTAAGTTAGAATGTTCTTGGTGGGATATCAGAGCTGCTTCCTAGTGCTGGCACTGCCTGTGAAAACTGCATTTCCTCGGGACCCAAGGCTCCTGCTAGGCAGCTGGACTTTGAATCTGGTGAAGCTGTGAGCCCATCATTGAGCATTAAGAAGAGAACGAAAGGAAGGGTCCTTGCCAGCTGCCTCTGCATCTGCTTACCAAGGCTTACAAGTTCATGGACAGGAGGACAGCTGGTCACTGGGTTTTGTGCTCCAGTCTTGGAAGTCAAGATTGGAATGTCATTTGCAGGGAGTCTCCAGGACACTCTCTCAGATCACTCTTCTAATGACTATGCCAAGACCAAATTGACTAAGAAATTATGGAAACAGGCATAAGAGATTGAAATGGATAATGAAGTGAAGGCTATTGAAGGAGGAAGGGACTGGAGGAATAGGTGACTGTAAGCTCCGCACTCCTAGAGAACTGGTCAAGGCAGTTCCAAAGGTTTCTAGGAAATTGCTCAAGAAGCCAGATCTACCCCCTACGCCCCACCACAGAGGACACCAGGAGACTTCTCCGTCCAGAACAGCCAGGGCAGCCTCTTCTGATGTTCAGTGACAAGCAGGCTGTTTTTGCTGGGGCTCTGACCCCACTCACTGAGTGTATAAGACACAATTGAAGTGACTAACACACCTTTAATGCCAGCTGTGCCAAGTGCTTCACATGCAGTATCTCATTTATTTATCTTTTAAATTTTACTTATTGGTTTGGAGAGAGAGAGAAACACAATGATTTGTTGTTTCACTTATTGATGCATTCATTGGTTGATTCTTGTATATGCCCTCACCAGGGATCGAACCTGCAACCTTGATGTATGGGGACGATGCTCTAACCAACTGAGCTACCTGGTCAGGGCCTATAGTATCTCATCCTATGAAATAGGATGTTTCTATCCTCATGTTACAAATAAAGAACATAAGACTTAGGGGAGTTAAATAACTTGACTTTCATACAGCTAATACGTAGAAGAACAAGGATTCAAATCCTGGTCTGCCCATTACCTATGCTCTTGAAAGTTCTACTTTTCCCACTGCAGAATTTTAAATCCCATTTGCTGAAATAGCCAATCCTCTTTCTACCTCTGTTATATGGCCATATTGAAATAGTCCTGCTTCCACAATCCCTTCTTCAGGTGTCAAAGCCACAAAATGGCTCGTAAGAGATAGAATCCAGTAGGTACTGACCACTTCCAATCCCTATTAAAGCCACATTCCTGAAAGATACCCAGTTTTCTCCAAGGAGTCACTGGAATTTCTGCTGTGGGAATTTGGGGAGATTCTTGAGTCATGGCAGATTCAAGAACCTGATTATGCTGTCTATCCTGTAAGCCAGGACAAAGCGGGAACAGTTTATTTCTGCTCCCCCATGACTGGGTGGGTCTCAACTGGAGTGACCAGATGGCTGCATTTGACTATGATGGTTGGACTGTGGCCATAGGTCGGGTTCTGTCTGCCAGCCATATTCCTCCACTTTTCTACATGTACATCTAAAATGGAACTGAAATGTCCAAATGGCTTTTTCACTCATGTGTTTCATGCCCTTTTTAGTCTTCTCCCATGTGGTCTCTCTCTTGATAGACTACCCTAAACTTATATTGTTGCTCCACTCCACTATACCTGTCCTACCTCACAACCCCTTTTGTGGGGAGCTGCCTCATTCAGTCCTCACTATCAGGTGGCTGTGTTGTATCACATGACCCTGCCTCTTTCCCCTCCCTGCACATACATACAAGGTCACTGGACCAGGATCCATGATAGACTGGCCAAGGACTTTTGAAGTCACCTGGCTCAAAAATATAAAGAAACCTAGTTAGACCAGTCAGATTCTCCTTTTGGGAAATTTGAACCAAAAAAGTTAGTAAGACAGTATAAGCAGTGTGTGACAAGATGTTGAGGGCAAGTAGGGCCTGGATGGAGCAATGTGCTAGCCAGAACTAAATTGAAGAAAAACCTTGGAGATTGAAGGAGAAAAAACGCTATGACACAGTGAAAATGCACTTATTGCAGAAGGAACACTGAGCCTGCTTTGGGCAAGAGGAAAATGAATGACCAAAGCAGAGCTGGACTCTGTAAAAGCAGAGAGGATTCAGCCCCAGAGGCACCCTTGCACCCCATGGCTCACCAGGCCCATGTGTGTCATAAGCTGGTTATTTCTTTTGCTGTCAGTTGGCTTAAAAATGAGCATGTGACTTAGTTCTGCCTAAACATATTAGGAAATGGCTGGGGGCGTTCTGGGGAGAATTTTGCTTTTTTATTCAAAGAGAAATAGTGAAGGGGCCTGTCCCTTCTTTCTCCTTTGAATATGGATGTTTGACACGTAGAACTACAGCAGCCATCTTGAGACCATGAGGCAACAAGAACGAGGAAAAAAGCCAATACACTGAGGTTGGCCTAGCAGACAGAAAAAGCTAACCTGGGTCCTTGATGGTATTGTTGAGCCACTATACCTTGTGTGGACGAAAGGAGCCACATGCTGACCTGACAAGCTCAGGGGAGGCCTGCATGGCAGTCTTGCAAACTCAGAGACCTAAAGTAACCACAAAGGATGGTCTAAAATTAAACTTTAACTAAACGCAGTTCTAGTGGGCAGTTACATCCTAGGCCAGTATCTTCACTGACAAGGTCAACCTTTACCCTAACTGAGCCTATCTGTCTTTTTGCATCTATAACAACATACTCTTGAAATGTCTGGGTAACTTGTAACTTGCTTTTTCTGGACCCCTTGGGGCACAACCAAATGTGGTGGGCGCCAGGACAGATACCACAAATTCCTTCATTATCATGTTAATTGTTCCTGCACCCACCTAAGTATGTGTCCATCATTTCACTTTTTATCCAATCCCAGGGGTTTTCCCAGCTTTGCTTTATCCCACCTCCTTAATCTATCACCAATGAATTTCATGTAACCCACCTGTGTCCCTCCTTTGATGGCAATGTATAAATACAAATGTAACCCGCCATTCTCTGGAGCATTATCTCAATTCATTGAGGTTCTGCTTCCCGGTTTATGTCGACAGTTTGGCTCAAATAAACTCACAAAAATTTTTTACAGGTTTCAATGGTTTTTTTTTTACGTAAACACTATCCTGGAACCACCTAATTCCAGTCTTATTGATATATTAGTTAAATGTCTTTATTTTCTACGCGGATTTCTGCTATTTGAAGCCTTAGGCATTTTTAACCAATATAGCACTCCCCTGAATCTCCCCATCTTCAAATCCTTAGAGCCTTATGGCTCTTGATATAGCTCCAAAATGGAAAATTAACCCAAGCTTAGACATTGGAAATCTTACATATATGGCAGGAAATAAAGTCAAGATTTCTCACAGCCTACAGAGCAATTTCAGCACTTAGTCCCAATTCCAGGGGCCTACAGAATACAGACAAGGGAAAAGCATAGATTCAGAAAGTTCTAGATGCATAAGCATGCATCTTCTAAAATGGGGCTCAATGTTGAATTTCAGGAAGACCAAGTTCAGCGGGAAGAGGGCGGGTGTGCAGATGGTGTTAATGCCTGAGATACAGAGCCTAAGCATGGGCCAGAGAGCCATGGAAAGCACACAGAAGGAGCAGTAAGCTGATGTGGGCAAATGGTGGGTGGATTGGATAACTTCTGGAGAAGGAGGCTAGTGTCCACAGCAGGATTTTATGAGTTCCAAATAGTTTACAACAGCTGGAACTAAACTGGTGGAAAACTAGACCTTTTAGTTACTCTCCAGCCACCCTTAATGACATTTGAGATCCTCTGAGGAATAAGGTGCCCTGAATGGTAACCATCCTGTGTGTGGGTACTCCCCACATTCTTTATTCTTTCTTCCTCTTCCTCCTCCTCCTCCTCCTTCCCCTCCCCCTCCTCCTTCCCCTCCTCCTCCTCCTCCTCCTTCTCTCTCTCTCTCTCTCTCTCTCTCTCTCTCTCTCTCTCAATGTCTTTTGGAAACCTTAAAATCCTACTCTGACATAAGGAGTTAGGGTAGGAGGAGAGACAGCAGTCAGTTGATAAGACATTAAAGTCAAAATCCTATGAGATCATCAAAGAAAACAATGAAAGCTTTGGTTGGGGTGGAGGAAGCAAAAAGTTTAAATCTCTACTTACTGCAATTAATGCTTTCATGTGATACTTAATAAACCCTGAATTTCCCCCATATATCACTAAAGTTTCTCTGAAAATCAGTAAAGGAAAGAACTAAAGGCTTTTCCTCATTCTCCATAATCAAGCTTTTTCTCCAGAATGAATTATCCTGATTACTGACTAAACACCCTCCCACAGTCTTTATGAGTGTGTGTTTCCTGTGAATTCTCCAAAGATGAGAAAGGGCTATGTTGTCCCCAAATGATTTTCCACTTTGATTATGCTCACAGATTTCTCTCTAGGATGAGTGATCTGATGTTCAATGCATTCCATGCCTCCCCTAGACAGTTTTCCATATTCATCACATACAACTGCTTTAAGTCCAAAGTGAATTAGCTGACATTGTCTAAGGATGGAACTCTGATTGAAGGTCCGTCCTTATCCATTATGCTTCCAGGGCTCCTTTCTGCCATGAAATCCCAGATGTCTTATTAGCTCTGAGCACTATCTAAAAGTATTTTTACTTCCATTATGTGCATAAGGTTTTTCTCCAGTGTGAATTCTCTGACATTCAATGAGCTTTACTTTCGTGAAAGCGTTCACATTTTTTTGCGTTTGAGGAGTGTCTATTACATGTGAATTAGCTGATGGCATGTGGTGCTGTTGCTTAACAGATGCCTCCCACAAACAAGGATTCTCTACAAGATGAATGTTAGGATGGGAGCCCCAAGTTGCCTGTATTCATAACAAAGATGTTCTCCCCAATATGACTACTGTAATACAGAATAAATTTTGAATTCTTTTCTAAGATTTGGTCACACTTATCATTTTTGGGTTTTCTCACTTCTAAAAAGTGTAGGAAGAATTGCAAAGCTATTGAAAGCTATTCATGACATTTGTGGGTGAGGTCCCTAATGGTTCTCTAAGATGTCTCCATATTCACAGACCTCTACAAACTCACGGACCTGGTCAGCACTCTACCGGGACCTTCTTATTGCATCCACTTATGAGTCGATGACTGTCAGAGTTTTTGCTTGGGGTCAGTTTCTGCTCTGGGTCTCAGTCTCACAATATGAAAATGTAGGTAGAATTCAGAAAATTTAAATATCAACCATTCTTTCTTAAAGGACAAGAAGATTTCTTGGACTCCAAATGAAAGATTTGGGGAGATTTAAGAATAAGAGTGCCTTTGGGAGAATATCTTATGTAATAAAAGGCTAATATGCAATTGAAGAGAGTGTCTTGACTCCATTGTATGTTCTTGCCTCCTTGGTCAAATATTAATTGAGCATAATGGCTTGTGTCGATTTCTGTTCCACTGATTTATATGTCTATTCTTGTGCCAGTACCAGGTAGTTTTGAGAACAGTGACTTTGTAGTGTAGCTTGATATCTGGTATTGTGATCTCTCCAACTTTGTTCTTCTTTCTCAATTTTGCTGCAGCTATTTGGGGTCTTTTTTTATTTCAGATGAATTTTTAAAGAGTTTGTTCTAGATCTTTGAAGTATGCCATTGGTATTTATTGGGGATTACATTGGATTTATAGATTGCTTTGGGTAGTATGGACATTTTAATGATGTTGATTCTACCAATCCATGAACATGGTATATTCTTCCATTTGCTTATGTCTTCCTCCGTCTCTTTTTTCAGCATCCTGTAATTTTCTGAGTACAGGTCCTTTACCTCCTTGGTTAAATTTATTCCTAGGTATTTTAATTTTTTTGTTGCAATGGTAAATGGGATTGTTTTTTTAGTTTCTCTTTCTGTGAGTTCATTATTGGTGTATAAAAAAGCCATAGACTTCTGGGTATTAATTTTGTATCCTGCTACATTGCCAAATTCATTTATTAAGTCCAGTAGTTTTTTGATGGCGTCTTTAGGGTTTTCTATGTACAATATCATGTCATCTACGAATAATGACAATTTTACTTCTTTTCCAATTTGGATGCCTTTTATTTTTTCTTCTTGTCTGATTGCCATGGCTAGTACCTCCAGTACTATGTTGAGCAGGAGTAGTAAGAGTGGGCATCTCTGTATTGTTCCTGTTCTCAGGGGAAATGGTTTTAGTTTTTGCCCATTGAGTATGATGTTGGCTGTAGGTTTGTCATATATGGCTTTTATTATGTTGAGGTTTGAGCCTTCTATTCCCACCTTGCTGAGAGTTTTTATTATCAAGAAAGGGTGTTGGATTTTGTCAAATGCTTTTTCTGTATCAATGGATATGATTATATGGTTTTTAACTCTCAATTTGTTTATGTGGTATATCACTTTATTGATTTGCGGATATTGTACCATCCTTGCATCCCCGGAATAAACCCCACTTGGTCATGGTGTATGATCTTTCTAATGTAATGCTGGATTTGATTTGCTATAATTTTGTTGATAATTTTGGCATCTATGTTCATGAGGCATATTGGCCTGTAATTCTCTTTCTTTATATTGTCTTTATCTGGTTTTGGGATTAGGGTAATGCTGGCTTCATAGAAAGAGCTTGGAAGTGTTCCTTCACAACTCCTATGGCAGTGGTCAGCAAACTGCGGCTCGTGAGCCACATGTGGCTCTTTGGTCCCTTGAGTGTGGCTCTTCCACAAAATATCACGGCCTGGGTGAGTCTATTTTGAAGAAGTGGTGTTAGAAGAAGTTTAAGTTTAAAAAATTTGACTCTCAAAAAAAATTTCAATCGTTGTACTGTTGATATTTGGCTCTGTTGACTAATGTTTGCTGACCACTATTTAATGCAATGGAAACTAAGGAGAAAATAAACAAATGAGACTATATCAAAATAAAAAGCTTCTGCACAGCAAAAGGAACCATCAACAAAACAACAAGAAAGCTTACTGATTGGGAGAACATATTTGCCAATGTTATCTCTGATAAGGGTTTAATCTCCAAAATTTATAGGGAACTCATACAACTTAACAAAAATAAGATAAACAATCCAATCAAAAAATGGGCAAAGATATATATATATATATATATATATATATATATATATATATATATATATTTTAGAGGCCTGGTGCATGAATTTGTGCATGGGTGGGATCCGGCCAGCCTGGCCAGAGGGAGGGGACATAGGCAGTTGGCCAGCCTGCCTGCTGGTCGAACTCTTGGTTGAGGGGACAATTTGCATATTAGCCTTTTATTATATAGGATATACACTGAGTGGCCAGATTATTATACGTTCAGAGATCATAATAATCTGGCCACTCAGTGTACAGAAAGCCAGGAGACATATGAAAACTTGCTCAGAGTCACTAATCATCCAAGAGATGCAAATCAAAACAACAATGAAGTACCATCTCACACCTGTCAGAAGGGCTATCATCAACAAATGGACAAATGACAAGTGCTGGAAAAGATGCGGAGAAAAAGGAACCCTCTTGCACTGCTGGTGGGATTGCAGACTGGTGCAGCCACTGTGGAGAACAGTATGGAGTTACCTCAAAAAACTAAAAATGGAACTCCCATTTGACCCAGTAATACCACTTCTAGGCATATATCCCAAGAAAACAAACACCAATCAGAAAGAATATATGCACCCCTATGTTCAGAGCAGCACAATTTACAATAGCTAAGATTTGGAAACAGCCTAAATGCCCAACAGCAGATGAGTGGATTAGAAAACTGTGGTACATCTACACAATGGAATACTATACTGTAAAAAAAGAAGGAATTCTTACCATTTGCAACAGCATGGATCGAACTGGAGAGCATTATGCTAAGCGAAATAAGCCGGTCAGAAAAAAGATAACTATCACATGATCTCACTCATTTGTAGAATATAATGAACATCATAAACTGATGAACAGCTGAAACCAGTTTGGCTCAGTGGATAGAGCGTCAGCCTGAGGACTGAAGGGTCCCAGGTTCGATTCCAGTCAAGGGCATGTACCTGGGTTGCGGGCACATTCCCAGTAGGGAGCATGCAGGAAGCAGCTGATCGATGTTTCTAACTCTATCTCTCTCCTTTCCTCTCTGTAAAAAATCAATAAAATATATTTTTAAAAAAAAGACTTGTCGGTGCTACAAAAAAGACAATTCAAAAAAATAAATAAATAAACGGATGAACAAAAATAGATACAGAGACAAAGAAGCATCGAACAGACTGTCAAACTACAGCGGGAAGGCAGGGCAGGGTTGGGGGGTGGTGCGGAGTTAAGAGATCAACAGAAGGACTTGTATGCATGCAATGGACAGAGACACTGCGGGGGTTGGGGGTGAGGGCATGGGGGGGTAGGGGAGGCCAGGGGGAGGTCAATGGGGGAAAGGGGAGACATATATACTACTATTTGTAATACTTTAAACAATAAAAAAATAATAGGTGTGACAAACTGCTGGTTACTTATATTGCTTTTTTCTTTTTAATTGCTTAATAGGTTTTAGGTATACAATTCTATAATACATCGTCTATATATTGTGTGTTCACCACCCCAAGTCAAGTCTCCTTCCATCACCATTTATCCTCCCTTTACCCTCTCCCACCTCCCTCACCCCCTTCCTCTTTTGTAATTACCATACTGTTGTCTATATCTATGAGTGTATTTTTCCCTTTGCTTAGAGAACTCTAAAGATTCCACCAAAAAACTATTGTTTTTTCCTTAATGAACCCACTCTTGTCACAATGAGAATGTATCCATTAAAAATACCTTCTCTAGGGACTGAGAGAGAGCACATGGGGAGTTGTAAGGAGGCTGTTCCCACTGTTTTCTTGATATGAATGCTGGCCAGATGGGTGTGTTCACTTTGTGAGAATGCAGGCGTGGTATACTTATGATTTGTGCACTTTATATGATGAAAGTTTAAGAATAAATCACTTCCCCATCCTACCATATAGCCATGGGACAGTTCTCATAAATGAGATAGAAGCAAAATTTGGCTTCCAAGAAAACTTGTTAAAGGACGTGGACTCTGGCCGGTTTGGCTCAGTGGATAGAGTGTTGGCCTGTGGACTGAAGGGTGCCAGGTTTGGTTCTGGCCAAGGGCACATGCCTGGGTTGTAGAGTTGATCCCCAGTAGGGGGCGTGCAGGAGGCAGCCAATCAATGATTCTCTCTCATTGGTGTTTCTATCTCTCTATCCCTCTCCCTTCCTCTCTGATATCAATAAAAATGTATTTTTTAAAAAAGGACATGGACTCTGCAACAGAAACCTTTTCCCTTTTCCCTGCCTGCCCCTCTTCTTCCCATGGATCCTGGACATGATGCCTGAAGGTGCAGCAGCTATCCTGGGAGCATGTGGATGAGGGCCAAGTGCAAAAGGTGGCATGGCAAGCCTAGAGAAGATGCCTGGTCCTGATGGCCTTGAATTTCTCATCTCTGGATTTTTTTTTTTAGTCTAGTGGGTGAAGAATGATTTGTATTTTATTTACATTTTATCTCTCCCTATATTTATTGCCTTATGCTTTATTTATTTGTTTTTCCCCTTCTTCTTTTGCAAACTCTCTGTATTCATTGAAGATATCCACCCTTTGTGTGTCAACTGTGTTACAGATAGCCTTTCAAATTTGTTATATGTCTCTTGAATTTGTGTGTGTGTGTATTTTATTTGGGGGTTTTTGGTAGATAATTGTTAAATTATTTATTTATTTTGGTGTGTGTTAAAACAAACAGAGGTTAGTATGTTTCTATTTTATGGCTTCTTAATTTTGTATCATATTTATACTTTTTCTATTCCAAAATTGTTAAAATGTGAATCCTTTCTAACAGCATTTTCATGGTTTCATTTATGTATGTTAAAATCTTGGATCCAAGTGGAACTTAATATGATGTAAATAGATCTAGCCTCCCCTCTCCCATCACCTCTGGCCACTATCTAGTGAATAACTATCTTTTCCCAACAATTTTGAAATGCTGCCTTTATCATGTATTAAATTCTCATTTGAATTTGGGTCTTTTTCTTAAATTTCTAGTCCATTTATCTGTATTTTCTCCAATACATAATTATTTTTAACTTCTTTATGAGTTGTTTTAATATCTGATAAGGTTACTCCTCTCGTTACTCTTCCTTTCCAGAGTGCTCATGGTGAAAATATGTTGGATAAGTTGGAGCTGATGAGGGTGCCTCAGAGACTGAATCATCTTTGAGAGGTGTTAGGTCACTGTGATCAGTTGTGTATATGATCAACACATTCAATAAAATGAAAAAGGATGAAAGGAGAATAATGTAACATCATCACAAAATATCATGTTTACTATGATGTCAGGGATTGCACAAAGGTTCCTTAACATAAATAATATTATAACAATATCTTTAAACAGTCATCCCTTTTCTCTACAATGTTATTTCTGGAACCATTTTGTAAAAAAAGTTGTTTTTCCTCTTATACAGAAATTCAACATCAAACAAATTAATAGACATGTCATAAAAGCAAAAACATAAAATTTCTGGTGATCTTTATAATAATAAAAGCATAATATGCAAATCAAGTGAATGACAGTGTTGTGCCCAGATTTGTGATCCCCAAAGACCACCAGGGAGCCGAGTCCAATGCAATAGCAAAGAGCCTTTATTAGCCGGCCGGGCGACTGCTCTGCCATTCTCCATGCAGGGAGTCCAGAGAGCAGCCACGACCCTTTGTGCAGGACCACTTTTAAGCACATTAACCACATCCTGTTCTTGCAGAGCAAGTAACCCAAGACAAAACAGTTTTTCCCAAGCAACATCAGAGTCATGCCATTGATGACCATGTTATTCACAGGGTCATCCTGTTCTTCAGAAAGCTGACAGTGTTCTATGAAAGAAGGCCTATGTGCTGGGAAGGGGCCATGAGACCGTATCTCAAGGCCTGGCCTGGTGTCAGCACTGACAGCTCTATCTAGGGCATAGTCCATGGTCTCTGGAATGGGCAAAAATTCCCACTCTCCAACAACAGAACAGCAGAACAACCATCCAGATGACCTTCTGGATGACCATGCTATGACCACTCTATGACACGCACGGGCGCTAGGCCAGCCAAGGCGGATGCAATGTGATTGGTCGCGGGCGGGGGGGGGGGGGGGGGGCGCGCCATTGTCCCATCAATCACCTCAAAGAGGGAGGCCCAGGCCACCGTCTGATGGAGCGATCAATTGGGGAGGGGGGGCCTCCATGATCACACAGCCCCTGCTGGGTGGGCAGGGCCTTCCTCTGCTGGGTGATTGATGGTAGAGCCCCACGATCACCCCAAAGAGGGAGGCCCAGGCTACCCAGCCAGCGGTGCTGTGGCAGGTGAGTGGGACCTCCCTCTGTGGTATGATGGATCATGGAGCCCCAGCCAGGTGGGTGGGGCCTACCTCTTTGGGACGATCCATCGCCCTGCAGAGGGAGGCCCAGGCTACCTGACCGGCGGCGCTGCAGCAGGTGAGCGGGGGTTTCCCACTGCGGGGCTCCTGGACTGCAAGAAGGCACAGGCCTGGCTGAGGAACTCCCCCCAAGTGCACGAATTTTGTGCACTGGGCCTCTAGTAGTCATATAAAAGGTTAACATTATGCTTCAAGTCCTATTGCACTGATATATGTGTACTCAAGATGAGTAATTTACAGGCATCTTTGTACTGTAAAGTCTATACAAAGCACAAACCATTCTGCAATTCTGTCTAATCTGAAAATAGCCTTGTCTATTATGAGAGACAAATATAACATTAACAGTTGTGCTTCCTTTTTGGAATTTAGGAGAGTCATGAGGAAATATGTGTAAGAGCCAAGTCTCTTTTTAAAATATGCTTTTCAAAGAAAACTAAAATGATTCTATTTTTTTCTGAGAAATTTTCTTGAAACAGAGTATTTCCCTTGATATTGTTGCTGTATCTGATTCTAGGTTTTTCCTAAAAATGACTATTTAGGTATTTAAATCTTATTGGGACATTAGTTTTGAGTGCATGAAAGTATTATGAGAACTAGTCTCTCAATCATGTCTTTTGTTCATCTTTTCTTTACTGTGTAGATGCTTTGTGTTGGCATAATGAGTGTTAAAATGAAATGTTTGCAAAAATATGAACCCAGTAATAATGCCTCTAATATGTCAAAATTTGTAAAAGGAAAGCAAGATCTGATGTGTTAAAAAAGATATATTGACTGTGCATAGTAACTTCCAAAGACTATAGTATAGAATAGGGGGGTGGTGAGGGAGAAGAGGGACTTTACAATGGAGAAGCCTGAAAAACACTGCCTCAGCCAGGTGATCAAGGTCAACATCAATAACCATAAGTCATGTTGATAGTATGTACCCTTGATATGATTTGATGACAATGGCACTTCACCTCTGTGGTCTTTGTCCCCAAAAACACTTAACTCCAGTCTAATCATGAGGAAAACATCAGACAAATATCAATTGAGAGAAATTCTGACTTCTTAAAACTGTCAGGGTCATCAAAAACAAGGACAATCTGAGAAACTGTCACATCCAAGAAGAGCCTGAGAAGATTTTACAACAACGAGAGAGAGAGAGAGAGAGAGAGAGAGAGAGAGAGAGAGAGAGAGAGAGAGAGAGAGAGAGAGATTTGTTGTTCCACTTATTTATGTCTTCATTGGTTGATTTTTTTTTTAATTTAATTTGTTCCATCACTTTTTATCCTCTCTATGCCCTCTTCCACCTCCACCCATTCCCCTCCACTCCTGCAATCACCACACTCTTGTCCATGTCACTGGTTGATTCTTTTTTTTTTTTTCTTTTCATTGGTTGATTCTTGTATGTACACTGACCAGGAATTGAACCTACCACCTTTTGGTGCATGATATGATGCGCCAACCAACTGAGCCAGCCAGCCAGGGCTTAAATTTATAATTTAAAAAACAACAACTTCCTGGCCAGGTAGCGCAATTGGTTAGAGTGTTGTCCTGAAATGCCAAGGTTGTAGGTTTGATCCCTGGTCAGGGCACATACAAGAATCAACCAATGAAAACATAAGTAAGTGGAAAAACAAATTGATGTTCTCTCTCTCTCTCTCTCTCTCTCTCTCTCTCTCTCTCTCTCTCTCTCTCTCAAATCAATACATTAAAAATGTCCTGTTTCGGTGGCCCCACAAGTAATTTGGTGATTCACTGGAAGGACTCATAGGACTTCACATAAAGTTATACTCAAGATTTATTACATCAAGCATACAATGCAGGAAGAGCAGGAAAAGGATATTCATGGGCAAAGGTAGGAAGGGTCAAATGTACATTTTCTTATCTCTCTTCAGGGAGAGCACAGACACATCTTCTCCACATGCAAACTGCAGTGACATATGTGAGATGTCCTTTCCAGGAAATCCTACTTGAGTCTTGGAGTCCAAAGTTTTTAAAGAGAGCTGGCTACATACCAGCTGGTGACCAAGCCTGGCCCCAAACCAGGCACCAGGTGCACATCATGAATCTTTGTTTACTTTAAACATGCTGACAACCTGGTTTATCTTGACCCACTACTTTGGGCATAGAAAATAACATCTTACCCGTTGCTATGTGAATATTCCAAAAGTTTAGTTCTCAGATTTTGACCAAGGGTCATCGCCATGGATACAGAGATAAATGAGAAATGAGCGAAACAGACCTGCTATGTCCACTCTTAAAAAATATCTCTAGACCAAGATAGTTTCACTGGAGAATTCTACTCATATTTAAAGAAATATTAATACCAATTATACACAATCTTTAGAAAATTGAAGAAGGAGCACTTCCTACCATATATTTTGAGGCCGGTATTACCACGACACCAAAATCAGACAGACTTGAGACCAATATTCCTCATAAACACAGATGCAAAATCCTCAGCAAAATAGTAGCAAATTGAATCCAGCTACATAAAAACAATTTTGCATTCTAACCAAGTAGGGTTAATTCCAAAAATTTAAGGGTTCTTCCATATTAAGAAAATCAAACAATGTAATCAACTATATTAACAGGCTAAAGAAGAAACCCACATGAACTTATCGACATAGAAAAGCATTTGCCAGAATTCAACACACATTCATGATAAAAATTCTCAACAAACTTGGCATACAAGGGAACTTCTTCAACCCAGTAAAGAGCATCTACAAAATATCTATAGTTAGCATTTTACTTACTGGTGAAAGGCAGAGTGCTTTCCTCTTATGACTGAGCACAAGGCAAAGATTTCTGCTCTCACCATTCTATTCAATATAGTACTGGAAATCCTAACCAGTGCAACAAGGAAAGAAAAGGAAATAGAAAGCAAACAGATTGGAAGAAATGAAAACATTCCTATTTTCAGATGACATGATTGTCTACAAAAAGACCCTAAAAAATCAACAATTAAACAACTAAAACTAATAAATGAGTTCAACAAGTTCTCTTGATACAAGATCAACATATAAAAATCAATTATATTTCAACATACTAACAATGCACATTTGGAAACTGAAATTTAAAACATTGCATTTACAAGCATTCAAAACATCAACTATTTAGGTATAAAGTATAAATCCAACAGGATTTGTGTACTGAAAACTATAAAATGCTAATTTTAAAAAATCTAATTCTTTTAGATTTAGATAGAGATAGATCATACTCATGTACTGAAAGACTTAATGCAGTAAAGATGTCAACTTTTCCCAAATCTATAGATTTGATGTAATTTCTATCAAAATCTTAGCAAGATATTTTGTTGATATTGGCAAGCTTATTCTATAATATACATATACTAGAGGCCTGGTGCACGGATCCCTTGGCCTGGCCTGCGGGGACAGGGCCGAAACTGGCTCTCAGACATCCCCCGAGGGGTCCCGGATTGCAAGAGGCACAGACCAGGCCGAGGGACCCCCCCAGTACATGATTGGGCTGGGGAGGGACCATGGGAAGGTTCCAGGGCATGTCCAGCCCATCTCGCCCAGTCCCAATCAATCAGCCCCAGCAGCAAGCTAACCTACTGGTTGGAGCATCTGCCCCCTGGTGATCAGTGCCCATCATAGCAACTGGTCAAACGGTCAAACAAATGGTTGGATACTTAGCATATTAGGCTTTTATTATATATGATGGAAAGGCAAATGAACTAGAATAGCCAAAACAACTTTGAAAAAGATTAAAGTGGGAGGTAGAACTCTACCTGATTTTAAGACTTACTCTATAGCTACAGTAATCAAGAATGTGGACATCATAATGGACAAAATAAACTGTTGAACAAAATAGATCCAAAGACATAGAAGCATGGAACAGACTGTTGAATCTCACAGGGAAGGCGGGGGTGGGTGGGAAGAGATAAACCAAAGAACTTGTATGCATATATGCATAACCCATGGACACAGACATTAGGGTGGTAAAGGCCCAGGGGGACGGGGAGCAGGGTGAAGCTAGAAGGGGTCAATGGAGGGAGGAGGGGAGGGTAAGGGGATATATGTAATACTTTCCAAAATAAATATTTTTTTAAAAAATAATGTGGTATCAGCAGAGTTACCACATTAGTTAACACCTGATCTTGGCCAAAAGGCTGACAAGCAGTATACAGTTCAATAGAACAGAATAGAGAACCAAAAAATAGACCTATACAAATAAATATACCCAACTGATTTTTGACAAGAGGATAAAAGCAATTTGATAGAAGAAAGATAGTCTCTTCACCAAATGGTGAAGGAATTTGACATCCATGCAGGGAGGGTGGGGAAAAAAACCTCAACCTAAGCCTCACACCTTATACAAAAATTAATTCATAGATTTTGTGTAAAATTTAAACTTTTTGGGAGAAAATCTTCAAGACCTAGGGCTACGCTAGTTGTTCTCAACCAAAGGTGATTTTGCCCCACAGAGGACATCTGTAAATGTCTGGAGACATTTTTTATTTTCATGATTGGGAGAGGGTGTGCTACTGGTATCTAGTGGATACAAGGTTAGGGATGATAATACACAGGACAGCCCTCCAAAGCAAAGAATTATCCATCCAAAAGGTCAGTAGTGCCAAGGTTGAGAACTCTGGTCTAGGCAAAAAGTTCTTAGATGTGACATCAAAAGCATGATTCATAAAAGAAAAAAAATGATAAATTTAACTTTATCAAAATTAAAGCTTTTGCTCTGAAAAAGACCTTATTAAGAAGATAGCAAGACTAGCTATAGCTCAGCTGGTATTGCTTAGTGGCAGCACATCGACCCATCCTGTGACCAGGAGGTCACAGTTGATTCCCAGTCAGGGCACATGCCTGGATTGCAGGTTTAATCCCCAATTGGGGGTGTGCAGGATGCAGCTGATTGATGATTTTCTCTCATCATGGATGTTTCTCTCTCTCTCTCCCTCTCCCTTCCTCTCTGAAATGAATAAAAAATTATGTATTTTTTTCTTAAAAAGACTAGCTATAGATTGGGGGAAAATATTTATAAAACACATACCTGTATCTAGAATATATAAAAAAAAGTAGTAAAAAACAAACAAAAAGCCAAAAAAACAATTAGAATATGGGCAAAATATATCAACAGCCATTTTATATATAGGATATAAAATGTTCAACATCATTAGTCTTTAGAGAAATGCAAATTAAAGAGATAACACTAAACATCTCTTAGGATGGCTAAAATGGAAAATGCTGATAAAAGCAAGTACTGGCAGAGTGCAGAGAAATTGGATCTCTCACATATTTCCAGTGGGGCATTTGCTTTTGCCACATGTCTGGGCTACTATCAATACCAGAACCACTTCATTTAAATTTGGGTTTCTTTGTACCTCCTCTGAAATGCAAATTTAGTCTATCATTCCTCAGAAAGCCTAGGTTTGTTTTACTACCTCACAGGAATCTTTTCTCTTGCACCAAGGATTACATCTGGTCAACCCAAACCTTCTGTGTGTGTTTTGGGTGGTGGGTGGTGGGGATTTGACTTTTTCTGACCTCTCACTTACGCATTCCCTTGGTGTCACTTCTGTCTCTCTCAAGCCTTGAGGCAAGTGAGCAAAACTGCAACTCAGTTTCATAACAGTTTCCTGATGAATTGGTAAATACCTTCAAGGCAAAAGCAATTTTAAGAGTTCATTTACCTATGGCCATGTGACTCAATTGATTGGAGTGTTGTCCCATACACAGAAAGGTCATGGATTCCATTCTGGCAGGCCACATACCTAGGTTTCAGGTTCAGTCTTTGGTAGGGCACATATATGAGGCAGCTGATGGATGTTTCTCTCATATCAATGTTTCTCTCTCTCTCTCTCTCTCAAATCAATTTATTTAAAAAGAATTTGTTTACACACTAAAAACAAAGGCAACAAAGCACAAACAAGTAGCACTAGTCAAACCAAAAAGCTTCTGTACTGTAAAGGACACCATAAATAAAATGAAAAGGTAACCTATAAAATGAGAGAAAATATTTGCAAATCATATATCTGATAAGGAGTTAATATTGAAAATACATAAAGAGCCTAGCCAGCATTGCTCAGTGTTTGAGCATCGACCTCTGTACGAGGAGGTCACAGTTCGATTTCCAGTTAGGGCATATGCTTGGGTTGTAGGCTCAATCACCAGTAGGGGGTGTGCAGGAGGCAGCCGGTCAATGATTCTCTCTCATTAGTATTGGTGTTTCTATCTCTTCCTCTCTCTTCTTCTCTGAAACCAGTAAAAATTCTATTTTAAAATATCTTTAAAAAAAAGAAAATGCATAAAGAACCCATACAACTCAATAGCAAAAAAACAAAAACAAAAACAAAAAAAACCCACCCAAAGTACTATAATTAAAATATACAAATGACCAACAGGTACATGAAAAGGTACTCAATATCACTAATCATTGGTGAAATGCAAATCAAACCACAATGAGATACTTATTACCTCACATCTATTAGAATGGCTATCATCAAAAAGATAAGAGATAAGTGTTGGGGAGGATGTGGAGGAAAGACAATCATTGTGCATTGCTGGTGGGATTCTAAATTGGTGTAGCCACTATGTAAAACAGTATGGAGGGTCTTCAAAATATTAAAAATAGAACTACCATATGATTCAGTAATCCCACTTCTGGGTATTTATTTAACGGAAACAAAAACACTAACTCAAAAATGTATCTGTACTCCCATGTGTATTGCAGCATTATTGGCAATAGCCAACAAATGGAAACAACCTAAGTGAACATCAAAGGATGAATGGATAAAGAAAATGTTGTCTATATATATACATACAATGGAATATTATTCAGCCACAAAAAGGAGGAATTCCTATTATTTGTGACATTGGTGGACTTTGAGGGAACTATGGACTTTGAGGAAACTATGCTAAGTGAAATAAGTCAGACAAAAAAAGACACATACTGTATGATCTCACCTATATGTGGAATCTAAAAAAAAAAAGAACTCACAGTTGCTGATGAAAAAGGGACCACAACAATCTGACAAGCTCAGGGGAGGCCTGCATGGCAAACTCAAGACCTAAAATAACCACATAGGATGGCCTAAAATTAAAACTTCTTGACTAAAAGCAAGTAATGGCAATTAGTCATATCCTTGGCCATATCTTCCTTGACAAAAGTCAATCTTTACCTTAACTGAGCCTGTCTATTGTCTTTTTACATCTATAATAACATTACTCTGGAATGTCAGAGTAATCTCTTTTTCCAGACCTTTCTGGGTATAATCTCCCAGAACCTGGTTGGAGCATCATCCTGTACACCAAAAGGTTGCAGGTTCAGTTCCTGGTTAGGGCATATACTTCTATTCAGCTCTTAGTCACAGCTGGACTTCTGGAACATCTAGCATCTGAATACCTCTAAGTGTGGGAGGCAATTTTTTTAGACTGGAACAAATCAGTAATCTAGTTCATGCAGACATTCTTCATGAATGACTGAGCTACCTGACTTTTTACCAGAATCAGATGATTTTGTATCAGAATTACTTTTTTTCTTTTTTTAAAAATATATTTTATTGATTTTTTACAGAGAGGAAGAGAGAGGGATAGAAAGCTAGAAACATCAATGAGAAAGAGACATCGATCAGCTGCCTCTTGCACGCCCCCTACTGGGGATGTGCCTGCAACCCAGGTACATGCCCTTGACCGGAATCGAACCTGGGATCCTTCAGTCTGCAGGCTGACGCTCTATCCACTGAGCCAAACCGGTTAGGGCCAGAATTACTTTTTTTCAAGAGTTAATCTACCGCATATCAAGAGAGACAAAAGTGCTATAGACTGAAAACCAAGAGATCTAGGAACTTTGAGAAAATTACTTCACCTCTTTAATCCTGTTGGTTTTTGTTTGTTTTTTTTCACTTGAAGCTGAATTAAAGTCTTTCTACTATAAAATTAAAATTCCTTCCTGCTATAAAATTCTAAGAGTTTAATATAAAACAAACGCTGCTTTCATCTCACTAGCATCCTCCTAATTCACCCTAAAAAGTGATTATTACATAGAATTCTGACCTTAAGCCTAGTTACCCATCTATTACCCATCTCAAATACTCCTCAGTAATGAAGACATGCAGTCCATGGGCATGACCAGGTTTATAAATCACAATTGTTACCAAACTCAAGGAGTTGGCTGCTTGGGGTGCTCTATCAAAAAACGAGATGTGGTTGTCCCAAAGTAGTTTTATTTATTTGCAACAAGTAAAGGAGACAGGGGTGTCTATCTATAGCTCTGTTGATTTCTTCTTTGCAGTTGGCTACACTTATCAGGTTGGTTTCCTATCAAACTTGTCCTATTTATAGCTGGTCTGTGCTACATTTTAACATTTAGTAAGAATAGCATTTAGTAAGCATGGTCCAGACCTTGAGACCCTTGTCCTATCTAACACTACCATGAACATGCTGTGTTGATATTAGCGTACTGACACTAGGCCTCCCGTCTCATTCAAAACAGTTTCTTCTGACTTGACCCTCATACTCCCTCAATGTCTGTGGATACCTCCCCATCCTGACTTACAAAAGTCCTTGCTTTCCTATATTTATTACTTTAAGGAATTTATGAAAGCTATGGACCCCATCTTCTCCCCAAAATACAGGGTGTCCCCAAAAATGTCACCCTTTGAATAATGATTAATTCCAATGGGTTAAATCTGAAAAGAAAGAAATATCCATTGAGCTATCCGCTGTTCAGTGTCTCTACATTTTTGGGGGGACACCCTATATATATGCACATGTGTGTATACATTTTCTTCTGCATTCACTTTTCTGGAGCTCATGAACTCTTTCAAGCCCATCTATGAACACTGTCACCCCTACCCCCAGGTCAAGCACCCCAAAGGTCTGCTGGATTATTAGGGAGAAAAGAGGATGGCGTGTTCAGTGCCCAACCTCGCTTTACTCAGAAAAAAAAACAAAAAACAGAGCTCAGTTAAAAACAGATAATTTTTTTTTTTTCAGGTTTAAAGCACTCACTGTTTATTAACTGACCAGATTACAAAAAATCACCATGGTAGAGACCTTGGTTCATTCTCCTAATAAGCCTGTGGATCTGGTCTTTCCTGTTACCGGCATCTCCACCTTCTGCAAAATGGGTGGTCTTTTTCTTCATTGCTCCTTGTGGAGAAGATAACTTGAAGGGTCACAGGAAGTTGTTACTTCTTTGAACAGTACTTTGAAGTGTTGCTTCCAACAGTAGGGATCTCATGAAATCAGATCCTCCATGCAGGTGATGCCATATTTACCAAGAGATGGAGCAATCAATATGTTATCTATCAGGGCAATTTGTTTTTTGTTGATTTTGTCATACCCACACTTACAGATCAATTCATGTACTGACTTCAGGTTTGGGTACCCCCATGCAATATATGGTCCCACAATGCTCAGCATGTTAATTGAAGCCTTGCTGAGCTTAACAATGGTGCCGGTGAAGATCTGGCGAAGGCGAAGAAGCTGCAGCAGCTTTTGGACTTTTGGACTCACACCACTGATACCTCTGAGCCTGACGACAAATGCCAGTTTGGTTCCGAAGGTCTGTAGAAGCTGCCAGCTTTTCTTGCCATCCTGGCTATTTGAATCTCAGTTCTGTACATCTGCCCATATTCCTTGTGATAGAGCTTAGCTCTTTCATAGATAAGCTTCCTCCTTGTCTTTTTTTTAATCCTCACTCGTGAATATTTCTCCATTGATTTTTAGAGAGAGTAGACGAGAGAGGGAAAGACAGAGAAATATCGATGTGAGAGAAACACCTCGACTGATTGCCTCCTGCACTAGCCCTGACCAGGCCCTGGGAAGTGGCAGGAGGTGGGGAGGCGAGGCCCTTGGGGAACCTGCAACCAAAGTATGTGCCCTTGACCAGAATCGAACCCAGGACCCTTCTGTCTGCAGGCTGATGCTCTATCCACTCAGCCCAACCAGCTACGGCCCTCTTTGCCTTTGTTTTTTTTTTTATTGTTCAGATTGTTACAGGTGTTCCTCTTTTTTTTCCCCCCATAGCTCCCCTCCACCTGATGGCCCACCCCATCCCATGCCCTTACCCCCCTCCACTGTCTTCATCCATAGGAGTAAGATTTTTGTCCAATCTCTTCCCACACCCCTCACACCCCCTTCCCCCTGAGAATTGTCAGTCCACTCCCTTTCTATGTCCCTGATTCTATTATATTCACCAGTCCATTCTGTTCTTCAGATTTTTTATTCACTTGATTTTTAGATTCACTTGTTGGTAGGTATGTATTTGATGTCATTTTGTTGTTCATAATTTTTATCTTTACCTTTTTCTTCTTCTTCCTCTTCTTAAAGGATACCCTTCAGCATTTCATGTAATCCTGGTTTGGTGGTGATGAACTCCTTTAGCTTTTTCTTATCTGTGAAGCTCTTTATCTGACCTTCAACTCTGAATGATAGCTTTGCTGGGTAGAGTAATCTTGGTTGTAGTTTCTTGCTGTTCATCACTTTGAATATTTCTTGCCACTCCCTTCAGGCCTGCATAGTTTCTGCTGAGAAATCAGCTGAGCTGACAGTCGTATGGGTAGTCCCTTGTAGGTAATTAACTGTTTTTCTCTTGCTGCTTTCAAGATTCTCTCTTTGTCTTTTGCCCTTGGCATTTTAATTATGATGTGTCTTGGTGTGGTCCTCTTTGGATTCCTCTTGTATGGGGTTCTGTGTGCTTCCTGGACTTGTAAGTCTATTTCTTTCGCCAAGTAGGGAAAGTTTTCTGTCATTATTTCTTCTAATAGGTTTTCAGTATTTTTGCTCTCTCTATTCTTCTGGCACCCTAAATATTCGGATATTGGTACACTTAAAGTTGTCCCAGAGGCTCCTTACACTATCTTCATATTTTTGGATTCTTTTTGTTTTTCTGGTTGGGTGTTTTTTGTTTCCTCATATTTCAGATCTTTGGTTTGGTTCTTGAGGTACATTGATCTACAGTTGAGTTTCTGTATATTCTTTATTTTAGATAGTATATGCTTCATTTCTGACTGGTCCTTTTTCATTTTTTTGGCATTCTCATTAAGATCCTTAAAGGTCTCATCAAGTTTCTCAGCAGTTTTTAGAAGATTCTTGAATAACCTTATAAATGTGGTTCTGAACTCTATGTCGTCCAGTAGTTTGCTTTCCTCCATTTCTTTCATTTGTGACATGTTTCTTTGTTTCTGCATTTTGGCTGCTTCCCTGTGTTGATGGAGTGGCTTTGTGTGGTAGGTGACCTATAGGGGGCAGTAGCTCAGCCTCCCCAATCACCTGAGGTGGACACTCTTGGTACACTCCTTTGTGGGCTGAGTGCAAAGTCTTGGTGTAGTTAAGCCTTGATTGCTGTTGGTACACTGGGAGGAATTGACCTCCAGGCCAATTGGCTATGAGGACTCGCTGTGTCTATAATGGAAGAACTGCTGCGCTGAAGACACGCTTATGGGGCAGGACTTGTTTCAGTGGGGCTTTGGTGCTCACTGAGTCTGCTTCTTGAATGTGTCACTTATGGATGTGAGGAGTTGAAATCTGGTGTCTCACACTGACCACTAGGTACACTGGCTTCTGGATCTCCAATGGGGTGCAGGTCGACCAGCTACTGTCTGAGGCCACCCAGCAGGAGCTACAGTGAGAGGTACAGTTTTCTCCTCTTTGCTTGGGGTTTGGAGGTTTTGGAGCTGTCTGACCAGAGCTGCAGTTTGTTAGGTTAAGCTGCATTAGGGCAGGCCATTTATATGCAAAAGCCGCTGCTTGGAGCTTGGGTGGGTTTGTAGGTTGTGTGGGGCGGGGTCTCAGGGCATCACTAGGCTAGAGCGTGGCAAACAGCAATGGCTGCCAGTTAGCTGGCTCTGCGTCTCCCACCACGTCCCGTGTCCCCGCCCCAGCGCAGTAAACAATTATTCCTGCGCGCAGCTCTGCAAGCAAGCAACCCACACTTTCCGACCCGATGTCAGACAGTCCAGCTGCTCCCTGTAGGAGTTTGGGTCCCCCATGTCTCCCCAGAAACTGTATTTCAGAGTAATCTGAGGCTTGTCTCCCTTCAGGTTGAAAAAAGCAACGCACCCAGATACCTGCTGCCAGCCAGGATCACGTGCCTCCGTACCTCAGCTTTTCAGCGTTTGTGCACGTCTCAATGCTCTTTTCTCTTTCCTTTTAGTTGTAGAACTTCCACTCAGCCAGCTTTCCCGTGGTTCTGGGTGATGGACATTTTGTCTTTTAGTTGTAGTTTTGAAATTGTTGTGCGAGGCAGCAATTTAGGTGTTTACCTACGCCACCATCTTGGATTCCCCTCCTTTGCCTTTCAAAGCATCTTTTGGGCACACTTTTTTCTCGGACGCTTGATCTTCAACTCTGCAAAACTCCTTTGCTTTTTCTTAGGGTTTCTGGCACTGCAGGAACCTCCTCCTTCTCTTCTGTACCCTCCACCTTCCAGCTGGAAAAGAGGATAACAAATTATTTTAACCATTAGGAGCATAGCTATTTTTTTGTCAAGCAATTTATAGATTTTTAAAATATATTTTGGTTTTTAAACTATTGTACTTATGTTTTATAAAGGTTTTTATACTTTAAATAATATCTATAGAACAATGAATGTGTAAATGTATGCAATATTAAGTTAGATTTACATTGAAATATACTCACATTATGTTTTGTTTTCATCACTATCTTAAAGTATATGTGACCTACTTGACCTCCTTCCTGTCATGCCAGGTCATCAGAAGTTGATGGTGTATTCTCACTGTACTACACATTTCAAAGGAGCAATTAAATTACTTAAGTAAACTGACAATTTCCAAGCATCTTTTTCATATTGATTTATCTGCAAATAGTCATTACTTTAATAGAGAACATCCCTATTACAGAATGACCCTCATGGGCTTTTATTAATTAACTATAGGCCTGATACACAAAATTCATGCAAGAGTAGGCCTTCGCAGCCCTGGCCACCTCGGCTGCTGCCTCACAGCTCCACCCCCCACCCACTGGTCATTCCAGAAGGTCGTTCCGCCATCTGGTCTAATTAGCATATTAGCTCTTTATTATACAAGATTTAATAGGATACTAACTTAGGCCAATATAATATACTTAAAAGTGATAAAACTGTACCCTGTTGAACGAATTCAAAAGAGTCTAGAAGTGTTCCAAAGAAGAGAGAAGAGTTCAAAGTTCTTATAGTAAAAAGTGCATTCTTGAGAATGATCACTCTTGTGTTCTTAGCCCGAGGATTGATTCAGGATGGTTATCATTCAGATGACAGGTAGTCAGGGTTATGGATGTCAGGTGGTCCAAAAGACTGGTGCTTAGAGGCCTGGTCACATCTGGTAGTGATGTCAGTTTGATGTCAGATCGTCTGGATACATTAGTCCTTCAGAAGGTAATCTGAGGATTATCTGGAGGTTTGGTATATGTCCAGGCATATATTAGGACTGGAAAGTTAAAAAAAATTAAGTCCCAGGCTAATTAGAATAAGAATGAGGCTTTTCTCATGCTTCAATCTTCATAATGTTAAAAATTGTTGCAACTTGATTAAAGTGACATTATTTTATATATTCCCCATGTTTGCTCTTTCCTCAACCCTTTCTTTAAAAAAAAAGAAAGAAAGAAAGAAATCTACCACTTTTAGCGCAAGACCTACCATAAAGGCATAATACTAATTTTGCTCTGGTTCAAAATTACTCTTCTCACACACTAATTCAGATTAATTAGTGTGTGAAATTAAAATTTAGTAACCAGGAAAATAAAGCTATGTAAATGAGAAGTTGGAATAATAATCTAGAATAATAAAATAATCTGAGTTATTTTTAATATCATGCTAGTACTGCTTAGAAGAGTGTGAAATTATATATAGAGAGAGACATATAGAGATATAGACATAGACATAGACATAGACATAGACATAGACATAGATATAGATATAGATATAGATATAGATATAGATATAGATATATGTAGATATGTAGGTATGTAGGTTTATAGATATGTAGGTATGTAGGTATGTAGGTATGTAGATATAAGATATACACATTGGTCTCTGCTCCCATTTCCTGACATAGAGCTCCTGAAAACCTTGTAATTTCCCTAGTAAGAGCATTGGGAGCATCACTTATTCTACTGCAACTCTGGTTGGGGACTGGTCACCAGAAAGACCAAGCTGTGACTAGAAGTTTAGAATTTTTAGCCCCACCCCCCATTCTCCAGAGACTGGAGAGGGGCTGGGAATGGAGTTAATGGTTGATCATACCTGTGGGATGAAGACTCCATAAAATCCCAGTAGTATGGTATTCAGAGAGCTTTTGGGGCAATGAACACAGTCACACCAGGAAAGTGACACACCTCAACTCCACAGGGGATAGAATCTCCTGAGCTCAGGACCCTTCTGGACCTCTCTCTATGAATCTCTTCATCTGGCTCTTCATCTATATACTTTATCATGCCCTTTATTATTATAATAAACTTGGAAACATACGTAAATCACTCAAGTGATTCCCTGAGTTCTGTAAGCTGTTCTAGCAAATAATCAAAGGAATGGTGGAGGAGTGGGAAGAATGTGAGAACATTTAAATTGTAGCCGAGTCCAACAGAAGTTGTGGATAACCTGGGGGCCTATATTACTTGCAATTGGCATCTGAGTAGGGGCAGTCTTGTAGGATTGAGCCCTTAACCTGTAGGGTTTGTGCTAACTTCAGTTATGGTCAGAATTGAATTGTATTTTAGGACACCCAACTGGTGTCACAGAATTGCTTGGTGTGGGGAAAACCCTCGACACAGCCAATGTCATAAGTATTATGAGAGAGTAAAAGAGACACATGGGAGGAAAGTGAGTTTTACACAGGAGTGAGGCTGGGATTGGGATTAGAGAAGAAATACTGATGTAATATAATAGGAAGTTATATCTCGTTGGTATGTGGAGAGTGATTCAAAAGTTCACTGAAAATATTATTTTTCAACTACTTTTATGAAAGTATTATTATTTTAAGATAAATTTCATGCTAATCAGATAGGTCTTCTGAAAATTGACTTGATTTCTTTGAAAACAAGTGTCCTGTGTCCAGATCGCGGTTCCCAGTCTTTTGAGAGATGCAGTTCCTTGTAGTTTCTTTATAGCCCTGTAAGCCCAGTAGTATGGCGGGTTTTCTCTTTTCCGCACGGAAAGAGAATGATCCAGTTTTCGAGTAGAGGGGATGGGGATTGAGAAATAAAAGAAAGAGACAAGACACAGAGATAGAAGAAAAAGCTGGGACCAGGAGGACCACTGCCCTCTTCTGATGGAGAGACAGTGACCCAGAGCTCATGCAGCCTGTTTATTTTATACCCCAAATACCAGGAAGTTTTCCTATTCGTTCCTGATGTTTGGCTGGATTTACATAATAAAACTCACCCCCTGGCACCTGGGCTGAAATGAAGGTCAAGTTGATAACACTTCTGCCTTTTGGCAGAATGTGTTTCCAGGGCGTGGCTTTGCCTGTGCTCTGGATTCAGCTGACAATTTAAAGAAATGCCCATGTGCCTTCCCAGTCGCTCTCTACATAGTGGCATGTTGCTGGTCAAGTTCAAGAGAACAGAGATAGGGGTTTAGTGATTAAAATATTTAATGATAAATATTTTAAATGTTTCCAGTCCCTTAGTGTGCCTCAACCTGTGGCACTCCCTGTTGTTCAGATAATCCTGGCAAACTGCTATATAGAAAGAGGTGCTTCCACAGCACTGAGCTTGGAAGTAGACCAAGTAAATAAAGCCTTAAGATGACCATGAAGAGTACTGTTGAGAATATGTGGACAGGGTGTCTGAACAAGGTATTTCACATAGTGTGAATTATCTCCATGCCAACATTCCGCAAAAAATAGGAAGGACTTGCTGGCTGGCATTGCTCATTGGTTAGAGTGTTGGCCTGCACACCAGAGGGTCTTGGTTTTGATTCCTGGTCAAGAGCATGTACCTGGGTTGCAGGTCCAATACCTGCCCCTGGTCAGGGCGAGTATGGGAGGCAACCAATCAATGTGTCTCTACCACACTGATGTTTCTCTTTCTTATTTCTCTCTTCCCCTCCTTCCTCCTTTCCACTGTTTCTAAAAATCAATGGGAAGAATATCCTCCTTGGTGAGGATTTAAAAAAATAGAAAGGACTTATTTGCAGGGGACATAAAAGTTCAGCAATTATCATAATTACCTGCTTTAAACTGGTATTCTGGAGTAACAATCTTCTTCAAATTATATTAGTACTAGAGGCCCGGTGCATGAAATTTGTGATGGGTGCAGTCCCTAGGCCTGGCAGACTATTGAAGCATGAGTGTCTGGTGTGGAAGGGCAGGTCCCAGCTGACCTCTAGGCTCTGGACCCCTACACATCACCTCTGCCTGAGTCACAGTGCCCGAGTTCCCATGTGGAGATGTGGTGAACACAGCCAGACACTGCAGGCCAGGGCTCAGTGTGGGGACTCTGGGCTGCCTAGCATGGCCTCTGTGGTCCTGGTGGCTGCAACCGGGGAGGGGGTGGGGGTAGGAGGGCTTCCCAACTTGGGAGCCCTGGCGTCCTGGTGTTGTCCCTGGGGAGAACAAGTTCGGCAGACACCCCGCATTCTCACAGCACTTCTGTTCCTGTCACCCCCAGTTCCCCATCCCAGCCCAGGGCTGGCCCCAATTGGGTGATCAGGGCCTGTTGGCTGCTGGTCACCATCTGCAGGGCGATTGGTGGGGCAATCAGGCCCCCGCTCACACCCACCTTGGCCTGGCACTGACCGCTCACCTGGTCCACCATCCCACCACAGTTCCACTCTCATTGGGAGCCATTGGGGCCTACTGTACCTCCACTGCCGCCCACTGCCAGCACTGCGTTGCCGACGCCCACCATGCTCCACACTGCTCCCCTGGTAGTCAGCGCACATCATAGTGAGCAGTCCAACTACCAGTTGAACAATTTGCATATTAGGCTTTTATTATATAGGATATATTGGTAGAATTCAATAAGAATGTGGGCCCTAGCCAATTTGGCTCAGTCGATAGAGCCTGCGGACTGAAGGGTCCTGGGTTTGATTCCTGGTCAGGGCACATGCCCAGTTTGCAGGCTTGGTCCCCATGCAGAAGGCAGCTGATCAATGATTCTCTCTCATCATTGATGTTTCTATCTCTCTCCCTCTCTCTTCCTCTCTGAAGTCAATTATATATATATATATATATTTTTTTTTTTTTTTTTTTTTTTTAAAGAATGTGGAACAACTCTGAGTCCCATGAAGATGCCCTAGAATTGTGAAAACCTAAGAGTGGTCCCAGATGCATCAGCATCATTTGGAACTTGTTTAGAAAGACAGATTCTTGGTCCCTGCCCCAGACCTATTGATTCGGGAATTCTGGGGGTGGGGGTGGGGGGTGTTCCACCTCTCTATGTTCTAATAAACTCTTCATGTGATTCTGGTGCAGCTAAAGTTTTGAAAACCACTGCTCTAGAAATCAAGTAAAGACCTGAGGCTCAGTGTCAGCTAAAACTAAATCTAAATAGGGAAGCAAACAGTAACATCTGGGTGAAATTGTGATGTAGGGATTAGAATAGGGGTGATGATGAAAAGAACCCTTTCCAACTTGTATGACCAAGATGACCAGATATTTGGTTTGCCAGGGAAGTCCCAGTTTACTCCTGTTGTGCTTATATGTATAACTATTGATATCACCACTATTTCACTTTCAAAAAATGTTCCTATTTGGATAATAAATTATATGGCCACCAACACAATGCCTTATTTTATTAGACATGGTGGGAAGGGGAACATCACTGAGAACATCATTTCTATCCCTTGCATGCATGAAATCTGGATTTAATTTTAAGTGTGATAGACAAGCATAGAAGGGTTTTGAGCAACAGAGTGAAATGACCCATTGTGAAAGGATCCCTCTGGCTGCTGCTAGAGAAAAGGAACAAGAGTGAACACAGAAAACCATTTAGACTACTGTGGTGGCCCAGGCAAGAGACAGTGGTGACCTGGTCTACAGCAGTAGCAGTGGAGGTGAGGAGATTTAGACTATGTGGTCAGAAGTACAGTTGGCAGGATTTGCTGGCAGATTGGATGTGTGAGAGGACAGTAAGACAACAGATAGGTTTTGCCCTCATCCACCTGAGTTCTCAGCTCTAAGACTCTTCCTTAGGGAAGACCTTCTCTGTCATCCAGACTAGGTGAGGTCTCCTGTAGAGAGGGAGAAAGTTACCTGTCCCATATTTTCAGAATATAAAACCGGAACCAGCATGTTCCTGTCTTTGTTAGCAGTGGTTTTTGTGAGCCACACGAGAATTGGCTTGGGTACAGTAATAAAATCTGCCAGGAGTCACAGTCTCTATTCTGTTCTCATCTATTTTTTCCTACATAAAAGAATGCTCTCTAAGAACATGTGGCCAAAAATCACACCAAGAAAATACATAATGAATAACGAGGCAGACTTCAAAAAAAGCGTCTGTTGCAGAAGTTGTTTATTGAATTATGATAGTGCTATAAGTGAATTGCATAAAATTACATACTCAAATGTCTCAAAAAGTAGTTTTCCTCATATTTCAGAGAATTAGGAAAGAACATGTTTGGCCTCAATACCGAGGGTTTCTTCTGCCCATTTGCCACTGTCTAATCCAGCCACCACCAAATAGGCTTCTTATTTAAAATACTAGAGGACTGGTGCACAAAATTCATGCACTCAGTCTGGCCAATGCCCCCTCATGGTCCAGGACTCCTCAGGGAGCATGCCTAAGCGATCAGTGGGACATTCTTAGCACTGTCATGGAGGCGGTAGAGGCTCCTGCCACCGCTGCTGCGCTCACCAAGCATGAGCCCGGTTTCTGGCTGAGCGGTTCTCCCCCTGTGGGAGCACATTGACCACCAGGTGGGAGCTCCTGCATTGAGCCTCTGCCTCCTGGTGGTCAATGCACATCAGAGCAACTGGTTGTCCCACCATTTGGTTGATTTGCATATTAGCCTTTTATTATATAGGATATAGCCTAGCCAGGCATAACTCAGTGGTTGAGCATTAAACCTCTGAAACAGGAGGTCACAGTTGGATTCCCAGTCAGGGCACATGCCTGACTGTGGGCTCGATTCCCAGAAGGGGGCATGCAGGAGGCAGCTGGTCAATGATTCTCTCTCATCATTGATGTTTCTATCTTTTTCTCCCTCTCCCTTCCTCTCTAAAATCAATAAAGTATATTAAATATATATAACTGCTTAAATTTTTATATTAAATTGCTATCATAATGGCTAAACATACTGAGATAGAATAAGTGTCACCTTACAGTAAACTAGTTATAATGAGCATGAATAAAGCCAATTCACAAAAAGCAAAGGTCAAATACTGGAATCCAATCTGGCCTTAGACTTGTTTTGTTGGTCTACCACAATGTTTTTTTACTGAATTCAAAAGCATTCTCCTGAACCCCACAAGCTTCCTGATCCTCACTCGTTACCCCCAACCCTATGAAGTTATCAGCTATTACCAATGGACTCTTAAAGCATTGGTGTTTGTTATTTTTTTAATCAAATTTACATAATTAAGTGTCAATAAATCAATATTTTTTAATTTACCAACTATTTAAGTAATCAAACATGAAATATAATTACATATTAAATGCAACCCATTCAAAGTAATTCTAGGCCAAATTGCTTAAATTAACTGTCTATAGATAATCCACTTAAAGCCATTTATAGCTAACTAGAGGCCTGATGCACGAAGATTCATGCAAGAATAAGCCTTCCTTCCCCTGGCTGCTGACACCACTTTCACTCTGGCCCGGAGCCTCCTTTCCACCTTTGCTCAGGCCAGAGTCGCCTTCCACCTCTCGCCTTGTCGCATCAATTTGCATATTCCCTCTTTATTGGCTGTGGGCAACGTCATCTTTGTCATGGAGTTACAGTCGACTTACATATTCCATCTTTATTGGATAGGATAGTTAAAGTGATCTATAAAGTTTAGTGTGTAGTACATGCTGATTTAATACATGTATACATGTGAAATAACTACCACAATAAGGTTACTGATACATCACCTCACATAATTACTTTTTTTAATGTGATGAGACCATTTCAGATTTACTCTTAGCACCTACAAGTATATAATATATTATTGTTAACTATAGTCACCATGCTATGCATTAGCTCTCCAGAATTTATTCATCTTATAACTGGAAATTTGAACCTTTTGACCAACCTCTCCCCATTTCCCCTACTCTTCCCTGGTAACTACCATTCTACTCTCTGTTTCTATGAATTTGGCTTTTTCAGATTCCACATATACTAGGTGTACTGATTAATAATGCAGATTTATTTCAATAGATGGAGTTACACATATGTTGATATATATGCAATTCGATATATATGCTATTTTTTATATTGCTACTTCAGATTACCACTTGTTCTGATAGATGACACATGCACTTTCTGAGCAGCACTTCAAAACATAAAAAGAAGTAGAAAATTGGGTCTCTGAATGGTTCGCCTCAAAACAAGAAAAGTTCTATTGGGACGGTATCCACAAGTTACCTGAAAGATGGGGGAAATGTGTAGCTAGTGATGGACATTACTTGGAATAAAGCATTTTTGATGTTTCTCTTAAAATTATCCTGTTTTCTTTGGATCACAAAATCCACTTTATTAACTGGTTAAGAGTTAATCTGCATTATTAACCAGTTAATAGTTAATTCATATTATTAACTGGTTAATAATTAATCTGCATTTCTAACTGGTTAATAGCTAATCCGTGTCATTAATCACGGATTAGCTATTAACCTGCATCATTGATCAGTTAATAGTTAATCTGCATCATTAATTGGTTAATAGTTAATTCAAACTATTAACTGGTTAATAATTAACCTGCATTATTAACCGGTTAATAGCTAATCCACATTATTAACCATAATAATGCAGATTTTGTAATAAAAGAAAACATGATAATTTCAAGAGAAACATCAAAAGTGCCTTATTCAAAGTAATGTCCATCGCTAGCTACACATTTACCCAACTTTCAGGTAATTTGTGGATACCGTGCCCATAGAACTTTTCATGTTTTGAGGCAGACCATTCAGAGACCCAATTTTCCACTTCTTCGTATGTTTTTTTTTTTTATGGTTGAGTATCAAAAAATTTCCATTTTATTTCTGCATCATACATTTGCAATTTTAACAACTTGGATCATTAGCTAATGCAGCAATACAAAAATGAGGGAGAAAAAGATGTTAGTATTCATTTTCATAAAGTGCAGAATTAATTTTAAATTGTTTGCATTAGTAAATAAAACCTCATTTCAGGTCCACCCTTACCCAAGGAGGAAGACAAAGGGCTATTTTAAACTTTTTACTTAAATGAAAGATCCAATAAAGACAAGATTTTTTGCAAACATTTTTTCTGGGTAAGATTCCCAAGGACAACAGTACTGACTATAAAATAACCTCTCAGGGTTCATGTGAATGCATACAATAACCTAACAAGTACCTAACTTAGGTCTCCTATGACGAGGAAGGTACACAACTGAACAGGATCAGGAGCTTCCTACGTGGCCAGGTCACTTTTTACTGGAGTTCTTGAAGACGTCTGCTTTTGGCCCTTGCAGACAGTTAATTCTTACCCTCCCTTGCCAATCGTGTCAAGTTGCTAGTTGTTATACAGGCATTTATATTCAAAATGGGCTGCTTGTTTTAATCTGCTATATAAGGACTGGCATCTTTCAAAGTAACATTGCTAGCAACATGGTTAATGGAAGGGCACTGATGGCTTCAGTTTGCCAAATGCTTACTTCTGAGACAATATAAATACGGGTTATTAAAGTTGTCTATTCAAGTATAAAGTCTATGCAAAACCCTCAGGATATAGGTAAAATGGTCAGAGGCCAAGAAAAAAATTGTTTTCTTTTACAAGAAAGTGCAACTGCAGGGTCTTTTGAATGATCTTCTAGACAGTCCTGCAGAAAACTTAGTAGTTTGGCTCAGAAAGTAGAGTTCCTCATGAGGAATTAAAGTTCTTCCTAGAAGAATACAAAGCAAAATTTCAGGCAGCTTTCTGAAAAGAAATCATTAGTTTGTGGCGACACAATGAGACAAACTGGACCTTAATTACGCAGGCTTTCGGATCTGCTGTGACTTGCACGAGAACTCGACAGAACTTTTTCTCTTACGCCAGCACATCAGGCCATTTTATAACTGATTTATGGTAGTTACAGCACTGTGTCCAACATGGAGAACAGGTGTGAAACTGATCAGACAAGAGAAAATCCTAAGCGTTTTCCTAGGTTTCAGTGCTTTTCAGGTCAAATCTCAATACTTTCAAATAAATCATTAAAATATACCATTTTCTTTGTTATTCTCAGTATTTTACATAGTTAGTGGGTAATCATGTCCTCAGTGAGACCATTCTGGCAGTCAGATTTTCAGCATTTGTTCAGCGGCTGCTAGGTGGTAAAGAAAGTTTTCTGTTGCTGGTGGGAATCGTCTTTGCTTTAGTGCCTCAAGATTGAGAACACGCTTTTCTCCATTGCCTGAAACTTCTGAAAATGGTGCCAAGTTGGTGAAGATTTCTTTTGTTTTTAGGGAAATGTCCTGTATAACTTGGCTGTCCGATTTCTCTGGATCTTCTGCAGACTGAACAATTAGATGACCAATCTCTTTGTGCAGTTTGCCCATTGTCATGGCCTCTTTCGCAAGTGGGGCAATGGTAATCTCACTGTCTGCCAGATTCACAAACACGTCATACAGGTCTGATCTATTGCTCACCTCCGAGTCTACAAACCCGGCAACGTAACGTAACCTGTGCACAGCCGCAGGGCTTCCAGCTCATCGGCATCCAGGTGCACGTACGAGTGAAGTATGGTCCAGTCCTGTCGATGCCAGACCAGGGCAGGCAGGGTTCTGGTAAACTCCTGGGCAGCTTCTATTTTGGGGTGATAGACGACAATTCTTTTCTTTAGCATCAGTGCTGTGTGTAAGATAACTGTTTCCGTTCCAAACTGAGATACAATGTCTTTGATGGAGCCTGCAAGGTATGCCTTTCGGGGCGTCAAAGTCCTTGCTAAGGAAAGAGCCGTTTTCTTCACTCTGGCATATCCCCTTTGTGAGAACTGCAATATAACTCTCCATCATTTTAACTGGGCTCCCATGTTTCAGGTACATTCTACACAATATCCTAGTGAAGGCGGCATATTTCTCTGGGTTAAAATCTTTGGCGGTCAGAACAATAGAAAAATGAGTCACCTTTTTCAAAACTGAAGAATCTGGAACTTCAACTGTTGTGATATAAAACCATGTTCTTCTGTACTGACCAAAGACGAAGGGATGGAGGAGTCTGTTTTCATCTGTAAGGCAGCATTTTCTCAGCAGCAGATTCCTTAAAGTAGCTGTCGTGGAAGGATAACACCACACCCACAGAACTTCTCCATTTGTGTCCTTTTCTTCCACGTCCGGGATCGTCTGCGGCCCGGAATGTCCAAGAGCTCCCCTCCCTGGACCTAGGAGGCCCAAAGGGTCGCTCTGCCCCGCTGCCGGCACCGAGAGGGCACCAAGGGGGGAAGGGCCCATGGCCGCGGGTCGAACCCAGCGCCGCCCCGGCCCAGGCCCAACAGGAAGGGGGTCGCGCCCTCCCCACCGCAGGAGACGGGAGGAGGGGCTCTTCGTATGTTTTGAAGTGCTGCTCAGAAAGTGCGTGTGCCATTGATCAAAACAAGTGGTCATCTGAAGGAGCAATACAACAAAATAGCATACACATCAACTCGCATATATATCAACATATGTGTAACTCCATCTATTGAAAAAATCCTCATTATTAACTGGTACACCTAGTGAGATAATAAACTATCTTCCTCTGACTTATTTCACTTAGCATAGTGTCCTCAGGTCCATCCATGTTGTTACCAATGGCAGGATTTCCTTTTTATGGCTGAATAATATTCAGTTGTGTGTGTGTATATCTCTTCTTTATTCATTCATCCATCAGTGGACATTTACATTGTTTCCATGTCTTGGCTATTGTGAATAATGCTGGGATAAACATGCAGTAATAGTAATGATTATAGCTAATTTTTAAAAATATATACTTTTATTGATTTCAGAGAGGAAGAGAGAGGGAGAGCGAGATAAAAACATCAATGATGAGAAATCATTGATTGGCTGCCTCCTTCAAGCTCCCTCCCCCACCCCCACTGGGGATCAAGCCTGCAACCTGGACATGTGCCCTGACTGGGAATCCAACTGTGACCTGTTGGTTCATAGGTCCATGCTCAACCACTGAGCCAGAAGGGCTGGGCTATAGCTAATTTTTATAGAATGCTTATTGTGTGTGCCAAGTACTTTTCATATATAGCTCACATTTCCTCCTCATAATAGACTCACTAGGAAGGCATTAGAATTTTTATCTGATTTTTCAGCTGAAGAAACTAGATCTTAGCTAAATGAGCCACAAATCTGTGAAGGGATGAGGTTCAATTTGACCTTCCCCCTGTCCAGAGGTTTTCACACTCTAGCATGCATCAGAATCACCTACAGGACTCCTAAAATCACCCACTGCTGGGACCCACTCCTAGACTTACAGATCAGTAGGTGTGAAGGAGGGCCCAACATTTGCATTTCTATCAATTCCCAGGTGAGTGCATTTTGAGAACCAGTTTCACACCTTTGCTCCTCAAGGTGTGTCGGAGAATTCTTAGCATTGGCATCCCCTGGGAGCTTGTTATAAATACAGGCTCACCCTAGACCTACTGAATCAGACTCTGCATTTTTAACAAGGTCCCAGGCGACTCATGTGCAGGTTGTTTGCGTGCACTCATCACACACTTTTGGACGAGATAGATTCTAAAGGAGGCAACAGGTAAGTTTTAGTTTACAGAGAACGTCTCTGGGCCAAGGGTTAGCTTGGAGGACTTCGGTCGCCACTGGGCCACAGGGGCAGAATGGGGAACAGCGGGACCAGAGCTAAGGTTCAGGACTTCCCAGCCTCGGTACCGCCCCCTCCACCTCCCAGTAGCTTCACTCCCCGCCCCTCCTGCGGAGCCGTGCCCGTTAATTGGCCAGCGGAGCCCCGGCGCCCGCCCCGCGGAGGATGTCTACTGCGCAGACGCCAACACCTTGCTCTCCCCACGCATCTCTGCGGGTCCACCGGACCACCGAGCCTTTCTCCTAGCAACGCCCTTCCTCTCGGGCTAACTAAGCTGCCACCCGGAAGTGTAAACGTCTCGGAGGTTCTTAATGTCCGTTTTAGAACCTGTCGTTGCTCTTTCATTAACCCCACAAACGATTCTTGGGTGCCTGCCCTTTGGCAGATTGATGAACGAGGCACAGTCCCAGTCCACGGAAAGGATGGTAGGATTGGGAGATAATGCTGTGCCTCCTGGGAGCTGGAGGCGCGGGGCCCGGTGGGAGAAAGCTGTCCGGGAGGGGTCACGGCCCTGAGCCTGGCAGTTGCCTGCCATGTAGACACTCAGGTGTTTGGAGGATGGAGATCCCCGATTGGAGAACATTCGGGTGGAAGAAAAGTGGCATGAAAACGTCTCGGTGTACAGGGCGCGTGGGTGCCTGGAGATGAAGGTGGAGAGGTAAGCAGGGGCGGTCCTGAAGGGCTTCGTGTGCATAAGAAATTTAAGCAGTGTCCTGAGTAGCCTAGACGGTATTTTAATCAGGAAATATGAACTCAGATTTGCACTTTAAAATACAGCTGGCTTTCAGGCTGGGTTGGACCAAGAAAATATCTAAAGGCTGTTGGAGACAGAAGGGAGGCGGGGTGGCCTGACATGATTATTCCTTAGCAGCCTGTGTCTCTTCTCCTAAGATCTGACTTCTATGAGAAGGACTATGTCTGTTTAGTTTATTTCTCTGAACCAGCACTTAGAAGAGTACCTGGCACCCAGTAGGCTCTGAACAAATGTTTGTTGGATGAATAAATCAATTTGCCCTTGATAAGACTTCCTAACTGATTGGATAGCAGATGAAAGTGGAAAGTAGAGGAGACTGATCACTGAAGATTGGAAGAACACAAAGAGTGAAATACTATTCAGTGGGTATTTGCTGAGCACTTCTCCTGAGCTAACCACCAACAAGATGCTGTGGGGAAGAAGTCCAGAACAGACTCCAACTTCTGCTGTAGTTAAGGGAGTACAAGTACCAGTTCTAGGCTTTAGTCCCCCAACAAAAACATCAGTTTCCTTTCTGTCCTTTCATGATCAAATTTGATACGTACATGCTTTCTTTTGTTTTGTTTTGAATGATCATCCACATGCATAGAATCCATATGACTAGTTGCTTACCTTCACGGAGAATGCAGAAATGAATATGCCTTTCTTTTTCTTTTTTTGGTTAATCATCACCCCAGGATATTTTTTCCATTGCTTTTCAGAGAGAGTGGGAAGGATGGAGCGGGAGAGAAAGAGAGAGAAATATTGATGTGGGAGGGAAACATCGATTGATTGCCTCCTGCACACCAGGCTCCCCAATCTGGCCGGATGTCGAACCAGCAACCCAGGTGGGTGCCCTTAACTGGGAATCCAACCTGAGACCCTTTGGAGCGTGGGCAGAAGCTCTAACCACTGAACAACACTGCCAGGGCTCCTTTTTTTCTTTTGTTGACTATTTTCCAACAACAGAGTCTAGTCAACTAATATTACATCTTATAGGTCTTATTATATACTGTTTCATTGCTTTCCAAAAAGTTAATCATGATAACAGCACCATCCATTTATGCAACAATTACAAAGTGAGTATCTACTGGTGTTAGGCACTGAACTGGGCTCTCCGGGCATAATAGACACAGATCCTGCCCTTATGTAGCTTCCAGTCTAGTACAGGAGGGCGGCATTAATCAGATCATCACACAAGTGTTTAATTACAAGCTGACAAATAGTGTACATTAAAAATACTGGCTTGCCCGGCCAGCATTGCTCAGTGGTTGAGCATTGACCTATGAACTAAGACATCACGGTTCCATTCCTGGTCAGGGCACATGCCTGGGTTGTGGTATTTGATCCTGTTGTGCTCAGATTTTGTGATCCCCAAAGACCACCAGGAAGCTGAGTCAGATGCAATAGCAAAGAGCCTTTATTAGCCGGCCGGGCGACTGCTCTGCCATTCTCCATGCAGGGAGTCCAGAGAGCAGCCGCCCCTACCCTTTGTGCAGGACCACTTTTTAAGCACATTAACCACATCCTGTTCTTGCAGAGCAAGTAACCCTAGACAAAACAGTTTTTCCCAAGCAACGTCAGAGTCATGCCATTGACGACCATGTTATTCACAGGGTCATCCTGTTCTTCAGAAAGCTGACAGTGTTCTATGAAAGAAGGCCTACGTGCTGGGAAGGGGCCATGAGACCGTATCTCAAGGCCTGGCCTGGTGTCAGCACTGACAACTCTATCTGGGGCATAGTCCATGGCCTCAGTAGTGCTCAAAAATTCCCACTCTCCAACAATCCTCGGTGTGGGGTGTGCAGGAGGCAGCCAATCAGTGATTCTCTCTTTCATCGTTGATGTATCTATCTCTCCTTCTTCCTTCCTCTCTGAAATCAATAAAAATATATATTTTTAAAAATACTGCCTGATAGCCAAGAGGCAGAGACCAGTTTTACAACAATTGCAGCAGCACTGGTGGTGGTTGTGGGAGCTTTCATTTAAAATTTTACTTCTGTGTAGCTTTAAAAAACAGCTTTTCAGCATTCCTTTGCCTGTTTTGGTTTTGAATAAACCTGAGTTGTTCCTTCCTAGTTCACCTGCTGCTTAAGGAAAGTCCTCTGTTATAAACCAACGAAAAAATTACAATTTTATGCCTAAATTTTAAAAAAATAAATAGAATGAACTTTTCCTGCTCTTTTCTCTTCTTTATCCTTTAACTGACTCCTTCTCTACTCTGAGCACCCAGCTCTTTCTCTTAACTGAAGCAGGATCTGGATTTAAATCCCAGCTCTTCCACCTCTAGCTCTGTGACCTTGGGCAGCTTACTTCACCTTTTTGAGCCTCAGTTTCCTTATGGGTCAAACGGAGCTAATAATAGCATCTTCCTGGTGTGCGATTCTTGGCCACATGTTCTCAGAGAGCATTCCTTTGTGTAGGAAAAAATAGAATAGAGACTGTGACTCCTGGCAGATTTTATTACTGTACCCAAGCCAATTCTCGTGTGGCTCACAGAAACCACTGCTAACAAAGACAGGAACATGCTGGTTCCGGTTTTATATTCTGAAAATATGGGACAGGTAACTTTCTCCCTCTCTACAGGAGACCTCACCTAGTCTGGATGACAGAGAAAGTCTTCCCTAAGGAAGAGTCTTAGAGCTGAGAACTCAGGTGGATGAGGGCAAAACCTATCTGTTGTCTTACTGTCCTCTCACACATCCAATCTGCCAGCAAATCCTGCCAACTGTACTTCTGACCACATAGCCTAAATCTCCTCACCTCCACTGCTACTGCTGTAGACCAGGTCACCACTGTCTCTTGCCTGGGCCACCACAGCAGTCTCCTAACTGGCTTCCTGTGTTCACTCTTGTCCCTACAGCCTTTTCTCTAGCAGCAGCCAGAGGGATCCTTTCACAATGGGTCATTTCATTCTGTTGTTCAAAACCCTTCCCTGCTTGTCTATCACACGTAAAATTAAATCCAGATTTCTTACCAAAGTCTACAAGACCCTATCTGATCTTCCCCTGGTTACCTGTCTGCCCTCGCTTTCTATCACCCCTTCCTTTGCCTGCCCAACCCTCTCCAGTTACATTGGCTTCCTGGCTGGACTCAAATAACCTTTGTAGGTTCCCTCCTCAACCTGTTTCACTTGCTGCTTTGTCTGCCTGGAATGTTCTTCCTCCTTTACCTGCATGGTTCATTCATTCACTTCAGTGCTCTGCCAAGGTGTCAGCTCTCCAGAGGGGGCTTCTTCGGGCGCTCCTCTTCTCTCACAAATCCTTTACCCTGCTTTGTTTTCACAGCACTTTCAACTTCTGACATTATTGTATTTAGTTATTTACTTGTTCAATTATTTTTTGTTTCCCCCATTAAAAAGCAAGCTCCTTGAGAACAGGAAATTAATTTTATTTAGTGCCAGTGTCTGGCACATAGTAGGTGCTCAATAAGTATTTGCTGAATGAATTAAATCATGAATGAATGAATGAGCCAAATAAGAAAAGGAGGAGGGGATAGATGTTCCAGATAGGGGGACTGTCTGTCCAGAGGGCCTGCGGCCGGAAGGGTTTTCAGAACTGAAAGAGGCCCGTGGGATTGGAGTACAGACAGGGAGAGATAGTGTTAAAGAGAAAACCATAGGCCCAAAATGGTGTCACTTGTGCTAAGGCCAATGATAACAAACTTAGATTTTTAAAATATATATTTTTTACTTCAGAGAGGAAGGGAGAGGGAGAGAGAGAGAGAAACATCAATGATGAGAGAGAATCATTGATCAGCTGCCTCTTGCACGCCCCCTACTGGGGATCCAGCCCACAACCCAGGCATGTGCCCTGACTGGGAATCGAACCAGGACCTCTTGGTTCATATGTTGATGCTCAACCACTGAGCCACATCGGCTGGGCCAAACTTAGACTTAATACCTGACGTAACTGTAGTTTCAACCTCTCAAAAATTGTAATGTTGCCCTGGCTGGTTTGGCTCAGTGGATAGAGTGTTGACCTGCAGACTGAAGGGTCCCAGGTTTGATTCCAGTCAAGGGCACATGCCACGTTGCAGACTTGATCCCCCCGTGGGAGCGGTGGAGGGGGCAGCTGATCAATAATTCTCTCATCATTGATGTTTCTCTCTCTCCCTCTCCCTTCCTCTCTGAAATCAATAAAAATATATTTTTCTAAAAAATGTAATCTTACTGTGGAGAACAGTATGACGTTTCCTTAAAAAACTAAAAATGGAATTCCCATTTGACCCAGTGATCCCACTTCTAGGAATATATCCCAAGAAACTGGAAACACCAATCAGAAAGGATATATGCACCCCTATGTTCATAACAGCACAATTCACCATAGCTAAGATTTGGAAACAGCCTAAATGACCATCAGCAGATGAGTGGATTAGAAAACCATGGTACATCTACACAATGGAATCCTATGCTGCTATAAAAAAGAAGGAACTCCTACCATTTGCAACTGCATGGGGGACCTGCAGAGCATTATGCTAAGTGAAGTAAGTCAGTCAGAGAAAGATAAATATCACATGATCTCACTCATTTGCGGATTATAATGAACAACATAAACTGATGAACAAAAACAGATCCAGAGTCAGAGAAGCATCAATCAAAGATGCTCAAACCTCAGAGGGAAGGTAGGAGAGGGTGGGGGTAAGGGGAAGAGATTACTCAAAAGACTTGTATGCATGCATATAAACATAACCAATGGACAGAGACAGCAGGGGGGTGAGGGCATGTATGGGAGTGGGGTGGGGGGGGCAATGGGGGGTATGGACACATGTAATACCTTAATCAATAAAAAAATAAATTAAAAATGTAATCTTAATCAGTCTAGAATTTTCTGATCAAGCACCATTAAGGTAATATGTTACTTGTACTCCATCCTCCATAGAAAGAAGAAGCAACCTGCATGATAAAAATCCTTGCCATTTCCTCCCTCCGTCCCCAAAAGAAGATGTCCTAGTCTTAAAATAATCTTTACTTTTGTTACTAGCTCCCTTGTCTACCCTTCTTCCTATAAAAAAAGCCTTTCATTTTATACAACACCACTTGGAGTTGCTAGATGAGATGCTACCCAATTCATGAATTAAATAATAAAATCAATTAGATCTTCAGATTTACTCATTTGAATTTTGTTTGTTTAAAACATATTTTTATTAATTTCAGAGAGGAAGGGAGAGGGACATAGAGATAGAATCATCAATGAAGAGAGAGAATCATTGATTGACTGCCTCATACATGCCCCACTCTGGGAATAGAGGCCGCAACCCAGGCATTTGCCCTGACCGGAATCAAATCATTCATAGGTCGATGCTCAACCATGGAGCCACGCCGGCTGAGCTGTTTTTTAACTGTAATAATGAAGAAACGAGGCAGAGAGTTAAGCATGGACCAGACTATAGAAGACCTTGTAGGCTGTGTTACAAGATTTTGGCCTTTGTTCTAATGACAGATCAGCCACTAAAAGGTTTCAGGTGAATTGAGAACTATGTTTTTATACTAGTACAATCCCTCTAACTACTAGGTGGTAAATTGATGGTAATGGGGGCAGGAATGGATGCATGGGACCAGTAAGGTGACTGTTGAAGTCATTTAGGCAGAAATGACAGTAGTTTGCATTTGAATTCTGGTTGAAGAAGATAGACAAACATAATTTGGATGTAAAATTAACAGTCACTATATCCTATCCCTATAATCCAAGGTGGCAAGCTGTGCTAACTAGACCCCAAAAGACACAAGCTCAAACTTAGGACCTCTTCATTGGCACAGAAATGAGCCAACTAAGGTGTTCTTTTTTCCTCACATACATATATTCAAAAAACTCTGATGGAGCTTTTGCCATGCACTAGGCCTGTGCCAAGAGCTGCAGCAGATACAAAGATGATTAAGGTGCAGTAGGCCACTCACAGAAGTAACATTCTAATAAAAATAATATCCTTTGGCCTTACTATTTCCCTGCATTGCCAGCACTTACTCTCTCTTTGGTCCTAGTCTGCTTCATAGTATGTACATCTTTTTATCCCCTCTGCTTACCCCAAAGCCCAGCCGGAACTAGGTGCTCAATGCAAGTTTGAATGAACATGAATTTTTCTTCTTGAAAAATTTTATGCTAGCAGTCATAAAAGAGCCAGTTCTCCAAACTGAAGTTTTTGTCAAAGTTTACTGAGCTCATATCAAAATAATTTCAAGTGCCCAAGCCAAATAAAGAATAGCACACATATGTAACTCACAAGTCTATTATGACAATAAAATAAAATAAATTTAAGGGGATTTGCAAATATGAAAGGTGCTTTGTATGATAATCTCTGCATTTGCACTGCCCTCTTTACAATCATGTGCTGCAACGCATATATGAAGGCGGTCCCATTAGATTATAATGAAGCTGAAAATTTTCTATCGCCTAGTGATGTCATAATGTCATAGTATAACACATTACACAAATACCATTGTGTTACAATTGCCTACAGTATTCAGTACGGTAACATGCCATACAGAGTTGTAGCACATACTATAGGGGAATAGAATTTATGTCCCCAAAATATGTCTATTTTGCATGAGGATTATTTTAGGCAAGTTAATTTTAACAAACAAAATGGGAGAAACTGAAAATCAAGTAGAAGTTACCCTTTGTAAAAAAAATATTTACTGCATTGTAAGGGAAATCTACACTTGTAAGGGTATCTGCCTTGCTATACCAGGAGTATTCTATAGAAACTCTACCATGCTAAAGGCAAAGACTTAAGTCTGCATAACAACCTTACTCTTTTTTTACTGTGTTTTTCCTGATAACCTCCTATAACTCAGTCCTCCCACCCTCAACATCTTTTCAGCTGAAGATGGTGTTTAAGGTGGTGGCTTCAACCATTTTGGTGAATTATTCAACTGTTTTGGGTCTCTCCCAAGTATACTGGAGGTATACATGTTATTAAATTTTTGTTTGTTTTTATACTACTAATCTGTCTTTTATTACAGGGACTAGAAATTTGTGCACGGTGGGGCGGGGGGTGGGGGGCCTAAACCAGCAGTCCGACATTCCTCTCACAATCGGGGACCGCTGGCTCGTAACTGCTCACCTGCCTGCCTGATCGCCCCTAACTGCCCCCCTGCCTGCCTGATCGCCCCTAACTGCCCCCCACTACTGGCCTGGTCACCGCCAACTGCCCCCCTCCCCCAGCCTGGTCGCCCCACGCAGCCTGCTATTCGGTCATTTGGTTGTCCCTCACTAACCCCTCTTCCAGCCTGGTCACCCCACGCAGCCTGCTGTTTGGTCGTTACTATGAGGGTGTCCTGACCAATTTGCATATTACCCTTTTATTAGTATAGATGCCTCAGTCAAGAACCCAGAAAGGTAAAGGGAAAATTATTTTTTCTCCCCTACAGAGCAATAGGCTATACCAGTGGTTCCCAACATGGGGCACACACCTCACGGGGTGGGGGTGGGGGGGGCAATTTGATTTTTAAGGTGGACAATTCAAAAATGAGTTATTAACAGTGAATTTTTGGCATTTCTTATGGTCTAAGGGCCTCATGTGCAGTATATAAATATATATTGTGACATTTATGCATTTCAGTTCTCTATTATATGTTTTGAAACTTTGCTATTTTTTCATATTTCATATTATTACTATTTTTAACAATTTCTTGTAATTTCTTCCTCAGTACTTCAACTGTCCTTTCATTCTTTTATTTTCTTTTTCATGGATGCCATGTTCTTTTGAAGCTTATTTAGACCAAGTTAATGGCCTTTTAGGCTTCCTCCACATGAACAGGAGTTCACTTTTTGAATAATAAGAATTATATGTCACAGGGGGGCATCAGAACTTTAGAGGTGCTTAGGTGGGGCATGGCCAAAAGAAGCTTGGGAACCACTGGGCTATACCATATAGCCTAGGTGTGTATTAGACTATACCATCTAGATTTGTGTAAGTGCACTCTGATGTTCAAACAAGAAAATTGCCTAACAATGCATTTCTCAGAATGTATCTCCATCATAAAGCTGGGATGGTTGTACTAGTGTTGGCTTTATTTCATGTTTATTTAACAAATATTTATTGAACATTGATCTTGTGTTAGTGTTAGTGGGGAAACCGCACCAGAATGTTACTGACAATTGGACCTGGGTTCAGCAACCTTGGTGCTTGAGTTCCAGTAAGAAAGAATTCAGAGGCAAGACTCAAGTACAAGTAAAAGTTTATTTAGAAAGTCACAGAGGTAGAAAAAGAGCCACCTGGGCTTCATGGGCTTAAGGAACAAGTTACAGAGGCAAAAGAAGAACCCTGGGAACTTAGGAGAAAGAAAGCAAGGATAATGCTCCTTGTGGAAGGGGAGGGGGAGAGGCGGGTGCACTCAAGGGCAGGGGAGGGGAAGCAAAGGGAGATGGGAAAGTAGAACACTCTGAGTCCTTTGTCTAAAGGGGATTTATCCATTTCCCAAAGACAGGGATTTTAGGGGACATCTCAGGGGAGGATCTGAACAGAATTTTATCAGCTTTCTAGATGTGTACTCTCTCCTCATGGTCTCCACTGATTAGTAGTGCCAGGGCAGGGGGTCATTAGTCATCACAGCTGGTCCTGATGCCAGCCTTGGCATCACCCTGCCTGGCCTTGCTGGAGTTATTTTGGGGGGCCTGGAACTGAAACATAGCTGAGGCCTAGATGTTATCTCAGGGCTTAATGCTCAAGTGAGTCATATGATGCTATTCTCCCACCCCCTTGTTTTTCCTCTTGGGGGAGGAGAGGGTCTACCACATGACTCCTGACATGCCAGCGGAGGAAAGATCTGGGGAGTCTGACCAGACATGCTAGGGGAGGGAAGGTCACCCTGGGGGACAAGGTCCCACCCCAGTTTTGCCCATTCTACCCAACTTTTTGTACCTGGCCTATTGTTTCTATTCTACTCATGCCTGTCTAATTGCCTAGGAGCTGGAGATGCAAGGATAAACAAGATTTAGTTCCTTCCTTCATAGAACTTACATTCTAATGAGCACTGTGGGTCAAAGTTGTTTTAAAAATTAAATCAAGTAAATTTTTAAAAATATGTTTTCATTGATTTTAGAGAGAGAGAGGAGGAAGAGGGATAGAGAGATAGAAATATCAATCAATCGGCGGCCTCCGGTAGGCCCCTACTGGGGATTGAGCACACAACCGAGGCATGCGCTCTGACCTGGGATCGAACTGTGACCTCCTGGTTCATAGGCTGATGATCAGCCACTGAGCCACACCAGCCTGGCTTAACTGAGTAAATTTGAAGATCAAATTGGCTTTATTCAATGATTCACTGGGGCAGCATCCCATGTAGCAACAAGGATGCTTCTAAGGGGTTGTATGAAATGGAGCTATTAACAAGAGAAGAAAATTATGTTTTTTAGACAAGGACTTCTTTTAGGGAGAGGGGAATGGCAAGGGTTTTTATCATGCAGATTGCCTTTTCATTCTTGGGTAAGGGTGGGTGGGTAAGGGGGGAGACATGATTTACCTTATTTGTGCTTGACCAGAAAATTCCAGACTTGATTAAGATTACATTTCTGGGAGAGGTTGAAATTGCAATTAAATTGGGTATTAAATCTAGGTTTGATATGGCTTTTACACTGAGTGATACTATTTTGGGCCCGTGGTTTTCTCTTTAAAAAGGTAAAACGAATATTGAAAGTCATTACCTACCCAGTCCCATCACTGCATAGAATAGATGCTGGAGCAGCCAGCAGTGATAGGTCCTCCCTTCCCCCAACTGATGGACAGAGAATGACGTAAACTCCACCTGCAGCCCGAACATTCCTGAACACCTAACCAGGCACCTTATATGGGCTGTACATTGAACCACCAATCAGCACCTGCCAAATACCTTAAGCCCCCCTCCCCATTCCTAAGTCCCTAATTATGTGCCTTATCTGAAACCACCAATCAGCGTGTGCCGAGTACCCTAAGCCCCATCCCTTCCCTTTCCTCCCCTCAAAAGGCACCTTCACCCCAGCACATGTGCTCTTTTCCATCTGAAAGATAGCCCGGAAGGGGTCTTCTCCTCTAATAAAGCCTGTGTCTTGGTCGCCGGCCCTCTGTCTCATCTTTCAAGCAGCATTTCATTTTGTTTTGCTTTTTTGCTCCTTATTGCCAAGCTCCTCATTGCCCTTCACCCCACACAGCAGTCCTTTCCCCTCGGGGGAATATTATATAAGTAATATTTAAAATATTGGACCCTTTCTGCAAGTAATGGCAACAGCTTTTCTTATAGTCTCTGGGTGTATGGATAACAGATCCAGTTTATGCCCTCTTCTATTGTAAGAGTAGTAGAGATCCTGGTAATTCTTTTAGATATATATTTTTTATTGATTTTAGAGAGGAAGGGAGAGGGAGGGATAGGAATATCAACAATGAGAGGGAACCATTGATTGGCTGCCTCCTGCACGCCCCCTACTGGGATTGAGCCCACAACCCAGGCATGTGCCCTTGACTGGAATCAAACCCAGGACCGTTCAGTCTTCAGGCCGACACTCTATCCACTGAGCCAAACCAGCTGGGGCTGTTAATTCTATTTTTCTTCCAGGCACTGAAAAACACAGCTCCCAGGGTCCCAGGTTTCTGGGAGGGTCCTATAGCTCATCTTAGGGTGGAGGGTGAGACAGGTAGGGTTAGAATGGTCCCTAAAATTGTATGATCCATGCCCGGTTCTCACCTTCCTCTTTGTGCTATTTGGAGGAAGGCATATGCAGGGCACCCAGGAAGGCCATGAGTGGCATTGTAACCAGCCCGCTAGGTGTGGGATTGACTGTGGGACCACTCGGAGGGAAAGAATTACTGACGCCATGGGTCCGCCCACTGTGCGGAGAGGAAGGGGCGGGGTTCCACTCAGTCGGCGTGGGGCGGGCTTGGCGTTGCTAAGTGAAGCGATTGGTTCTGCGTAAGGGATGGGGCCCTTTTCCGCTGAACGCCGGAAGTGGTTCTCCCCTCCTGCCAGTGGGTCATGGAGTTGGTGGCACAGTAACGTCTGAGGTGTGAGGATTGCGGGGCCGGCGGCCATGGAGGCCGTGCTAAACGAGCTGGTGTCTGTGGACGACCTGCTGGTGAGGCCTGGCCCAGAGGGAGGGAGAGGAAAGGTTCGGTCGGGCGGGTCCTGAGAAGAATCGGATAGGGGCCAAACCCTTTTCTCATCATCAGCTTTCCCTAGTCACGCTGAACTACTACTCCCGGCAGCCTTTGCAGCGTTCGTCTCCTGCCGAGATGTTCCACTTTGCCCCAGAGACTAATGGGAGTTGTAGTTTCCTACGCCACCACGACTCAGACTCAAGGCCTGGAGTCTGGCTTGGAAAAACTGATGGGTTCTGGGTGCGTGCAACAGTTAGGAGGTCAGAGTCCTAACCTGTTTTAGAGTGCTCCCTCAGTGGCGACCCCCATAAAGTTTCATATATTACTCATTGTATCCGGCACGGTGCTAAGTACATCGCAGGCGATATCTCAATCTTTGAGTTATGAGACGTAGTCAGCATCTTGTTCCCGTTTTGCAGATAAGAAAAAGTCCGGACTCGGCAAGGTGGGACGGCATGGGGGAAGCAGTCTCCGACAGGGACTGTGTGGGCAGTTGAGCAGTTCTCTTGTTGAACAGCATGTTTACTGTTTAGCCACTCGGGGTCAGTTGCTCCGGGAGCGGTGCCTGGAACCACCACCAGGTGGCATCTCCACTCAGTACCAGTAGGGGGAGGGAACAGGAATGGGGTTGGGGTGGGGTGGATGCGGGGGTGGGAGACTGTCCAGAGACATGCCGCCCAAAAGAAACTGAAAGCCTGGGGTCCCAGAGATGGAGATAGAACTTGTGGAGCCAGGTCTGAAGACCCGTAAGGGAAATATGGCAGAGACTGGGAAAGATGGAGTGTAACTGGGAAATGGACACAGGGTCCTGATAGAGAAGTGGCTTGCCTTCTTCATTTCTAAATGACTCCTCTCCTCTCCTATGGCAGAAGTTTGAAAAGAAATTTCAGTCTGAGAAGGCAGCAGGCTCGGTGTCCAAGAGCACACAGTTTGAGTATGCCTGGTGCTTGGTGCGAAGCAAGTACAACGATGACATCCGTAAAGGCATTGCACTGCTGGAGGGTGAGGTGCCAGGCTACCCTACTCCCCTTCCCAACTGCAATCAGGGTCTGCCCTTCTCTCCTGCCATTGGTCATTCCCTCCCTCCATCTGAAGTGATGGGATTCTTTTTCAACATGGGACCTGGTATTACAGACACCTAACAGTTATTTTACCGTAAACTCACTGTAACAAAGGACTATACACATTAGCCTGGCTTCCAGTGTACTTTGGGCTAATTACCAACTCATTGTTTTGCCAAACAGACCATGTCAGTTTCCACAGGACTTTGGTGATCTGCTAATCTAACCATAAAGAAAGTGATTTGTCTGAAATCCTACAGCTATTAATGGCTTAATTAGGACTAGAGTCTCCTGTCTCCTGTGTCTCAGTCCTGTGCTCTTTGCTCCTCACCATGTCACTTATTCAGCAGCTGTTGAAACCTTTTGTGAGGGTGGCATGGAAGAGTTGCAGAAGACAGTCCCAAAAACCTGTGAGCAAATGATGCTTTTTTGACTGGACTCCTACTTCCCATTGTTTTGGGATGGGTCACCATTTGTCAGAAGCCACAATATTTGACCTTTACATTTCTTTGACCCCCCTCTGTCTAGGTCAAGTAATCCTATATAATAAAAGCCTAGGTGGTGTCACGCGATGTTGTCACAGATGGCCGCCACAAGATGGTTACCACAAGATGTCCAGCTGGGGAGGGCAGTTGAGGGTGACCAGGGCCTGCAGGGAAGGGCAGCAGGGGGCGACCAGGCCTGCAGGGGAGGGCAGCTGGGGGTGACCAGGCTGACAGGGGAGGGAGTTAGGGGCCACCAGGCTAGCAGGCAGAGGTGGTTAGGAGCTATCAGGCAGGCAGACAGAGGCAGTTAAGGGTGATCAGGCAGGCAGAGGCAGTTAGGAGCATCGGGCAGGTAGGCAAGTGAGTGGTTAGGAGCCAGTAGTCCTGGCTTGCCAGTTTAGGCCTGATCCTGGCATTTGGACCTCCCCCAAGGGGTCCCAGATTGGAGAGGGTGCAGGCTGGGCTGAGGGACACCCCATCCCATCCCACCCCCCATGTACGAATTTTGTGCACTGGGCCTCTAGTTGTAAATAAGAAAACAATCAGTGTACTAGCAAAGAATGCCTATTGTAAATTATTAAAATTATTAGTGCAAATAATATCACCTTACATTTGTCTGATTTGCCAATTCAGATTACTTTAAGGTTTCCTCTACAACAGAACACAGCTGTAGAAGAAGTGGTCTCTAAGGGTTGCCAGTCTAGTTGAGGAGGTAGTACAGACACTTGGGAAGATTTATCAATACCCACAAAACTATTGAGCAACAAATTCTAGTGCTTAAGAGTACAATGGAACATATAAGCCTCTGGGATGTCACTGAATTAAGCGTCAGGTGGTGGTCTTCAGAAAAGGCTAATTGAAGGTGAGTTTTCAGCTGATTTTTTAAAAGGGGTTAGGGAGTACAAACTTGTTTTTAACACTTGTTTGGGCAATTAGAAACTGTAGTTGAATCACAACAGATGTCAAAACTGAGTAGAGATGCCTCTTGGCTTTTCCAGTGCCTTGATTTCCTTTCAGTTTACTTGGATGAACCAGGATTGACTGTAGTGTTGGTACCAGAATGTTGATCACTAGGGTGTTTGGGCAGCCTGGGTTCATGCTGTCCATAGGTCTGACTAGAAACCAAATGTGACTTCCCAGGATTATATAGCAATTCAGAGAGTAGAAAGGGTCTCAGACACAAGTACTAGGAAAAGAGAGAAGTGGTTTTCATCCTTTCCTCTTTCCTCCTCCCCAGAGCTGTTGCTCAAAGGGAGCAAAGAGGAGCAGCGGGATTATGTCTTCTACCTGGCTGTGGGGAACTACCGGCTCAAGGTAAGGCAGAGAGCTCCCTTCCCACTCCAACCTACTTGGATGGGCCATAGTACCCTCTCCTTTTTCTCCAAGGTAGAACCTAAAGAGGGCAGTAGGCAGGGGGTCGTATCATGTACAGAGGTGCCAGGTGACAGCAGGTCAGGATGCTGAGGGAAGGTGAGAGACAGAGGATCAGGGTGCCGAGGGTGTGGGGAAAAGGTGACGTAAGGATTGGGGTGCAGCCCCGGGCCTGGGATTGTTATCTACCCTAGCTTATCATCCCCACACAGTTGGGGTTGTTTGTGGACTCTACTCCATTGGGTGGGGCTGTTGTGAGGGAAGGGGGTGGAGGTAGAGGGAGGAGCCCCCAGGGCAAGTGAAGGGAAGGCCCCTCTGATGGGCAGGAATGCTGAAATACTGAGGGGGTGTGTGTGTGTGTGTGTGTTCCGAGTGTAGGAATATGAAAAGGCCCTAAAGTATGTGCGAGGGCTGCTGCAGACAGAACCCCAGAACAACCAGGCCAAAGAACTGGAACGGCTCATTGACAAGGCCATGAAGAAAGGTGAATGCCTTTCCCTCTGTCTTTCTCCACTCCCCACTCTCCTATCTCCCTGGCCCCCATCATCCCTAGGTCCTTCTTAACTATTAGTGTAGTCCTCTTTCTCTCTCCCCACCCCATGCCTGGGCCCTCTGATCTCCCTTTAAATGACTCCCCCTCCCAGCAATTCCTCCTTAAAACCTCAGAAGCCTTCTTTGTACAACCCTTGGAGTCACTCACCCCATGCATCCAGGTGGAGAGGCACAACTGTTGAGGAGCAGCGGGCAGGAAGAAGACAGTAGCCAGGGTCCTAGTGGGCTGGGGCTCAACTCCTGACAATTTCCCTTTTCTTCTCCCCAGATGGACTGGTGGGCATGGCCATTGTTGGAGGCATGGCCCTGGGTGTGGCGGGACTGGCTGGACTCATCGGATTTGCTGTATCCAAGTCCAAATCCTGAATGAGACTGCACCTCTGCCCAGGGATACATGGGAGCCCATGGAGAACACTCAGAGAGAGGCCCATCCATTCTTGCTGTGTCCCTTTCTTCTCCTGCACCCTGTCACTGTCCTCTATGGCCTCAGCCTCCTCCCCCTGAGATCTGTCCTCTAGCCCCAGATCGTGTGCTTTAGGATGAGTGTAAATAAAATTGGGCTTTGACTTGCGAACCTCTGTGTCTGTGTTGAGGAAGGGGCAGGTTCCCTTGGGCCCAGAAGTTGGGGTAACACATGCTCCTTTCCTGCTCTGTGTTCTGTTACCTCCATGCTGGTATGGGGTTCTCCTTTGTTTGCAGAGCTGCCCAGATCCCACGCCCTTCCTCCCTCAACCCCACCAAAAGCCACGTGGCCTCTGCACAGCCCCAGGATCCTGAGAGAAAGTGACAGGAGGTGGGACAGGTTTGGATTTATGTCTCCTGTCTCCTCTGACCCACTCAGCTGCCTTTTAGCACGTGGAGTTTTCCACACCAGGGGGCCCCCCCACTCAGTTTCCTCCAAAACCTCCGCCCTTCCCCTCCCTTTGTCTTCCTGCTTCCTCCCCTTCCTCCTACCCTAGCCTCCTTAGGAGAGGGGGTGATGTTGGGGGCAGGGAAGGAGATGGTGGGGAGGAAACAGGCATTTGGCATGGAGTTGGCAGGAGTTTTAAAAGCGGTTAGGAACCCAGGACACCCCAGTTGTAGCCTCCGAGTGGAAGGTGGAGACCCAGTCCCCACCCAGCCTGCTTTGCCCCACACCCACCTTGTGCCAGGCTCAGCTTGGGCCTGTCTTGCTTCACTGCATACCTCTCATTCCACAGCCAAGCCAACCCAGCTGGGGGATCGATTGGGTAGGAGGCTCCTGAGGGGAGCACAGAGGAGCCTGACACGGGAAGGAGGGGAATGGGAGTTTACACTTTGGTTCAGCGATGTGCTGTGTGATTGCCTGGGTGTGGGATCAGCCCCGTGGAGACTAAGCCCCAGCACACTTGCCAGAAGAGAACCAGGGCTGTCCTGCTGTGGCCTTGAAGCAGGAAATGAGACCGGCTACACCAGGACAGGTGCTTAGCTTGGGGTGGGAACCCAGAGGTTTCTAATCCATCATAATTAACAGAGCTGGTGACAGTTCTGGTAACAATGAGGTGCTTAGATTAGCCATGGGATCGCCTAAGCCTGAGATTCATCCTCCCTCTGGGACCCTTGGCAGCAATATCAAGCTTGTTGCTGAGGGTCAAAGACCAACCCACCAAATGGGGGAAAGCAACCCCTGATGGCTTCACCCTGGGTCTGCAGCACCGAAACCCAGGACAGTCAAGTATCGAGTAATTCATACGTGTGGGGAGCTTTGATCTGGTCACAATTCTTATTACAACCTATGAGATGAGGTGGAGGAGCTTTAGTTCACAGAAGTAGAAATGAAATCATGGGGCTCCAGCTTTATTCTGTGTCTGCTTTGAATCTAGGTTGGTTGGACTCCAGAGCCATTGGTTTCCCCCACAGACCCCGTTCCCTTCTTCAACCTTAATCTTCCTGGAAGACTCAATGCCCCAACACTTAGGTCTTTCAGTTTCCTGAATTGTTCTCACCAACACCAAGAGGTAGTGCCTCTGCTCCCTGTTCCTTCCCTATTGAAGGCTGCCGTGCTTGTCCGTGGTCATACTCTGTCTCTGTCTCTTCTTGTCCCTCTTATTCCATTCTCTGGCCTCTGATGAAAGCTGAGTCAGAGACACGCTTCCCCTTGGCTCCCAATGCCTCCCATGGGGGCCCCTCCTTGGCTGCATCCGTTAGTCACTCCCCGGTAAGTCCCCCCCCACACACACACACACACCCTGTGGGGCGGGGAACCCAGGGCAGCCAGAGGCAGTGGACTTTTGGCCCGTTTCGTTTATTCCTTACATCTCATCAACATCTGCCACGGGCTCTTGGCTCATTCCTCTGACTGCTGACCTGCAGGGAAGCAGAAACCCAGAAAGAGAGAAGGAAGGCAGACACCTGGAGATAGACCTGAGGCCGAGGCTGCCGCTGGTGTTCCGCCCTTCCCCACTCTCTCTTCCCACCCTGCCCTAACACCTCTCCCTAGCCAACGCCCCTCAAAGTCCCCAGGGGCTCAGCCCTTCTCCCCCTGGGGCCGCAGGTGCCCCTCAGGGCCTGCGTCCCACCATGTCAGTGGCTGTGGAGACCTTTGGCTTCTTCATGGCAGCTGTGGGGCTGCTGATGCTGGGTGTGACTTTGCCAAACAGCTACTGGAGAGTGTCCACTGTGCATGGGAATGTCATCACTACCAACACCATCTTCGAGAACCTCTGGTACAGCTGCGCAACCGACTCCTTGGGAGTCCACAACTGCTGGGAGTTCCCGTCCATGCTGGCCCTCTCCGGTACAAGGTGGAGGGTGAAGGGAGCAGAGGGAGGGTGGGAGGTTGGAGAGAGCTCCGGGAGTTTGGGTGCTGCCTGGGTCTGGACTTGGGTGCCATACAGATGAGAGAGGCCTGACTAAGCTCAGAGAATGGCTCCTGCAGAAGGGAGTGCTGGAGGTAGCCTCCTGTCTAGAACTGCAGCGGTGACCCGGTCACACGTGGCCCCCTGCCCTCATGTGCCGCTCTGTCTCAGTGGTTACAAGTGCAGGCACCAGGATTAGACAGGCCAGTGCCAGCTATGTCGTAGCTCTGTGCCTTGCGCAGGTGGTAAAATGAGCTTTATTTGACCTATCTGTAAAATCAGGATCATAATAGTCGTGGGGACTTAATGAAATAAAAGGTGAAAAATGTTAACATGATTTTAGCATCTATATGCACTCAAACAATTTTAGCATTGTAGTGTTGGAGTTTGGGGGTGAAGAGGAGGCCCCATCTTGGATTCTTGGGAGTTGAGACAATCTTAGTAGCCTCACCAGGCTTCCACTGAGACACCAATGCTGTGGCGAACTCTAAAGGACTGTTTTAGAGAGTCTTGACTGCAGGGGTCCTCAAACTACGGCTTGTGGGCCACATGCGGCCCGCTGAGGACATTTATCCGGCCCGCTGGGTGCCGCTGCCTGTCCTGCTTAGCAGCCGATCGTCCCGGGCCCACAGTGCGCATAGGAATTTGTTCATAGTTGTTGTTTTTTAACTATAGTCCGGCCCTCCAACGGTCTGAGGGACCGTGAACTGGCCCCCTGTTTAAAAAGTTTGAGGACCCCTGGGTGTCTAATGTCAGCAGGTGAGAGGGTGTGCAAGTGTGTTCAGGGTTCCTGGGGGCGTATTTTTCAGTTCTTGGTGAGCGGGAGCCTACAGCTCTTTTGGCTGAGAAAGATTCCCCCTGGTAGCTGTAGCATCTTCCTGCTTCCTGCTTATCCTATGAGTAGCCCCCGCATTATTCCCTAGGGGAGTCTCCCTTCAGTCAGCCCCATACCAAAAACCAAGAGGGGATAACCAGGAACCCTCTGCGGTGCCACTCCCGCAGCCTCACTGGGTTCTCCTGGAGCCTTCTCACTCTTGTAGGTCCCCTTCTGCAAGTGCTGGAGGTAGGGGAAGGAACAGAGGCCAACACTGGGCTAGAGCAGGGCTACACGAAATCCCCCAGGACTGTCAAAGATGCTCTGAGCAGTTAGGGGGTCCAGGTGGGTCTCTTGTGTCCCCACTATTCCCAGAATCTCCCAGAGCAGTTGCAGAGGCTTCATCCTTTCATCACTTTCTCTAGGACTTAACAAGGCAAGTGCTCCCCATCCCCCCGAAAAAAACAAACAACAACTATGAACGCTCGTATGAACTGGGCTCGAAGCCCAGAATGCTGAGTGGCCAGATGGGACACGGGAGGCAGCCAGCTCAGCAGCCCTGGTCATCCCACCTCACATACATCCCAGCCACACCATGAGGAAGGGCCTTTGCTGTGAGCCTGCCCTTGAACTGCTGCTCTTGACCTGAGAGAGAGCATGAGTACGCATGAAAGATGAAGAGGCAAGAGCGGGCTTGGGGGAAGGGCAGAGTGCAGCTGCCCAGTGCTAGGGGCATCTTGGTTTCGGGTGTGGTGCTGGGTACTTCACGTGCACCATTTTAGGGCTGTTTACAATAGTTCTGCTATTGGGGTGTTAGTAACCTATTTTTAGAGAACCAGGGAAACTGCAGGGATAAGCATTAACGCACCCCAAATCACACAGGTTGGAATCCTGACTTGTGTTTGAGTTCAGAGCTGGCTGACTTCCAAAGCTGGTTCTAGTCCTGAGGGGGGTCCTGTCATTTAGTCATCCCCAAGCTGTGCACCCCTAGCCTCCAGCCTTCCAGCCCATGCTCTCACAGGTCCTTTAATAACCTACCCTTTGTCTACCAGAGCTGGTCTGCCTAGGTGGAGGTGGGTAGATGGATGGGTGGGCGGGAATAGGATATGGGGTAGGTGAAGAGGGCGGGAACTCCAGAGGGAATGCTGGGAAAAAATGCTCCCAGAGAACTTTGTCCCTCCTCCCTACCCCCCAGCTCCATGCCACTAAACATCCTCTTGGCAGGGATCCAGCCTTTCCCCTTCAGCACTGATGGCACTGCCCCACCTGGGAAAGGAGTGCAAGGTCCTTGGGTGCTTGGCAACTATCAAAGTCAGGGGAGGGGGAAGGGGGAGCCTGGAAGGAAGCCAGCCATTTCCTTCAGCTTTGAGAAAGGGGAAACCGAGGCACTGAAAGCACATGTGCAAAACTGACTTGGATTGGTCCTGGGCCCAGGAATCCCACCTCCCAGATTAGAAACTGCCCTGGACCCAGCGACCCATAGGCCACTGCTGCCCCCTACTGATCACTCAAGGAAGAAGATCAGGTCAGGATGTCTGGCACAGTGCTAGGTACTAAGTGGGACCTGGAGAGAGGCAGGTGTGGGGAAGGGGCTGGGGTTATCCAGGTGTGGTTTCTACTATGCACAGCAGAGATTGGTGGTGATGTAGCAGAACAGTGGTTCTCAACTAGGCGATTTTGCCCCCCAGGGGTCATTTGACAGTCTACAAATTTCATTGTCCCCCTTGAGAAGACTACTGACATCTAGTGGTGGACGCTAAGGATGCTGCTAAACATTCTATAATGTGCAGGATGGCCCCCAGAACAAAGTATTATCCAGCCAAGTCAGTAGTGCCCAGGAGAAGCCCTATACGGAGGTATAGGTGCAGATTTGGGGGAAGTGCACTGGGGCAGGTGGCAGGGCAGGAGCAGCTGAGACTCCTTGGGACTGAGGTGAGCTCCTGGGAAGGAGGGGTGTTTGACCCCTCAGCCTGTAGGCTGGATGGACCCAAAAGGGAAGAAGAGGATTTAAGGACTTCTAGGAACTGAGGCCTGAGCATGGGCTGTAAGGGGCTGGCTGTCACTGAGGGGAGAGGAGATGGAGGGGCAAGCAGCTGGCTCAGGGACCCATGCTGTAACCCACCTCCCCAGGATACATCCAGGCCTGCCGGGCACTCATGATCACCGCCATCCTCCTGGGCTTCCTGGGCCTCTTCTTGGGCATGGTGGGACTGCGCTGCACAAACATTGGGAGCATGGTGCTCTCCAGGAAAGCCAAGCTGGCGGCCACTGCCGGGGCCCTATACATACTGGCTGGTAATTGAGGGAAGGTGATGGTGGGCCCTGCGCTGTGGTGGGGGGTTGGGAGTAGCCCTTGGCAACAGACCCCAGGGGCCTCTGTCTTCTCCAGCTCCCACTCCTTCCCCTTTGCATTGATACCTGCCCTCCCAGGCTAAGCTCTTCCCTCTCTCCTTGCTCACCTCAGCTTCACCTGCACTCACCAAATCCCTTGGCTACAAATCAGTCCATTAGCAATGTTTCTTGAGCCCCCACAGCTAACTGAGGGGAGGGGAAGTGAAGAGAGAAGCCAGAGATGATTGAGGTTGTCAATCTGTGCCTGAGAAGTTGACAATAATAGGAATGAAAGGAACTGTGGCTTTGGGAGAAAGGAATGAATTTGCCCAGCCTATGAAACACAGGGGATGCATGTACTTCTGAAGCTTCGGAAAGCTATTAGAATGTAGATGTGAGCATCTCTACATCCTAGGAGAGAGCACAGGTGAGCAGATGGGATGAAAAGGAAACAGGAAAAGGATGAACTCAGCATCCGTCCCCCCCCTCCCCCCCACAAGGTGTGGTGTGGGAGAGATTCCAAAGGGGAAAGTGAGGGTCTGCTCTCCCAAGCTTTCAGCCTGGCTGGGAAGATCAGAGTCAGGGTATGTGTGTGTACACACACACACACACACAGGGCACAGAAACAATACCGCATGACTGGGCTATCCCTTTTCAGTTTGTAAAGCATACCTACACACATCATTTCATAAGCCTGTGAGGTAAGGAGGGTCTCGTCTGTCCTCCAGATGTGGAAATGGGCTCAGAAAGGTCAGGGGACTTACTGCAAGACAAGCCCCTAGTGAGTGGCAAGGCTGGTCCTGTAATCCAGGGATCTCACTGGCTTCAGGCTTTCACTGAGTGGCAAAGGCACGTCACGGGCTGAGGGCTTTGGGAGGCCAAAGGACACAAGTGTCAGGACAGACAGGGCTAGCTAGATAAGATTGCTTACAGCAGCTGGGCTTTCTAAGAAGGATAGGGCACAGTCCCAAGTGAGGACACTAAATGATCAAGGTGCTAGAGGGCAGGAATGAACAAAGCTGGCCAGGGATGAAGAGGGGACAAGGGCTGGCTGAGGAGCAGAGTATGGTTTGGGTCTTGGGTTCTGGCTAGATGGAGAAGTTCACAATTGGCCCTAGAATGGTCATGAGCTGGGGAAAGGGAAGAAAGGGAGGGAATGAAATTTGCTCTTGGACTTGATAACCCCACAGCCTACTCTCTAGCCTGCTCCTGCCTAGCCCTCCCCCTAAGTTCCCTAGGGGCCTAGGGCTCCAGTGCAGTTCTCTCTCTGCCCTAGGTTGCTGTGGGATGGTGGCCATCACCTGGTACGCCTCCAACATCACCCGGGACTTCTTTGACCCCTTGTATCCAGGAACCAAGTGAGTGTGGGAGCCCCATCCTCAGGGGTGGAACTCAGGCATGTCCCTGAGCTAGCACTGCCCTGCGTTGTTTTGTCCCCAGGTATGAGCTGGGCCCCGCACTCTACCTGGGCTGGAGCGCCTCCCTGTTGACCATCCTGGGCGGTGTTTGCCTCTGCTCCAACTGCTGCTGTGCTCCCGAAGAGGACCACACCACCAGGTAAGGGAGGGTGAGCTGCTCGGGTGGGGGTAGTGGGGAACAGCGAGGGTTGCACCTCCTTCTGACCCAGCCCCTCCCTTGCCAGGACCCGGCTGCCCTACAAGGCCTCCACAGTGCAGTCTGCTGGCCCCGCTGCCCACGTGCGACCTGCAGCAGCCTTGTATGAAGACGACATCAGCTTCGGCAAATACGGGAAAAACGCTTATGTGTAGGAGGCCTGGCCTGTGGATCCTATTCCCTTCCCACTGCCCACAGTGGAAAGGGGTCCCTGGAGCCCTGGACAGCAGGCACAGGCCCCTGCTTGGTATTACCACCTCAGAGGCAAGCCATGCCCCAGGGCCAAGCCACTCCCAAGACCCACCTTGGGCCTGGAAGCCACACGTAGCTCAGGCTCCTCTCTTTAGTAGGAGCTCTGCCCTGGCTACGCTTCCCTCCTCTGGCCAAGAAGCTGCCTCCTGAGGACTCACTTCGGACTCCTGAGACTGCACCTGACCCCTCTCTATCCTCTGAGTGGGGGGTCTGAGAGATTAGGCCGACGGGGATGCCCCCCGAGTGCTTGCATTCTGTATAAATACATGCTTAGATAAATTTGTATTGTGAACTGTTCAGGGGCTGAGGGTGTCATGAAGCAACTGGCCCAGCAAGAGTTGACTGGGGCAGCACCCACAGTCATCTCAGTTCTCAGACACCAGACTGTCACCTGTACCCCACTCCATCACCTTTGGACTATCTAATCCAGCAAAACGAAGGCAGGGTTGCAAGTGATTTCAAAAGTGTGGCACTCTTTTATTTTTTTGGTTAATCCTCACTCGAGGATATTTTTCCCATTGATTTTTTTTTTCTTTTGCAAGAGTGCAAGAGAGGGGGAGAAAAACATCGATGTGAGAGAGAGACATCAATTGGTTGTCTCCCGCATGCACACTGACTGGGGTTGGGGATCAGGTCTGCAACTGAGGTGCAGGCCCTTGACAGGAATCGAACCAGAGACTCTTCAGTCTGTAGGCCGACGCTCTAACCCCTTGCCACACCAGCCAGGGCAAGAGTGTGGCACTCTTATAATTACTGATCAGAGTCATCAGGGAGCAGATCAGGAGACCAAGCTCTAGGAAACTGGTCAGCCTGAGATAACAAGTCACTCGTTTACTCTCAACCTTTCTTCACAGCTGTACAGGATACAGATGGTCTAGAGCAGTTTCTTTACCCGGGCCTGAGAGTGGATATCAGAAGCTGACCAGCCCTTTGAAATTGTGTCAAATCAAGGATCTGGTGCAGGCACATCTTTCTGGGAACGTTCAATAACTTCCAGAAAAGGCTCTGAACATCTGTTCACTGTCTTGCTTATCAGTGGCACGTGTATGACTCCGTGGTGTCCAGTTCAGACAGCACTGGGTCATGGGCAGGCTTGGCACAGGGTACTGAACAGCCTTGGTACCCACTTAAGACTGGAAAATGAGGCAATGAGAAAGAAGCCGGGCATCTAGTGAAAGGGCCTTAACCTGGTGCCTTCCCTTGTAGCACTGACTACAGTGACCAGTCACTGGGGAGGTGGCCTGATCTCAGCCTTTTCCCGTTTCCTTTTCATCCCATCTGCTCACCTGTGCTCTCTCCTAGGATGTAGAGATGCTCACATCTACATTCTAACAGTTTTCCAGAGCTTCAGAAGTACATGCACCCCGTTTCACAGGCAGGGCAAATTCATTCCTTTCTCCCAAAGCCACAGTTCCTTTCATTCCTATTTTGTCAACTTCTCAGTCACAGATTGACAACCTCAATCATCTCTGGCTTCTCCCTTCACTTCCCCTCCCCTCAGCTGCCAAATCCCATCAGTTTTCCCTCCAGTGTCTTTACATCCACCTACTTCTCTCCCTTCACTGTCTGGTCCTGGTCAGGCCCTCATTCTCCCTTGCCCAGACTGGTCATAGGGTTTCCCTAATTGAGGTGGTTTTTATTTAATGTTTTTATTGATTTTAGAGAGAGAAAGGGAAAGTGAGAAACATCGATGAGAGAGGATCATTGATTGGCTGCCTCCTGCAGGGAATCTCACTCACAACCTGACCAGGAATCAAACCAGTGACCTTCTGGTGCATGTGTCAATGCTCAACCACTGAACCACACCAGCCGGGCCTGGAACATCATTGTCCTGCCTGGAAGTTCCCTGATGGCTCAGAAAAATGAAAAAGGACAATTAAGACCTGGACACACTGCCTGGCCCTAGCCCATCTTTTTATCCCCACTTCTTATCCCTCTGTACAATTATGCTCTTCTAGCAAGCTGGACTGTTCCACTGGCCTTGGACACACATTTGCATCAAGGCTTCCCTTCGCCCAGAAACACTGGTGTTTTTTGAGTCCACAAAAAACTGTATATCTTACCCACTTCAGACTCTGCTTTTGGACAGTCCCCTGGCTAAGTCCAAAGCCCATAAGGGACTGCAGAGTGCAGACACCGGGAAGTGTGTTTTGTAGGGGCCTTTACTGTAATAATCTACCATGGCAAGTACCAGTTCACCTGACTTGCTTTGTTAGCAAACCTATTGCAGTTTCTCTCTCTGGATGAGACACACATCTTTAAAAGGGTCTTACAATTCTGAAAGGCCATAAAAATCCACAGGGATGCCTGTATCCCCACAGTGAAGGACAGAAGCCAATTGCAACTCCCGATGCTGCCACCAAGCACCTCCAACCCAAATTCTCCCTCTACCATCCCCCACAGCTTCTACCTCCTTTCCCACACTCCATCCTGCCTCCTCTCCTCCCCATTACAGGAAACTAGCCTTAGCTAGGTCTCACATTTGAGCATTTAAATAAGAGCCTTAACATGATCACCAGGTTAGGTTTTAATTTCTTTGTTAATCAGTCATCGTCACATGGCTGTAAAGGGCTATCGACATGTTCTTCTTTCCTAGAAGTTAGAGCACTAAGACTGACCCCTGCCCTAAAAAAACGCACAAGATAGGAGCAAAGAGAAATGTAAACAGCTAGTTACCATATGATGGGCAAGATGTCAGGGTTACTCCAAAGAATCTTCAGTTGTTTAAGGAACTGGCTATGAAAATGCTCCACAACAAACTGCTTTAGGTCTTGGGCAATAAATTCAATAGCTATCATTTTCTGAGTACTTTCTAGATGCCAGATGCTGGGCTGGGTGCACTGCCTCACTTAATCCTCACAATATCTGGGAGGTGGCTATGCAGTCAGAAAGGTAAAGTGACCCATCCAAGCTACACAATCAGTAAGTAGTAGGACCAAGATTTGTCCAAGACTAAAGACACACCTGGCCTGCTTCCCAGAATTCCTGGCTCTCCAAACTTATTCACATCAATCAGAGTCAGTACTCACTGAGGTCTTTGCTATGAGCCCCCCAAGCCTCTAGCCTTCCAGATCATAGCATTAACCTCTTCTGCTCCTGTGTGCCCAGGCAGGGGCCGTGGGGCCCCATCAAATCCTGGCTTTAGCCACCAGAAGCTTTTGGCATAGTGTAGATTTCCCAAAGGTCTGGGTGCCTCCTAAGGTGGGGACCAAGTTTCCACTAATAGACAGGACGCTGGCAAAAGTTAGTCAAGGCTTTTCTTGAGGAGCTATGGTTCTAAATGGGGGTCTGGAGACCCTTCCTCAAGAATGTCAGTGGATGACTTGTAGAAACAATCCATGTCAGAGCAAGGGAGGGCCTTGGGGTCTGGCTCCGTCCTATCCAGGTCAGTTGGGTTAGGCTGAGTGTGTCAGTGAGCAGACAAATCTCGCACCAAGCAGAACCTGTGTGACTGTTTTTAGAACAAAATATGAAATAAGGTCAGCGAACTTAAGAAATAAACCAAAGAGATAGTGCTGACTCAGTGGAAATCTGACAGGAATTCCAAGGCAGGTGGAACACAGCGAAGCACAGGTGGTGATTCACTGCAAGGAAATCATCTTTTCTTCTGGTTTCTTCCTTGATTGTACTTCTTGGTGGAGAGGGGAAAAAAAAGATTAGGAACCAGGAAAGTTTCTCTTCCTGGGAGAGACAATAAACCTAGGCCAGGAGTTAGCAGTCAGCAAGCTGGATTCGTGATGTCCCAATTACTATTGTATTGCATAACAAACCACCCCAAGACTCAATGGCATAAACTTGTTACACACACGGATTCTGAGGTCAGGAATTTAGACAGGGCCCAGCAGAGATGGCTAGTGCTTGTTCCATGATGTTGAGGACAAAGCTAGGAAGACTCAAATGGCTGAGGCTGCAGCGGTGCCTTAGCTGAAGTCAACAGGAAGCATCTTCACTCCCATGATGGAAGCCTGGGCTGGGATGGCTTGAAGGCCTGTCAACTGGCCCTGTCACCAGGAGCACCTGCACGTGCCTCTCCACGTAGCCTGGGCTTCCTCAGAGCATGGTGGCTTCAGAACAGTTGGATTTCTTACATGGTGACTGAGGGTTCCAAAAGCAAATGTCCTAGACCTACATGAACCTATTAACCAATGTCACCTCAATAAATTTAATTTAAAAAAAAACACACACCAAGTGTCCTAGGAACATGGCAGAAGGTGCACTGCCTTTTACACCTATCCTTGCACGTCACATGGTTTCACTTCTGCCACTCTCTCCTAGGTGAAGCAGTCATAAGCCTACCCAGATCCCAGAGGAAGGGGACAAAGACCCCACCTTCAATGGAATAGTCAAAAAATTTACAGCCATCAATGACATAAAAACACCACATTTAGGACTGACTGACTGTAAACCCTGTTTCACCACCATTCAACACAAAGCTGTCACCAACACCTCTTGCCCAACTGCAAGTCTCCAGAGAAAGGGCAAGTAGTTCCTCAGGAAGACACCAGGAACATCTGAGCTGGCCCCAAGAAAGTCCTCCGAAATGGGGAGAAGAGCCTAAAAAGGTGCCTAACTCTGGCTTTGCTGGATATCATTAATATTTTATTGAGGTAATATGTTCAACAAATACTTTTTAAGCACCTGCTTGGTTATGTTCCAACAGAGTCTGGGCAACTAGAGCAACTCCTAGATAGCAGCTCTTCCATTGTAGATGGCTGGTTCTCCCAGTGATGCCAATCAAAGCTCAACTACAATAAGACTGTACACACAGTCCACACAGGGGCACACCTAGAATGCCCAGCTCCGATGACTGGGAAGGCTGAGCCACTGGGCCCTACACCTATTACAGAAGGCCACTCTACCAATTCCAAGAACCATAACAGCTCTACCTAATATATTGAAACAAACAAAGGAAGCAGCCAAAATGCAGAGACAAAGACACATGTTACAAATGAAAGAAATGGAAGCAAGCAAGCTATTAGATACAGAGTTCATGACAATGGTTATAAGATTACTCAAGGATCTTAATGAGAGCTTCAAGGGACTTAATGAGAGTTTCAAGGAACTTAGTGAGAATGTCAAAGACATTAAAAAAGACCCGAGCTGGTTTGGCTCAGTGGATAGAGTGTCAGCCTGCAGACTGAAGGGTCCCAGGTTCAATTTCGGTCAAGGGCATGTACTTCGGTTGCAGGCTCCCGGCCCTAGTTGGGGGCATGTGGGAGGCAATCAATCAATGTGTCTCTCTCACATCAGTGTTTCTCTGTCTCTCCCTCTCCCTGCCACTCTCTCTAAAAAAAAAAAAAAAAAAAAAAAAATCAATGGAAAAAATACCCTCAGGTGAGAATAAAAAAAAAAAAAAAGACTAGTCAGAAACTAAGCATACACTAACTGAAATAAAGAATCATTTACAGACCTCGCTGGTATGGCTCAGTAGACAGAGCTTTGGCCTGTGGACTCAAGAGTCCCGGGTTCAATTCCAGTCAAGGGCATTTACCTTGGGTGCAGGCACATCCCCAGTGGGAGGTGTGCAGGAGGCAGCTGATCGATGTTTCTAGCTCTCTGTCCCTCTCCCTTCCTCTCTGTAAAAAAATCAATAAAATATATTTTAAAAAGAATCATTTACAGGGATTCAACATAAAGTAGAGGATTCTGAGAATCAAATCAAGGATTTGGAATAGGAGGAAGCAAAAAACACCCAATCAGAAGAGCAAAAAGAATCATAAAATATGAAGATAGTGTAAAGAGCCTCTGGGACAACTTCAAGTGTACCAACATTCGCATTATGGAAGAGCAAGGTATTGAAAACCTATTTAAAGAAATTAATGACAGAAAACTTCCCCTACCTGGTGAAAGAAATAGACTTACAAGTCCAGGAAACACAGAGAATCCCAAGCAAGAGGACTCTAAAGAGGCCCACACCAAGACACATCATAATTAAAATGCCAAGAGTTAAAGACAAAGAGGAAATCTTAAAAGCAGCAAGAGAAAAGTAGTTAGTTATATACAAGGGAGCGCCCATATGACTATTAACTGATTTCTCAACAGAAACGTTGCAGGCCAAAAGGAAGTGGCAAGAAGTATTCAAACTGATGAATAGCAAGGACCTACAACCACGATTACTCTACCCAGAAAAGCTATCATTCAGAATTGAAAGTCAGATAAAGAGCTTCACAGATAAGAAAAAGCTAAAGGAGTTCATCACCACCAAATCAGTAATACACGAATTGTTAAAGCCTATTCTTTAGGAAGAGGAAGAAGAAGAAAAAAAGGTAAAAAATATGAATAAAATGGCAATAAATACATATCTATCAACATTTGAATCTAAAAATCAAAATAAACGAACAAGAAATCTAATGAACAAAATAAACTGATGAATAAAATAGAATCAGAGGCATGGAAACATGGAGCAGAGTGATGATTCTCAGAGGGAAGAGAAGTGGGGGTGGGAAGAGATTAACCAAAGATCTTATATGCATACTAGAGGCCCGGTACATGAAATTCGTGAACAGGAGGGGGTGGTGTCCCTCAGCCCAGCCTACACCCTCTCGCAATCCAGGACCCCTTGGGGGATGTCCAATTGCCAGTTTAGGCCTGATTCCACAAGGGATCCCTGCGGGATTGGGCCTAAACCAACAGTCAGACATCTCTCTCGCAATCTGGGACCGCTGGCTCCTAACCACTCTGCCTGCCTGCCTGATGGCCCCTAACTACTCGCCTGCCTGATGGCCCCTAACTGCTTGCCTGCCTGCCTGATTGCCCTTAACCACTCGCCTGCCTACCTGTCTGATCACCCTTAACTGCTTGCCTGCCTGCCTGATCGCCCCTAACTTCTTGCCTGCCTGATGGCCCCTAACTGCTTGCCTGCCTGTCTGATTGCCCCTAACCACTCACCTGCCTTCCTGTCTGATCACCCCTAACTGCTTGCCTGCCTGCCTGATCGCCCCTAACTTCTCGCCTGCCTGCCTGCCTGATCACCCCTAACCTCAGCCCCTGGAAGGCCATTCGGCTGTCTGGTCTAATTAGCATATTATGCTTTTATTACTATAGATATGCATTACCCATGAACAGACAATAGGGTGGTAGGAGGCCTCGGGCAGGACAGGAACCAGTTGAGGGAGGTTACAGGGGGGAAAAAAGAAGGACATCTGTAATATTCTCAATAAAAATGATTTAAAAAATATAAAATTATTATTATTTCCTTAAAAAAGAAAAAAGAACACACTTAGAAGAGGTGTGGGTTGAAGAAGCTCTAGTACCACCCAAGAGTTATAACATCCAGGGACCCCAAGAATAGAAGCCTCTAAACCTTGAATTCCTCCATGCCTCCCAGAAACTTCTGGGTTTTCTCTGCTAATAAGTTCACATACCACAGCCCCTGATAATAAGAGCTTCCTCAGGACAACTGTTTCCTCAGACTGGCCATTCCTGGGGCCTTGCTGTATTCAAAAATCATTCAGAAAAACTAGAAAAACAAAAAGCAAAAACAAATTAACTAAATCAATAACCAAAAATGTGACATAAAGCAGCAGCCAAGAAATGCAGAGACATGAAGAATGGGACAAAATCTTTCATGGTCAGGGAGCTAGAGGGGCAGAGAGTAGGAGCAGTGATTGACAGGTAGGAAAAAAAAGACAGAGTAGTGAGTAGGAGAAATAGATGACCCATCACCCTCACCCCCAAAACACTATGTGACCAAAAGGCAGGTGCCTCCTCACATAAGACATTTTATTATGATAGTACCCTGGGGGATGGCCTACTTCCCTGCCACATCCCTGGGAGTAAGACTGGTCTTCTCTGGAGGATAAGACACAAGGTTTGTTGGGTGAGTGAATAGTTCCTCTCTTGGTCCAGGGGAAGCACCTTTCATTTCCATGATGTCCTTTCTGAGGACAGGTTGATGCATAGAGGGCCTTCCTCTCCAGGGACACCCAGGCTCACACCGTCCACTTGAGGCATCTATAGGCAGAGAAGCCCAGGATGAGGAGAGGGTCTGGGAGGCTGTGGGGTGCAGGAGGAAAAGGGTGTGGACTTGGAGCACATTCTAAGCTAACCTGGTTTCCTGGTGGGTGCCCAGACAGCGCACAGTGCAGTACCGGGCACCACAGCTGACACAGGTGTATGGAGAGGGGAAGCCGCATACAGCACAGAAGGGGCGCTGGGGCCGGGATGGGGGTCCTGCACAAGCTGTCAGGTAGTTGGGGCCTTCGGCCACACTCAGGTTCTGCAGATATAAGGGGGCAGACTACACAACTCCTCCACCCTCATAGCAAACACCCGCCAGGGACAAGCATCTCTATGGGCTCAGCCCTTTTCTATGGGTTCCTTCCCAACAACTCCTCTCTCACCTGTTCCTCTAGTAAGGCCTGAAAGTTTTTCCGGAAGCGAAGTTTAAAATGATCACCTCGAGTTTTCTTCTTTTTCTTTCCTAGAGGTCAAGAGAAATGAGTTACTTGGCATGTTCCAAGAAATGCACCACCTTTCCCTGCCCCATCATTCCCAGTGCCCTCGTGTCCATTCCCTACTCACATATCCCCCTGGGCTCTCAGTAGGGCTCTGTCTACTATCTTTTTCCCTTCCCCCAACTTTTCCAATCCCAGCCGTTCTTCATCTCTACACTCCCCAAATCTAAGACTTTATATTGGAACTGGAAGGGAGTTCAGAGCTCACCTACTCCATTGTTTTTATTCTACAAACGCAAGAGGAAACTAAGGCACAGAATGGGGAGAGTGACTTGGTCAAAGTCACAGGAGCCAGTTCCTGGCAGAGCCAGAGGAGCTCCTGGGCCATCTGCCCCCCAGCCCAATGTCCTTCCACAGCCCTAATCTAGGCAGACTCTTTCCCCTTCCTTCAGCCATGTGTCCCCAGTCCCACCCGCCTCACCAGTGTCTGCATCATCGTCAAATTGAGGCAATCTCTTGCCAAGCTGGGGGAGTCCTGCATGGGGGTCATCCTGGAAGTTGTCATTCTCCAAGGCCTCAAGCTGCCTGTTGATACGGCGCTGCCGGGCAGCCCTGTCCAGCACCCGCCGCTGTCCAGGGTCCTGGGAGCGAACTACATGGGGCAAAACCAGAGGAATTATGGGGGGTGGGGCACACAGAGAAGAGAGAGGCTGGGGTAACCCAGGCTCTGAGCAGTGTGTGGATGATATCCATGGGGTGTGGAGTCACAGTTCTCTGATCTCATCCTAGTCACTGAGCCCTTGGCCCCTATATCTTCTACCAATACAGCAGTTCCCCCTTATCTGAGATTTCATTTTCTGCAGTTTTAGTTACCTGCGGTCAACTGTGATCTGAAAATGTTAAATTGAAATAAATAATTCATAAGTTTTAAATTGCACACTGTTCTAGCTCTAGTACCACATAAGAGTTACAGTACCCAGGGCCACCAAAAACAGGAACCTATGATGAAATCTCATGCCAACCACTCCTTTCTGTGAATCATCTCTTTTCCAAGTATCCAGGCTGCATACACTACCTGCCCATTAACCACTAAGTAGCCATGTCAGTTATCAGATCAATTGTTGTGGTATCAAAATGCTTGTGTTTAAGTAACCCTTATTTTACTTAATAATGGCCCAAAAACACAAGAGTAGTGATGTCAAGTATATGCCAAAGAGAAGCTGTAAAATATATATATGTATAGGAAAAAAACATATGTATAGGATTCAATACTGTCCGCAATTTCAAGCTCCATTGGGGGTCTTGGAACCCCCTGTGGGTAAGGGGGGAATGTAGATCAACCTCTCTGGTTTGCTTCCTTCCCAGCTAGTTAAGTCTGCCATTTCAGTCACTCATGCCTGTTTTCTATGTCTTTGGCCGCAGCCTTTCCTCCCAATCCCAGGGGATACAATCAAAGAAATGCTGGCAGAAATCACACAACCATGCTGACGAGACCACTGTAAATGCAGGGCTTCCAGGCTCCGTTGGTACCTTAATGCACTTGGCCTTCATGCAATTTCATTTCCTACCTCAAAGGAAATGGGCCACTGACGCGCAGGGACACTCATCTTTTAGCCCACCCTCAGTCATAATTGCTTGGGCTCCCCCCACCAAGTCTCACTGCTAAACCCAGTTCTTCACCTGCAGCTGAGTCCTCCCCTCCCTCTTGTATCTTCAACCTCTCCTCCTCAACTGGTACTTTCCCTTCATGGAAAAACCTACTAAACTCTCTCATGTCTACCCAACTTCACAGCTACTCTTCTTTGACAGAGTGGTCCATGTGATGCTCCATTTCTTCATCTCCCATCCAGCCCTCAACCCCAGCAACTGGCTGGGTTTTTATGAAAACCACTCATACTCAGGACACTGGTGACCTCCTCGGGCCAAGTCCAGGATGCATTTTACCTGAGTTCTCTACACTCTGAGACTGTGTTTTCCATCTCCCTTGCATTGAAAGAGTCCCTTCAGAGGCTTCTTTAACATGACTCCAGGTTTCCTTCCATATCTGGCTATGCTTCTGTTTCCAACCTTGCCTTTTCTCTCTGCCTCTAAGGAGATGGCTGTCCCTGTTATCTTTCTCGGTTTATAAACTCTTCCTGAGATTTTTAATCCAAACACAAGGCTCTCTCACCCACAAGCAAATGACTCCAAAAGTGATTTTCTCAATCCAAAACCTTCTCTTGAGCTCCAAAACTGACTATTCAACTGGCTGCAGGAGATTACCTGCTGACTCCATTGATAATGCAACTCAAATTCAAAAATCTTCCCACCCAAGTCTGCTTCTCCTCCTGTAGACTTTAAGTGAATGAAACCATCTACATAGACATGCAAACCAAAAATCTAGGATTATTTTAAAGCTCTTTCTTCATTACCATATCAGCTGTTCACCACGAAATAGCTCTTTATTCATTAAACAAGTATTTATTGAGGGCCTATAACCATAATAATAGCATCAGTGCCAGTGACTAACACTGGGCATGAACAATGAGCCACACACTAGATTAAGCTCTATATAAATGGAATCCTTTAATCCTTACAACAATCCTATGGAAAAGGTATCATTATCATTCCCAGCTTACTGAACTTTGCATAGCTGGTAAGTGGCTGGATCAGAATTCAAATGCCAAACTGTCCAGCATCAGAAAACATGCTTTTGATCACTACACTATTCTGCCTCCCTTCCAAGTGCCAGGTTGTACCCCAGGCTCTTGGAATACAACCAGGGCCTATAGTCTAGTGGGGAATACAAATGATAAAACAAGAATGGTAAAGTATAGTATATGCTAATACAGGGAAGTACAAAATGCTACAGAACACATGACAGAAACACTTAGCCTGGCGTTGGAGTAGTCAGGAAAATTTTCCAGAGGAAAGTACGTCCAGGTTGAGGCCTGATTGATGAATAGAATTTAACTTGGTTGGGAGAGAAGGGAGGGTGTCCCGGGCCTTGGAACTAGCATGAGAGAAGGCCTGGATGGGTGACTGTGGTGCCTTCAATAAATTAAAAGTTCTGTATGGCTGGTATAAAAGTGTGTGTGGGAGGGAGGGAAGGTATGAAGACATGCAGACCATTAAGAATCTTTTTTTTAAGTATCCATAAAAATTTGGATTTGAGGATTCTATGGTGAGGGTGATAGAAATACAGTGAGGAGTTTAAAGGAAGGAGTGACGCTCGGCTGGGGTGGCTCAGTAGTTGAGTGTCAATTATGAACCAAGAGGTCGCTGGTTGGATTCCCAATCAGGGCACATGCTCAGATTGCCAGCTGATGCCCAGTAGGGGGCGTGCAGGAAGCAGCCGATGGATGATGTTTCTCTCTCATAGATGTTTCTATCTCTCTATTCCTCCTCATTCCCCGCCTCTAAAAAACAAACAACAACAATTTTTTTTTAAAGAAAGGAGTGACATAACTGGATTTATTATGAGTCAATCTGGAGGTATTCCGACCCTCATCTCTTTTTATCTGGACCACTTAATGGCTTCCTAACTGGCCTTCCAGCCTCTAGACCTGTGCTATACAATCAAGTAACCACTAGTCACATGTGGTTATTTAAAGTCAGATGTAGATTAAGATGAAATAAAAATTTTAATTCAGTTCCTCGATTGTACTAACCACATTTCAAGTGCTCAACAGCCACATGTAGCTAATGGCTGCCATGATGAACAGTGCTGATTAAAAGCATTCCCATCATCCCCCAAAATTCTACTGGACAGTGCTGCTCTAGTCCCTCCGATCCATCCTTTGCACTGAAGCCAGAAATGCCTTTCTAAAAGATAAATTTGTTTCGGTCACTCCCCTAGTTTAAATGCCTTGGATGGTTCTCTACTGCTCTGAGTTAAAATTCATTGGCAGTGTATATAATATCTTTCAAGTGTGCCTTTCCCTAGCTCTCCAGCCTCTTTTACTATGCCTCTGCAAACCCCGAACTGTGTACTTGGCTTCCTAAGCAACTTGATTTTCTTGCTTTCTTGCCTTTGCAAGTGTGGTTCCTGCTGCCGGGAATGAGCCCACACGCACCTGCACGGAGCGAAATCTAACGAGGCTTTCAAGCGTTCTCTTCCCCTCCAACCCTCCACAGTCCCCTCCTTTCCAGAAGCTGGATTGGGTGCCACTCCTTCATGCGCCCAGGCGCTGTACATCCCTCTGCCATAGCACGTACAAAGTGCAATGGTAGGTCTGCATATCTGCCCTCCTCCCAAAAAGCCAGTTCTAGGAAAATAAGGACCTTTTCCCCTTTCTCCGTCCCCAGAGTCCCACTGGGAACAGGCATCAATAAAACGTGAATGCATGATGTGGGGGAGCCCCGATGCCAGGACCCGAGGACCGGGGAAAGGATTTGAGACTAATAATTAGGTGAGAAAAATCTTAGGCCAGGTTCGGATTTGAGAGAAGGAAGGAAGCAAACCCCCGGGGTCTCACGTACCCGAAGTTTTCTTCTCCACCATTTCCACAACACAGCTGACGGAAAAGCCTGTTACGCACGCGTGCTAAACCAGCCGCTTTACTAAGGGCACATCACTTCCGGCGATGTGTGTTTCTACGCGTGCGCAATATTACGCCTTGACTAATTACGTGATGTTCCCTTGGAGATGAGCACGCTTTCTGCCATATTTTATAGGGGCAAAAGTACTTCCGGCCTCAGTGTAGCTTTGTATTTTATGGGAACCCTGAAATGGGTCATTTTAAAGATGTGGTGCAAGTGGTCTTTCGAGAAACATCATTTTCCTTTGGTCCTTCTTTACATGCCATTGTCACAGAGGCAGCCACTGGAGCTTCTCCCGGGGAGTAAAGATGACAGACGGGACTCCCAAAGACTATGAGCAGGCTTGAGTGGGCGACCCAAGAGGTCCCTGATGACCCTCCACAGACACTTCAACTAGCTCCTCTGCGGCTTCAGTCTCCTCGGCCCCCTCTCTGCCTTCCGCCCGCTCCTCCACCCGCCCCGCTCCGCGCGTCCCCACAGCCTGGCTCTCCAGTCTTCCGCCCCGCCGCTGGGGCAGGGCAACGGCAAAGACCCGCCTATCGTCGGACCGCAAGGGGTCACTTCCCCTCTCCGGGTTTGTTTTCTCCAGGGTCTGGCGAGCAGTGGGTTGGGCTGCCTCGGACCGAAGTCCTCAGCTTGCGACCGCGGGCCCGAGCCCCCGCCCCTCTTTCGCCTCGCGATCCAGCGGCCCCTCCGCTTGCTCCGCGCAGCGCGCCGGCGCTCAGAGACAATCCTCTCCTTGTCTGGGGCGCCGGCATCTAGAGTTTTCTGTAACCTCCGGCTACGCCTTTTTTCCAGGGCGGAGCCGCAGCCCTGCTCTTCCTCGCAGTGAGCCGCACAGCAGCCCGGGTCGCCTTCCCAGAGCCCCCCGCTCCGTGGTTTGGATCCAGGCGTGCAGCCGGAACCAGGCGCGGGCCTGTGTGCGGTCTCGGCCAGCTCCCCGCCATGGCCTCCTGGGGCCCCGGACTCCCGCTCCTGCTGCTCCTGCTGCTGCTGCTGCTACTGCTGTCGCCGCCTCCTGTGGCCTCGGCTTCCGACAGGGGTGGAAACCCTGTCAACCCAGGTGAATCTCCAGGGAGAGCCGAGCGAGCTCCGGGCTGCAGTGTCTGTCCACCAGGGCTGGCGGAGTGGGAGGGGGGTGGGGGGAGACAGGGTGATGGGAGGGTCTCCCTCGCCACGTGCTCTTTAGGACGGAACCGCTCACTCCCGACCCTGAACTACGGGTCAACCCCGTGCTGGCTGACCCCGTATTCCTGGGTGTCACTGCTTTCACTGGGGTCGAAGTTTCCTTGGGGGAAGATTTAAGAGGGAATGGGGAAACAAAAGGTAAGGGACATTAACAGAGTTTGAAGGAGGGGAAGAAGACTTGAGATGAGGGGAGCATGTGGGGCAATGAGCTGGGTGAGTGTCCCGAGTGCTAATTCCCCACTGGTAACAGAAAAGTTGCTGGTGATCACCGTGGCCACAACCGAGACAGAGGGATACCGGCGTTTCCTGCGGTCAGCTGAGTTCTTCAACTATACAGTGCGGGTGAGGAGAGGAATGCCCTCCTGGCGCTAGGAGTGGGGGGGGGGGGGTTGAGAAGGCGGGGTGGTGGTGAAATTCCAGCTGGAGGAGTGCGCTGAGGACTGGATGCCTGGGGTCCCACGGTGAGCCTGGCCAGCTGAATGCCTGCCTGGCATGGAGGATCTCTCCCCACAGACGCTGGGCCTGGGAGAGAAGTGGCGAGGGGGTGATGTGGCCAGAACAGTCGGTGGAGGACAGAAGGTCAGGTGGCTAAAGAAGGAAATGGAGAAATATGCAGACCGGGATGATATGGTCATCATGTTTGTGGACAGGTAAAGGGGCTGGGGTAGGGACAAAGGGGTGGGGCAAACAAGAGGAAGACGGTGAGGGTACTAAGGTTCCCAGTGGCTGTCCTGTTCATCCTCCCCCTCCTTGCCAGCTATGATGTGATTTTGGCTGGCAGCCCCTCAGAACTGCTGAAGAAGTTCGTCCAGAGTGGCAGCCGCCTGCTGTTCTCTGCAGAGAGCTTCTGCTGGCCTGAGTGGGGGCTGGCAGAGCAGTACCCTGAGGTGGGCACGGGGAAGCGCTTCCTCAACTCTGGTGGTGAGTGGCAGAGTGCCTGAGGCAGAGGGACCCAGAGTGATGGGGTATGGAGTGTTCCAGGCACTGGGAGCCCAGAGAGGGAGTGGAGACAGGCTCATGGGCCCCGGGGAGTCTTGGAGTCAGCTCCTCTCCTCCCCCCACAGGATTCATTGGCTTTGCCCCTACCATCCACCAAATTGTCCGCCAGTGGAAGTACAAGGATGATGATGATGATCAGCTGTTCTACACTCGACTCTATCTGGACCCAGGACTGAGGGTAGGGACGGACAGAGAAGGGGTGACCACCTGCAGCTCTATGGGGGTGGCAGGACTTAGCTGAATGGGAGAGAAAGGGTGAAGAGGCTTTGGGAAAGATGTAAAGAGAAAAGAGTGAGAAATCATGTCCCACCCCTTCTTGAATTAACTGCTCCATCTTATCCCATCCAGGAGAAATTCAGCCTTAATCTGGATTATAAATCCCGGATCTTTCAGAACCTCAACGGGGCTTTAGGTGAGGAGAAAGGCAATCAGAAGGGGAGAGGAGAGAGGCTGCTGGGGGTACTGACTTAGGAAGGGGCTCCTGCTGGAATTGGGGTTATCTTCAACTCATGTTTATGTTAACTTCATCAAATGTCTGAATGGCTGATAGATAAAGTTGCATGGTGCTAACAGTGCTAAAAGCAGTGGCTGTCATGCCTAACATCTAAGAAACATACTATGTGCCAAGGCCCTGGGTCAGGGGCTTTACTTCTGTAATTTCATTAACACAACAATGCTACAAAGGAGGACTGGAGTCTGTGGTTATCTACATGTTACAGATGAGGTAACTGCCTCTCTAAGGGGCTTGTGACTTGGTCCAGGTCACACTGAAGGAGATCCGCAGGGTGGCATCAGAGTAGCTGGATTCCCCCATATTTAGAAGCACCTACTGCATGGCAGCTTCAAGAGAAAGCAAGTCTAAATCCTGGCATTTCTTCTCCAGATGAGGTGGTTTTAAAATTTGATCAAAATCGTGTGCGTATACGGAATGTGGCCTACGACACGCTTCCTGTTGTGGTGCATGGGAACGGTCCCACTAAGGTGCCCCAATGGCTCATACCCTCAGCCCCCAGCCTCTGCCCCATTCAGGCCTGGCCCCAGCTCCTGCCCCATACCTAGTCCCAGCCCCTTACCCCTGTCCCAGGCTTGGCCCCACAACCTCTGTCCCTGCTCCAGACCTGATCCCAGCCCCTGAATACCTCTAGCCCTTCTGAGCAGTTGGTCTTTCCCAGCCCCAGCAGCAGAGATACGAGGAAAGGTTCTCAGTGCCCACTGCTCCCTTCCTTGTTCCTGTCTGTCTACCCGACTTCCCTCATCTCTGGTGATGGGCTCCTCTGTCTAGCCTCTCTCCCTGTCTCTTCCAACAGCTCCAGCTGAATTACCTGGGGAACTATGTCCCCAATGGCTGGACTCCTGGGGAAGGCTGTGGATTCTGTGACCAGGACCGGAGGACACTCCCGGGGGGGCAGGTGAGGAGGGGTAGGGCAGGAGAGCACACTGTAGCAGGGTGGCAGAGCTGGAACCCCCAAACCTGGCCAGGTTGTAGAGGACAGACCAGTGGGAGTACCAGGCTTTCCTCTGAGCCCTGTCATGTATCTTCCAGCCTCCCCCCCGGGTGCTTTTGGCCGTGTTTGTGGAACAACCTACCCCGTTCCTACCCCGCTTCCTGCAAAGGCTGATGCTCCTGGACTATCCCCCCGACAGGATCACCTTCTTCTTGCATAACAACGTGAGACACCCTGACAGTCTCTCCATGTGGGCCCTTCCAAGGGACCTGCCCTGATCAGAACTCCCCTGCCCCCCAATTGTTTCCTACACTCTGTTCCCTCTCTACCTTTCCTATCCCATCCCTCAGGTGCCACCTTTTCTATTTTTTTACTCTGTCTTTATTGTTGGAAGTATTACAAATGTCCTCCTTTTTTCTCTCCATTGACTCTCTCCACCCCATCCTTGCCTCCCAAGTGCCATCTTTTCTGCCCTCTCAGCACCCATTTCCTCCCATCTCCAGGAGGTGTACCATGAACCCCACATTGCCGACTCCTGGCCCCAGCTCCAGGACCACTTCTCAGCTGTGAAGCTGGTGGGCCCAGAGGAGGCCCTTACCCCAGGCGAGGCCAGGGACATGGCCATGTGAGTGAGAACTGGGCAGGGAGGCTCAGTGGGGGAAAGGAGGTGGGAGGTGGTGAGGCTGCCACCCACTGCACCACCCTTCCTTCTCCATCCACCATCCAGCTTCTCCATGACCTCCACAGTGCTGCCTTCCTAGCCACCCTATGTACTGTCCCTCTCTTGTCCCTCTCTCACAGACTCGACAACCTGGAGGTCCCAGAGTGAGGGGGAGTTTCACCCCCTCTGCAGTACCCTCCTCCCCCACCTGCTTTAGTTTCAGCTCCTCTGTCTGTTGGTGTGTCACAGGGACAAATGTCGGCAGGACCCCGAGTGTGAATTCTACTTCAGTCTGGATGCTGATGCCGTCATCACCAACCAGCAGGTCCTGCGCATCCTCATTGAAGAAAACAGGTTGCTTGCCTGGCTTAGCCAGAGGGCCCCCAAGTAGTCCCCCGGGGACCTCAGCTCCTTCCCTGGGCATGGGGCTCGCCTTTGCCCAGTCCTCACATCCACCTGTTCATAGGAAGGTCATAGCACCCATGCTGTCTCGCCATGGGAAGCTGTGGTCAAACTTCTGGGGAGCCCTGAGTCCCGATGAGTACTATGCACGCTCTGAGGACTACGTGGAGTTGGTGCAGCGGAAGCGAGTGTGAGTCCTGCCAGGGCTGCAGCCCCTCTCCTCCTCCCACCTGGGCCTGAACAGATGCCCCCATCCTCTCCCAAAGCCTCAGTCTCAGGGATCTTCTGGTGCAGCTGTGGGTAGAAACTGACTGTGAAGGGGGACACTGGTGGGTTGTGACCAGGAGTGCTTGACAGAGGAAGTGAGATGGCCTCTCAGCTCAGAGAGTGGGGTGTCCCTGTTGGAAGGGTCTCCCAGGCTGAATTGGGCAGAATTTGGGGGGCTACCCACCTAGCTGACCCTAGTGTCGGTACCTCCAGGGGCGTGTGGAATGTGCCCTACATTTCCCAGGCATATGTGATCCGGGGGGAGACCTTAAGGACAGAGCTGCCTCAGAGGGAGGTGTTCTCTGGCAGTGACACCGACCCAGACATGGCCTTCTGTAAGAGCCTGAGGGACAAGGTGAGCATGGCAGCAGGGCCCAATGCTGGGGTGCTGGGAGGCAGCCACCTCCTGTCTCCTTCTCACACCCTCTCCCCCTCCAGGGCATCTTCCTCCATCTCAGCAATCAACATGAATTTGGCCGCCTCCTGGCCACTTCCCGGTATGACACAGACCACCTACACCCCGACCTCTGGCAGATCTTTGACAACCCCCTGGTGAGTGGGGGGCCCTGGCTCAAAGAGTGTGAATGCCCTTCACTGTAGGAGGATGCACATGGGCATGACACCCTTGCAGGACCTGCTACTGCCCAGGGAGGGGCTGTCCAGGTGCTGGGTTTCCTGGGTGGGACCAAATGAAGTAAAGAGGACACACATCAAGGTGTACTCCCCTGCTTCCTCCCCAGGACTGGAAGGAGCAGTATATTCACGAGAACTACAGCCGGGCTCTTGAAGGGGAAGGACTCGTGGAACAGGTGAGCCTCACTCAGAAACCCTTACTGCCTGATGGCTATCATCCCTTGGGTCTACCGTCTGGATTAGTGGTTTCCAAACTGACCTCCCTCAGGTGCCTTGGGGTTTTCCTCTTGGGCAAGATAAAGGCAAAGGCTGATCAGATAGGCGTTCAGATCCCCACCCCAGCATTACTCAGTGAGCCTCTCTTGTCTACAAAATGACATTTTTGTAGAGAAGTTTGAAAAGCACTGGCCCAGAATCTGGGCCTCCAGGACTCTCCTGCCATTTGTGCTGTGTTCTCCGTGCTGCTCCCATTGCCTCTGGCCCAGCCTCTCCTGGCCGAGCCCTTGCTGTGGCCCATCCCCTCACTCAGATCCCCATTCTCCTAGCTTCTCTCATCTCCTGGCTTCCCTTTCTCCTCCTGCTTTTTCTCTCTTTCGTTGGCTGCCACCCCTCTCCCCCCGTGTCACCCAGCCCTGTGACTGAACAGGTTCTTCCCCTGCCCTGTCCTTAGCCATGCCCAGATGTGTACTGGTTCCCTCTGCTCTCAGACCAAATGTGTGACGAGCTGGTGGAGGAAATGGAGCACTATGGTCAGTGGTCAGGAGGCCGGCATGAGGTGAGAGGGGCTGGGGCAGGGGAGAAGGGAGGGCCCCGTCCAAGAGGAGGAAGTTGTTGGGTCCGATGGAGGGAAAATAGAATCAGGAGAGAAACCAAGATGGCGGCATAGGTAAACAAGTAAACTGCTGCCTCACACAACAATTTCAAAACTACCCTTAAAGACAAAATGGACATCATCCAGAACCACAGGAAGGCTAGCTGAGTGGAAATTCTACAACTAGAAGGAAAGAGAAAAGCACACTGAGACTCAGAGGAGCTGCAGGAGGCAGAGGTACTGAGACACGCACGCAGGAGGACTGGCAACTGAGTGCACGGCTGGCTTTCTCAAGTGGGAGGGAGACAAAAGCTCCCGACTGCGCTGAACTCCAGTTCCAGACGAGACTCTGGGGACCCAGACTCATACAGGGTGAAACTGGACTGTCAGGAAAGAGAAAAGCACACTGAGACTCAGAGGAACTGCAGAAGACAGAGGTACCGAAGTGTGCATGCACGAAGAGGGCGGGCAACTGAGTACGTGACTAGCTTTCTCAAGCGGGAGGGAGACAAAAGCTCCTGACCACTAAACTCCGGTTCCGGGCGAGACTCTGGGGACACAGACTCATTCGGGGAGAAACTGGACTGTCTGACAGCAGGCGGAACTTGAGGGTGGCTTTCTCTCAGAGGTGCTTGCAGCGATTACCACAGGACACTGAGAAACAGGGGCCTATTAGAGCAGGGCTGACGGGAAACCAATGCTGTCTGCTCCACCCTGAGACTCTGCCCCATCCAAGCTGAGCACAGAGGTGTTTGCAAGTCTTATCTCATAAGGGTGTCTCCAGCACAGAAGTTCTCCCAGCGTAGACACAGCTGATCCTCACAGCCAACTGGTCAATTCCTCCCAGTGATACCAACAACAATCAAGGCTTAACTACAACAAGACTGTGCACACAGCCCACAAAGGGGTGCACCAAGAATGTCCACCTCAGGTAACTGGGGAGGCTGACCCAATGGGCCATATAGGACACCTAGCACACAAAGCTACCCTACCAACTCAGGGAAGCAGCGAAAATGCGGAGACAAAGAAACAGATCACAAACGAAAGAAATGGAGGAAAACAAATGACTGAATATAGAATTCAAAACCACGGTTATAAGGTTTTTCAAGAATTTCCTAGAAGAGGCCAATAAATTTAGTGAGACCCTCAAGGATATGAAAAAGGACCAACTAGAAATTAAACAAGAAATAGACTTATAAGTCCAGGAAGCGCATAGAACCCCAAACAAAATGAATCCAAAGAGGACCACACCAAGACACATCATAATTAAAATGCCAAGAGCAAATGACAAAGAGAGAATCTTAAAAGCAGCAAGAGAAAAACAGTTAGTTACCTACAAGGGAGCACCCATACGACTGTCAGCTGATTTCTCAACAGAAAGCCAGATGGGAGTGGCAAGAAATATTCAAAGTGATGAATAGCAAGAACCTACAACCAAGATTACTCTACCCAGCAAAGCTATCATTCAGAATTGAAGGGCAGATAAAGAGCTTCACAGATAAGAAAAAGCTAAAGGAGTTCATCACCACCAAACCAGTATTATATGAAATGCTGAAGGGTATTCTTTAAGAAGAGGAAGAAGAAGAAGGTAAAGATAAAAATTATGAACAACAAATACATATCTACCAACAAGTGAATCTCAAAATCAAGTGAATAAAAAATCTGATGAACAGAATAAACTGGTGAATATAATAGAATCAGGGGCATAGAAAGGGAGTGGACTGACAATTCTCGGGGGGGAAAGGGATGTGGGAGGTGCAGGAAGAGACTGGACAAAAATCATACACCTATGGATGAGGACAATAGGGCAGGGCCGGGGGGGTAAGGGCAGAGGATGGGGTGGGAACAGGGGGGAGGGAAGCTATGGGGGGGGGAAAGAGGAACAATTGTAATAATCTGAACAATAAAGATTTATTAAATTAAAAAAAAAATAGAATCAGGAGAGTGGGAACAGAGAGTGGTCCCCAAGAGGATGGGCATGCAAGGGTCACAGCTGCATTTCATTCATTCATGTATTCATTCAAGAAATCCTTACTAGGCAGGTCCTCAGTGCCAGCCCCTGAGGTGCACTGTTGAGTTGTGCAGGCCAAATTCTGCCCTCTCACCTGTGCTATCAGCAGCAGCACTCCAGGTGCTATGGGAGCCACAGGAGGGGCCCTTGGCCCAGACTTGGGGGACCAAGGGACCTCACAAATGAGGTGCCATCTTAGCTGAGACTTAAAGAGACAATAAGAGTGAGTCAGGCTAAGAAGCTGTTGAGGCTGTTCCAGATGAGGGAATACGGGCTTTAAGACCTGGGAGCAAGCGGAGAGGGGAGGCTGGCATTGCTCTGTCAGGAGCTCAGTGCCCACTGTCCACAGGACTCAAGACTAGCTGGAGGCTACGAGAATGTGCCCACCGTAGACATCCACATGAAGCAGGTGGGCTATGAAGACCAGTGGCTGCAGCTGCTGAGGACGTACGTGGGGCCCATGACCGAGAGCCTGTTCCCAGGCTACCACACCAAGGTGGGCGCTGCTCCTGCCACCCCTGCTCCCTCAAGCTGCCCACACCCCAGTCCCAGACCCCTGCAGCCACTCCCACTCCTTGGACAGGAGCTATCACTTCCTCAGAAGAGTCCCAGGACCTGAGGGTCATCCCTCCGCCTCTTTTCTCATGCCCCCACAGACCCGGGCAGTGATGAACTTTGTGGTCCGCTACCGGCCGGATGAACAGCCTTCTCTGCGGCCACATCATGATTCATCCACCTTTACTCTCAACGTTGCTCTCAACCACAAGGACCTGGATTATGAGGTGAGCCCCTAGTGTCTTCCCACTTCAGGGCACCACCAGGGCCCCTGCATGTGTGTGCGCGCACACACACACTCCTATTGGAACCCTGTGTCCAATCCCTTACTCCCCTGCACACAGCCCTCAGGTGCGTTCCCTGCCCACAGCCTGCCCCCTGCACATTTCCCAGTTATTTTGCTGTCCTCTCCTGGGTCGTTTCCAGGCTGGCTCCTGCCTCTTTCCTCCCATATCTCCCCATCTGACACCCCAAACCCCCTGAAAGCCCCCTCCCTTATATTTTTAATCTGCCTCTTGTGTCCTTGTATCTGTTTGCCCCCAGCACCATGTCTACTCTCCCCTTCTGTCCCCTTCCCAGGGAGGTGGCTGCCGCTTCTTACGCTATGACTGTGTGATCTCAGCCCCAAGGAAGGGCTGGGGGCTTCTGCACCCTGGCCGTCTCACCCACTACCATGAGGGGCTGCCTACCACGAGGGGCACTCGCTACATCATGGTGTCCTTTGTCGACCCCTGACACTCAACCACTCTGCCAAACCTCTCCTGCCGTTGTGCCTTCTTATACCCCACTCCTTGGAGAGGGTATGTTCGGTGTGCCTGGGACTGGATGTCTCACCTCGCTCCCCAACCCTCAACACACAGCCCTCTCAAGAAGCTCCTGGAGCCCCCTTGTCCCTCCCCTCAGCCCCCAAGAGTTCATGGGAGAGAGCTTCGGGGGTTCCCCATGTAATAACTTATTGTTTCTTAGCCTCACTCCCAATAAAGGAGGATTTGTAATTTTCTAGTCCATTTATTATCTTTCATCTACCTATTGACCTTGACCCCCTCCTGCCACCCAGAGTAGAGAGAGACCAGAGTTACTCCAAAGAAAGAGAACAGAGAAGAGGAAAAGGCAGACGCAGAATGTGTGGGAACCTGGAAGCTTCCCTGGATCCCAGTTCTCACTGCCCTTTATTGCCTGAGCTTGGGAAGTGCCGTAGAAGGGCCAAACCAAAAGGACTTCACTGTCTGGTTCTGTTGAAAGCCACCCCCACCCAACCACCCACACTCCTCCCTGATAACATCTTTCATCACTTGATGGCATCTTTACATGAAAGGCGGGTGGCATATCCCTGAGCTGGGTTCCAGGGACGGTGCTCAGAGAAGAAAGGCTCCCTGGAGGCATGTGTCCTATGAGGGAAGACAGGCAGGGGCCTTACTGCTGCTGCTGGGACCTAAGCTTTTGGTGGGGCGGGGGGTAATCAGGAAAGGGAAAGCCCTGGTGGGTCATTCCAAGGAAAGCCTCCTGGAAGAGGAATATGAAGCAGCCTTGGAAAAGAGACCTCCTGAGAGCAGGTCTTGCTTCCAGCCTCTAGGGGGCCATCAAGCCCTTGCCAAGACCCCTTCACCCAGGGACCCTGAGGCCAGCCAGCCACGCCCCTTCAGCTTGGTCTTTTCCAGCCTTGCGTCAGCCTATCTTTCCTGAATTTATCTTCAATTGTTCTCTTGCAGAAGAAGCCTTTTAAAAACCAAACAGGCCTGTTCACCTGTCCCAGGAAATTTCCTGCCTCCTATACCTCACTTGCTGTCCACTTTATTTCTGCCTCCTGCCCTGACTCCCAGGAAAACTTCCCTATGAAGCCTTCCTTCCTGGGGGGTGGGGCAGGTCACCTGAGTGGGTGATCACCTTACCATGAGGACTGAGCATTTCTCTGGCTGGACTTTTTAAGTTCTCTCACCCTGGTGGTGGAAGTGTGCTGAGCAGGGACAGCAAAAAATGCCTCCTGGTAAGGTCCCTGGACAAGGAAGCCTGCACAAGAATGGGACAGAAAGGGTGTGCCAACCTAGGCATTGGAAGCTGTCTCCTACAGTGGGTCCATTCATTTACAAAGCATCTCCCAGGGCTGCAGTGATGAGGACATTACCTGCCTCTTGTTGCTTACAGTCAGGGGAGACCTTAATCTGAAAATTACCATAATGGAGGGAAAATATTTTATGCTAGGAAAACATGTGACAGAGGCACTTGATGGGATGGGTGTCAGACTTTCCTAAAGAAGTGACATTCCCTATGCCAATGCATTCTGTCCTTAACAAGGCCTGACCTCAAGAGAAGCTACTTTACCAGAGCCTAACATATTGGAGTTTTATCAGACCTTATCAAACCTGGAGAAAGAGAAATGTACAGTCGGCCCCCTCTAGTTGCCCTGCCGCACCTGGAGGAGACTGAGAAGCATGCGTGGAGTTCACAGTTCAGGGATACAGGCTCACTAACAGACTGAGGCCTTGGTCATAGGACTGTAGACACTTCACCTTCCCCACACCTTACCACCACACCACTAAAGGCCTACTTACTATATAGTTTCTTTTATCTAGTATATCATGCCTAGCTTTCAACAAAAAATTACAAGATATACTAAAAAGCAAAAAGCATAGTTTGAAGAGACAGAATAAGCATCATAACCAGACTCAGATATAGTAGTGATGTTGGCATTAGCACACCTGGGATTTAAAAAAAAATAAATAAAAGAAGTGACATTCCCTGACCTGGAGAAGGTGACAGCTCTCACAGGGCCGCTGATCACGGTTGGGTAGGGTCTTGGTGACAGTGAAGACTGGCCCCAACCCATTTGGAGGGGTGCCCACTGCTCAGTGGGCCCTCTCTTGAGGGGCTCCCCAGTCCTTAGCTTTTCCCACAAAGCCCTTCCCTCTGCAGCATCTCTGCACAGAGTCCTAGGCTGCCTAAAGGTTTCAGGCTGTTCTCACTCATGTTGGGAGCCCTGCCATTCGTGGCACACACCACTCTGGCAAACCCCCACTTTCCCAGACCTCTGTTAGCTCTTCACAGAGGTGGGAGGTCCTGACAAACACAAAGTCCAAACACCTTCCTCCCCGCCTCCCCCTGCTCATTTCCATGAGCTCAAGTAGTGGTTAACCCTTCTTTGCCTGAGCTCATCAGAGCCTAGTGTGCACGTCAGCAAAAGAAATGAAAATGGGGTGGAACCAGGGCCAGGGGTCAGGGCCAATGGGTTGGGCCAAAAAGGGGTGTGCTTAAGAGCTCAGGGTGACCCCTGTGCGACTCCCCTCTACAGAATGCCGGCCTCTTCCAGCCGCTTCTGCCGGAGTCTCCAGGTGTTTGCTGTCCTACAATGGCTCTTCCTCTTCTTGGGGCTGTGTGAGTCCCTGAATCCCTGGACCTAACCTCCTCACACACCTGAGGCTCTGCTGCCCCACTACAAGGGGGGGAGGTGGGGCAGGGATATCCTGGGTCCTTCAAGGACTGAGAAGGAATTAGTTGGGACAGGGAAGGGAGTGGGCCGGGGGGAGACCTGGAACTTAAATGCCCAGGTCCTGAAACCCCCTTCCCCATCCTCCAGCCCAGGTGTGCCTGGCTGTGCTGATCCTTGCACTCCTAAGCCGGGCCTGGATACTAGGGGTCCTCTACCTGGTCTGGCTCTATGGAGATAGGGACACCCCACAGACAGGAGGGCGCAGATCTGCCTGGGTCCGCAACTGGGCCATCTGGAGACACTTCCGGGACTACTTCCCCATCTCGGTGAGGACCCCCAGGAGCCCCCTGCTGGGGTGGGGACAGATACAAAATAGACCCTTTCAATCATCTTCCCCACATGTCCAATCTCACCACCATGATGGGGTGTGCATCCTCTGCCCCCCAGCTGGTTAAAACCGCAGAGTTGGATCCCTCCCACAACTATCTCTTCGGCTTCCACCCTCATGGCGTCCTGGTCATTGGGGCCTTCAGCAACTTTTGCACAGAGGCCACCGGCTTCTCGCGCCTCTTCCCTGGCCTCTGCCCACACCTGCTCATGCTGCCCTGTTGGTTTCACCTTCCTGTCTTCCGGGACTACAGCATGCTTAGTGGTGAGGAGTGGGGAGCCCGACTACAGGAGCCGCGTCCCTGCTGTCACTTCTGACCTGCCCTCCCGCCTGGGGGCTCCTGGTCCCAGCTCTCCTTTGCCCGGTGCCCTCCCGTCTCTTCTAGAGGACCCAGGCGCCAGGGCCATTTCTCTCCCCAGCCTTTGCCTTCCCCCCAGGTTTGGTGTCCTCAGCCAAGGCCAGCGCCGGCTATCTGTTGTCCCGGCCTGGGGGCGGCCAGGTGGCCGTCCTGGCCGTGGGAGGGCCCCTGGAGGCGCTGGAGGCAAAGCCCGGAGCGCTGAGCTTGCGGATCCGGAATCAGAAGGGATTTGTCAAGCTGGCGCTGGAACACGGGTGAGGAAGCTGGGGTGGTGGCAGGAGCATGCCGCTGCTCCGTGCAGGAGGAGCGCTGCGCCCGGCCGGGAACCAGGCATGCCTCTCTCTCCCAGGGCCTCTCTGGTACCTGTCTTCTCTTTTGGGGAGAACGAACTCTTCCAGCAGTTCCCGAACCCACCGGGCTCATGGGTGCGGATGGCTCAGGAAGCGCTGCAGCCGCTGCTGAGCGTGTCCCTGCCGCTGTTCCACGGCCGCCTGGGCCTCCTGCCCTTTCGCAGGCCCATCTACACCGTAGGTGAGCCCGGGCCCGCCCACCCCTCAGAGTGCAGTCCCCCGAGCGCTTCCCGGGCCAGACGGTACTGTCCCTGGTTGGGGGTCTAAGATCCTGACCAGCCGCTCCGACCTCACCCTCAAGCTGGCCTTTGACAACTGTTAGGGCCATGACCTCTATTCCAGACGACCGCAGGGGGTGGGAGGGAAAGAGACAGGGAGTTCCAGCGACCACCCCCCCTCTTCCCCCCCCCCCCATTCCGCCCACAGTGGGGGCCCCGATCCCAGTGCGGCGGAGCCCCCGGCCAGGCCGGGCGCAGGTGGACTCGCTGCACGCGCTCTACGTGGAGCGGCTCACACGGCTGTTCGAAGAGCACAAGGCGCGCTACGGGATCCCGGCCGACCGGCACCTCGTCCTCACCTAGGCGCGCCGGCGCCTCCCATCCCTCTCGGGCCCCTATGACTGTGGAGTGGGGGGGGGGGGGGGGTGACATTAAAGGCGGGAACAGATTTGCGGTGTTTGTGTGTTTTTGCCCAGAGGGGAGGTCTGCGCGCTCGACTCAGCCCAGCCCCACCCTTGCCTCCTTCCTGCTCCGCCCCACTCCAGATCGGACAGTCTCAGTTGGGCTTCTGGGCCCCCCAGTTGCTGGGGCCCAGCCCTCCGGCTCTCCAGCGTCTTCCCAGTCTCTTCGCACGGTAGTTGCCCCACCTCCCTCCCACAGCCCCTCGCTCCTCCCAGACCCGCCCTGCAGCCAGCCCAGACCTACTGACTCAGGAAGCTCAAAGATCAATCTGAGAACAGCCTGGACACATCCGAATCCAACCATCTCCCCGTCCACAACCCCTCCCCGCCCCCCGACCCCACACACACACCGCCCCACCCCACACGCAATCCCGGAGGTCCAAAAGGCTCGACCCCTCGGACAAGAGAGCCTTCCCAGGCACCTTTTCTCCTGGGGTCCTGGAGCCCTACTGGCCCAGGGCAGCTCCTGGGATAGGAGTCTCCACCTTCCTGCCGCCCTCGCCTGCACCATGAAGACCCTGAAGAAGCAGTGGCTGGAAGCAGTGGGTGCCTACCAATTCGTGCTCACTTTCCTTTTCATGGGTGAGAGAAGTGGAAGAAGCATGGGTGCTTGGGGTCCGCAGGGGGAGAAGGGACTGGGGGAGAAACCCTGTAGCGCCACTTATCTGGGTGCCCAAGGGCAAAGAGAAGGGGAGAGGGCCAATGTGGGGCTGGGAGATAGCGGGAGGGTATGATCCCTGAGGGTGGAGGAGAGGAACAGCTGATGACATGCCTGAGTTTCAAAGGCTAATTCATGTTTACTTTCTCATCTTTCACACAGGCCTTTCTTCATTCCTTCTTGTCTTCTCCCTCCTCTTCACATCCCTCTGGTCATTCTCTGTTCTCTACTTGGCATGGCTCTTCCTAGACTGGGACACACCCAACCGAGGTGAGTGCTGGAAGGGGGCCATGTATTGAGAGATGGCAGCTGGGTGCCTCCAGGGCTTCCTCCACCCATATCTCTCTACCCTAAGGTGGAAGGCGTTCTAAGTGGATAAGGAACTGGACCATTTGGAAACACCTAAGGGATTATTATCCTATCAAGGTGACTGGTTACCCTCCAGAAAGACTCTCTGCCTCCTTCCTTTACCCTGCCTCCCCCACCTTTTCACCCCTAGTAGTGCAGAAGCCTGAGCCCCAGCTACCCAAGCTAAGGCAATGGGGTAGGGAGTGGAGTGATGTTCAAGAGTAGCCCCTCTGTGCCCTTGACCCATCCTTGATCTCTGAAATCAGTTGGGGTGAGGGGAGGCAACACTTTTTACCTGGTGTCCTGACTTCTATGCCTTCTTCCCCTCATCCTGCCCAACACCCCAAAGCTGGTGAAAACAGTAGAGCTGCCCCCTGACCAGAACTATGTGTTTGGCTCTCATCCACATGGGATCATGTGCATTGGAACCGTCTGCAATTTCTCCACCGAGAGCACTGGCTTCACTCAGAAGTTCCCCGGGCTTCGGTGCTCAGTAGCTGCACTGAATGGACTCTTCCACCTTCCAATCTATCGAGACTACCTCATGTCCACTGGTGAGCCTCCATGTGAGTGGGAGGAGGTGCTCTCTGGCCAGGATGACCTCCACCCACCTAGCTCAGGGACCTGGTCTGAACACTGGCCAGGGTCACAGTGGACATCAGTGAGTAGCTTGGGAGCAAGTGTCCTATGGTGTCCTTGTTGGAACAGACACTATAGGGCACAGTGACATGGGCATGGTGGGTAGAAGGGTTGGGAGGAATGGGTAGGCTGAGGGGCTGGGGAGCCAAGGAGGGGGTGGTGACTGCTCCCACTTTCTCATGCTTGCAGGAATGTGTTCTGTGAACCGCCATAGCCTGGACTTTATTCTGTCACAGCCCCGGCGTGGGCAGGTCGTGGTCATCATGATTGGGGGTGCCCATGAATCCCTGTATGCACTCTCAAGGGAGCATCATGTCATTCTCCAGAATCGCAAAGGCTTTGTACGCCTGGCACTGAGGCATGGGTGAGAGGGGTGTTGGTGCCCAGTCCAAGGCTGCTTTTAATGACCAGAACTTCACAGCGCAACTTTGGGTGCCCGCTCTCCATCCCTACACACCTGGGACCCTATAGGTTGTTCTGCATCCACATTGGGCCCTATAACTGGAAGATGCTCATGTCAGTGCTTGAGTGTTTACTCTGTGCCAAGCACTATGTCCACTTTGCAAGCTTCCTCCCACTCCAAGAGAGCCAGGGTCATAGTACAAATAGCAGGGCAGGAAACCTTCTCTGACACTATCTCAAAGGCAAGACCTTAGGCATGTTTCTTTACTTGTGAAAGAGTTAATACCTGTCTTGCAATGGTTTGGTTGTAAATCTAGATAAGGAAATGTATATATGAAGGTTCAGTACACAATCTTTTCTCAGGAAATGTGAGTCCCTTCTTCCAGATTTTTCATTGTAACCATTGTCATTTGCTTTAAAGGGCTTGGGAAGTGGAATTATGAGGTGTGGAGAGGGTTATGCTATTCTCTGGGGCTCCCATCCTTGGGGTACTCTAAGAGCTGCTGGCCTGACCACCCCTCTTTATTGCCCTTCCTTTCCAGGGCCTCCCTGGTGCCTGTGTACTCCTTTGGGGAGAATGATGTCTACAAAATGAAGTTTTTTGCCACAGACTCTTGGCAGTATCTGTGCCAGTCCATCATCAAGAAGTACCTGGGCTTTGCTCCTTGCATCTTCTGGGGCCGCAGTCTCTTCTCAGCCAACTCATGGGGCCTGCTGCCCTTCCCCGTGCCCATCACTACTGTGGGTGAGTCCTCATCTCCAGGGAAGAAAGCTGTCATCAGCTGTGTGAGCACTTCTCACCTTGTCTGTCTCCCCTCTCCCTGCAGTGGGCCGCCCCATCCTGGTGCCCCAAAGCCTCCACCCCACTGACGAGGAAGTTGACCACTACCACATGCTCTACATGAAGGCTCTGGAGCAACTATTTGAGGAGCACAAGGAAAGCTATGGTGTCCCTGCTTCTACTCACCTCACCATCATGTAGCCCTGGCCTTGCCCTGCCCCCCAGCTCCTGAGCTCCTAATCCCAATGCACTGAAACACACACTCCCACCACCACCACCTACTGCTGGGTCTAGTCCTCCAATAAAAGCTAGTTCTCACCCAGCTGGTGTGCTCAGTGGTCAACCTATGAACCAGAAGGTTACAGTTCCATTCCTGGTCAAGGCACATGCCCCGGTTGCAGACATGTAGGAGGCAGCTGATCAATGATTCTCTTTCATCATTGATGTTTCTCTCCCTCTCCCTTCCCCTCTGAAATCAATAAAAACATTTAAAAAATAAATAAAAATTAAAAAGCAAAAGCTAGTTCTCTTCCATCACTACTTCATAGAATCGGATGCCTGCAGAGCTGATGCTCTCACTCCGGGAGTCAGCATGCCCAGGCATAATCAGCCCCCATTCTAACGTGCTACAGAGTTGCTACTTTAGATCGGGTATCAGGACCCTAAATTCTCCTTCCAGTGAGAGTTAATTCTGTTGCATGACCTTGCATAAGTCTCTTCCCTTTTCTGGGTCCCTTCTCCCTCTGTAACTTAAGGCATCTGCTTAGCTAAGAGCTGTAGGATATTTGGACCGAGTTTGGGAGGGTGGCTGCAGGAGGGTTAGGCTTTGAAGGGTAAGCAGGATTTAGGTGAGCAGAGAAGACAGTGTGGGTAGTGGAATACTATGAGTAAAAGCTGAGCTTGGTCAAGGGTACCTGATAGCATAAAGAGTGGAATGATCCCCAGTAGTAGAAAGATAGTTAAGTGCATAGCTTGCTTCTCGGTACTTCTTCCTCATCCTTAAAGTTTCCTTGGAGCTGGGATATCAGATGAAGCAAAAATTTGTTTTACCATCAATAAGCCCTACTGCAAGCCCAGCATTAGGTCACCATTTACTCATTTGCTTAATAAGCATAAGATTATTGTGAAGATTAAAGAATTAAGATTTAGGGGCTTAGAACAGAGATTGGCAACACATGAGCCAATGAGAGTTGGCTATAATCATCATTATTGTCGTTATTATAGTCATGGTATCAGCCAAATGAGAGGGTCAAGTTAAACAGCCTAAGGGTCCTTACGTGGTCTGACTTTTGTTGACTGGCTTTGTGTCTGTGTCCAGGATTTAAACAAGAATAACTTGTTGGAATGTAATTGGAATGCAACTGTATTTGTCTCCCACTTTCCTATAAAATTCATTCAGTGGAAGAATTTTCTCTTGTCCCTGAATGAAAATCTGGGCAGTACCATGACTCAACTGGGTCATTCTCAGGTGAGAACTTCTACATTCACTTTAAGTTAGTACATAGAAATGTTTAGTTCATAATCAACACTTGGATCTTCATTTAGGGGTAGGAATTTCCCCCTCTCCAACAAGGGCTGGTTGCAAGTGGGCTGCCTGTTTGTCCAGAAGTAGCAGTTAGGGAAGGTTGAGTAGAAAGGGATGGGGTTGACCACTTTCTTCCCCCTTTCAGGAACTAGTTGTTGTTATCGATCTTCATGGGGTTGCAGTGTGGAGCAGAAGAAGGGAAAGGGGGCCCAAAAGTTGTTGATTGCACTGTTATAATATATTTTCTGGGCCTCCAGAACCTCAAAGTCTTTCTCTCCTGGGTACTCTCATGGATTCTTCAGTTTTCCCTTTAAGGCCCCTCTGGCAGCTTCTGTATTTTCTCTAGCTTATCATCTGTCCATGGTTCTCTGCTCATGCACTTGACATAGATTTCTCTGTAGGAGTTCCTTCACTCTTCTAGTTTGGGGGTTGGGGAGAGGGCTGGAATAAATCTGCTTTAGCCTTCAGCCTCCTTGGCCCCTATCCCCTTGAAGTGCAGGTTGGCCTCAATGAAGCCACTTGTTCTTCTTTCTATCCTGGATGGAAGGTCCAGTCAGCCACAATCTGGCCACTGGATTTCTCCAGTGGGTACATCCCCCAAATGCTGGGACTTACCAAGCTCTTTGTGTCTTGAAGCCTTTTGTCACTGATCTTGTTGAAGTGAGCCTTGCTCTCTAGGGACAGGGTTTGCAGCCATCAAAAACTCCTCCCCCAGCCCTGGCTGATGTTGCTCAGTGGTTAGAATGTCAGTCTGAGCACTGAAGGGTCTTGGGTTCAATTCCCAGTCAAGGGCACATACCTGGGTTGTGGGTTTGATCCCTGGCTCCAATGCAGGTTTGTGTAGGAGGCAACTAATCAATGTGTCTCTCTCACCTCTCTCTCTCTTTCTTTTTTTCTCTCTCTCCCCCCACTCCTCCCCTCCCACTCTCTCTAAAAAGCAATAGAGAAAATATCCTCAAGTGAGAATTTTAAAAATAAATAAATAAGAAAAGTCCTCCCCCAGAGATTGGGGGGGGGGGGGCGGGAAGACTGGATGAAAGTAGGTGAAGGGATTAGCCAAAGAACATATATACACAACCCATAGACATAGACAACAGTGTGTTGATGGCCAGAGGGAAGGTGAGCTGAGTGGAGGGGGGTAAAGGGGAGGGAGTGGAACATCTGTAATAGCATCAACAATCAAAATAAATAAAGAAAAATATCGTAAAGATTAAAAAATAAAATAAAGTCCCCCCAACCTCCCTCTCCATCTCCAAACTGAATATGTGTGTGTGTATTATTGATTTCAGAGAGGAAGGGAGAGGGAGAGAGAGATAGAAACATCAATGATGAGAGATAATGCCCCCAACTGGGATTCGAGCCCTTGACTGGAATCAAACCCAGGATCCTTCAGTCCACAGGCTGACACTCTGTCCACTGAGCCAAACCAGCCAGGCCACCAAACTGATTCCTGTCCCAGGAAAGGGGCTCAAGAGTTACTTCTCAACCATTTGCTTGAAAAAATGTGGCATGTAGTCTGATCTGACCCTTTTGGAATGGAGGACCTATTTATTGTATCTTCGTGCCTCAGCCCAAACTTCAGTGTCAGCATCATGTGTGCTTTTCTCTGGGTTCTTCCCCTGAGGGGCAAAAGCACCAACTGGCCACCAAGAGCTGGAGGTGTGAGGATTAGATAACTCTGGGCCTTCCACCAAGAAGACCTCTGTTCTGATTTCCATGTGAGCAGTGGGTATCTCTTTCTAGAGTGGTGGGCTTGGGCTGGATGGTAGGTGAGGAATGGGACCTTTGTGTGGGTTTGGGGCAGGGAAGAGGGGAGTTCATTCTCCATAAGGCCCCTGTCTGAAATCCAAGACCAATGAAATCAGGTTGGGGAGAAGATTGGCCTGAGGCTGGAGAAGAATAGGAGCAGCCAAGAAGCCTAATTAAGAAATGTGGTTTGCCCAAGAACCAGAGATATGATAAAAAGGACAAAGTGCTCTCAGTACCTGAGAAGCCAGTAGGGCAAGGTTCTCAGGAAAGGTGCCAGGTCTGATCTTAGAGAGAGAGGAAGACTTGGGTGGGGACATTATCCTCCATGTGGAAACATCTGGGTTGGGGAAAAGAGCACTATACGAACCAGAAATGTACAGGAAGATCAAGGTCAGGTTTCTGTCACTGGGAGAAAGAGTTGGCATGAATATGTGAGTGTTGGGGATAGAATATGGCAAGTAGAACGTGTTGCTACTGCTCAGTTTTGTGGAAAGATTTTCGGGGCAAGAGATGGAAATGGCAACACTGGACAATGACAGGTGTGCCCCTCCATTAATATCCTTCCAGGATCTATTGGGTGAGATCAGTGCCATTTCCCTGTTCATCATGCCAGCTTGGCATTCTGTTCACTGTGACAGGCTACAGGCAGCCTTCTCCCACCACCATCCACCTCTGAGTGTGTTGTCCTCCCCAGGAAGCCAGCCCAGACGAGAAGGAAGCCCTAGGATTCAGAAGTCCCTGCTATGACTCCCAGCCTTTCCTGAGCTTCCCCAGGTAACCTCTGCTTTCATGCTCAGATCCTAGCCTCACTAAGGCAAAGGTCCTCTGGTCCCCATTTTCCCAGTCATCTAGTTTTCTAGCCTTCCCATAGCAAGCATCCATCTTGGGTGGGACTTGGTCTAAGAGGCTGGAGCTTCATATGGAGAAGAGTTGAGAGTTTAGTGCCATGTCCATGTCATACAACTCCCACCAATATGTGCAGACCTCAGACCACAATGTCCAGACAATGGATACAGCTTGCTAGACCAAGATACCAAGTGAAACACTCAGAAGGGCATTGTGCATATCAAGCAACTATTTCCCAGTGACTGCTGTCATATGGATTCCAACTAAACCTCATATTTGTCGGTGCTCTTGTTCCAGCATTAAGAAGGGTTCAGCAATCTGGAGAAAGACTGTGTGTAGATTAAGTAAGAGTCCAGAGATGAAAGATAATTTTGAAAGGCATTGGGGGTCAGAGGAGCCTCGCTGAAGGACTAAGTTCTCCTTGTCTCAGGACCCCTTGCTTTTTATTAACACAAATTGTCCTAAGGCAAGGTGGATATATTCACTTCAAAGGGTAGGGTTTCATACAGAAGCATTGTCAGAGTGGGGAATAGCCTAAGGCTGTTCAGGTGTTTGGCCAGTAGGAGGCAATAACATGTAGATTAAGATGCCCTGAGCTGTCTGGCAGCAAACAATCAATTTAATGCATCCCTTTCAGGTTTGGGGAAATGCCTTTAGCCATTCCAACAGGTGATAACATATGTGCCCTTGTTGAGTCCACAAGTTCCATCAACCTTTTGATGAAACTCTTGCAATTATGACATGCTGGAACTGGCTTCCAGCACATATTGGAACTAAATCCCTCAAACAACTGTCAATTTGGGCTGAGCCTGGCTGATGGGGGGAAGGCTCAGACCCTGGCCAATGCTGGACCTCCCTAGTAGTAATCAAGTCTCAAAACAGGATGAGCTCAAGCCCAGGCCCCAAGAGCAGGGAGCCTATCCCTTCCAGTTCCTGCCTCCAGGTCCTACTTCTCGAGTGAGAAATGTGCCCCAGGACTGCCCTGGTGCTGTGATAATTTATTGGAAACAGAAATAGGACAGAGTTGGAAGGTACATATATCAAGGGGCAGCTTGACAAAAACCTAAGTGCCATCTTAGCATATTAGGGGAGCAGCAGAGAGAAGGTTCCACTGAGTGGTCAGATGGGGAAGGGTACCCATATTTGAGTCCCATAGACCTGGCTTTGAATCTCAACTACTGACCCTGACCTTGGCCAAGTCATTTAATCTTTTCAAGCTTTAGTTCCCCTGGTAACATGAGGCTACCTACTTCTGAATTGTGTTGTTGTTTTTTTACTTTTTGTTGAAATACAACACAGACAAGTGCACAAATCATATGACAGAGCTTGAGGGTTTTTAAAAAATATATTTTTATTGATTTTAGAGAGAGGAAGGGAGAGGGAGAGAGATCCAAACATCAATGATGAGAGAGAATCATTGATTGGCTGCCTCCTGCACGCCCCACACTGGGAATCGAGCCCACAACCCAGGCATGTGCCCCAACTGGGAATAGAACTGTGACCTCCTGGTTCATAGGTCGAGCTCAACCACTGAGCCATGCCGGCCAGGTGAGTTTTGTTTTAAATTGATTTCAGAAAAGAAGGAAGAGGGAGAGAGAGAGAGAAACATCCATGATGAGAGAAAATTATGGATCGGCTGCCTCCTGCAAGTCCCCCACTGGGGATCGAGCCCACAACCCGGCATGTGCCCTTGACCTGAATCAAACCTAGGACCTTTTAGTTCGCAGGCCAATGTTCTATCTATTGAGCCAAACCAGCTAGGACCACAGCTTGAGTTTTTACACACACAGGGTTATTTTGGGAAGTGAATATGATGCATACAAGCTCATGGGACAGCTGCACAAAGGTCTTTGTGTTAAGGTTAAGGAAAAGTGTCATCCACTGGCTTCCCACCACTCTCTACTCTGAATTTCTCTGCTGGATGGGTGCCCACTCACCCACAATGCAGCTGGGAGAAAATATTTGAAAGCCTTTTTGGAGAAAGAGGAGAAAGGCCAGCTCTTCAGAGGGCTGAGGAAGGGAGGAGCCCTCAGAACGAATAAAGGAGTCGACCCAGCAGGCCAGAGGAAATTAGGACAGGTTAGATAATCACTGCAACTGTTTTGGAAGCTCCAGACCAGACAATGAGAATCCTGCTAGAGTTGGACTTGAGCCCTGTGCCATCTCTATTCACCGGCCACCTATGCAAACCCTAATGTGCTTTGGGACTCCAGCTATAACTTCTCAGAGGTAGGCTCCTCTCCAGTCCTTCTGCTGGTCCTTCCTCCTGAGCCTCAATCCTGTGGGTCCTTTCCACCTGCTCATCCCTCTGGCTCTGAAAAGTCATCTTATCTCATCTATATATCCAATGAGCTCTGTATCCTGAACTGTCTGCTGCCACCAGAGGGTATCATTGCCCGGTTACACACTGGAGACACTAGAATCACCTTTGCCTCCTTCCTCTCTCCCCACCTTCCAGAATCCCATTCAGATTTCCTCGTCTCTTCTGTTTTCCTTCTAAACAATTTCTAGCCTCCTCCTTCCCAACCCTCTCATGGATTCCCTCTGGGACCATTCATTAGAGATCAGAGGTCTTGCCTCTCATCTTCTATCTACGCCTTCTCCTGCTGTCAAGATGCTCTTCCTTAAAAGTTTTCATCATGTCTTTCTTCCTACTCACTGTCACTGGATCATCATTATTAGAAAGTGAAACTCCTCAGCACAGCATTTAAGGTATCCCACAAACAGAGTCCAGCCCAGTTTCCCATCCGTCCTTCACTTGACTCTCCTTCCCAACTGGAGTGCTGCCCACCATCCTTGGAACACCTACCATCAAGTCACAGCTCTACTCCAGTATTTAGAATTTAATAGGTATAGGCCTTGTTAGACTTACTTGACTTCTCTAAGCTTCAAATGAGATGAGTGTATAAAATACTTAGCACAGTGCCTGGGCAGGGTGCTCAATAAAAGTTAGTTACTTTCACTATTATCTCACCCATCTCTTCCACAAAATCTTTTCCAAACCATGACCACATCACAAGAATTACATTAGGTAGTCACATTATATGAACCCTCACATTATACAAACCATTGTTTTGCTACATCAACATATGGCTTGTTTAGTATCTTCTATCTCATGTTATTAAATGCCAATATTAAGGTCAGGAAGTGTGTCTTGTTCACTTTTGCATTTTGACTATGCCTTGGTGATCATGATGCCTGGTGTGTAGTGAGTGCTGAACAAATGAAGTGAGTCCAATAGACCTAATGTACAGGGAATCAGCCACATAGTTTGCAGGTTGGGCCCTGCATCAAGTACCCAGCTGGGGGTGGGAGCGAATGGGGGTTTTCTTCACAGAGCTGGAAGTGGAGTTGCATCCAGCATGGGAAGAAAGGGTGCTAAATTAGTTTCCTAGGGCTGCCATAAAAAAGTAGCACTCACTTGGAGATTTAAAACCACAAAAATTTATTATCTCACAGTTCTGGAGGTCAAAATCAAGGTGTTAGCAAGGGCCATGCTCCCTATGAAATCTTTTCTTTTTTTTTTAATCCTTTTCTGAGGGTATTTTTCCATTGATTTTCAGAGAAAGAGTGGAAAAGAAAGGGAAAGACAGAGAGAAATAATCAATGTGAGAGAAACACATTGATTGGTTGTCTTGCACGTGCCCTGACTAGGCCCAGGCCTGGGGGCGGGGAGCCTGCAACCAAGGTACATGCTCTTGCCTGGAATTGAAATCAGGACCCTTCAGTCCTCTGGCTGGCCCTCTATCTGCTGAGCCAAATCGGCTAGGGCATTTTAGGAGAAATCTTTCTTTTCCTCTTCTAGCTCCTGGGGCTGGCCGTCAATCCTTGCTTGGCTTACAGCTGTATCACCACAATTTCTGCCTCTGTTGTCACATGACAGTCTCCCTCTGTGTCCGTGTCCAAATTTTTCTCGAGTCATGACCTCCTGGTTCATAAGTCGATGCTCAACCACTCAGCCACACCAGCCGGGCTCCCTTCACCTTTAAAAAAAAATCATACCAGTCATATTTGATTAGGGCCCACTCTTATTCAGTATGACTTCATTTTAACTGGTTTATATCTGCAAAGAACCTATTTGAAATAAGATCACTTTTCACAGGTGCTAGGGATTAGGACTTCAATATATCTTTTTGGGGAACACAATTCAACCTCCAAGTGACTTTTTCCCTAGAGTTGACATTCAATATTATTTTATATTAGTTTCAGGTATGCAGCACAGTGGTCAGACAATTACGTAGTTTCCAAGCAATCCCCTGATAATTCTAGGACCCACCTGGTACTACATATAATTATAACAGTACTATTGACTACATTCCTTATGCTGTACTTTACATCCCTGGGACTATTTTGCAACTACTAATTTGTACTTCCTAATTCCTTCACCTTTTATTTATGTTTTACATATATTTTTATTGATTTCAGAGAAAAAGGGAAAGGGAAAGAGAGATAGAAACATCAGTGAGGAGAGACAGTAATTGATCAGCTACCTCCTGCACGCCCCCCACTGGGGACCAAGCCCGAAACCCAGCTCTGTGCCCTGATTGGGAATCGAGCCATGACCTCCTTGTTCATAAGTCGATGTTCAACCACTCAGGCACACCAGCCGGGCTCCCTTCACCTTTAAAAAAGGTCTAATTTATTAGTTTTGGAGAGAGAGGAAGGGAGAGAGAGAGAGAGAGAGAGAGAGAGAGAGAGAGAGAGAGAGAGAGAGAGAATCATTGATTTGTTGTTCTAATGATTTATGCCTTCGTTGTTTGATTCCTGTATGTGCCCTGACCACCAGGGATTGAACCCAAAACCTTGATGTATCTGGATAATGCTCTAACCAACTGAGCTACCTGGCCAGGACTTCCCTTCACCTTTTTCACCCAGTCCCCTAATCCCCCTCCCATCTGACAATCTCAGTTTGTTCTTTGTATCTATGAGTCTGCTTCTGTTTTGTTTGTTCATTTTGTTCTTTAGATTTCACATATCAGTGAAATTATATATTTGTTTTACTTTATGTGACTTATTTCATTTAGCATAATATCCTCTCTATCCATCCATATTGTAACAGATGGTAAGATATCATTCTTTTTTATGACTAATACTAGAGGCCCGGTGCATGATATTCATGAGGGGGGCGGGTCCCTCAGCTCAGTCTACCCCTCTCACAGACTGGAAGCCCTCAGGGGATGTCCTACTGATGGGTTAGGCCTGCTCCCCATGGAAAAACATTTTTTTCCTCCAGGAGTGTGGTGGAAAAACCTTAGATTACCTTCTTGGATTCTTTTTTTAAAAAAATATATTTTATTGATATTTTACAGAGAGGAAGGGAGAAGGATAGAGAGTTAGAAACATTGATGAGAGAGAAACATCGATCAGCTGCCTCCTGCACACCCCCTATTGGGGATGTGCCCGCAACCAAGGTACATGCCCTTGAACTGGAATCGAAGCTGGGACCTTCAGTCCACAGGCCGACGTTCTATCCACTGAGCCAAACTGGTTAGGGCATTCTTCTTGGGTTGTTATTACCCAAGTTACCAAGAACACTGCGAGCGGCGGTATACAGGGAGCTTAGCCAATGAGCAGTCAGAAAAGGTGTTTCCTCTGCAGCTCACGTGCAGAGGCCCCCTGCTTTGTGTCCACGGGGGGGGGGGGGGGGGGGGGGGCGGGGGGGGGGTGTTGCTCAGAGTCTGCCTCCAGCCCTTTGTTGTGTCCCTGCCTGCCCAGATGCCCTCCCTCCCTCTGCGGCTGGGGTGCGGGACTCTATGGGTGCTGCCCTCATTGTGACGGAGTGACTATTAATTTGCATATTACCCTTTTATTAGATTCCATTGAATATATGTACTACATCTTCTTTATTTCATCTATTGATAAAATTTGGCTTGCTTTCTTATCTTGGCTATTGTAAGTAATGTTGCAATAAACATAGGGATGTATATGTCTTTTTGAATTCATGTTTTGGATTTCTTCAGATATGTATCCAGAAGTGGAATTGCTAGGTCATAAGGTAGTTCAATTTTAATTTTTTGAGGAATCTCCAAACTATTTTATATAGTAACTACACAAATTGGCAGTCCCACCAACAATGCAAAAGGATTCCCTTTCCTCCACATCCTCACCAACTCTTGTTTGTTGATTTATTGATGATAGGTATGAGGTAATATCTCACTGTGGTCTTATTTTGCATTTCTCAGATGATGAGTGACCTTAAGCATCCTTTCATATGTTTATTGGCTGTCTGTATGTCTTCTTTGGAAAAATGTCTATTCAGGTCCTCTGACCATTTAATTTTATTTATTTATTTATTTATTTTAATTTAATAAATTTTTATTGTTCAGATTATTAAAATTGTTCCTCTTTTTCCCCATATAGTTCCCCTCCATCCGGTTCCCACCCCACCCTCTGTGGCCTGCACAACTCAACAGTGCACCTCAGGGGCTGGCACTGAGGACCTGCCCAGTAAGGATTTCTTGAATGAATACATGAATGAATGAATAAATGCAGCTGTGACCCTTGTGGACCCATCCTCTTGGGGACCACTCTCGGTTCCCACTCTCCTGATTCTATTTTTTTAAATTTAATAAATCTTTATTGTTCAGATTATTACAATTGTTCCTCTTTTTCCCCCATAGCTCCCCTCCCCCCTGTTCCCACTCCACCTCTGCCCTTACCTCCCCCGCACTCTCCTCATCCATAGGTGTACGATTTTTGTCCAGTCTCTTTCCGCACCCCCCACATCCCTTTTCCCCCGAGAATTGTCAGTCCACTCCCTTTCTATGCCCCTGATTCTATTATATTCACCAGTTTATTCTGTTCATCAGATTTTTTATTCACTTGATTTTGAGATTCACTTGTTGGTAGATATGTATTTGTTGTTCATAATTTTTATCTTTATCTTTTTCTTCTTCTTCCTCTTCTTAAAGAATACCCTTCAGCATTTCATATAATACTGGTTTGGTGGTGATGAACTCCTTTAGCTTTTTCTTATCTGTGAAGCTCTTTATCTGCCCTTCAATTCTGAATGATAGCTTTGCTGGGTAGAGTAATCTTGGTTGTAGGTTCTTGCTATTCATCACTTTGAATATTTCTTGCCACTCCCATCTGGCCTGCATAGTTTCTGTTGAGAAATCAGCTGACAGTCGTATGGGTGCTCCCTTGTAGGTAACTAACTGTTTTTCTCTTGCTGCTTTTAAGATTCTCTCTTTGTCATTTGCTCTTGGCATTTTAATTATGATGTGTCTTGGTGTGGTCCTCTTTGGATTCCTTTTGTTTGGGGTTCTATGGGCTTCCTGGACTTATAAGTCTATTTCTTGTTTAATTTCTAGTTGGTCCTTTTTCATATCCTTGAGGGTCTCACTAAATTTATCGGCCTCTTCTAGGAAATTCTTGAAAAACCTTATAACCGTGGTTTTGAACTCTATATCCAGTCATTTGTTTTCCTCCATTTCTTTCGTTTGTGATCTGTTTCTTTGTCTCCGCATTTTCGCTGCTTCCCTGAGTTGGTAGGGTAGCTTTGTGTGCTAGGTGTCCTATATGGCCCATTGGGTCAGCCTCCCCAGTTACCTGAGGTGGATACTCTTGGTGCACCCCTTTGTGGACTGTGTGTACAGCCTTGTTGTAGTTAAGCCTTGATTGTTGTTGGTATCACTGGGAGGAATTGACCTCCAGGCCAGTTGGCTGTGAGGATCAGCTGTGTCTATGCTGGGAGGACTTCTGTGCTGGAGACACCCTTATGAGACAAGACTTGCAAACACCTCTGTGCTCAGCTTGGATGGGGCAGAGTCTCAGGGCAGAGCAGACAGCATTGGTTTCCCGTCAGCCCTGACCTAATAGGCCCCTGTGTCTCAGTGTCCCATGGTAATAGCTGCAAGCACCTCTGAGAGAAAGCTGCCCTCGAGTTCCACCCACTGCCAGACAGTCCAGTTTCTCCTCGAATGAGTCTGTGTCCCCAGAGTCTCGCCCAGAACTGGAGTTCAGAGGAGTCAGGATCTTTTGTCTCCCTCCTGCTTGAGAAAGCCAGCCGCACACTCAGTTGACTGCCCTCTTCACGCGCATGCACCTCTGTACCTCTACCTTCCACAGTGCCTCTGAGTCTCAGTGTGCTTTTCTCTTTCCTTCTAGTTGTAGAATTTCCACTCAGCCAGCCTTCCTGTGGTTCTGGATGATGTCCGTTTTGTCTTTCAGGGTAGTTTTGAAATTGTTGTGCAAGGCAGCAGTTTAGGTGTTTACCTATACCGCCGCCATCTTGGTTTCTAGATTCTTTGACCATTTTATAATTGAACTAGTGGCCTAGTGCACAAAATTGGTGCATGGGGGTGTGTGTGTCGCTCAGCCCTGCCTGCACCCTTTCCAATCCCCCCTTCGGGGGGACACCTTGGGGGCAGTTGGACATCCCTCTCGCAATCCAGGACCACTGGCTCCTAACTGCTCACCTGCCTGCTGGCCTGCTCAACCCCAACTGTCCCCCACCAGCCTTCTCACCCCCAACTGTCCCCCCCGCCAGCCTGATTGCCCTGAACTGCCCTCCCCTCCTTGCCTGATCGCCCCTAACCACCTTTGCCTCGGCTCCACCACCATGGCTTTGTCCGCAAGGTCTCCCAGTCTAATTAGCATATTACCCTTTTATTAATATAGATTATTTGTTTTGTTTTCAGGATTGAGTTGTATGAGTTCTTTATAAATTTTGAATATTAAGCCCTTATTGGATGTATCATTGGTGAATATCTTTTTCAGTAGGTTGACTTTTCGTTTTGTTGATGGTTTCCTTTGCTGTGTAGTCCCATTTGTTTATTTTTTAAAATATATTTTATTGATTTTTTACAGAGAGGAAGGGAGAGGGATAGAGAGTTAGAAACATCGATGAGAGAGAAACATCGATGCACACTCTCCACTGGGTATATGCCTGCAACCAAAGTACATGCCCTTGACCGGAATCGAACCTGGGACCCTTGAGTCTGTAGGCTGACACTCTATCCACTGAGCCAAACCAGTTAGGACTGGGGTCTTACATTTAAGTCTTAATACATTTTGGGTTTACTCTTGTATATGGTGTAAGAAGGTGGTCTAATTTTATTTCTTTCTGCATGTATTTGTTCAACAGCATTTACTGACTAGGCTGTCTTTACCCTTTGTATATCCTTGCCACCTTTGTCATAGATTAATTGACCATATTGGCATGGTTTTATTTCTGGGCTCTGTTTTCTATTCCATTGATTTATGTGTCTGTTTTTATGCCAGTACCATGCTGTTTTCACTACTACAGCCTTCTAGCATAGTATGATATCAGTTTCTCCTTGTAGGTCTCTGGCACACACATTTCCCACCCTGGCTTGTACTGTCTCTCTCCTGGAGTCCAGGGTGAGTGCCTGCAAATGAGATTTTGTGTGCAGGCTCTTTAAGGAAACACTTGAGTTTCCAACAGGCTTGTCTCACCTGGATGAATGAAATTCCCACTGATTTTTGCAGCCAGATATTATGTGGGCTCCTCTTCTTGCATTGGTGTTCCGGGCTCAGGAACCTAATGTGGAACTCATCAGAGAGAACCTCTGAAGCTGAGATATTCCTCTAGATTCTTTTTTAAAAATATATTTTATTGATGTTTTTACAGAGAGGAAGGGAGAAGGATAGAGAGTTAGAAACATCGATCAGCTACCTCCTGCACAACCCCTATTGAGGATGTGCCCGCAACCAAGGTACATGCCCTTGACCGGAATCGAACCTGGGACCCTTCAGTCCACAGGCCGATGCTCTATCCACTGAGCCAAACCAGTTAGGGCTCCTCTGGATTCTTAACTGCCACATGTGGGTGTAGGGACAGCCTATTTTACATCTCCACCCTTTCTACCAGTCTCAACGTGGCTTTTTCTTTATATCTTTAGTTATAGGACTTCTGCTAGTCTTCAGATGGTTATCCAGGCTGGTTGTTCTATAATTTAGTTGTAATTTTGGCTTGGTCATGGAAGGAGGTAGTACAGTGTAGTATAGCATCCTACTCTGCCATCTTGATCTGAACCCTGCTAGCCCCAATTGAGTGATCTTTGATAATCAGTCTGGCCTCACTCTCCCCAAATGCAGAAATAGATTGAAATAATTCATTCATTCATTTGTAACATACTTATTAGGATCTATATGTGCCAAGACCTGAACTAAGTGCCAAATAACTTAGTTCAATATATAGATAACTGTGATGTCAACCATGTTCTAAAAAAGTTTATGGTCAAGCTCAGTGGTTTTCCAGCTTTCTGTTCCCTGATTCATGAAGTTCCTAGCGTTTTGGCAGTCCTGAAAGAATAATAAACAATAGAGCCTTCAGTTATGTCTGAATTCCATAGTACAAACTGTAATACACCACATTTGAGAATTGCTTATCCAGTTGGCTAGATCATAATATCTACCATTAATTGAATTTCTATGCTATGCCAAGCATTTTACAAACATTATCTTATTCAGTCTTTACTGGAAGTTAGGTACTATGTCCTCTTTACAGATGAGGAAACCATGAGTCACCAGTGAGTGTGTGGCATCTGTAATACCAGATGATTCTTCAGTGCTATAATTCTGCATGAGGCTTTTAGGTACTCTGGCTCTGTGACTGTGGGCCAATAACTTAATCCTTGATCTTTGGTCTCCTTCCTACATGCAAAAGGAGTGTGGCATGACAGAGATTAAGAGATATCCAGCTCAGTTCCTGTAAAGCACTTTTATGTCTTTTATTTTACTGCTCTCATCCATGTGCAGATGTTCCATATATAGCTGCATATATCCTGGAAAGTTAAGACTTGACTTGTAGATTGGGGAATTTCCCAGAGAGAAGAGGGGCAGTCACTGTATCAGGAGGAGGGAAGGGGACTAAGCATTAGGAGCAAGGGGGTCAGAAAGAACAGTCAAAACTCACAGATCTAGAGGAGGAATTCCTAGTCTCTAGAATCCTGAGAGGCAGCAGTGTTCAGAAGACCCGGGAAGAAGATCCAAGGTGGTCCATTGTGGGGAAATAGTGGGAAAGAAAAGGGAGAATGGGGAGGGCCCTGCAGTAGAAAATGGGCCCCACTGAAATGACACAAATCAAAAGTAGCACCCTGTTGACAGTAAGGTACACCTGGCCCAGAGGGAAGACAAACAATAAGCTCTCCCAAATGAAAGGTCCAAATAAACAAGCCCAGCATGAGGGTCAAAGCCAATACTCAGGAGCCCAAGGTACAAGACAGTGTTTACAAAGTTCAGAGTGACTGATGGAAATCTCCAGCATTTCTAGTACTGACATTGTTTTGTGCTTTATAGTTTGTAAAGTGATTTCACAGGGTACACTTGACCTCTGAGGGGTGAGTAGTCAATAGGGTCTGAGACCTGATAGTGTCCCTTGCCAGCTATGGGACCTAGGCCAAGTCATGGAACCCACATTCTTCATTTATAAAGTGAATAAACAATCCCACCTATCCTATGGTGTTATGAGGATTAAGCCACAGTGCTTTGCAAATATGTTAAGTGGTTCTATGGCTCACACATGTTAGAACCAGTAGTGGGTTCAGGCCTGAGAAGTCTTTCAATTAACTGATTACTCTTCCATCCCCCACTGGCCTTGACCTTAGCAGATTTCAAAGCAGGTAGCATAGGGTGATGGCCTTCCTCCCTGCATCCTCAGAGCACTCAAGGATGCTGAATGCCTCTGGTTCTTTTGCTGGGAAGGGCAGCCAGGAGATTAATCAGTCATCTTTCAATTTATCACTACTGCCCCCTATCCTCCAGGACAGTCAGGATGGAGGAGGCTGAACACGGTGATTTTAGAACCAGACGGCTTTTGACAGGCCAGTGGGCAGTGACATATTGCTCTGAATAACTTGGATATTAGGGAATTGGAACTTTGGGAAACGTTCAAGCCTGATTGAGGGAACTGGAAGTACATGAATGTTGGACAAGTCCAAGAGTTTCTGATGGCAGAAGTTGAAGCTTCTGGTAAAAGGGGAGGGATTAGGATGTTATTGCATCTCCCTTCTTCCACTAGGACTACTTCCTTCAATGCCTTTAACTTTTTTGAGATGCTTTCCCATGATTGAGCATATCCACCTTGACTGCAGCTTTGGGAGATGCCTACTGTGTTAGCAGTTTCAAAAATCAGAAATGGGGAAGGGGAGTTCTATTTAAAAAAAAAAAAAAGTTGTGGTTTTTTGTGTGTTACTTTATTGGCTGACCTGGAACTAGAATTCAAGAGATGAGGCTTATCGCTTTAACCACGTGGTGGGTGAGAGTCAAGGAACACTATCCTCCATTTCATCACATTCAGCCAATGGGCTCAGTTTACCAGGTTATGAAGTCCTCATCTTGGAAAGTATGAAAATGGAATGAGATGGGTGAGGGATCAACTTTGGTGGGAAGTGGGGAGCATGGGAGCTGGGCAGGTCCTGGAAAGAGGACAAGAGCGGGAGTCCCTTCCTCAGCTGACTGTAATGCTCCCTACAGAGCTTTACACCTACTAAAGGGCTTTCACATCCACCATTTCCTGGCTCGTTACGGGGGTTGAACTGCCTGTGTATGTATCTCACCATATGGGGGCGGCGGTGGGGCGGGGAGCCCTCAGGAGTTAAGAGGCTGGGCCACAGGCTTATTAGAGTCAGGGACAGTGCTGCCCTTGGGATTCCAGGTGCACACTGTGCTTCTCCTCCCATCCTTCCTCTACCCACCCCAGGTGGCAAGGGGTGCGGAGCCTCGCGTGCTCAGATCCCAGCGCGTGCCTGCGCACAGAGGTCTGTGCGTGCGCTTGGTGTGCACGGGTGTACCTGAAAGTCTCCCCTTCTGCGTGCTGCCCCGCGGGAGCCTTGCTGCCCGACGGCCCTTGAAAAACCAGAGGCTGTGAGCTGAGCCCACTTGTGCACCTGGGGGACAAGGCCTCTCTGCGACCCGGGGGAATGGCGGCCAGTCGGACCCATCAGGGTTGGCCCTGGAGGCGGCTGCCTGAAGGACCCTAGGGACTCCCGAACCGAGCACAGAGATTTTGTGGGCAGGCGGCGATAACTAAGCCAGCGTCACCCTCTCCACCAAAACCCAACACACCTTCCCACCCTCGGGGCCGTTCCCCCGCCAGGACAAGGGGTGTAATCCCATCTGCAGGGCTAGGCCACCCAGCTGCGCCCGCCGCCAGGACCGCAGCGCCGGGGCTCCTGCTCCGCTGCACCCCACCCTGCCCCGCCCCGCTCGGGCCAGCGCCCGCGGGACGCGAGTCCGCTCCCGATCCGGGCCGGGTTTCCCCCACATCCCTGAGGTCTCCGCCCCTCCGAGTCGCCAGCCTGGGCCCAACCGAGCGTCGCCGCGGGAGCCACGCGCACCGCCCGAATCCAAACCACTGGGTGCCGGCGCCCGCGAGCCGCACTGAGCTGCGGCGCAGACTCCACTTTCGCATTCGAACTCCCCGAGTCTGGACCCTTGCGGTTCCCGCGCGTCACCCGAATTTGAGCCTCGGGGCTCCGAAGTGACCCCTTCGCGCACCGTTCGCTCTCTGCGCGGCCATCCCGCTCCGCTTCTCAGCATCCTGGTCCCGGCTCCGGAGAGGTAGGGGGGCCGCGAGACCTGCGGGGGCTGGCCTCCTCCACGGAATGGGGGCCGTAGAGGCCGCCGTCCCCCAGGGAAAAAGCCACTGCGCCCCCAGGGCCAGGCCCCGCCCATTCCGTGACCAGATAACCGAGACCGCACTGCACTCAGGTACTCAGATGCGCTATCCCATCAGCCCTCCGCCACCCCGTCGCCATTTCGTTCCCACCTGTCCCCAGAGTCTGCTGCCTAGGGGAACGGACCCCTGCCAAGTTAGATAGCTTCCCTGTGATCTCTCTCCAGTCTGCTTTCCCCACCCCAACTCCTGAAAGGGGCCGAGGGACACGTCTTCCACGGTTGAGGCCTTCTGAGGCACCCCCTTCCTCATCCGCTGCCTCTGCCCCACTTCATCCTTCCTCCCCCGCCTCTTCTCCAGGTCTTCTCTGTTCTCTTCCAGCCTCTTTTCTGGCTTTTTCCTTTCTTGACCCCTCCCCCCGCCACACAACCGGGAGAAGGGGGTGTGTCACGATGCTTTCTATTTATAGGCTTCCTGGGTAGGGGGTGCTGTGCTAGAACTTTTTTGGCGTCAGCTGAGCCCTGAGTCATGAGGTGTCATGTCTGTGATTTGGTATCTATGCCTCCTCCCGCTCCCCTCTCCCCTCCTCTCTCCACCTAATCTCCTGTCTGCCTTTGTCTCCTTTTCTGCCCCCCCCCCCCCCCCGTTCTAGTCCTTTTTGCGCTCCTCGAATCTTTGGGCGCTTTGTGTAGCTGCCCTCTCTTTGTCTCTGCCTCTCTGCTCTCTGCTCCCTCTCCTGCCTCTTCCAGTTCCCAAAAGCTGGGACTTCTAGGGCATCAGTATTTGGGGGGGGGGGGGGGGGGCGGGGGGATAGGATGGGGGCGCTCCCAGCTTGCCCGGTAATTACTTCAATCATCTCCTTCTCCCCAGATTGACCATTCATATTTATGAGATTGAAAGAACAGATACAAGGATGTGGGGGATATGGATGGCAAGGGAAATGCTACCCCAAGAGATGCCTGAACTACATTTCCCACAGTGCCCAGGAGGCACAGGGCTGCCTCTGCCTAGACACTTTCTGGGAATTAAAGTTCAGAGTGGGTTGGAGGGTATCATACTGGAGAGTGGGACGTGATGAGAAAGTGGAGCAAGGATTGTAGAGCTGGCTGGCAGCTTTGGCTTGGCCTGGAACCCCTAACCTATTTTTTTCCCAGCACCCACCTCCTTCAAGGTTTAAGGACCTTGGAATCTTTGTGTCTCCAAAAAGGGGAATAGGAATAGAAGAGTGCCTTGAAAGAAAAGATGGGTGATGAATTGGCAAGCCTTTCTTTCTTCCTTGTGACCCTGGGAACTACCCCACCCCTTCCTCTTACAAACAACCTAGTCAGAGATGTAGAGACACCATTGGAAATAGTCTCATCTTGAAAGCAAGGGAGGGAAGAAAAGCCTAAAGTCTTAGATCTATTGGATGTGTTCCAGTTTACAAGTTGCTCACATTTTGGCCCCCTTAGGAGCAGGGGGGAAATTGCTGATGTTTCTCCTCACCAGCTTGCATTTTCCAGGGATCCACAGACAGCTGGTGAGGTTGCCTGGAGATGCAAGATAACCTGCTCAAGTTAACCAGCATCCCCAGAGCCTGATGCAAGGAGTCTGATGCTTGTTGTTGGCCTAGAAATTGCTGACAGTGGGAGGGAAAGCAGTGGGGTTCCTCCTAGAATCCCATCTCTGATTCTGAGTCAGCTCAGCCCTTAGCATTTGGGACTTCTGATTCCAGTTAAGGACCCAGTAATTCCTATCTTTGCTCTTCAGACTAGGTTTGGAAACACACACACACACACATATTAAAAGGTTATATGTTTTTTTCCTGCCTCCCTCACTGGCCTGGAAGCCAGAAAAACTTACAGTCTTGGGCCTCGATTTCCACAATGTGAAAGGAATGGTTTGAATTTGGTGGTCTCTAATGACCCTAGTTGGGGCTCTAAGAGCCTCTGAGCCTGTGCCTCTGATCCTCTGAGCCTATGCCTCTGAACTGTCTTACCTGGAAGAGCCTTAGGCATCAGCATCAGATTGAAAAGAAAGAGGGAGATGGTGGTCATGTTTTGAACCTTTTTTGTGTAGCAAGTGCTCTGTGTTCACATAAGTTTTGTTTATGGTATGGAAGCTAAAATCACCCCTAAACCACCCCTTAGTGCCTCTCCAATATCACTCTCCACAAAGTAGTTGTCCCCTAGGATGTTGGTTAATGAGGTGCAGGTTGTGTGAGGGGAAGAGTATTGTAATTGGCTGGAAAGAGAGAGGAGGGGGATTTGATCATTCTGGAGGAAGGAGTTCTGGAAATAGTCTTCATGACTTGGGGAGGGTCTCTCTTTTTGGCCCTGTCTTTAGGCAGGGAAAAGAGAAAAGCCAGAGGCCAAACAGGTGCCAGATCCACAGGGAACTGACCCAAAAAGGAGACTTTGATGAATGGAAAGGACAGGGAAAGTCCTGTGTGGGAGATGGGGCAAAGATTATAGGAACAAATTTTAAAAGGAGGGAAAAGGAGGAGAGAGAAGAGAAGGGATTCCGTCTTTGGAGGGAAGGGACATGGGTGATCTTGGTGGACATTTGATTTGCTGGAGCCACAACAGAACACTTTTCAAGATGATCACCTCATACTGGAGTGGAGCCAAGTCTCCCTAAGGAGGGAATATACTCAAGGAAGAAGGAATAGGTGGTTCTGCTGAGCCTGGAAGAAATGGCTTGAAATTTTCTAATGGAGCTCTCCATGTATCCATTCCCTTGGTTTATGTTTGAATGTGGGTGTCAGGTGTGGAGGGAGCTGGGGCAGCAATGTGTGTGTGTGTGTGTGTGTGTGTGTGTGTGTCTGGGGTCTACATCTCCCTCCCTTTGCCCTGGAATGGTAAGTGACAATGGTAAAAAGATGGTGGGAGTTGAATCCTCCACTTTCCCTGGAAACTCTCCTGGAGAGGGAGTGGAGATTATGGGATTTTTTTCTCATGTTGCTCTTATAGAGAGGTGGTAGGGCACTTGAGGTGTGTCCCTCCATTATTTATACCCTCCTTCTTTACTTTGAGTCTTATGGCTGACTGGGGATGGAGGAGGTTAGGGGCTAGTCTCTGGGGAGCTCACAGGGCCCTGAGTTTGTGAGTGTTAAGACACATCCTGGTTGGGTAGAGCAGGATAGGATTAAGACTTCTTGGAGCTGGTGTGAGGGGGGAACTGGAGGCCCTCTATTCCCAGGAAGGTCTGTGTGGAGAGAGGAGGAGAATTAGTGTTTGTGTAGCAAGGGGTTGTGGGGACTATTTGTATAGAGGAGGCCAGATGTGGAAACAGCAGACTCTGACCCCAATGCTGGGTTCTCTCTTTCTGCAGGTTAATGAAGCTGGAAGCTGGCTGCAGTGTAGCCACCTCAGAGGTCCCTAAGCCTGAAAATGAGGCTGAGCCAGATGCGAAGCTACTCTCAGAACACCTGCCACAGGAGGCCAGGACTAAGTCCAAGTCTGGGTTAGGGATGGAGGCTGAGAAGGAACCTCTGGGGGCCAAGTTCTTGGGCCCGAGACAGACTAAGCAGTTGGACCTTGTGGTGGCCACATAACCGGAGTTTGAGGAAGTGCTGGCCATCTCGGGGGGCATCTATGGTGGCCTTGACTATCTTCCCAGCTGCTACCACATCTGGCTCCAGGATCCCAACCTCATGGTGGTGCTGGCCAAGCACACCAGAGAAGTGGTGAGAACCGAGCAGTGCCTAGGTGAAAAGGGGTGAAGCCATGTTTGGGTGTTTGAATCTTAGGAAGGAGAGGAAGCAAGCCTCTCTCCCTCAGCCATGGACAGATTGCTGAAGATATCGAGTAGGCCTTGCAATCAAAGAGTAGGGTATTCAGATCCCTAACCAGTGAGGGTGGGGTAGGGGACATGTAGAACTCAAGAATTGTGGAGGAGCCCAGCTGGCTCAGTGGTTGAGCATTGACCTATGAACCAGGAAGGAGGTCATGGTTCGATTCCATGGTCAGGACACATGCCCAGGTTGCAGGCTCAATCCCCAATGTGGTGTATGCAGGAGATGGCCGATCAATGATTCTCTCATCATTGATGTTTCTATCTCTCTCCCTCTCCTTCTTCTCTGAAATCAATAAAATAATATTTTTTAAAAAAAGAATAATAGAGGGACTGGTGAGAGCTTTGATATTTGAGGATTTGTTTGAGGAGTTTCTGGGGACAGGAGCACAAAAAGAGGGCAGGTAGTGGGGTGGGCATAGGCTGGGATTGGGAGCAGGTAGAGTGGGACCGGGAGCCCTAAGTAGACTGACTTCTCACACAAAGAAGCCTGGTTACATGAGTGAGCAGAACCAGTTCAGATATGGGCTCCAGGAGAATCCAATAGGAAAGGGGCGTGGTAGGTAACCGGGTCATGGAAATCTCCTGGGGGTAGAGCCAGCGAAAGGGGGCGTGGCGAGTGGTCTGGGACCCGTTTGCAACCGGAGCTTCCGCATCTCTAGAGGTGGAAGCGGCCCGCCCAATCAGCAATGAGCGTTACTGCCAGGTCTGGAATCAGACCAAAGTACTGAGGAGAGCTCCCTGGACAGGTACCAGGTCTGGCCTGGCGCCCAGAGTAATGATGAAGGAGCGCTCAGCGTGTGGGAAGAGGCGAGCCCTGTGAGCCCAAGTGGCAGAGGCAGGGAAGGGGCCCCCTAACGGCCTGGGGAGTCGGTGCACTTGATCGATGCGAAGAAGACAGCGCTGGTGGAGGGCTGCGCCTGGCGCCCTGGGAGCGCGGTAAGGGCGTGGCCTGCCGGCTGCAGCGCTTCTGCTCGCAGCTGGTCAGGCGGCAGAGCTCAGGGGTCAAGGTGGCACAGCCTTCCAGGGACGACCAGCGGGACCCCCAGGAGCTGAAGAAATACCGCCTAAACACCAAGCAGGTGAGAAGGACAAAGGAGCTGGGCGTCTTCCCCCAGGCTCAGCCAGTCACCCCTTTCCCTTCTCTGCCGGTTCTACCGAGTGGGAGCCCTGCCCTGGGACTCCCAGTCTTTACCCAGACCCTTTTGCCAAGGGGAAGTCAAAGAGCTCCCGACTCCCAGCTGCCAGCCCTCGGTCCTTACTTCTGGAGACTGAAGAGCTCAAGAACCTAGACTTTGGTGACCCTGCCTCCCATGCATCGATCCTGTCTCCCTTCAGGAACCCAAACATCTGAGCCTTTACCCTCCCCGCTCCGCTTCCCCCATCCTACCAGCTGATCTGCTGCCTCACTTCCACCTCTCTCAGAGACTCAAGGGCCCACAACCCCAGTTCCCTGGACACTTCACACTGACCTCATCTCTCCTATTCGAGGTTTTGCCCCTGGTTCGTCCTTGCTATCCCCAGGGGACCCAGGCTTTCACATATTCCACTTCACCCTGCACTGCACGATATGTGACCCTGTGGGGCCCAAGCGGGAGCCCGTGGATGTGAATGTGGAAGTGAAGATGCGGAGAGGCCTAGGCCCCACCCGCTGGCCAGTTCTCCCACCGCCAGCCCTGGTGCTTACTTGTGTCTCCCGCAGGGCATCCTTTTGATCCAATTCAGCACATCTGTGCTTCGGGCAGGCAGCGCTGCCCACCTCTGGCACTGTTAAAAGCAGGTGGCGACATGGCAAGCATCACAGGCATCAACAGCGTGTGCCAGCTCTTCCTGGCGCCCCAATTGTGGTCACAGCTGGCTTATATCTGCCAGGTCAGCTTGGGGCTCAAGCTGTTCAAAGGTTACACGGAGCAGTACTTGCTGGAGGCCACAGGTGAAGTCCCTACTATCTGGAGAAGATGCCACCCCCTTTCCCAGATCCCCAGAAAGCCCTGCCCTCGTTTGCAAGCTCCATCCCCTCCTATGCCCCCTATCCTTTCCCACTGCTGGTCCCTCCTTCCTTCCCCTTACCTCTCCATTGCCCACTGCCAGATCAGAACCATCCAGTTTGGCGGAGCCCCTTGCACTGCTATTGTCCACCTTTTCCCCTTCCTGGGCAAAGAACCTGTTCTGTCATAGGCTTCAGAGCTTTTTCCTGTCCTAGTCTGGGAGTGAACTCTGTCTTTCATGGCTTCTCCCTTCTGACAGTACCTCTCCCGGAGCACAGCTGCCTCAAGCCCTCAGAGCTTGCCCGTTCTCCCCTCACTGCCCAGTGCCTCTAGATCAGTGTCCTCTCCCTTTTCTCTGTACCCCCACCTTCCTCCTCCCTGGACCTCCCAGACACTTACCTCCTTTTCCCCATTATCTCTTTCTCACCCACCCTGTGTGCATTATGGAAAGAGACCCAGTAAATGAAATAGATTTATAATGTTCCCCCTACTTTGGACCGCTGTTTACCCTCTGGTGATGCACCTTTTTGAGCTTGCACCCTCTAACTGGAGTTTCCTCCAATTTTGCACCATGTTGATATTTCACAGGCCCCCTCCTAATGCTGGCAACCAGTGGCAGAACCAAGGGGTTCAGGCTGGAGAATTTGGTGTAGTGGAGGGCAAGTCCCTCAGCCAGTGTGAGGCTGCCTTCTAGTGAGACTGGAACCCACCTCCAGGTATTTCTGGACACTCCTCCCTTTCTCTAGTTCCTTTACACTTTTTGGACTTTGACAGTCTTCTATTTAAATGCAAGTACTGCCCTGGCCGGTTTGGCTCAGTGGATAGAGCGTCAGCCTGTGGACTGAAGGGTCCCGGGTTCAATTCCAGTCAAGAGCACATGCCTGGGTTGTGGGCTCGATCCCCAGTGGGGGCCGTGCAGAAGTCAGCCAATCAATGATTCTCTCTCATCAGTGATGTTTCTGTCTCTCTCTCCCTCTCCCTTCCTCTCTGAAATCAATAAAAAATATATTTAAAATAAATAAATAAATGCAAGTAGTAATAGCTGTATTTGCATAGCACTGTCTTCTACACTGCATCCTCACGTCTACTGCAGAGGGAGGAAACAGAGACCCAGGAAGATCAAAGTGACTTCCAGTCCCTCGCAGTAGCTGGGAGCCTGCTCGCAGGGACTAGAAGCCAGGTGTCCCAGGCCCAAAGCCTCATTCTTTGACGGTGATAGCTTGAAACTACTTGTTGGGACAATGAACCACTGCTAAGGACACATTGACAGTGAGCACAGGGTTCACTGGGATGGGATCCAAGACATGGGTGCCAGGAGGTGGGTGGTGGGCAGAGGAGCACCGCTGCTTCACACTGTCCCACTTCCGGCTTTGCCAATGCCCTCCTCTGCCTCCTATGTCTGACCTGCTGCTACTCTCCCTGTCGCTTCAACCAAGGCTATGTTGCAATATATACGGATTCTTAGTTCACCCTGTGTTTGTTTTATTTCCTGCGGGGGGAGGGAGGGTACGGTCCATGACACCCATTACCTTCCCCTGTATTAGGATCTTAGCCCTGTGGCAATGGGCTAATGACTTCCCCAAGGGGAGCTAGCCCTTGCCTGCCCCCACTCCAACCAAGAAGCAGAAAGGTGAGCAATGGCGTGGGGCCCTGACTAGACCCGGCACCTGCACCTGGCTGTAGGCTACTGTCCAAATTCTATGGGCTCTTCCTCCAAGTTCCCCTTGGCATCCAGGACCAGCCTCCCTCAGCCTTACGATCCAGGCGTCTAACTCCCAGCTCCCGACTCTTTCGCTTGCTTTCTCCATTCCTGGGTGGGCACCAAGCAGAAGGTGGAGCCGCCGCTTCCCGCGGAGCCGACCTCGGGGTGGTGATGACTGCAATCCCAAAAAGTAACACGAGGGGGCGCCAGGACGTGTGCGGACGCGGGCGAGGCAGCGCAAGGTGGTTTCCGTCCGTGTGAGTGTGTCCATGGGCGTCTTTGTGTGTCTGCGTTTCTGTACATGTGTGTACGAGTAAGAGGGTGTCTGGGTGAGATGTGTTCGGGACATCGTGGCTGGTGTACCCCAGAATCAGGTACTCCCAAGTGTCTTTGATGAGGACAATGCATGATATGTTGCTATGTGCTGTGGATGGGGAGGCAGGGAACTGTGTGTGTGTGTCGTCGTGTGTGCAAGGCGTAGCCTCCGAGTCCCTGATCCGCATCTTGGGTTTTTGAAGTCACATACCTTCAGAGTTTTTACCCCCTTCCACCATCCCGTGTAAGAAGAATGAAGGCTCTCAACGCGAATCTCCATTACCCTATCACATCTTCAGCATGGGTCTTCTAGGCTAGGTGTGACATTGTGTTTGTGTAAATGGGTGTGTCTCAGAATGTCAATGTAACTCTGAATGATAGTGGTGTGTGTGTGTGTGTGTGTGTGTGTGTGTGTGTGTGAGACAGGTGGGTGTTGGAGGAGGCTGACTCAGGATTATGGAAGCAAACAATTTCCTTTTTCTTGTTAGTTTGTCGGTATCACCTTCCTTCATGGCGTGTGTGTTTTTCTTTCTCGGTCTCTCCAGTAGTTGTCTCTCTTTGTGTCTCTCCTCATCTCTGTCTCTTTCTCTCTCTCCCTTTCTTGGTGACTCATCTCTGCGGCTTTGCCCTCCTGCCCCCTCCCCCGCCCCCGCCCCAGCTTCCTGGGTCTCCCTTCCCCCACTCAGGAGTGGGTGGGAGTATGAGGGAATGGGACCAGGGGACTGAAAATTAGGGTGAACAACCCCTTCCTATTACTTATAATTCCCAGACCTGTCAGCGGCCCCCAGCCCTCTCCCAGTCCCCTTCCCAAGACTCCCCACCCTACTCAACTGGGGTGGCAGAGAATAGGGCAATAATGCATTCTAATGGGGCCATTTTCGGGGGGGTGTGCCTCAGCAGCTTCTTTCCCTCCAAAGTGGAGACCCCTGCCCTTCTCATAAAGTTCCCCCGCCCTGCCACCCCCCTCCCGCCCCCATGGCTGACGCAATGAAAGCCTGCAGAGGTGAGTCACCGGTTGGGGGAAAGGAAGAGAAGGAGGAGGAACCTGGAGGTATGGGGGGAGGGGCATAGGAGGAAAGGGGAAGGGGACAATCCCTTGCTCTTTTTCTCTCCCAAACTTTCTCAGGGGAAAGACCCAATGCTCCCCTCTCCTGGTTTTCCAAATCTTTAGCTTGAATCATTACTCTGCTGGACCCCATCTTCTCTTACCCTACTGGAGAGTGAGCAATTCAGAAACAAAGACAAAGAGAGATGTATTTGTACAAACAACTCAGAGCAAACACCAGGCATCCCCTCCAGATCCCCATCTCAGCTTTGCCTTTCCCAGCTCTCTCACCATTTCTATTTCTTGTCATCTCCCTCTTTTCCGGATCCCAGGAACCTGTCCCCAATCCAGCTTCTTTCTCAGAAACCCCTAAAGGCAGCAAGGTATGAAGAACACAGTACATCTTCAAGAGGTAGAGTGTGCATGAATAAACTGGCCCAGGTAGGGAACTGGAAAGGAGAGAGGCAGAAACAGACGCAGATAAGAGGGATCAAGAACCAGATTGCGGAATCACCAAGCCTATTGGCCATTGGTGCCTGGGGCTCCCACCTTCTTGCCACCTCCCTCACCCCAAGATGGCTGAGACTCTTGGGATGTTAATTTCTGAGACGTTCTTCTGGGCTAGAGTGGAGAAAGGGAGGCGTAGAGAGTTGGGGAAGAATGGAGGAACTCTGCCAACAGGGGCAAGGACCCAAACTTGAGGGCTGCAGACGAGTGGCTTGGATTCTGAGGCTTTCTGGCATAGAAATCTAGAGAAAAGGTGAATGTGGGGAAGGGGCAGGAAAGAGCACATAGACGTCCACATAATCTCTAACATATAGCAACAGACATGGAAGGACCCAGAGAACTGCAAAAGACATACGTGTACACACACACACACACACACACACACACACACATTATCGACGCACCAACCCAGGCACACGTTCCAGACCCAGCAGATACCCAGACTGAAGACTCTTAACTACACAGGCATACTGGCAGAAGGGATCAGAACCCATACGCACTCACACAGACACCCGGAAACAGGCAAAAACACAACCACACACACTGGAAAAGACTACATATTTAAGTCGGAACACGAACACTCTTGGCCCCCCCAACGCCCTTTCTTTTTCTTTCCTCCCATGTATTTCACTAATCTCTGTACACATATACACACATGTACATACACACATAGGTGCATGTCCACATACATGAGCCCACAGTAGCAGTTTCTCTAGGTGCCTATCTCCTTTCACACTTAGTTGCGTAGCCCCATCAGCCTCACAGTCTCCTCCAGGGCTCCCCCGCCTTGCCTGGCTCTTGGATGGCTTCCCCTCCCCCTCTCCAGATGTCTGAACCATCTCTCTCTGATTCATCCTCCTCGGGAAGGTAATGTGACCCCCTCCCCATTCCAATGCTCTCAGTAACCACACGGGGAAAAGAGGGAGATGGGGAGGGAAAGGAAGAATGAGGGGGGCCACAGGGGCAGCAGGAGATCCTAGATTTGTTGTGTGGGGGTGAAGTACTGCTGGGGTCTGTTACCCCCTCCTCTCCCTTCTTTCCTTGGCATCTCTGCAGTCACCTTGGCTTTCAGTATTTTTTCTTCCTTTTGCCTGTTCCTTCCACCTTTTTCAGATTCCCTCCTTCCTTCTTCCCTCTCCTGCTGTCTTCTCTCTTTCCTCTCTCTCCTCCTCCCCACCTCTTTCCTCGCAGAGCTGATGGGCTTTCTTCTGGGAAAGTGGAGCCACTGATGGAACCGAGAAGCCACTGTTGGCTATAGAGGGAAAACACGTGAGTGATTGTGTGTGTGTGTGTGAGAGAGAGAGAGAGAGAGAGAGAGAGAGGAGAAGGAGGAGGAGGAAGAGGAGGAGGAGGAGGAGGAGGAGGAGGAGGAGGAGGAGGAGGAGGAGGAGGAGGAGGAAGGGGAAGAGGAGGAGGAAGGGGAGGAGGAGGAGGATTAGTGCTAGGAAGAGATGGGGGGGGGGTGTTGAGGACTGGCTCTGACAATCTGAGCCCTGTGTGTGCCCATGGTACCCCTGTGCCTGCAGTTCTTGTGTGTCTGGTGTGTGTCATTGTAACTCCCCCCTTTCACTGCCCACGCCTCCGCACAGCTCTCTGCCTGCAGCGAAGCCCCCCTCCCTTCCCTTCATTCCTGCACTGGCGGCTCCCCTTGGCTCCCTCCTCTTTCCCCTGCCCCCTCCCCATTTCCGTCCCCCCTCCACCCCCGCCCACGGCTGGTCTCCCTTCACTGGACCCGGCTTGCTGATAGATTCTCTTTGCGCAATCTGTGCGTCATCGCCCCCAACCCCCCGGAACCTCTAGCCGTCCATGCCCCCAGCCCCAGCCCTTCTGGCCGGAGATACGGTCGAGGGGTCGGGTTGCGGTGAGGGGCGTTCTCTGACGTTGCAGGCCCACCCCCACCTCCTGCTACGTGTTTCAACCTTCCCTTCAAGCAATGGAGAGAGCTGGAGTTGAGCCACCGCCCCCCACCTGCGCAACCCCCTCCCCACCTGGTTTGCTCTTGCCCTCCAAACGTCCTTTGGAGGGGGGGCGGGAGGAGCAGGAGGGAAAGAAACTGAAGGGGGATGGGGAGTGGTGGGCTGAAAGGGGGCACAGCAGAGGCGCCAACATACGCTTCAGAGTCAACTGGACAGACACACCTTTTTCTTCAGACACGCACCGACAGTGTACAGACACGAGAGCCACACACATCCTCAATATTTTCCTTCTCTTCCAACTTGGACCCTTTTCGGTGAGATTACCAAAACCGCAAGATCCACCCATCTGCCCCGGCCCAGGGCCGGCACCCCGCACCGCGGATCCGCGTACAGCGCCCGCACATCTCCTTTCTCAGGTTCACGCCGTCCTTGGGCGTGTTCCCCATGGACCCTGAGATCGGAGGATGGGGAGACTGCCCCTACCTGCCCCACTTTGGATTCCTTACCCTCCCCTCCCCAGCATGGATTTCTTACTGGTGCCCTGTCAGACCTGGGAGTGCCCCATCCGTTTCGCGATGCGGGCTCCCGCCGCTGCAAATTGTTAGGTAAAACCCACCCTCCTGTCTTGCAGTGTCTCTGCATCCACCTTCCCATTCATTCATTCATCCTTTTCTCCTTGTCCCTCCTTCATTCATTCATAGCCCCCAACCCCGCCCGCCTCGACATTTCATTCATTCATTCATTCATTCATTCTTTTCCCCGGTGCTCCACTAGCGCACGCCCCTCCAGCCGAGGACCCCAGTGCGCAGTCGCAGGCCGGGAGAACACCGCTTCCTCCAATCGTTGGGCATCCTCCCGCCTCTAGGCGCCCGCCCGCTTCCCCATGAATGAACATTGACGTCAATGGGGCGGGACAATCCCACGTGACACTGCGCGCTCCCGTTTATAAGGCGGCAGCGGCGCGGGCGCTGTCCAGCGTGCTGAAGCCGGAGCGAGCGAGCAGCCCGGACCCAGCTGAACCCAGCCCACTGGACGCCAGACCTCGATCATCGGTCCTATCCTAGCCACCTCTCGGAGCTGAAGCGGAAGCGTTCCGATCTTCCCCTGTCCCCACCCTGCCTCCACCCTCCTCTCCACCTCCTGCGTCGTGACACCAGCTGGTAAATACTCCGCTGTCTGTCCCTCCAACCCTGGCAGCGATGGGTGTGAGGGAGGGTTCTCTCCCCTCCCAGATGGGGGTGTTGAAAACACAGCGGGGAGCCCCCCGTAAGGGTCTCTGGTAAGTGGGGAGTCGCCGCTTTTTTCTTGCTGCTGAAGTCGCCCACGCACCATCCAGAGTCCTGTGGGGAGGGAGCAGAGATTTCCCCCTTATCCTCACTGCTTAGTACGTGGGCGCGGGCAATGAGATGGCTCAGAGAAGGGGGCGAGGAGGCACAGTGGGTGCGAGGGTTGTGGGCATTTTCCCATTTACACGACTCCAGAGATCGGCACATCTTCCTTCTTTGCGCCTAAAGGTCCCTCTTCTGGGTAAGGTTAGGGGAAACCCTGATTTTTTGATTAAAGGTGGGGGAAAGGAATGTAGAATCAGAGAGCAGAAAATTCTTAAAGAAATCCTTTCTTTCTTTCCTTCCCTCCTATTTTTCAGTCTCCGGCTGTCCCCTGGTCATGAAATCGCTCAGGTTGCCAGTTTCCGCCCTCTTCTGCTTCCTTGTACTGATTAAGGGGCTGGGAGGAGCGCCCCCCGGACGCCTTGAGGTACAGTCACCTCCCCTCAGCTCTGAGCATAAAGAATCCGTAGCTGGGAACGCAGTGCCTGGGCTGAAGGATGGTCGCACCCCAGAGGTCCGAGCCGCTCGAAATTCAGAGCCGCAGGACGAGGGAGAGCTTTTCCAGGGTGTGGATCCCCGGGCGCTGGCCGCAGTGCTGTTACAGGCACTTGACCACCCGGCCTCGCCCCCGGCGCCAAGCGGCTCCCAGCTGAAGCCAGCGGAAGAAGCAGCAGAAGCTCTGTTAACCGAGACTGTAAAAAGCCAGACCCACAGCCTTCCAGCGCCAGAGACTCATGCGCCCGCGGCCCCGCCTCACCCTCAGACTCAGGAGAATGGTCCCGAGGCGAGCGACCCCTCTGAGGAGCTTGAGGCTCTGGCTGCCCTGCTCCAGGAACTGAGAGATTTCAGTCCGAGCAGCGCCAAGCGCCAGCAGGAGACCGCAGCAGCAGAGACAGAAACTCGCACGCACACACTGACCCGCGTCAACCTGGAGAGCCCTGGGCCCGAGCGCGTGTGGCGCGCTTCCTGGGGAGAGTTCCAGGCGCGCGTCCCGGAGCGCGCGCCCCTGCCACCTCCGGCTCCCCAGCAATTCCAGGTTCATATGCCAGAGAGCCGCCCCCTTCCCGAAGCCCACCAGTTCGGGGAAAAAGTGCCTTCCCCCAAAACACACCTAGGCGAGGCATTGGCACCCCTGTCCAAGGCGTACCAAAGCCTGGGCACCCCCTTCCCCAAGGCGCGCCGGCTGGAGAGCTCACTCCTGAGAGGCTCCGAGGCGGGGGAGCGCCTTCTACAGCAAGGGCTGGCTCAGGTAGAGGCAGGGAGGCGGCAGGCGGAGGCCACCCGGCAGGCCGCGGCGCAAGAAGAGCGGCTGGCGGACCTGGCTTCGGACCTGCTACTCCAGTATTTGCTACAGGGTGGGGCCCGGCAACGCAGCCTGGGGGGTCGGGGGCTGCCGCAGGAGAAGGAGCGACAGAGCGAGAGGGAGGAGGAGGAGGTGGAGCAGGAGAGACGCGGCGGTGAGGAGAGGGTGGGGGAAGAGGACGAGGAGGCGGCAGAGGCGGAGGCGGAGGCGGAGGAGGCGGAGAGGGCGCGGCAGAACGCGTTACTGTTCGCCGAGGAGGAGGAGGACAGGGAAGCCGCCGCTGAGGACAAGCGCTCCCAGGAGGAGATGCCTGGCCATCGTCGGCAGGACGCCGAGGGGGCAGAGGAGGGCGGAGAGGAGGAGGACGACGACGACGAAGAGATGGACCCACAGACCATCGATAGCCTCATTGAGCTGTCCACCAAACTCCACCTGCCAGCGGATGACGTGGTCAGCATCATCGAGGAGGTTGAGGAGAAGCGGAAGCGGAAGAAGAACGCCCCTCCCGAGCCTGTGCCTCCCCCACGGGCTGCCCCCGTGCCCACCCACGTCCGCTCCCCGCAGCCCCCGCCCCTCGCCCCTGCCCCCGCTGGAGACCAGCTGCGGGATTGGAACGAGGTGCTCCCGCCTTGGGATCGGGAGGAGGACGAGGTATTCCCCCCGGGGCCCTACCACCCTTTTCCCAACTACATCCGGCCGCGGACGCTGCAGCCTCCTGCTGCCTCGCGCCGCCGCCACTACCACCATGCCCTGCCGCCTTCCCGCCACTATCCCGGCGGGGAGGCCCAGGCACGGCGCGCGCAGGCGGAGGCAGAGGCGGAGGAGCGCCGGCTGCAGGAGCAGGAGGAGCTGGAGAATTACATTGAGCACGTGCTGCTCCAACGCCCGTGACCGGTCTCGCCCCCGAGCGCCACCGCAGCGCGTGGTCACCCCCCTCCGTGTTGCTCCTGTCCCTCTGGGTATTTGCATGCGTCCCGGCCCCGCCCTCGGCCCCCGCCCCGCCTCGCCCGCGGACTGCGCGGAGGGCCGGTCATACCTCTTCCTGGGTCCAAAGCCCCAACTCCCCAAACTCACTCATGGCTATCCCAGGGTCAGCGCAGGCGAGCGGATGGTTTGTGTGAGCTAGCTCCCGCTGTCCCCACCTAGTTCCCCAGTTCCATTTGTGTCTGTCTCCTGCCCTTTGGGCCTCCCACAGCCTCTCCACTCTCTCCAAATCGCTGTGAATTTACCTTCTTTCCCTTCTCTCTTGTAAATACCCCTCACGGAGGAAATAGTTTTGCTAAGAAATAAAAGTGACTATTTTATTAGGACTTTGTTCTCGGTTATTCACCCGTCCCCTTGGGTCTGTGCGTCCTTCCCAAGGGGCGGTGAGGGAAACGCCAGCCACAACACCCATCTCCTCCAGCTTAAAAGGGAGGGTAGAGTGGAGCCAACCCTTTTTAAAACTGTATTTGGGTGTAGAATTGGCTCAAATCCATTTGGAAACCCTAAATGGTGGTTAAAGTCATGGGTTCCCAGGGTCTGGCAGAGAGATGCAAAGTAGATAAGGAGGGCTACCTAGGAGGCTCTTCTCTCGACACTGAAGGGCCACACAGGCAGTACTAGTGGCTCCTCACAGACCCTGTTCCAACTCACTGACACACCTCCCTTAACTGCTCTCTAAATTCCCTGGTCCTACACACTTTACAATAAATATGAGGATAGGGGACGTTTGGCAGCCACAGTAACATCTTGGTTTTAGCCACTTCATAGCCCTTTCCTAAGCACAGGAGACAGAATATATTCTTCAACTAGGGAGTCTCCTTCTCAAACAAAACTAAACCAGGCAAATGAAATCTCCCACAAAGAAACCTTAGAGGAGTGAAACCTTAGAGGAAGTTTCTCCTCCCTGGTTGAAGACAGCTCAGGGAGCTAGTTGGTTGCAGAGGCATTGAGCCAGCAAATATATTTTTGGTATGGGGTATCAGATAAAATACAGGTCACTCGGTTACATTTGCATTTCAGATAAGCAATGGATACATTTGCATAGGATATACTTAACCTTAAAAATTATTCATTGTCCTGGCCAGTGTTCCTCAGTGGTTGGACCATCAGTTGTACACCAAAGGGTCTCAGGTTCAATCCTGATTTGGGGAGGCAACCAATCAATGTGAGACAAATCAATGATTCTCTTTCTCCCCTCCCTCTCTCTCATTCTCTTTAAAAATCAATGGAAAGATATTCTCTGGTGAAGATTAACAACAAAATTATTCAATATCATACAAATTGAACTGTGTATTTTTTATTTTATTTCTGGCTCTAATCGGGCAACCCCTTTCTGGGGGAAGAGTCAAATGCAGTGTTCCCTTCCCCTCCTAACTCATCCCAGCAGCCCTATCTTCTTTCACAGAGCCTCAGGCAGGCGAAGACCAGAAATGCTTTTCTTTTATTTCAGAGGAAAGGAAATAAAGTCAGACACTTGCCCACCCCACCAACCCCTTAGTTTCTGCCTCACCCCGATTATGGAGTGAAGGAGAGATAGGGCCCAGTCTCCTATGAAGCCTGCCCTTCCCCCAACCCTCCCTCCCTCAAAGTGGCAAGGTTAGAAAAAAATTAACTATGTTGTTCCTCCCCCAGCACTGGACAGAGGCCCTACTGCAGCCAAGAAGGAAGGGAGGAGGGTGCAGATGAAGGGAAAGGATGACCTAGTCACTACACAGATGCCCCCTTCCCAGGCAGAGAAGATGCCCTGGCTGGCTGCAGGGGGTGGGAGGGATGGAGGTAGGATATGGGGCAGGGAGATGAGAAGAGAGCCCTGAAAACCTTTTCCCTTTAACCTGACATATTTATATATTTACAATTATAAGGGGAGGGAAGGAAATTTGGAGTAATAGTTCTTCAAAGGCAGGAAATGAAAGCCAAATAGCACCCCCGTCTTGGGTCTTGGTCATATTTTCCTGCCTCCCAGCTCCAAAAACCTTCAGTAGGAAAAGGGGAAACAGGAGGTAGGGGTGGAGGAAGGGACTGTTTGAGAGTCCTGAGCCTACAGCTCACTCTAAAAGAAGGTGAGACAGCAGAAGGAGGGACAGCTGAGTCCCACCAAGAAAAGGGCCACTTGTGCCCTGCCTCTCCACCAGCTCCCCACATCTCCATGTGGCCTGGGCAGGGGCTATGCCAGACCCATCTCCTCCAACACACTGCGTGGCGACTCATCTTCCTAAGGCAGAGACAAACAAGAGGGTGACGCAGAGACAGCAGGAAAGGCAGACAGGGAATGAGGGAGGTGGGTGGGCAAGACAACAGCATCACAGGGATGGAGGAAGCACACAAAGAAATGGGGAAGGGGGAGAGAGAGAAGCCAATGTGAGTTCAAGGCAGAACAGCGGGGGACCCTTCAGGGGAGTTTCCCAGCCCCCCCAGGACTACCTCCCAGAGCCAACTGTGGCAAGGAGGGGGTCCAGTTTGAGTCCACCACCCCCCAGAGAACCACGGACCAAGTTGGTGAACAGGGGGCCCAGCTTAGTATGTGAGGTGAAAGAGAGTGAAGCTGTGACTCGAGGATGGGAAACACTTTCTGAGGGCTGTGGGGGTGGCAAATGGTTAGGTCCTTTTGTTCAGGGTTGTGGGGGAGTAAGAGGTTGGCATCAGGTCTCTGAGGTAAGGTGAACTATTCCGCAGAGAGATGAGTCAGTGGGGTCTGAGCAGAGCATTAGTAATAGGGTGTATGTGCCAGGGGATGTGTGTGCTAGTGTGTGTGTGTGTGTGAGAGAGAGAGAGAGAGAGAGAGAGAGAGAGAGAGAGAGAGAGTGAAAGGGAATCTGTACCAGTAATGTGGCAAGTTCAATCCTGCTCTTTTTCCTATTGCACCCCTATTTCACCCCTTCCTCAGAGCCAGCTCATGCCAGCTTGTTTGTCACTGCAGGTTCCGGTGACTCATCTTCCTGCACCAAGTCTCAGCAGTGGCACAGCAGAGAGGGGGCAAGCAGTAATGGGGTGAGGGCAGGGACACCAGATAGCAGGGTGAAACAACAGCTAGGTGACCTGTTCACCAACCCGCAAATCCCTACAGCTTTTTGCTTCTGAAAATCAGAGGCTCATTTTAAGTATGTGTATGTAAAAAAAGGGGGTGAGGGGGAGACACCAGGGAAGAAAAGCATTATCTACCATTTGTTTCTTCTCCAATTCTCTGAGCAACCCTTATATGCCAAGAGAAGCAAGGGACAAAGGAGATTTGCCTGCGGTGAGACACCCTGTATCTTTCCAAAAGGAGAGAATTGGCACAGGTGGCTGTCTGCTATCCCCACTTCCCACCCCAAACAGGTGAGGGGGCCAGACACCATAGGGAGGGGGGCCCTTTGGTGGTGGTGGGAAGGAGGCAGATGTGGCAGGCAGGCAGTGTGTCCAGGGGAGGGAGGGCACCTTCTACCATGATACTCTTCCTCCTCCTCACTGTCCCAGGCCCATACCTCCTGCAGCAGGTCAGCCTGCTCAATAGCCTTTAGCACACTCTTCTTGGAGGTATCCTGGACATCACCCCCCATCAAGAATTCATCCAAGATGAAGTAAGCCTTCTCAAAATTGAAGATGATGTCCAGCTCGCACACCTGAGAAGAGGGTGAAAAGGCAGAGTAATGAAGTGCATTCCCATCCCACATGCGCCACCTCGTTCCTCAGTATGTCTCCTCATCTTCTTCATGACTACCCTCCCACCTTAGTCCTGCCCCAGGTCTACGTCCTCCTGACCCCTAGGCCTTAGTATTTGGATCAGGTTTCCTTCTCCTTCTCTTGCCTCTTTGCCCCTGACTGTGGCTTCTGTTGCCTTGTCCCCCAGAATCCGTGACATTGTTCCCACCAGCACTGGGCTAGCCTCCTTCCCTAAATTCTGTGGGGCAGGGAAGGAGTCGTCAAGATCAGGAACTGCTGATAAAATCTGAATATGACTTTTGTCCTTTTGTGAGAAGTCTGAGCTGAGTTCTAGATAGATTGATTAAGAGGCAGATTCTGGTCTCTACCCCCTCCCCCAGACTGATTAAGGGGCATGGCTAAAGAGGGAGATTATTTACCATTCTCACTGCTCCAACTTTACCTCTCCCAAGTATTCCAGGGCAGAGATTCCAAGGACCCCAGAGTTCGGAGGGAAGAGGGGATTGCTGAGTATGGAAACAGGGGAGGGTGACTTACGCTGCCAAAGTATTTGTCCAGGAGCTCCACATATCGGTGGATCAGTTCCAGGGTGATGAGCTCATTGTCTTGGCCCTCGATGGCGCAGCAGAAGTAGAGGCTGGCATATCTGAGGAGAGGGGCACATGAGAGATAGCTGAAAGTGCTATTGGCCTGTTCCAGAACCCAGACACTCTGGGCTCAAACCTCTCATTTCTCCTTATTCCAAGCCCAGGGTCTGTGTGGCTTCAAGACAAAGGTGGGATGGCCCCAGGATATACAAACAGTAACTCGCTCAGCCTCTTAGTGCCTCTCACAAACAGGCAACAACCAAACTCTTTCCTCCTCTTGCTCTCTGACCTGCTCAGTTTGACTCAGCATAAACCTGAGCCAACTAATTTCACCTCCTCAGAGAAGGAACTAGAAATGGTGGTGTGTGTGTGTGTGCGTGTGTGTGTGTGTGTTTGGAAAGTGGCACAGGATTTATCATTTATGATTGAGACAGCAAGGGACAAGTGTAATGGACAAGATATGGCCCTTGAGACAGAAGTATGTGTGTGAAGTAGGTGTGAGACTAGAGCAAAACTAAGTGGGGAACAAGAATTTCTTTAAGGTGAATGTAAAAAGGAAAGAAAGCTGGAGTTCAGCACTGCCCTCGAGATGTCCTTAGCCCCAGTTCTCCCTGACTTAGGGACTGCTTATTACTCAGCCATTTAAATCCATTACCAAGCCCCAATCAAGCAGGATCCAGGCAAGTCTGAAAGTAGGGTGGGAGTCACCTCTTATAGACAACTTTGAGGTCTCTCCACTCCAGGAAACTGCACATTTTGGGCTTGCGAGCCAGAACAACCTGCATGAGCTCCCGAACCATCTTCTTTCTCTCCTTGTCTGATGTGGCCAGGTACCATTTTTGCAGTCTCAGTTTTCCCTGCCGGCTGAACAGCAGCATGAATCGCATCTGGGGAAAAGGCAGGGGGTAGGGATGGGGGAATGAGAGGCAGAGCTGAGGGTCAGAGATTTGGTTCTCTGAGTTTCTTTCCTCCACAAACATACCGCCCCAAACTCATCTAACTCTTCTCCACTCACAGCTTCTATTTTCTTCAAATAATCAGCCCTTGCTCTCAACTCTGGGTATTCCCACCAGCTGGTGCCTTTCCTTCTGGGGAGTGTCAGACCTTCTGAGTCTGTCATTTGGATTCAAATCCTGGCTTTACAAGTTGAGTTAGTTGCTTTGGGCAATTACCTTATGTTTCCTGGTTGGTAAAATAGATAATAAAAGTACTTACCTTACAAACTTATTAGGAGGGATTAAATGAGTTGATATATGCAACAGTGCCTGGCACAAGGTAAACACTGTAATACATTAGGCATAACTATTATTTTTCTCTGACCTCCTGTTTCCAAACCATTTCCTAAAGGTAAGTAAAATACCTAGCACAGTGGCAATCAGCCCATAACTGATGTCAGAGGCTCTGTCTGGTTTCTTCCACGCTCCTATTCACCACCATACTGACTGAAATCAGGTAGTTTGTCCCTGGAGAAGCTACCTCAATTCTCCACCCCATCCTAGCCATTCACCCTTAAAGATGTCCCTAACACACTGCTTTCCCGTGCCAGTCCTATGCCCAGGGGTATCCTTCATGTTAGCACATGGTATTGAGATTCCTCCCCCTCCAAATTCCAGCCTCCTCCCTCCTCAGCCATTCAGGTATTTGGCCATTGATATTCCTCTCTCTTCCCCCCCCCTTCTCTCTTTTCAATCCTCACCCTAGGAGATTATATATATATATATTGGTTTTAGAGAGAGAGAAATATTGACCGGTTGCCTCCGATATGTGCCCTGACCTGGAGTCGAACTGGCAACCTTTCAGTGTACTGGGACAACGCTCCAACCCACTGAGCCACCCGGCCAGGGCTCTTCACTTCTTCCTTTCGTGATGCCTCCTGTTACATGCCCACTCCTTCCCAGATATCAGGTTACCAATTTCCCTTTCCATTTTTCAGTTAGAACACTGCCATCCAGGTGGCTCTCCAAGGGAATGTGTGGAACAGGGCTCAAGGTGGGTAGAGTGGGTTGGAGTGCAGAGCCCTCCGGGTGCACACCCGGTGTGCCCCAGCTACCCGGTTCTAAGGGGTCAGTCCACAGCCTGGAGTTCTCGCCTTCTCCCTGCAGCTCTCCTCTCCACGGACATTACCAGGGCTGGAATCCCTGGATGTGTGAAACAGTACTAGTTGAATACTGTTCAGTAAGCTAAAGATCACAAAGGGGTTTTTTGGTGTGAAGAAGGGGAAGCGCCCTTAGCGTGGTGGGAAGGCAACGGAGGAGCGCAAGGGAGCCCTACACGTCTAAGACGGGGTGGAGGAGGGGGAGCAGGAAGACGGAAGGCCTGGGTTCCGGAAGGAGAACGGGGTGGGGGGCGGAGAGCAAAGAGCTGCGGAGCCGGGTTCCAAGGCCCGGGTCCCCCAGAGCAAGACCTCCAGCCCACTTGCTTTACCCACCATACTCAGCCTCTAGGCGAGCCAGTGGCCAACCGAAGCAGGACGTCCTCTCCTGGGACCCGGAAACTATCCCCTCCCACACAGCTCTAACCCCGCGGCCGCCGCTCCTCTCGGGGCTGCACCCGGACGGAGTGTGACCCGTGCCCCCGCTGCCTCCCTCCGCCCACAAGCCCTCGCGCCCCTATTCCTCGGGCGACTTGCCTGCGGCAGTGGTCGGGACCCCTTGGATCGCGACCCGCGCGCTCCCCCTGGCTCGGGACAGTCCCGCCGCCTCCTAAATCAGCCCTCTCTCGCCCCACTATTGCTCCCTCTCTCCGCCCCTTCTACCTAAAGCCATGTCCAGCTGTTCTTCCTTCCGAGGCCAGCTCGCCCACCCGTCCAGGAAATTGAGGTCCTTTGAGGACCGGAGGAAGAAAGAGTGGCTCTCACAGAGGGCGGACCCCAAGGACCCCCGCAGGTACAGCCCAAGGCCCTCGGTCCTCCTCCCCTCCCTCTTCGTACAACCTACCATCCTGCAGTCTCCGTCTTGGCGAGTCCCTCTCCGGCCGCCGTAGGTGCCAGCTCCACTCCCTTTCTTATCCTTTCTCTTCTTCCTCCCCCTCCCGCTGAAGCCCGGCCCCGCCCCTTCACGTTGAGTATCGCGCAGGCGCCAACGCTGCGGGGAGCGGGGGCGGGGATGGAGGAGGAGAAGCGGAAGCCATGGCAACCAGGTCCTTTGACTTCAGCTATGAGCAGCTATGTTGTCATGGTAACAAGGCTGTCCTGTGGGCTGCTTGGAGGATGGGGGAGAAAGAAAATGAGGTCCTCCAGCTTAGTAACCTTGGGGGGAAAAGGGCGGGAAAAGGGGTGCGAGGTGAATGGGAGGGTCATTGGAATTTGTGAGGAATTAGGGAGTACTAATGGGGGGGTGTGGGCAATTGAGAAGGAGGAGGGTAGGAATTGGATGTAGGGCAGGATGAATGAGGAGGAAGACTGGAAGACAAAGGGTGGTGGGGGCAGACATGAGGAAGAAGCATAGAACTCAAAATAGATATATACTGAGAACCTGCTAGATATAACACTTTTTAAAAACTTTTAAAATTGAATTTATTGGGGTGACATTAGTTAATAAAATTATATAGGTTTCAGGTGTACAATTTTATAATATATCACCTGTGTACCGTATTCTGTAGTCACCACTCCAAGTCAAGTCTCTCTCCATCAGCATTTATCCCCCCTATACCCTCTTCTACCTCCACCCACCCCCTTTTCCTCTGGTAATAACCATATGTTGTCTCTGACTATGAGTTGGTGTTTTTGATTTTGTTTGTGTGTGTGTTGGTTTTTTTTTTTTTTTCACTTAATCCCTTCACCTTTTTCACCCTACCCCACACCCCCTTCCATCCCTCTCTGACAGCTGTTCATCTGTTCTCTATTTATGAGTCTGTTTCTATTTTGTTCATTAGATTCCACATAAAAGTGAAATTATATGGTACTTGTCTTTCTCTGACTGGCTTATTTCACTGAACATAATGTTCTCTGGATCCATTCATATTGTCTTAAAGGGTAAGATTTCCTTCTTTTTTTATGGATGAGTAGTATTCCATTAGTTAAATGTACCACAGCTTTTTTATCCACTCATCTACTGATGGGCACTTGACTATTATAAATAACATAGGGGTGCATATATTCTTTCAAATTAATGTTTCTGGTTTCTTCATTTAGGGTGTCCCAAAAATGTATACACACAATTTGAATAACTATAAAGTGTTTATTAAAATACATTTTATTTTCAAAATTGAGCCATTAGCTGTTAAAGTGTGTATACATTTTGGGGGGATACCCTGTATATTCTCAGAAGTGAGATCACTGGGTCACAAAGTAGTTCCATTTTTAATTTTTTGAGGTAACTCCATACTACTTTCCACAGTGGCTGCACCAATCTGCATTCCCACCATCAAGGGTTCCCTTTTCTCCACATCCTCACCAACACTTGTTGATTGTTTGATTCTGACAGGTATGAGCTGATATCTCATTCTGGTTTTAATTTGAATTTCTCTGATGATTAGTGACATCTTTTCATATGTCTCTTGGTCATCTCTATATCCTCTTTGGAGAATTGTCTATTCAGATCCTTTGCCCAGTTTTTAATTGGATTGTTTGTTTGTTTTTTTGCTGTTGAGTTTTATAAATTATTTATAAATTTTGGATATCAATCCCTTATCAGATATATTATTGGCGATCATGCTCTCCCATTTAGTGGATTGTCTTTTCATTTTGTTGATGGTTTCCTTTGCTGTGCAAAAACTTTTTAGTTTGATATAGTCTCATTTGTTTATTTTTCTTTGGTTTTCCTTGCCCTACCAGTGGTCCGCAAACTTATTAGTCAACAGAGCCAAATATCAACGATTGAAATTTCTTTTGAGAGCCACATTTTTAAACGTAAACTTCTTCTAACACCACTTCCTCAAAATAGACTCTCCCAGGCCGTGGTATTTTGTGGAAGAGCCACACTCAAGAGGCCAAAGAGCCGCATGTGGCTCGCGAGCTGCAGTTTGCCGACCACAACCTTAGGCGATATATCAGAAAAAAAATATTGCAATGAGAAATATCTGAGATTTTTTTGCCTGTGTTCTTTTAGGATTTTCATGGTTTCAAGTCTAACATTTAAGTCTTTAATCCATATTCTTGTGTATAGTGTAAGAAGGTTTGTTTGTTTTGTTTTTTAAATATATTTTTATTGATTTAAGAAAGAAAGGGAGAGTGAGAGAGAGCTAAAAACATCAATAATGAAAGAGACTCATTGATCGGCTGCCTCCTGCAAATCCCCCACTGGGGATAGAGCCCACAGCCTGGGCATATACCCTGACCAGGAATTAAACCGTGACCTCCTGGTTCATAGGTTGACACTCAACCAAGGAACTACCCAGGCCGTGCTCTTTTTTTTTCTTCTGTAAATTTCTGTCCAATTTTTTCAACACCGTTTATTGAATAGACTGTTTTTGTCAAATATTAATTGACCATGCAGTATGTGTATTCATGTGGTAAAGGGGTTTGCATATAAGAGAAAAATTTTAAGTTTTGTCATGCTAAAAACTTAATGGCTGTCTCTAAATAATTTTTGGTGACTAATGATGCTATTATTTTTTAGTAGCACTTGAAGCAATTGTTGATAAGGTCTTGTCTGTCTCCACTATATGTGCTTCTTTTCTTACTCTCTGTTAAGGAGATAATATTCTTTAGTTGCAAGAGGATGGGCTTAATTCACCCTGGGATGCAATCTTGTCTCTGACCCTTACTAGCCTCAGGTAATTTAACTCCCTGTTTCCTCATTGTAAACATGAGGCTAGGAGATTGCAAATTGTTCTGAGGATGTATAGAAAGTATCTGGCATACCCTAAACACTTGATAATAACAGCAATTATCATTACTTCTCTTTCCCAAATTCTTTCTTCTACTACTTTTTCTTCCTTTCTTTTTCATTTCCCTTTCTCCTCTGCTCATACCTTAGGCTTGCCAATGGCATAGACATTGGCTGAACTATCTTGGTGTTGTTTTTTAGGTCAAGAATAATATAAATAAAGCGAGTTATTAGATTTAGAAAGAATAAATCATTATGCAGTGAAAAGAAGGAATGGAAGTGTGTAAGAAGGACAGAAAGCAAAACAAATAAAAAGAGATGTAACCTCTCTCATGGGGGAAAGGAGAAGGTTGTATATAAGGGAGCAATGAGAAGTTAGGTAAGGATGTAAAAGCAGACAGCAAGGCAGCCTGTGAAAGTTTGGAAGCTCTAGAGATGTAAACTCCTGCATTCCTGGGAAAGCTGACATTGCCTAGAATTCCTTGTCTCAATGAGGTATTCCTACCGAAACAATAAGATTCTTGAGATAATTGTTAGAAATATGGATTTTGCTCATGTAGAACCATAGAGTTCAAGTAGTTTTAACCAATTAGAAAACATTGGACTGGATTTCTTCATTGTTAGCGAACAATTAATGTAAAGACCCTATGAGTTAGTGAGTCCAATACAGCTTGTGTCTGCAGATGAGTTCAGGTTTGATGCAGTGTGCAGTGGGAAGTTGGGAGTTATTATGATTTTCTGAGCAAGTGAATAACTTGGTGAGCTTTGGCTGGTGTGGCTCAGTTGATTGAGCGTCATCCCCATGCACCTAGAGATCTCAGGTTCCATTCCCGATCTAGGCATATGCCCAGGTTGCAGGTTCTGTCTCCAGTTGGGGCATGTGTGAGAGGCAACCTATCGATGTTTCTCTCTCCCTTCCCCTTCCTCTCTCTAAAATAAATAAAAACATATAAAAAAAGAATAACTTGGTGAAAACAGTTTTAAGAAAATTCATCTTAAATTAATGTGGGGACAATTTGCAAAGAGAGATGGAAGACTGGAAGGTCATCTGGGGATGCAGTTTGAGGAATCCAGGCACAAGGATGAAATGGAGAGAGACAAATTGGAGAGATACCTATAATGGGCCAATAACTGAAGTTGATAACTCATCTAAGTAGAGAAGAAAAAAGGAGAACCAAAGTAGTTGCATGTGTGAGTTGGCCTCATCTCTGCAGTGGATTATAAGCTCCTTGTTGGATGGTGTCTTATTCATCTTTGTTTCTTTACAGCACCCTGCACAGTGCTTGTCAGTTGGCTTAAAATATGATTGTATACCTGGTTGTCAAATCTAGATATTTAAATCTTACTTCTCTGTACTATACAGATCATGAATCATAGAAATGTACACTTGAAACCTATATAATCTTACTAACCCATGTCATCCCAAAAAATTTAATCTATATATATAAAAGCCTAAGCAACTGAACGACTGGTCAACCAGTCACCATGATGCTCACTTACCATTAGGGGGCAGACGCTCAATGCAGAAGCTGCCCGTTGGTGATCAGTGCGCTCCCACCGCCAACCTCCTGCGGCTAGCCAACCTCCCACCGGCCAGGCCAAGGGACCCCATCTGTGCACAAATCCGTGCACCGGGCCTCTAGTTAATAAATAAAATTGTTAAATCTTACTTCTCACCCAAAATATGCTAAAATCTATTTTTGTATACATGGAAAAATGGGAGAGGTGAGATTTTCCTCCATAGGTACAGATGGTGTTTGTGTTTTCACCCTACAAACCGTGCTGACACTATCCTATGCCTTCCCTCATCTCGTTGTAGAGGTGGTTCCTGCAGTGGTTGGAAGAGTGGCTCGGATATCCTCTGAAGCCTTTCATCTCTGTAAGTCTATGATCTGAGTTTCTCTCTTATGATGCTCTCTGCACCTATTTTTTGTGCATTCTTTAAGTAGTTCCTAGTTCCCTGATGATGTCATTTGCAGTCATCTCTGGCTTTTTGATACATTTTTAAACAAAAACTGAGCAATTGGGATCTTATCATATGATGTTCCTAGCGGTCCTGGCAATTAAAATACTCTTTGTGGTAGATGTTTGCCATTCTTTTTCACCTCCAAGCTCTAAACCCCCTTCCTAGAGTTTAGGAATCTCCACCTTATGAATTTATGGGCGCTAGGACAACCTTCCAGTGTAGCATTTAAAATGTCCAGATATTGGCTTTCACAGCTTTCTTTGCACCCGCAGCATGTCTATTGGATTTGGCCAATCTGTGCACCCACCAGGACTTTGGTCCAGGAGGGAATGAGGTGGGGATGGGGTGGTGGAAGGTAGTTAAGACTCTAGCAGAGGGCCATAGGATCAAATTTTAGGATAGCAGTGGGTTGATCCCAAATCACACCAGTGCTCCCACTCCACCCTCACTGGACATGACAGTGCCATTAGTGTCACCCATGCTATGTTGTCCATTGGCTGAATGTATGAACCAGCCTCATGTCTCCAATTGGATTGTAAGCTCCTCATTGGGCAGTGTCTTTTTTTCTTTTTCTTTTTCATTGTTGTTGTTTATGGGCAGTATCTTATTCATCTTTTGCTTCTTCATAGTACCCTGCACAGTGCACTTCAATTGCGATCATTGTCAAACCTATATATTTAAACCTTACTTCTCATCCAAAATGTGCTAAATTCTAATTTCATATTTCACAGTACATATTTAATATCTATTCTTTCTGCTAGATAATAAACTATATTCTTTTATGTTTCTACTGTGCCTGTCACAGTGCCCGACAGACAGCAAAGCACCTGATACTTGTTGAATAAATGTGTATAGGATCATCCATTTGAAAATTCCATTGTCCTCTCAGACTTCACTTCCCAAAAAATTACTTCCTCCTGCCTTTCCCTGAAACCATCCCATCTCTAGGTTTCCCATGTGGTCAATGTCACTGCTTTTTCCTAGGCTTACAGACTATAAGTCTGGGATGTGACAGGTAACATAAAAGTATGGCTATTCAAGGAACGTCAATTAGACTTGCCTGACTAGACTAGGAGGGATTATCTGGAAGAGAGGGAGACAGCTGGCTGGGTTGTCAGAGGGAGAAGACAGCAGTCTGAAAACCAACCTGGTGATGGGATTTCATCCTCAGGTGTATTCCTTGAACCTGCCTTGCTATTATTGTTACTTAATGATTTTGTTTACACTGTTTTCTGGAATGCCCTGCCATTCCCTTCCCCACAGACCTAAATTCATTTTATTCATACTTTTAAGTTTCAATCAAGCCTTTACCCTCTAGTCTGGCCTATAGTGATAATTTCTACCCTGTTCCTTTCAATCATTTTTGCAGTGACTCGCACAGTGTTTCAGGTTGTTTGTGTCTATTCTCCTTAGGTACTTTATAGTCAGAAACATCACTTACACTTTTAAAAAAGTGCTTCAGAGCGCCCAGTATAAAGTTAAGCTTTTCTTTTTTTTCCTTTTCTTATGCATTCATTCATTTGTTTGTTTATTTTTATTTTCTTTCTCTCTTTTTTTAAAGTTAAGCTTTTAAAATAAATACTTATTAAATTGAATGGAGTTCAAACTTGGCAAGATTTTGGTGGAAGCCACAGCTGCTTTGCTTCAAAGAAGAGCTTTCTACTGGAGTAAAAGCAACATCTGGTGGCTAGGGGATCAAAGGCTACATCAGGATGCTGGTGTTCAGGTTGTACTTCTACAACCATATCTTTGTCCTACAAAGCTTGTCAGTTACACAGGAAAGGAAAGATGAAAAAGTCACTGAGGTTAAAACAGCATCTCTCTCTAAATCTGAGAGTAGCTTTAGTGAGCCACCCATTTGGATCTCCTTTCCTCTGGGTCTTGTCCTGGTTCCCACTGGTTTTCTTTTGAATTTTTATTGATTTCAGAGAAGAAGGGAGAGGGAGACAGAGACAGAAACATCAATGATGAGAGGGAATCATTGATTGGCTGCCTCCTGCACACCCCCTCCTGGGGATCAAGCCCAGAAACCAGGCATGTGCCCTGACTGGGAATCAAACCATAACCTCCTAGTTCATAGGTCCATGCTCAAGCACTGACCCACACTGGTTGGGCATCACTGGTTTTCTAAGGAGAGAGAGAAACCTTCCTTCCAGGCTTGAATGGGTTTTGGGTCCTTTCTGACTCTATCAGCTTTTAGCAAAGAGAAAACTTGAAGAAATTGAACCTGAAGAGAGGAATCCATTAGGAGGAGGTGTCAAATAAGCACATCTTTGAATATTTTAGTGCAGTGATTTTCAACGCTTTTCATCTCATGGCATATGTAAACTAATTACGAAAATTCTGTGGCACACCAAAAAAATACCTTTTTTGCTGATCTGACCAAAACATTAGGTATAATTTTGATTCTTTCACACCGGGTGACCATTGTTGTGTTGGCTGCTGTGTTTTTTTATTTGACAGTCTAAGGGAAAAGAGGTCAGTGCCCCTGACTAAATAGATATTGCATGTTTTAAAAAATCTTGTGGCACACCAGTTGAAAATCACTGTCTTAGTGTATCATGATGAGGCACCCAAGAATGCCCCTGATGAACCTTGAGAGGAAAACAGGAATGGAAAGGGCAGTGAGATGACCTTTAGTACTGTTGAATGATTGGGGAGTTAGTGAATGAGTGAATACCCTTTCTGGATTGGCATCTTGATAAAAATTTGCTCCAAGGAAGTCTAACAATTTTAGAGAGAATGATAATGATTAGTTCAAGGTCTAAAATTTATTTATGGCAGTGGGCTTATTTAGGAAAGTTGTGAAGGCTTATTTAGGCTTGAAAAAAGTCAGGATTCTACAAATGATCACTGTTGATTGTTTTTATACCATTTGAAAATGCTTGTTTTACCAGAATCACAGAATTACAGGATTGGAGGTTCTTAAAAGATAATCTAGTCCCATCACTAGGAAGCGTTTCTATGGATATACAAACACTTGTGTATAGACCAGTCACTCCGATGCACACTAACCACCAGGGGGCAGACGCTCAACACAGGAGCTGCCCCCAGCCCACAGGCCCCAGGCCAGCCAAGGCAGGTGCCAGCAGGGCCTGCCCTCCCCCCCCCACCCCCCATATCGCCCTGCCAGTCGCCCCACAGATTGGCCCTGAATGCTAGCCAGGCCTAGGGACCCTACCCATGCATGAATTTCATGCATCGGGCCTCTAGTATATATATATATGGTATGATCTTATTTGTGAGAAAGTAACAACTATTTTAAATATTCTTGTAAATACTTACCAAAGTTCTGAAAGAGCACCCAAGAAACTGGGGCTTACTAAATTCCCACTTTTAATCTGTTGAACTGTTTGAATGTCTTACAATAAGCATGAGTTCTTTTAAAAAATATATATTTTTATTGATTTCAGAGAGGAAAGAAGAGGGAGAGATAGAAACATCAATGATGAGAGAATCATTGATCGGCTGCTTCCGGCACGCCCTCTACTGAGGATCAAGCCCATACCCTGGGCATGTGCTCTTGACCGGAATCAAAACAGAGACCCTTCAGTCCGCAGGCTCTATCCATTGAGCCAAACCACGAGGGCAAGCCTGTGTTCCTTGTCACTTAAAAAAAGTCACCTCTTCTTATACCCTGACTGCTGAGGCATCCTTACCAAGTGGTCATCTGGCTTTCTTAGAACACTGCCAATGATGGAGAGCTCCTTACCTCTTAACTATCAGGCAGTGTTTTGACCAGTACCCTTCCAGATGATAATTACTTCCTATTATGATATAATCTAGGATTCCAGGGGCTGGTTCTATCAATCTTGTCTTGAGGGGCCTGGAGCTGGATGGTGCACAATTTTGACAGATAGTTCTTGGTATTTTTTTAGTTTAAAAATTATTTTTGAATATATGATCAGAAACTAATGTCTTCTCGTGATCTCACTCAAATGTGGAATCTAATTAACAAAATAAACTGATGAACGGAGTGGATCCAGAGACATGGAAGCAAAGAGCAGAATGCAGAATCTCAGAGGGAAGGCGGGGAGGGCCGGTGGTGGGAGGTAATCAATCAAAGACCTTGTATGCATATATGCATAACCCATGGACGCAGACAGTAGAATGGTGAAGGCAGCGGGGGGGGGGGGGGGGGGGGGAAGGGGAGGGAGTAGGGGAGGCTGGAGGGGACCATTGGGTGGGGGGGAAGGGGACATATGTAATACTTTCAACAATAAAGATTTTTTTAAAAAAACTGTCTTCTGGGAAGAGTCTTCAAGATACTAGAGGAAGAGAATAAAATACTTTATAGGATGCCACTTTAAAAAGGATATGAAGAATGTATATAACAAAAGAGCTTTGGTTTTCAAGGAACCTGATATGTAAATGGGGGTGGGGGTAGTGTGCACACCTGAGCATACATGAATAAAAAGCACTGTTCATTCCAGGAAAAGGAAAAAAATCAGTAAATGCCAAAAGGAGTGTGAGGATGTTGACTGAATCAGGAATGCTGGCTGGAGCAAATGGACTTAGTCTGAATTTTGATAAATGGGGAGGGGGTAGGTGCAGGGGATAGGAGCATTTGGTGGTAGAAAGAAATGGTGTGAATAGGGATGGAAACCCAGGGGGACAGTGGGTGTGTGCAGGCCTGTCTGAATGGTAGAAGGTGTTTGGGGGAACCCTCTTTCCTTTTTGAGGATGATGCCCAGGGGGAGAATCATGCCCACACAGTATGTCCCTGGAGCCTTCTTGCTGAGCCCCCGAGGCCAGTCTTGTGGACTTGCTGTGGCAGGTCCACATGCCTGGCCCATGTGTGTATGTTTCCTAAAGATTCGTTTCATCTGAGATGGCTGTGAACTGACAGAATTTTGACTTTCTACTGCATGAGACTTGGAAAATAAAGGTGGGGACTGTTTTTGGAATATTTTTATTTATTTATTGTTTTAAAAAACATTTTTGCTTTTTATATATTATAAGTGAAAAAGCATATAATGCAACACAATTTCAAAAACATTGGACCCTACATTTGGGTCTCCTTGTGAGTATAGTTGTGGCTATCACTGTCCAGTGCATAATGAGAAAAGAAAACAACAACAAAGGGCCAAGATTTTTCGCTGAAGAACACATTGGGATGATTAGGATTCTATTAGGATGCATTCATTTGACATCTATGTGCAATTCTTCGATAAATTGGTCTTTATGCCATACCCCTTAGCTAGCTGGTTTTCAGGAAAATTACCTAACTAGGGTAGTTGAGCCTGAATTCAAGGTCTCTCTCATTTTCTCTCTCTCTTTCTCACGTGTCCACCGCTCACACATAGCAGCCGGAAATGACACACTGAAGTGAGTCACCGATGCAGCTGTGAGTCACCCTATAATTGGGGAAAGTTCTGTCCTGCTAGGTCGTGCATCCCTTTGCACTCCTGCTCCTAAATACATTGGAAAATTTTAAAAGCTCTCTGTCCTCACTCTAGTCTCTCTCACCCATCACATCCTTTTGGTCCCTAAAGAGGGAAGTTGGGTAATCTTGGCAGGGGTCCTAATCCATCAAGTGGAAAGGAAAGGAGGAAAGAAGAGCGGGGGTGGAGGGGGGATGGGACGGGGTTCAGGCAGCCACAAGGTGGCAGTGTGGGCCCTTCACGCTTGCCGCCCAGAGGGGTATGGCAGTTAAGTGACCAGACTCCTGAGATGCAATCATACAGATCACGAAGGAACACTCTAAGCAAGTTTAAATAATATGCTTTTTAAAAAAATAGTCCTCTTTCTCTCTAACAAGCACACAAGAAAGTGATAAATATTCAAGCACACCTCTGTCATCCTATCCTCCCCACTAGGAGATTGGAGCCAAGAGCCAGGCACACCTTCTTCCTCTATTCCTGCAAAATCAAGTTTGTAGGAAGCAGAAACCTGCTTCTATAAGTAAACAAGTCACCTACACTCTGAAATAATAGATGCTCACTGTTTCTGGGGAGGGAGACAGCCAGGCCAGGGTGAGACTCTGCATCTGGTAGGCAGTTGCTCTGCCATTCCACAGCACCTCTGCGCTGGGGAAGGATGGATCTTGCAATGGGAAGTTGTTTCTTCCATTGGTCTTGGGCCTGACGCTAGCCTCCTCAGCAGTGGCAGACAGTGCAAGAGTGAGGGCAACGTGACTGGAACACAGTTTCTCCTGTAAGCCTTGCAGTGCCATCCTGCCAGGGCCTCAGGCAATCCAGATCTGAAGACCCAAAAAGGCAGAGTGATGGGCAGAAGCAGCTGCACACATGGTTCTGAGAGTCTTACAGTCGGATTTGGAAAACTTCAGGGAGCAATGCTTCAGAGGTCCCTGCCAGGGTCTCCACCGGGGAGTTTTATTGAAAAGTCCCCTCTTTCTCCCTTGGAGAGGCTGAGGTCTAAAAGGCAGATTTGCCATTAAAAAAAAAAAAAAAAAAAGCGAGTATCTTCTCTTTCTCCAGAAAGATTAATTAAAAGTTCTTTTCTTCGCAGTTTCTTCTTCTCTGATACATCTCCAGTTCTGTCCCAGTTGAGAACTTCTTTTTTTCATGGTCAGGGTTCCATCACTTGGCCCATGAAAAGGACTGTTCCTAAGGATGGAAGAATCGTGGGAAATGAGAATTGGAAGGAATGGCAGAGCTCACCAAGCGTGAAGTTATGGGTGAACTAAGATGAGTGAGATGTCTGGAGTCACAGCTGCTTTAGTGACTAAGCTAGGACTGGGGTCCTGGCACAGCGTTCCATCTATGAGAGAGCACTGCCTTTGAGGAGGGAAGAGGAACAGAGTTATGGATTCTTTGCCCAGAGTTCCCGGGTAAGAGAGTGTCTACACTTCTCTGGACCAGTGCCTGAAATGGTGGAGCATTGTGGCCTCGGGCTTACCTGTGGGGTTGTGCCGCACCACAAAGAGGAAGGGTCTGTCCATGATGATCTCCTCAGGGGCCATTCGGGCTGAGATGGTAATGGCTGGAAGAGAAGGGACAATGTCTTAGAACAGAGGGAAGTAGGCACTGGTTCCTGGACCTGAACCTTAAAAGTTTAGGGAAGTCTCCTGAGGCCTGGTTTCTTCCAAGAGCTTAGTAGAGATCCATCAACTGCTTTCCTTCAAACAGACATTATCTAAACCCTTTTAGGGCATATCGAGAATCAAGTTCCTTAAGTTGACTAGCCACTGTGAGAACAACCCAGACTTTCCTTTGGGAGGTTTTTCACATTCAGAGGCCCTCAGGAGCCGCTAGAGTCAGGGAATGGGGTTCCAGGGAAAGCAGGCCCATTTTCTTGGCTGAGAAACACCAAGGAGGAAAGGGCAATACTCCACACACAGGAAGTGCTGCTCTGTGAGGCCTGGTGAAGCGGGGCAGACGGAGTTCATCCCAGGTATAGGTGCCATAGGGACCCCTCCTGTAAACCTTGGGCCAAGACTTGCCAGGCCTCACCTGAGCCTGACTCACCTGTAGAGGAGGATGCCTCCGTGCCTCTTTCATTCACCTTGATCTTCACTTTTTGCAGGGCCTGCGATACGTGAAGAGGCTCTTGATCTGAAACAGGAGTGGATACAAGAGTAAATCAGATCGGTTTTCCAGGAACAGCTCCTTTATCTTCTAAGGGGCCACACAGCCCACCAAGATAAGGAATGAAAGGAAAATCTCTTACCTGAAAAAGTCGAGAAGTCCGCCTGACGTGGACTAAAGATGTTGGTCATCCCTAAGTTCTCCAAGGGCCTCCTGAGGTCAACTTCACTCTCCAGGGAGAACCTATAGACAGGAGCAGAAAACAGCTCAAGCTCAGGTATCTCCAGCCACCTCTCCCAGTCCCTACCAGGTATCACCCTGGCAGCCTGATAGGATTGGGACTGATGTGAAAGTAGAAGAGGGAGGCTTGTTATTTCAAGGTCTCTGCTTGCTAGAGGTCTAATATTAATGAACATTCTTATGACTAATTACTTTTCTCAAATAAGACAGTAGTTGATTCTGTCTTAGGGAAAATTCTGGTCTATAGATTGTGTTTCTGAGAGCTAACCTGAAGAAGACTCAAGCAGCAAGGCTTTGGGCTGTTCTCTGCTTCCCACCAGGGCACAGCTAATTACTTCCATTCTTGGGTGGGAAGAAGGGAGGGAGAAGGAGAGGGAGAGGGAGGGAGGGAGAGGGGAGAGAGAGAGAGAGAACTAATCAACTAAATTGGGGTAAGCATGGTGGGAGGCTTTCCTACAATTCTGGAATTATCTAGCCCCAGCCTTCTCCACTCTGCTTCTGCAGAAGGATTTAAAAAATCTGTTAGACACTATAATTCCAGTTGCTCCATCTGCAGAAGTGATTCCTTTTGTTCCCATTTTTGGATGTTGACTTGAAAAGATGGGGTGGGTGTGAGGGGCATTCATAAAAAGGTGAAGGCAGATTTAGCCTCCCACCTCTAGTATTTCTCTGGCTCTTCCTTTGGCTGGCTTTTGTTGGCTATTCTGAGGGAGGCATGTGCAGGGGCATAGTCTAGAAAGCCCCTCCTTGCCCTCTAGCAGAAATGGGAGGAGGGCTGATGAGAGGAATCTTAATCAAACCCACGCAGTTTCCCATCAGCCTCCCACACATGTCCCTGCTCTGCAAACATCACATTTGGGAAACTCCACACGGGGCTGTGTTTTCAGGAGAGAGGAGAGGCAGGAGATGAGGGCATTAGGGCAGTGGTAAATGTGGCTAGAGCAAGGGTGGCTTACTTGGGCAGAATCAAGAGGCGGGGCAGACGGGTCATATTTCCTTTCCACTGGCTGATGAGCTGGGCATCCAGAATGTTGGTGAGGGCTGAGAGAGGCACCTCTTTTTCATAGGGAGCAGCAATGAACATGCTGAGAGTGTCCCCATGGTAGGGCAATTCCAAGATGTCGTAGTAATGACCATCAGGAGTGGAAAACTCAGCTGTGAAGACACCAAGATGGTGCATTGAAAATGATTCCAGCTCTTGTTGATTCTAACCCAGCACTAAATTTTCAACTAGCTCTCCTGTCCTCTCCATTCTTTTGGAAGACAACTTTCCATTCTGGCTTTTGAGGCTCCCACACCCACAGCTCCCCTATTCAATGTTTTTATTTCCATTTCCCTTATTTCCTGCCAATTCAGTTTCTTCTGGTTTCTCTGTCTCTTTCTGACTTTCTTTATATTCACTTCTGCTTCCCCATATCCAGCTACTAATTCATTCCAGTCCTCTTCTCCTGAATCTCAACTTCTACGTAGCCCTTCCCACAGCAGGATTTGTGGACCATATGAGGATGTGAGATGGGGTCAAGTGGCCAAATTTGAGCCTGAGGGAACTGCTGGATTTCAGCTTCATCTTGCATAAGATAAAGCTACTTTCTGCTGCTCCAATTATCCTAGTGTCTCCTATTTGGGAAGTGTTTGTTAAAGCTGAGGTATATTCTAGGGTTTCTCCTCCCTAAGAGGGGAACACCCAGGGATGGGATCCAGTAGGTATAGGGTTTGGGGAAGGGAGTCTTGCACTTACTGTAGTTGAACTTGCTGTTCTGAGTCATCATGGGCACCGAAACAGTGCTGCCATCGGACTTGTGGAAGAGGCGGTGGTGGGTGCCCAGCTCTGGGAAGGGTGTCTTCCAGTGGCCATTGAAGTACAGGGCATTCACTAGTACCAGGCGTGTCAGCCTGTCCATGGCCCCTTCACCAAGTAAGTCACTAATCATGCCTATGGGAAAATCAGGTGATCAGGCGCTAGATATTTTCCTAATCCTCTTAGATAAGTTCTCTTCAACTCACAGGCTTCAAATGAATGTGTGTCTATTGAAGTGATCCAGTCAGAAGATAGTCTGGGGGGTTAGATAAACCAATCTAGCTATTTTAGACCTGTTTCATCTTTCTAAGGATCTCAAAAATCCTTTGCACACTTTCTCGAGCCTGGGATCCTATCTAGTATCAGACCTGGAAACTTAAGTCTTCCCTTATTTTGCTCCCTTAAAGGAGTGTGTGTGCTCCTTATCATGGTTATTATCATTCTAATAAAGTTTTTAGGGCTGCCTTTTGAGTTGGTTCATGAGACCTAATTATGAAAACTGTGACACTGATTCTTCAATCACTTGACCTTCTGCCTACAAAGAAAAGAATGCTGAAAGGGAGAGGTTGGTATATTTGGGATTGTGTCCAAAACACCTTTCTTGGCAGGCCCTTGGGCCTGGCTTCCTTTCCTTGCCTGCTCACCTTTTGTGTGTCTCTTCACCCAGTCATTGACGATGAACCTGGCTCTCTCAATCTCTGAAAAGTCCACCTGCTTGACTGTGGTGCGGAACAGCCTGAAGAAGTGAGCCATGAAACCTTGAACCAGCTTCAGATCCCGCTGGACGAAGATGGCATCGGCGATGCTGATCTCATCCTTGTTCCATGGCCCCATGAGTTCCTTGTACAGTTGACGAAGGGCAGGGGCCATGCCCTTCTCTGTGCCGGAGAAAGGAAAGACACATCAGGCTCACGTTCAACCAAGGGGTCCCAGCGGGGCCAACCCTCCCTCATGGATGGGGCTCTTCTGCTCCCCTAAGTTTCTCTAGAGGGAGATTTCATTCCAAATCTTAATCTCTTTTGCATCTCCCTCAAAAATCTTTTTCTCAAAAATCTCAGGTCTCAATCCTTTGTTTGGGTTAGAATATTTTTCTGTTTTTAAGTTATGAACTCTACATTTTTTTCTCCTAATAATAGCTATGCAAAGCATTCCATAGAGACAATTCTGTTTAATCCTTACAGCAGCCCTCAGGGCTAGGCACTTTTATTATCTCCATTTTGTTCATGAGCAAACTGAGCCTCGGAGGGGTTAAGATTATGCAGGTAATAAGTGGTGATGCAAAGTTATTTTATACCAAATCCACTGGCCTGTACACCTTGCAACTAGTCAAGGGTCAAGTGACACAGGGTATGGTGGTCCCTATGACATGGTAGTACTGGTGTTGGCTCAGCTAAGCTGGAGTCAGCCTTTCCTCTGCTTTTGGTTGGTTACACCGTAGTTCTGTGAAGGCTGCACGAGTGCCTGCCTCCTGCTTTGCCCATCTCTCACCTTCAATATCGAATTGCATTGCTGCTTGGATCTGCTGCCTGGTTTCTCCTCTGGTTGTTAGCTGCAGCATGGCGAGGACTGAGGCCACCCCATAGGGTGAGAAAATCACATTACGGTCCTTGGAGGCCTGGGCCACCTGCTGAAACACCTTCACTCCAAAATCTGTGACCATTTGGGCCGCCTCAAGCTGGCGATGGTCTGAGGCAGATCCTTCACCAAGGATGAAGGCCAGGCCCAGAGCTAGGCAGGCAAAGACTGGAGACACTTTCATCCTAGAGCAAGTGGGAAAGAATCTGATGAGAGCATAGTTCTAGAAGAATGGTGAATGAGGAGGGCAGATGACATCCCCGCCATGGACCATGCTTCCCATGTTTGTTGTTGACAGGTGCTAAATGAACACAAGGACAAGAGTCATTAAGAAACCGTGATGTGGCCCTGGCCAGTGAGGCTCCGTTATCCCGTATACCAAAAGGTGGTCGATACAGTTTCCCATCAGGGCACGTATGCAGGGGGCAGGTTCAATTTCTGGTATGGGTGGTTGCAAGAGGCAACTAATTGATGTTTCTTTCTCACATTGATGTTTCTCTTTCTCTCTCTCTCACGTTCTTCCTCGCTCTAAGATCAATTTTTTAAAAATGGTTAATAATAATTCTTTTTTAAAAAAGAAACCATTATGGGTTCAGAGTCTGCAGTCACTGCTATGGAGAGGGCAACTTAGGGCTGCAGGTCTTGGGGAGGGGATGAACATAGGCAAAGTGGGGATCTTGGATGGGGAAATTCTGTGCAGGGACATTCTCTATCTTAACCCAAGGGAAAAGATGGAGAGAGTTTGATTTTCTCTTACCTGAAGTTCTCAAAGTGCCTTGTGAATGGTGGTTTGTCCAGTTGCTGCTGCAGATTATGGTGATTCTGTTGCTGCTGGAGAGTGGTGTGTCTCTCTTGACAGTGCCCTTAGCCCTGCAGCCAAACACAGCTGTGCTGTTAGGGAGGCAGCTGCCTGCCTTTATACCAGAAATGGGCAGGAAATAGATTAACTCATGGCTCAGCCCCACCTACTTTCTGGCTTTGGAAGTCTGACTCCCTGAGGCATGTGTGTGCGTGCTGCTGTGTGTATGTGTGTACGTGTGAAAGGGCTCAGGAACGATTGAGCAACACCTCACAGCCTTGACCTAGGGGTCTCCCCTGATTTTGCTGCCTTCCACCTGTGTCCCTCTCTCTGGATGTTATGTCAGCCTGAACCCTGGCCGTGCCAGACAGCCTGAAATGCCCAGTGTTTGAGATTACCTCCCCCAGTACTCAGCTTGGGAGGAAACATTTTACATTTCCTCTTTTTCCTTTGGGGAAATGGGTCACCAGAGATTTATCAAAGAAGCTAAGGATCCTGTGGACTTCTGTCTGCCAGCATCGTCTACACCATGTGCACAGTAGCTGAGGAAGAATACCCCTCCCTCCTCTTGGCCACATCCCAGTGGCCACAGGGCACGGAGCGTGCCATGTGATTGTCTGGGTTTTGACTGTCTAAGACATGAACCTGGCAGAGGACTCCCTCCAGTCTTTTCCTCTTCCCTTTAGAGTGTCGTGGCGGATGATGCATGGCTGACTCTCCCACGTGTCCAGACTCTTGAGTTGCCTCTGAGGGCTCTCTTTTGTGTCAACAGCCTTGTCTGGTAGGGATTTGAGGTGTACTGGGTGGGGTGGTGGAAGGACCAGGGGTTACTCAGGTAAAGTCTTGCCAAGGAATTAGTAGCCCAACATGTAAGTTTTGTTTCTCTGAGCTGCCCGCTGTAACTGGGGAGAATTAAGTCTTATTCTTTTCCTCCAGATGCAGACATTGGAGGTCTGGAGCAGCGCAAGTAGGGATAGAAAAGAGGGCTTCAATTCCTGGCTGGTTTGTGGGGTGTGCTCCTAGGGCATTGAGTTCGAAGTGGAAGAATGACCCAAGAATTTTATAGAGGGTGGAAATTGCCTGGAGGCAAGTGAGTGGAACTGGACTAGTGCATTTGGGGGCCTGCAGGGTCAGGTACCCTTGGCCATGTGGCCTGGATGTTGTGGACTGGGGGCTAAGTGCCAAGGGGTCCTGAGGGATGGAGAGAGATGGTGCACTTGACCTGGGGTCCACACACTGTCATGATTTGTGTAGGTGGTAGGGTTCAAGTGGGAGTATCCATGGAGACAGCCAGTAACAGATTCACAGGAAGTTTAAGTGGGTGGAAGTGTCAGAATATTTGTTTTGGATTTTTTTCAGTAAACAGATACCAAGGGCAACCACAGCTGGACGGCTTTCCCCAGTTTACTCTGATTCTGCCTCTGTTTTCTCCTGTTTCCCTTGGGAATCAGGTTGGGATGGGAGAGGAAAAGGGACAATCCCTGTTGGAAAGTTAGGATCACGGACCGTTACAGGACTGTTCCCATGTAGTTACTTTTTAATTTTTTTGTAGTTGTTTCTTTTTTATTCCTTTTCCTTTTCTTAGTTGTGGTTTGGAGTTCCTGAGAGAGTGGTTAACCATGAAGAAGAAGCAGTCGCCCCAGACCTCTCTCCGGTGGAGAGGACAGAAGTCCAGCCCCCCGCCCCCATCTTTTATCCCCAGAAATGCCCCCAGTGCCTTGTCATACACCATTGGGGCTCAGAGAGAGATAGGGACTTGGGAATCTGGGTTGCGTTTGCCAAGTTCCAAGTTGGAAGAGCAGTGGGTTGAGACTCAGTCAGAAACTGTTCTCTCCTGGCACCTCACTGCCTGGCCTCTCCAGCCACTTCCGCTGAGCTCCTTCCCTTGCTCCACCGGCTATTCTAGTAGCCCTTGTCCATTGCCTTGCTGGGCCTCAGCCGTAAAGGCCCCTGCTATTTTCAGTGGATGGCCTGGACTCTGCCAGTGCTGTGACCAATTCTGTCCCCACTCCTGACCTGATGGATGATCCTGATGCCATTCCAGAAAAGACACTCTGTTCTCAGGCTCAGGAGCCCGGAAGCAGCCCTGTGTCCTATTGGAGGAAGGGGGGCACTATACATTGGAAACAGAAAGGGCTGACTTACTTAGGGGTCTTTTCCTAAACTAGAAGGGACTTGTAGGCATCTGGTGGATGTGTATTAGAAAGCCAAGTTCCATGCCCTAGTTTCTGATGAGCTAGGGCCACTAGATGATCTAAAAACCAGACTGGACTGTGGTCCCTCCTGCTCCTCCCTGTGAAATGGCCTTGCTTCAACCTTGTCTGTCCTCTGGAGACCTTCCACATATCATGGTGCTGCCTGACCACCCTCTGCCCCCCAGGAGACCTCCCTGCAATGCCTTTCTCAGAATCTAACCTGACTCAAGGGGTTGTCACTTTCTCTCCTTTCCCTGAACCCCAACTAACCGCCTTGACCCAATCACCTCTTTCAAGCCTTGGCTCTTTTGTAAGGGGTCATATGGACAGAAAGAGAAAAGTCCCTGCTGTTGAAATAACTGGATCTCTGATTCCGGGAGAGTCAGAGATAAGAGGATGAGTTGCAGGGCTGTGGATTTTGGGGGAAGTTCCAGTTCCAGCCAACTGGAAAGATGTTTCCATCTGTCCTTCTGTAGGTGGTTTGTGACTAGACCAGACTCAGACTCACATTTTCTGTTACTGATCACCGCTCCCCCCGCTCCCCCCTCGCCGGCCCCCAACACACACACACACACACACACACACACACACACACACACACACGCACGCACGCGCACACACACACACACACACACACACACGCCCCAGGAGCCCTGCTTCAGTTTGGGCCTCAGGGCCACTGATGTCAACCTTCAACCTTTCACCTCCTGCCCTCCAGCTGCACTCTGGCCTGCACTTGGCTCTTCCCCTTTGCTTCTCCATTGCTCTCCCGATACCAACCATCTGCCCTCTTTTTCACCTTCCTTTTCTTGATCTCTTCTGTTCAACCATCCATCTATGGGCTTATCCCCGTTCTTTCCCCGGGTCCTCTCAAGTCTCAGCCTCGTGAGCTCACTCCCATTTCTCCACTCTTTCTTTTCTACTCTCTATGACTCAATCCCTCTTTCCCTCTCCTTTTCCAGAATCCCTTTTACAGTCAAATGCTCTGTTCCAAGCCTTCCTGTGAGGAGGAGAGGGCTGCCTCCTCTCAGTTACACAGGCTCCCTGGAATGTTGGAGCAGGCCTCCTGATTCTTGGTGATTTCACTGGGAGAGCTGGGGGTGGAAGGACAGGGTCCTACTAATTCACAGCACTATTTCTGGCCTGGTTTCTCTCCAAACAACACACGACAAAAATAGCCTGTGTTTGGGTTGGGCCAGCTCTGCCTGTCTTGTAGGAGTGAGCAAGGTGAGGGCTGTGTGTCTCAGCCTCTTGAGATCATGGCCTTGGACAGCCTGACAGAAACAGGGCCTCCGGGCCTTTCCAGGGTTCCTCCTCACACTGATGCCCACGCCTGACGCCCCCTCCTCTGCCTCCATAGCCTTTCTCCTTTCTGTCTTCTTCAGCCCCCACCTGCCATGTCTCCTACAACTCCCATAACAGTAAAACCTATGTCCCTCACGCCCCCCCCCACCACCACCACTCCCCTGCCAATGTAGCCCTTGCTTTCTGCAGTTGCTTTTTTCTCCATTTATATCTAGAGTTTCAGGGGTTGGGAGGCCTCTAAGAACCACTTAATCCAGTCCTTTGAATTTGCAGGTGAGGGCTCAGGTCCAGAGAGGCTGAGCAATGTAATGTGTTTGAGAGCACAGAGTAACATACCACAAATGAAAGAACAGTGCTCATTGGAGCAGACAGAGCCAGCCAGCCTGGTCAAGTGTCTGTAGGCAAAACATTTGTGAGCCTTAGTTTTCTTATTTGTGCATAGATATGTAAATCGGGATTTAGAGATAGGTAGATAATGACTTCCATCCTTCAGGGCTGTTGTGAGGAGTAAGTGAAATATTGTCTGTCAATGTCCAGCATAGTCTAGGCTCTCACTAAGGGGTGGCTACTCTTGGGGCAGAGCCAGGACAGAAACCGACAGCGTGAGCTGTTAATTTTACATGTCCTGATCTCAGGGTATCAGAAAGTTGGGGGTGGGGGATGGGGGAGGCTTGTTTTACCAACAGGTCAAAATAGAACTGAGCTTGGTCTACTCTTCTCATCTCAGCCCTCTTGACCCATTCGCTGCCACCCATGTCTGCTATCTTTCCTTGATCCCTCTATAGCACCCATTATCCTTTAACCACTTTTACACATATCCCCTTGTCTTACAGTCATTTCTTTACTTATCCTTAAACTTACTGTGGCCATTGCCATGTCTAATTTATCTTTATTTCCAAGGGGGAGGTAATGGGTCAGTATCCTCTTGAGGGGCCACTCATAATGACAGTGTGCAATGAGCACCAGACGCCCTCTCAGCCTCCCATTCTCCTCCCCCTGCCCTGGCAAGAATGAGCCTCCTCTCTTGGGGAGAAGAGACAGAGGGAACAAATGGGACCCTGTATGGCCAGAAGGGGAAGTTTGCAGCAGGGAAGGGTGGAGTGTGTGATTTCTGGGGTAGATATGACCACAGAGCCTGGTGGTATCCGTCAGAATGACTCAATGCAGGCCCCAGGGTCCTCTGGGCCCCCCTGGTCAGATTCTGTCTCTTATTCCATTTCTTTTTACCTATGTGTCTGATTCTGACTCTGATTCACTTCTTTCATCTTTACCAGAACTTGTTCCTCATTCTCTACATTCCTGCGTCTCCCTTTAGAACTCTCTCGGGACACATTCTGTTTTATTTTACTCTGGCTGTTGTGTAAATCTTGGCTTCCCCAAAATGGCCAAATATTTATTGACAATCAGCGCTTCATGGTGTGATTCAGAGAAATATAAACTTCTCCCTTTCTTGAACATATACTCTTAGTGGGACAGAAGATTACATACATGCAGTAATTAGATTAAAATGTAAAGTTGTCTGTATGCCATGCTGTAAGACTTAGGCTGTCAGGGTGCAAGTTGAGGGAGGGCTTCCCAGAGGAGGAGGGACTGATGCTGGATTAGGAGGAAGAGGCAGAGTGGCCTCAGCAGAGAAGTAGAAGGCAACATGGAGGGAGTGGGTAGGGCAGTGGTCGGCAAACTCATTAGTCAACAGAGCCAAATATCAACAGTACAATGATTGAAATTTCTTTTAAGGGCCAAATATTTTAAACTTAAACTTCTTCTAATGCCACTTCTTCAAAATAGACTCACCCAGGCTGTGGTATTTTGTGGAAGAGCCACACTCAAGGGGCCAAAGAGCCGCATGTGGCTCACGAGCCGCAGTTTGCCGACCACTGGGGTAGGGGATACGCAGAGCCCAGGAGGGGAAGAAAGGAAATGCTCCCATCCTTGCTCCACCTGTTTTCTTCTCTAGGGAACAATCTTTTCATTTCTGCCTGAGGCAACCGCTCTTTGTTTTGCTCTCTGTGTGCACTTTCATATCACAAGTCTGCTCTTTCTGTGTCCTCCTCTCATTTTCTTGAAATAGATGTTCTTATTCTAGTCTGGATCCTGGCTCTGGACACAACCGTGTATGGAACTGGGCAAACGCCCAGAGAGATGATGACCCCTTGGTCAGTGGGGAACCCGTGGGTGGTGGAGGTCCCAGGGATGAAGCAGCCTCATGATGCAGCCCAGATGGAATTTGCCACTGGAAAGCCAGGGACGTCCCTGACCATTCCTTCTCTCTTACTTCCTCACCATATGCAAGCAAGCCCTTTCTGCATGTCTCTTCATCTGAGTCACCCTGAGCTACTTCAGCTGGCTTGGCTAGTAGTAGCTAGTTGGGCTGCTGGCTTACTTGGATCAACGGGGGCTCTCGTGGTTTTGTGTTGTAAGGGCTGGGGAAAGTGGGTATACGGAGTGAAGGAAAGGGAACAGGAGGACTTTTGCCTGCTCAGGATGTCATGGAGACAGCTGCCTTCCCTTTGTCCTCCAGCACAGCTGTGCCTGCAGCAGCTTCTTTGGATCTCTTCTGGGCTGGATTTGATGTGACAGTCAGAGATGTGAAGGAGGGGCATGTCCTATCTGCAAGGATCTTACACTGTCCTAAGCAGACCCTGTACCCCAGGCAGCCTGGAGGCCACGTGAAAGGACTTTCCTGACTCTTCCCATTCCTACTTTCTTATCTTCTTTCTCTGTGCCCACTCCCTTCTCTGGAACACCCAGATCCTCCTTGCCACTGCCCCCCACCCCATATGTCCCTACTGCTGCCTCCTTCTCCTGACCATATAGAGCCTACCCTGGTTAGGAAAGGCAGCCCAGGAGACCCATCACCACAGAAGATTGCCCTCCCTTCCTGCCAGGTATTCATTCAGACCTGTTTACTAAGTCAGATGGGTTTTCTCTCAACATAGGATTCTCTGATGGTCATCCCTGTGACCATACAGTCCTGCTCCAGTTACCAGGATGATTGTGAGAAAATCATTGTACCTTCCTAGAGCCCCATCTCCTTAGACAGACACCATGGGCCTGAATAAGAGGTTTTTCTGAGGAAAGAGGCAGATGTGGCCCGAGGACTAGGAGGAAACTCTGGGCGACTTCCTTTTCACCCCTGAGCCTCAACTTGCTCTTCTGCAAAGTGAGGAGAATGACGCCATGTCCATAACAGTGTTAGGATTGTAAAGGATGGCATGAATGAAATGATCAAGGGTGTGTATCCATGGAAAGAAAGTAATGAGCAAGTTTCAGTTGACTTTAAAAATTGTGGGTTTTTTTTGGTTTGTTTGTTTGTTTGTTTTTTAGCCTTGGCCGGTGTGGCTCAGTTGATTGGAGCATTAACCCATACACCAAAGGCAGTGGGTTCGATTCCTGGTCAGGGCACATACCCAAGTTCAATCCTTGGTCGGGAGCAACCGACCAATCAATGCTTCTCATTCACATCAATGTTTCTCTTTCTCTCTCTCTCTCAAAAAATTGTGGGATTTTTTTTTTCTTGTGTCTTCTCTCAATCCCCTTAGTTTCCTGAGGGAAGAGACAGGGCCTCCTGTGTTAGAGAAGGGTTAACTAATCAGGTCCTTGGTAAAGGATGCCAGCTGTCTATCAGGTGGGGCTAACAGGACCCACACTGGGGCAAGGAAGGCCACCAAGGGCTCTGGCTCATGTCTGGTGGGGCAGAGGAGGACCAGGTCCTGTGGATGCCTGACAAAGCATTATTACCTTGTTAAAACTTCGATCTAAAGTAGACACTCAAGGCTGGCAGTGCCTGCTGCTCCTCCTATTCCCAGGCCCAGAATTATGACATGCCTTCCTCCTGAGTCCATTGCTTTCTTGGGGGCTGGGGGAAGGGCTTGCTGTGCACCATGTCTGTGTCAGGAACTAGCAGGACTGTATGGGTAAAGGCTGATGCAGGCAGAACGAGTGATATTCACGTTGCAGCTCTTCCTTGGGGGATGACTGAGGGAGGGGCTGGGCTGTTGAGGTGAGGGGAACTGAGGTGGCAGATATGAGGCAGTTCAGACCTGACCAAGGGCTCCAGGGCTGGCAAGGCAGGCTGACCTGGGGTGCATCTAACACTCCAGAAATCAGACTTGGGTTCTTTCCTAGAGCTGATGTGTGGGCTTGGGTTGAGGATAGAAGAGGGCGGGCATGAGCCACCCCCCTCCACACCTGCCTCTTCTCTCTACCTTGTTCAACCCTACAGGAAATGCCATGGGCAGGGAAGTTGGCACAGATTGAGCAGTCCTGCCCCCCACCCTGTGACCACATTGGAGATTGGCCTCAATATTGGCCTGTTTGGGCTCCTTGCCTTTCTTAGTAACAGGAAGGTCTTGCACCAAATCTAGGGGACAACTGATTGGGGACTCTGAAGTCCAAGGTTGTAGATGTGTCCCCATCCAAGTGGAACCTCCTCACATGTCTACCCTGGGCTGGCTCTCTGGGGTATGCTGCCTGACTGCATACACTGCAGGCCCCACAGAAGAGGCCTGAGACTCTGACCAAGGAGGAACAATAGCTCCCCACTTCCTGCTTCCACCCTTTGCTGTCTTCAGCCCATCTCTCCACGAATCGTAGAAGTCCTGGCTGGTAGCCAGCACTGTCTGGACAGGAGGAAACCGGGATATGAGGAATGGCTGAGGTGGGAGTAACACAGAACACTGAGTCCTCAAGAGAAGAAATTCCACCGGAAAGAAAACAATGTACAGGGGACAGAGTCACCATCCAGGGAGTAAAGGGGCAAGGAGACAGACATGGCTTTTCTGCCCCAAGCAGAAAAACAACCTTGGCCTGGGGAAGCCCCACCATGATCTGTCTTCCAGATATGGACACTGCAGTGTGGCAACATGGGGGTCTGGCTCCCACTGGAACTGGGAGAAATGGTCCCTTGTACCCTTTCTGGCCATCGAAGGTAGTTGAGCTCCTAGGAAGGAAAGACAAGTCCTCTGTAAAGGGCAGGAGGATCACAGGGAGGGTAGGGGCAGAACTGAAAGAGCTTCCGGCAAAGAAACCTAGCTCTGCAGAGTCTGTGATAGCCACAGCCTCCAAATGGTCAGTTGGATGCTGGAAACTGAGTAAGAAATTCTAGGTTCTAGGGCAGGACTTTCAGAAACTGGGACCTGCAGGAGTTAGGGGTGGAGGCCTGCCCAGAGCTTCCCACTGTGCCTGGTACCAGAGGGGGACATTTCTTCCCCTTTCAGGGCCCAGAAGAAATCTACAACTGGAAGGGATGGAAAGAAACCCCCCATAGGGTTGCATACCCCTAAGGTCACTTTCTCCCTTCCATGCTGCTAAGGCTGGTGGAAGGATGGATGCTGAGCATCTGAAAACTTGTGCCAGGCGGGCTGGATTTGTGGCTGCCCCTGTTAATTTAATCTATTTAGGTGGTTTCTGGTCTGCAAATCCATTTATTTCTAAGGTGTTGTCATCTGCATGCCTTTTCTTTAGAATTTTAGGTAAAGCCCCCACTTCCAAACTGCAGCAGTAACGAGGCTAAGATGTGCCGAGCAGCTGCTGTCTGCCAGGCCCTGTGTGATAATACACTCATGATCTTAGTTCATTCTCACCCGGCTCAGAAACAGCGAGTGGCACTGTCCCCCTTGAGGAAACCGACACACAGGTGAGTTGGGTCTCTTGCTCAGGGTCACTCAGCTAACGAGAGGAGCTGGCTTCAGCACCCCCAGCTCTTAACCAACCTCCACTCTGTTTTCAGTGCCTCAGCTGCCCCTCTAGCTGCCCCCTTGCATGCCTGTCCCCTTAACCCCCCAACCCAGGAAAAGTCCAGGTCCCTCCCTCACTGTGTCCCACTGCTCTCCTTCCCATCCTGATTCCTTCCTTCAGAACTCTTCTCATCAAGATGTTGCCCTCTCTCTCCCCCCAAATCTGCTGCTAAGCAAGACATGGATTCCAACTCAGGCCTTAATGATTTATTGTTTTAAACTATCCCAAGTCACACTCGCTTTAGAATTGTGACCTTCTGTGCCTTGGTCCCGTGGTTCTCAGCCCAAGGACTCACCCAGGAGCTTTTGAAAAGTCCCGAGACCAGCTCCACCTCTGATGATTTGAACCTTGAATTAGAATTCTGGGAAACTGGTTTTGTTTTGTTTTGTTTTTACTAGTAGCATCTCCAGGGTTGAGACCACTTGAACAGAGATGTGGACTTTCAGGCATCTGCTGCCCTGGGGCACCTGTTGGAGGCAGGGGATCTCTTACCCCATTAGGAGTCTACCTGACTGGTGAGGCAGGTCAGTCCTCCCTGAGGCCTTCGACCTGGGTCTCCACCTGTGGAGGTGGAAAGGGGAGGAGAACTTGCCTGGCTGCCTTTTGACTCATTTGCTCAGTGAGCAGTTTTTGTTCATGTCTATGGATGGTTTTCTGCTAACCTTGGACTTCAGGCTTGACTCTGAGGTGGTGGGAAAGGCATGGAGAACTGTCTTCACCTTCAGAGCTGGAGGAGACAGAACAGGCCTCAAATGCCTCAGAAGAGCTGCACATGCAATGCTCAGGGAGCTGACCTGTGACAGAGGCCTGGAAGGGTGACAGTCTCTATGAAGAGCACCATCTGCCAGCATTCCTGGAGAGCTGTTTCATTGTGCTTTCTGCCCGGAGGGCATGTAAAGCTACTGGGCTGGGCTAATGGCTCCAGCCCTGGAGGGGCATAGGGCCCTGTTCCAGAGAAAAACAGAGGTTTATGACCATAGAGTTCCAAGAAGGACTGTGCTAGATTCCTCTTGGGTGACACCTGAGATCAGACATCCAGCCAAGGGTGGGGTGGGGAAGACATGTCAGCCTGGAGAAGCAGTCCTACAGGGAAAAGTCGTGTGGGGAGAAGAGCCTGGAAATGCGGGACACCAAAGAGCAGGCCTGGGGATTTGCTCTGTGTGTGGGAGCCTGGGGAAGCCTCCCTGCTCATCACCCACTCGCCCGGAACTGCTCTTAGTCAGTCCCTGTGCCTGCTGCTCCTGCCCCTGCAGCTCTGGGGTGGTGATGAGGCCCCCGTTATTCACAGCCTAGATCGACAGCTGGCTCCCTCAGTCCCACTCCCTCTTTCCCAGGGTGCAGACTGGCCTGCCAGCTCATCACTGCTATGGAGTTGGCCCCAGACCCAGACAGCCTCCTCAGTGCCAGGGTCGGCAGGAGCTCAGGGCCCCTGCAGGCAGAGACCTCTCCCTCCTTTTCTGTTTTGCCCCACACTGGCCAGCTCTCTCAAAGGATTGGGCGGGCTCAGGAACAGAGAGGCAGTTGTCTTATTTCCAAGATCTACCTCTTGCAGAGGGAACAGCAGTGGCTTTGGAGCAAAGGAAATTTGGGGACCCCCTTCTCATTCTGAGCTCCTACTATAGACTAGGGTTGATGGAAACATCCTGCTTTGGTTGTATCAAGTGCTTGGTCCCTAGATGGGCTCCCAGGATGGGCTCCAGGGAACCTGATCCTCAAATGGTCATTCAGGAACCGGCATGGCAAACTTCATTTTGTGCATGTTTGCTGCTGGTGGCAGCTTACTCAGGGAAATGGGGGCGGAGGTGGGAGGCAGCAGCTGAGCCCGGATGGAAAGCCCCTGACTCGGGAACTCCCTGTTATCACTTCTGAGATGCAAGGGGCTCAGAGGTGAGGGGAAGAGGTTGTGTTGTGTCTGGCGCACTTGGCTGGTTTCCGGGCTGAATCAGGCACATGGTCAACGCAGCAGGTGGAAGGCGCAGGGCTGTCCCTCTGGGTTTGGGCAGGGCCTCCCTGTCCTTCCTCTCTGAAAGGTCAGCTCTGCTGCTGGACAGGAGTGTGTGTTTGTGTGTTGTGTCGGGGAGGGATGCTCAGGGCTCCCTGAGTTTCTTGGCAAGCCCAGTGCACATATGGGAATACCAACAGGAGCAGTGTGGGTGAACTGGGAAGGAGCTCATACAGGGCTGCTTGGGCTCTTGATCTGCCACATCTGTCCCTTCTCCATCTATACCATCTGATTTCCATCTTCCCACCATCCCTGGCCCCTGGAATGTGCCACCTCTCCTGCTTTCCTTATGTAAGTCAGCTGTCCATGAGCCTCCCAGGGCGGTTTACATTCCACCTTCCCCCCAAAGCCTCCCCAGACTCCCCCATGCCCCCCTAAGTTGTCTGTCCTTTGAAGTTGAACACTCTCAGGATCAGACCCACATGGTCAGACACACCCTTTAGCCTTGGATTGTATCACATGTGTTCATTTTGTTTTCCTTACGGGTTGTACACTATTTAGGGATAAGAGCTATTTGGGTCTACAGTTTCCCCCTGTCCCTCAATACTACGCAACGTGGGAAGGACTCGAGGTCTGATAGCTATGTACATTGAAGTTAACATCGCCTTCTGAGAATTCAATTAGGAAGAAATCCAGCTTACGAGAGGACATGAGCCCTCTGTAGAGACATTACCTAGGAGACTGACTGTCTGTGAATATCCCAAATCTAATTAAGGAGACCTGGGTGAAACCTCAAAGGACAGATAAGATTGTGATTGCATTTTAGCAAAATAACCGCATTGTCTGTTCCTTCTCATTGTAAGGGGGACCCAGGGAGACCCAACTTGGTGCTGTGCAAAGGAGTTGGCGCCCTGTCCTGCAGACATCAGGGGCCGGGCCTCAGAACAGGTGAGTCCCAAGGTGGCACAGGTGCCTCAGGCCATCCGGCCATTAGATCATCCAATGCCCTGGCCTTGTTCTGATACTTATATTCTGAGGTCCCCAGAAGAGTTGTGCCCTCTGTAAATTACTAAGCCGCATTCCGGTTTGCTGTTGTTTGTGTTCAGTTCCTGTTAGTCAGTCCTGAGATCCGTGTGTCCATGATGTGCACACAGTTAGAACCAGGTGCTGGGCTATAGCAAGCACCACAGTAAAGCCACCTGTCTACGGGACCAGCCCCCTTCCCCAGCTGGCCGAGTCTTTCCCCGACATTTTTACACTTGCTGTTTGCATTGATTACTTCAAGGCAGGGCTCAATAAATACATTCTGTGTGGCAGGCTGATTGATTGGTGCTTGGGGTGGAAGGAAACAGCCCAGCCCAGGTGTTTGGTCTCCAGAAGGCATGAGGAGAAGGCCCATGGTCCTAGGGGTGAGGGGAGAAGAAATGAATGGATGTTGACTGAACACCCCTATGAGCCAAGCACTGGCTGAGTACGTTTACATTCTTTATCTCGTTTATTCGCCCTGGAAGCCCTGTGGTGTATATTACTGCATCGGTTTCACAGATAAGGAATGGAGGTTCAGAGAGGTTAAGTGACCTGTGCAGAGGTCACCTGGTGAGTGAGTGGTAGAGCTGGGATTAAATGCAGCTAGCTCTCTTCAGCCTGAATCCCTTTCTGGGGGGTGGGGAGAAGACCCCAGAGGGAAGGTTCATATACCTTCTGTGTTAAAGAGGGGCTTTGGGGCAAAGAGGTAGACAGGGCCTGGAGGCCCTCCTGGAGGTCTCTGCTCCTTGCCCACCCCCAGCATTTGCCCTTCAGGCACAGACTTGGCGGCTGTGTTCCTTGACTGAGGATTAAATGGTAGGAAATGAGCTTCAGGGAAATTCCAGTCTTGATTCTTCAATGAGGTGAAGGCTGGCATGATGCCCTGCCTGGGAACACCCTGACAGCATGCCCCCCACCTCCATTTGCTTGCAGATCACAGAGCTACTCCTCCTTCCCTCATCTAAACATCAGCACAGATGCCCAACCCCAGCTACAGGCAGAAACCCTGTGAGTGATGGGTGGTGCTGCTTCTCCAACATTGGGACACAGTCTCCCTGACACACCCCAATCCAGCTTCTGCCTGCCCTGGTGACCCACCTGCAGTTGCTGCTCAGACACCTCAGTTCCATCCCCTTCCTCTCTCACTGCCTCCCCAGGCTCTTGGATAGAGGCAATGTGGCATTCTATGTCCTGAGCATGGATATGTGTGTGGGCCTCCGGTCCCTGCAGCCTTCTCCCTGCCCCTGATGTTCTTGGATCTCCATTCTTTTCTCCAGGGATCACTAGGAGCAAGTGGCTGGACAGAGGTAAATGCCAGCTCTTGCTGGCCTGTGCTACCTCTTCGCTACTCCTTGGCAAGGCACTGTACATGTGTGTGTGTGTGTGTGGGGGAGCCACACCCACATCATCTTTGTGAGTGAATACTTTTCTTTATCTTTTTACCACCTTCTCATATGACCTCATTCCACACCCAAAAGATATCTCTGCTCCAAAGTGCAGCTTCTTTTTAGCTGGAAAGACTTTTCCTGGCAGGAAAACCATGAGGCTCAGAGGCAGGGAAGGGGACTGGGAGCCTTGCCTGGCTCTCTCTGCTCTGGCCCTGCAGAGCCAGCATGGGGAGGAGACAGTGTCTGGGAGCTCTGGTGCCTTGGGGTGGGCAGGACCTCCCTATGTTCTAGCTCAGCTCCAGGTAGTGGGAAACCCATAGAAAAGAGTTCAGCCTTCCCCAGCTCGGGCTTGGCAGCCTCTCAAGCAGCCTGTAGGGTGGTAGGGAGGGGGGTGGTAAGGAGTTGCCTGCAGGATCAGCACCACCCCAGCTCTGCAGAGCCCAGGCAGGGAGAGCTAGGCCCAGGGTCTTCAGTCCCCTTCTCTGTCCCCAGGCCTCCAAGGTTCTCCCATTGGGAAATGTCTTTCCAGCTGAGGAAAAGCTGCGCTTTGGGGCAAAGGTATTTTCTGGAGGTATAATGGGCTCACGTGGGAGGTTGGTGGGGAGAGTTATAAAGAAAAACATCAATCAGCGAAGATTATGTGGGTGTGACTTTCTTGGAAGGCCTCCTGGGCAGCTCCTCGCCAGGGAGTGGTGAAGTGTTGGCCCTGGCTGGCAACAGTTGCTGCTGGCCTCTATCCAGCTACTTGCCCAGCTCCTGGTGATCTTGTTCGTGTTGCATAACCTCTCTCACCTCACCTTCCTCACCTTTAAACCAGGGATGAGAGTAGTATCTGCCTCTTGGAACTTCAGAGGGGACTAATTGAGTTAATACATGTAAAGGGCACAGCAGGTAGAGGGGCGTGGCTCAGAGTAAAAGCTCAATAGATACTATTCACTCACTCATCTCAGAAACTATTCTAAGGGCATATCAGTGTACAAAACAGGCCAAATGTCCTGTCCTTCCGGGGCTTGTCCTGTCTCTCCCCAGGGTGGATACTGGGGGAGGAGACAAACAACAAACAAGAAGCAGAATAAATAATGAAATGGAATAGTACGTTAGGAGGTTAGAGTGCTATGGAAAAAAAAGTACAACAGGGAGATTATTACCTTTCCCCCAGAATTTGGGTAACTGAACTCTTATTCATGTCTCCCTTCTAAGGAAAAGAATAAACCTTTTTTGCCTCAGGCCATGCCTGATGACAGCTGCCGTCTCCTCTCAATGTATCTGACTGACACCCATGCTGGTGACTAGGTTTTAGCAGGTTCACTCATGTGTTCCTTCAACCAGCAGATATTTATGGAACACCTGATTATGGAATGCTCAACGTGACTCATAAGTTCTTGTCCTAAAGGGTCTTGCAGGCGAGGAAATTGCTGCATGTGATCAGGCTTTGGAGAAGGGCAGGCAGGTGTGGTGGAGAGCAGGGGGCAGTGTATGCCCTGCACGGTGTGCACCAGCCCATGGTGCCAGCCCCTCCCTGGACTCAGGGCTGTTCCACCGCAGCTTTCTTTGGCCATTTTCTGGTAAGTTGTTGGATTTCCCACATTTAGTATTGAAGGGAGGGAAAATATGTATTGTTATTTCTGAGGGGGAAGATATTTTCTAGGTTGGCCTTTGAGCAAAATCAAGGCCTGGGATCCCCATCTCACCACACCCCCTCAGAGCGGGAAGGGATGCTGTGACCATGTATCCAGTTGTGTGCCCAGCCTGTGATGTTTATAGGCCTCCTCACCTCTATAGTGTGGCCTCTGCTGCCCTTATTTAAAGGCCAGCTTGATCCTGGAAGAGCAGTGAAGGGGAGAGAGGCCCTTTTCTGCAGATCCCACGACTGTGGGAAAAGGAGGTGGTCCTGATGCCTTCGGGGCGGTGACTTCTTGAATGCAGAGGAGGAGAGACCCAAGTCTGAGGGAGGAGGCTTGGCCACATGGCTAGGAAACCCAGGCCGTGTGTGTCTGACCGCAGAAGCAGACATGCCGCCTTGGGGTTTGGAGCTGGGAACAGACCGTTCTCTCCACAGTCAACGCTCACATGGACCATGGTGATCTCGCCTGCACCCGGCCCCCTCAGCTGCTGAGTCATGCTCCCTGGGGTTCGCAGAGGCGCAGCTCCAAAGCAGGCTGAGTCATTAGATGATGAATTGTGAAATTCTTATTCAGGCTGTCACCACGGCACCAGTGGGCCCTGATCCACACCTCCTGTTCCCCCACCAAGCTTCTCAAAACATTCTCCCCTCACTTGTCATTCCATCTTCATCTTGGGGGACCCTGACAGTGAGCACAAGACAGCAGTGGGATGCGAGGGGTATACCTGAGCTTCCCTTCTTGTGTCTGGATTCTGGACCTATTATAGCGACAGGGGTCTGGTCTGTTAGCTCAGGAAAGAACCTCAGATCTCATTTTGTTCAACTCTTCTGCGAACAAGGAAACAGGAGACACATGCTCAGGATTTAGAGCTGTTTGGAAGGTCAGCTTTGGAGTCAGAATCTAAATCTACTTCGCATGAGCAAGCCTCGCCAGGCTTCTGTGTCCTTGTCTGTCAAATAACATTAATGTTCCTACTTTGTAGGGGTTGAGGCTGCTGGAAGTCATGAGTGAAAAGCACAGGGAGGTGGGTGCTCAATAGCTGTTATTTGATCTGTATTAGATGGGAGCCTGAGGCTGTGTGAGTTAGAACTAAGGACCTGAAGTCTTTCTTCTTCCGGCTCAGGACACCCAGAGGGGAGGGGCTGGAGAAAGGGGGGTGGGGAGGAGGCTTTGGAGACAGATCAGAGGTAGGGTGGGTTGGGCCAGCAGGCAGATATTCCTACAGCCTGATACCTCCCAGCCCTGCAGGGGCCACTGTGAGCTTGCAAATGCAGCATGCTAGAAGGTATTCCCCATGTTCATTTGGTTTCCCCAAAACAGAAAGCCAGCAGAGACCAGTAGTGGGCACAGCCTACCCTGACCTGGACTCCTCACCCAGTCATACCTCACCTCAGCGTTCATGCGTGCAGTCCCGCTGGGCCAGATCACCTGCTGGCTCCCACCAAGTGTTAGCCTGGAAGGTACACATTTCTGCCTGGAGGGCCCCTCTGCTACAAGCAGGAGTGGCCCAGGACAAGGGTGGGACCACAGATGGTGACTATGCTTCCCAAGTACTGGTTGGCATCTTTGGAGCTACAACAGGGGTGGCCATGATATATTTTCCCTTTGCCATCTGGGCCTGGGTGTTAATAGTCCCCCTTACCCACGAACCACCCGAGAAAAGGTTCAAATTTTTATAAAGAATTTATTCAGCAACAGAATAAAGATATAAACACAACTGAAGGAATGAGAGATTAAAACAAAATTTTCAGCCCATTTCAACTAAAAGAAATTTACTGGGCTGACACCATAGATAACGAAGCCCCAATTACAATTTCAATCCTCTCTTGGCTGAAACGCCAACCAGTTCAAATGTTCTCCTGAGACAAGTCAGGCTGCCTTCTAAAACCTCCCCAAGGCTACTTCCTGATTGCCTCTTTATACACAGCCCCTTCTCTATTTGGTCCCAAAGATTCCTCACCTGGGGCTTCAGGTGAGGTCCACCCTGACCCTGCTGCACCTTATCCGCTCCTGCAACCAAAGGCATCTGTGGTCCCTCAAAGATCCTTTTTTGCTTTTGTCCTGATCCATTTAATTAACTATACTCACTAACCAGTTGGGTAGGATGGTTCTGCTACCTCTGGTTAAGTTACCAATCTTCCTAAGCCTGCATCGGAACTTGGTCTTCCTCTTGCAAGGAACATTTTCACGTGCTCTCTCTGGCAGCTCTCTGCCCCAGCTAGTCCAAGACTGCATTCTCTCCAAAACAGAACTCTGAACCCTTGTCCAGTCTCCCATTTAATTTATGGGGTAACTCTAGCTCCCAGTTGACCTGCCAAGGAGAGATGATCAAGTCCCTTGATCTTGACACCCACCTACCCAGCTCGTCACCGACCTCACCAATTTTCTTGGACGATCTCTAACATCTCTCTTGGACTTCTGCCCCTGTGGAATTTTATCTCTGTAGATTTATTATATAGCATGGCTTTATAGACACAGTAATAATAAGACTACAATGAAAGGAGAGCTAGTCCCTCCCAAATTATATTTTCTCTAAATTATCAAGAGATTTGGCCACTCTTGCCATTTTGAACCTCTAAGAATCTATGATTATCGGTCCTTCATTAGTACAGTCTGGTTCTCAGCTGGCTTTTAGGAATAGCATTGCATCTTAGCAAGCTGGCCATTGGTCCCTCTTGCTCCTATAGTCACGTTGTGTTATAGTATATGGCATCTTCAAATAACTGCTGGAATGCAAAATAAAATCTTCTTCAAAGGAAAAAAAGGTAACTGCTCTACCCAGATGTTGAGCTTTTACCTGCAATATGTGCACATAACATCTCATTCAAGCTTACACTGACGTAAGATTATTAGGTTAGTACAAGTGAGTTGAACTTTTTTCTAACCAATACCTCGGATTTGAGTTTTATGGCATACAAAATACAAAATAAGTCTCTCTACTTCTCACCCAGTCCTCACAACCCTGTGAGGAGGGCATGGTGGATAGTATTATCCCCACTTAACCGATGTAGAAAAAACTGAGGTTCAGAGAGGTTAGGGAGCTAGACCAAGATAACAGTTAAGCGGAAGAGCCAGCACTCAACCCAGGTCTCTGCTTCCTCATTCACTTTTTTAGGTGCAAAGTACTAGTATATGAAAGAGGTTTTCTTACTCCCTTTCTCCCTACCTGAATGAATGGCATTCTCCTTTCACTAGTACATGCACAAGCTGGGGAGTTCCAAACAGGAAAAGGAATGATTGACCAAGTTAATTGTCGTGGTCCAGTGAGGGTGGGGGCATATCTTTCACAATATTCCTGATTGCTTAAGATCTGTAGTTTAACGAAGAATTCTTTCCCTCGCTGCTGAGTGGTGCTTTCTGTGGGTTTTGTTAAGATTCCCAGGTCACAGTTAAGATGCTGGGGATTTTACCTCTAAGTTGGCTCAATGCTATACTCCCCATCTATTTCATATTTTGCCAGTGTTCTGTGCCTTCCCACCCCCACCCCTTAATGAAAAATTTAGAATTTCTGTCAATCTTCCAATGCCTGGCTTTCTGGGATGCTTACAGCTTCCTGAAAAAGTCACGTGGCTCCTGTATGTCTGGAGCATAGGGATTTTCTTCTTGTAGTCAGGTGGCAATTCTTCTCTAAAGGTTTCTATTCCTGGTTTGCCTCCTGGGTGAGTCGCTTGGCTGGAGCCATTTCACCAGCCAGGTCCTTGGCATATGGTTCCTATACAGCTCTGTAGAGCTGCTGCTCCAACCTGAAGATGTATGATCCCCAGGTCCCCCTCCACACACATAAGCAGGACACCCCAATCTCAACTCTTTTGTGACTGGGAGCTGAGCCATGCCACCCTACTGTCCCCTCCCTAAGCATATGGTGGACAGTGTCCACAGTGTCCCCCTGCTGGAGATTCCCCATAAGCCAAGGTTTTGGACAACTTGGTTGGACAGGGCTATGTCATTTAAGGTGGCAAATCTCTGGTATCTTACCACTGTCCCATCCCTTTTCACAGATATTAATTCATTTCACACATGTGTGACTGAGCACCAACTATGAGCCAACATTTTGTTAACTCTGCAGATAGAGCTGCAAAGACAGACCCTCCCCACCAATGCAACTCATCCTATACTAGTTGGTTCCTTAGAACCACCACTTGGTTTCCAGTTGGTCTGAATTAGTTGGCAAACTCAACAAGACCGTCCCCTGCCTTCTGAGCACTCCACAATGATCTCCCTTAGGGGATCACTGACCTCAGTAACCCTTCCCAGAGGGGTTCCTTGTCAGTCACCAGACAGACCCCTCCTCTGATGGCCTTTCTCCCTGCCATGCCCATCCAGCTGGTACTCTCCCCCAACTCCTGCCCCTCTTCTATCAGAACAGTCTCATTTGTGCTAAGAGACATATCCATTAGCAAATCCAGTAGCTATTCTTGAATATCATTTATAGAGGTGTATTTTTAAAGTAAATATCCAAGCATATATGTTACTTAACATATAAATATATGTTAAGTATGTTACTTAATGGACAAAAATAACTAAGTAGCAATGTGCATATATGAGTAACAACAGCACAAAATAACTCATAAAGAACCCAATCTCCCAAATCACTGACTATTTACATATTTTGAACCTATTTCCACTCGGTAATGATTCAGACATACTTTCACCTTGTTGCTATCATCATGTGATCATAATCCAAATTCTTTTTTTCCTTATGATTACATCACATAACATATTCTTGTAAATAGTTTTCATAGTTATCATATGTGAAGGCAGTATCTCATTGTCCTAACAGACCACAATCTATTTAGCTGTCCCCCACAGCTGAGCAGTTTCCAGTCAAGACTATAATTTATAGGGTGGCCACAAATATCTCTGTGCAAATACTTTTTTCTTTTGAATTATTTTCCCAGAACGTATTCCCCAAAGTGAGATAACTGATTCTTATAGTCTTTTTTTTTTGTACTCTTGTCAAGTATTGCTAAAATTCTCTCCAGGAAGCACCATTTTATAGTGCCAGGAGTCTGTTTCTCCAGGACATATTTTTAAAATGTATTTCTGATACATGAAAGCGGCTGACCTTTAAAAATCGTTTTGCTTAGTAGTCTTGGCCTGTGTGTGTTTCCTCCTGGGCACACAGCCTATTTGGTCCTCTGACCAAGTTAAGATAGGTGGGTCACTGCATATATGCAGGCTCAGCTCTTACTCAGATCACTTCTACAGATGCATTTTCTCATCTGACTGGTTTTTAAAATCTTCATTCTTTGCTGTACACATTTCAATTTTTATATAATTGAATTTGTTCACCTGGCCTTGAAGATTTCCCCCATCACGTCAATAAACAAGCAATAACCTCCCCTTCCCCATGCTCTGCGCTTTTGATTTGGACTTGTCCTAATTCCCTTGGTTGCCTCGAACACTCCATTGTCCATGATCCTAACATTACGATTCCCTAAGGTCATCGCTCGACAGCCCCTGGCTAAACACATCCACCACAGTTCCACCATTGCCATGACCTATGCAAATAACCAGTGGTTGTGGTTCACCTCCAAGTAGGTCCTTCCCTCTGGTTTTCACTCCTCCACCATACTAGCCCCACTACCAACTTCTTAGGGTTTCCAGCCGTTGTATCCCCAATCCCACAGCAGGCCTCTAGGTTGGGTTGTTGGCCCCAGCAGCAGTGGCCTACCGAAGGACACTTTCCCTCACCCCTTAGTTCAGCCAATGAAAGCCAACATTTCTCCAAAGGAATTTTGCTGGAAAACTAAGAGGAAACTAAAAATAGACTCCAGGAAATGTAAAGATATAAACACAGAAGAGATTTTACATCCTACGTAAGTCTTGGCTCAGAGGTGGCGGGGCACCTGGGGTCCCCTTCTCTCACACTCAGAACCCCGAGTAGCAGACTCGGACCCTGCCAGGTTGTCTTCTAGCAGCATTCTCTTTGTAGACCTTGAAGTAAACACTTCTTAGTCTGGGCTGGCACCTGCACTTGGCAGCCCATGAAGCCCACCCCATACTGCACTGGGGGACGCCATTATCAGAGAAGCCTGCACTCCTGGCCACGGCTGTGGGAGATGCCATCAACTGCCGTTTCAAAATCCCAGGTCTCTTCCGACCTGGCGTGTCCCTGTTCCAATCTGGGGAGAGCCAGTTCTCAGTCCTTCCAGAGGCATGTGCCTGACACACCCCCAGACCTTCTGGGCTTGGAGGACTTCTGCCCACCTCCCCAAGACTCCCGCTGGGCTCCTCCACCAGGAATCATTCCCCCACCCCCCCCGGAAGAATGCTAATTAAGACAAGCTTACAAATCTCAGAGACTTAAACTATAACAATAGTAGCAGAGGGGGTGGCGGTGATGGTGGGGGCAGTCACCCACAAAAAGCAAGAGGTGGTTAACTCCCAGCACCCTGCCAGTCCCTCTTCCTCTGCTTCTGAGAGCTTTGGTCATGCCCCAAGCCTTGGTCCCTATCTCTGCACACCCCAAAAGGGGTTGGCAGTGTGGCATGTTACATGGAAAGGTTGCCAATACCTGCTTTCTGGAAAACGCCCTCATCCACCACCTCCCTGATAACTCTGCCTCCCTCCTCCTGCCCCACTCCCTCCCCAATCCCACCCAGTTCCACCCCAGTCCCAGCCCTTTAACTGTCAGGAGAGCGGACCCGAAAGATGTGGATGGTCCCATTACTGAGGGACACGACCAAGTACCTGCCGTCCACCATGGTGGTCACCCGGGGCTTTTCCAGGCCATGATAGGCTGTCAGGAAGTCGCCTAGCAATGACCCCTTTGGGTCCAGGATCACCACCTTGTTGACCTCTCGGAGAGTCAAAAAAATATAGCCCTTCTTATCCACAGACACGGAGCCTGGCTGACAGCCATGCAAGCCTGGTCCTCCGTACTCCCCAATCACCTGACCCAGCCCATCACAGACTACCACACTATTCTGCTGCCAATCTGACCCCACGAAATTGCCCTGGGGACTGGTGGTCAGAAACACCAGTGCCCGAAGGCCTCGGTTGGCCTTGCCCCCAGGGATGAAGCGGGTGGCCAGACTGCCTTCCATGTTGTACACCTCCACGTGGCCCGACACACTGACTGCCACCCGGTCCCCACTCGCCATTGCAGCCACCGCATGGCTGGCTTGGGACAGGCTCAGTGCCCGGCGCCACTGCACCTCACCGTCAGGGCTTATGAGGTACAGCCGAGCCCCAGCTGAGAAGGCCACCGCTCCCTGCAAGGCAGCCACACTGCACGGGGAGCAGCCCTCAGGGACAGGTATAGCGCCTTTGTAGTCACCATTAAGGGAGAAGCGCTTTAGAGCCCTGTTCTGCTCATCAGCCACCAGGATCTCCCGGGGGCCAAAGGGACAGAGCCCAGTGATCCGGGGAGACCGCTTGTCTCCAGGCATCCGAGTGGGAAAGCTGCAGGAAAAGATTGGCCTGGGGAGGAGGCCAGAGCCCTCCAGGTTGGGCCCGGGCGCAGGGCTGGGCTCCCGGGAAATGGACTTGAGCCTGCCTTTGAATTTCCTCTTCTTGTTGGATCTGCCGCCCCCTGCAGTCTGGACTTCTCCATCTTCTTGAGGCATCTGGGATCTGCCTTCTCTCGGGGTCTGGGCTCTGTCTGTCTTTGGGGTCTGGGCTCCATTTTCCTGGGGCATCTGGGCTCTGTCCTCTTTTGGGGTCTGGGCTCCATCCCTACTCTGGGGCTGGGCGGCACCTTGTCTCTCCATCTTGGCTCCATCCTCTCTGGGGCTCTGGGCTTCCTCACCTCCCTGGCTCCCAGCTCCATCTTTCCCACTGTCCTTCTGGGACTGCTGATTCTCAAAGGAGAGCCACAGCAGGTGGCTGTTCTTGTCCAGGAGCCCAGGATGGAGCTCCAGCTGGGGCAGCAGACAGGGGGCTGGTCCAGGCATCCAGGGACAACCCTGCAGCTGCCGGAGCCTCTGGGCAATCGCCCCCTCCAGCGAGAGTATCTCGGCCTCACGACCAAGGCTGAGCACCCGACGGGCAAAGGCAGCCGCAGCCCTTGCCACCTGCTCCCGGCTCTCCAGCTCTCCCAGCCTTTCCCGAGCAGCCTCCTCAGCAGCCTCCACGTGGGCCCGTAGCTGCCCCAGCACCTCCTTCTTCTGGGCCAGGAGGGCCCGGAGAAGCCCCTCAGCAGCCTCCTCCACCTGTGTCCCCACCCTGGCCGCTTGCTCCCGCAGGCGGGCTAAGGCTTCCTTTTCCACCATCCGGGCAGCCTCTAGCTCGGCCAGGTTCTTGTCCACACCTGCTAGCAACTCCTCAAGGCCTGGTCTTCGGGCACGCACAGCTTCAGCCAGGGGCAGGCAGGGGTGGTCCAGGTGGGGATCCAGGCGACACTCACGGCACAGTAGCTGGGAGCAGGGCTGGCACAGGAAGCGCAGGGCCTCTCCTGGGTGCTGGGGGCACTGGGCTGCCTGGCGCTCCCGGGCCTCCTCGTCATACCACCCTGCCCTGTAGCCCACCAGGTCCACCACTCGGTGGGTATGAGTCTGCCGGGTGCAGCGGTGCCCATCGGCACAGGCCTGGCACAGGTCGTCAGCACAGTCTAGGCACCGGGCTGTGGCTGGCCCCCCCGCACCGGCACCCCCCATCAGGGGGCACAGTGCACAGGCTGGCTTTCCTGCATGCAGGTCTCCACCGGCCCGAGCCCTCACCAAGTCCAGGAGCCCATTGACAAAGAAGTTGGTCTTGAAGGCGGCCACGCCTGCTGGTGGCACTGGCACGGTCTCGCGGCACTCAGGGCATCGGAGGTGGCCGCCCTCGGCCAGCTGAGCCAGGCAGTCCTGGCAATAGGTATGCAAACAGGGCAAGGTTTTGGGCGCCCGCAGCTGCTCCAGGCAGATTTTACAGGCCAGGAAGTCGCTGCTCAGGGCCTCCAGAAGGGAGGGCGAGGATCCTTGGGACACCATGCTGCAAGCCAAGAGTCAGGATTAGAGAGCAGAACACACCACCAGCCTGCCCTCCTGCCTCTCCCGCTATGCTTAAGCCCCACCAGGACTGGAGAATCACCTGAATGGCCAGGAATTTTCTTCTGGTCTTCTGAGGTCTCTGGCCATTTGCTCTTGAGCCAGGGAGCTGCCCTCCTCCTTGCACACATTCAGCAAATATGAAAAAAGACAGTGCTGCTTGCATGTGTTAAGAGCTATAAGAAATGGCAAGACCGAGAAGAGAAACCCCTGGCCTCAGCGAGCTAACAGAGTAATGATAGGCCTGTGGCAAGTGTGACCCAAGCCCCCTGTGAATAGGTCCTGGGGATCCTGATGGGGCCGAGGTGATGGGGTGGGGGGACACAGCGGAAGGTCCAGGTGGGCGGAGCTGTTTTGACTCCTGGCGTTTGGGGTAGTATAAGGGGCCCCAATTTCCCTGGCGCATACACCTGCCTTCTAGACCCTGGGAGTGGCTTCATGGGTAGTGGGGGCCCCACTTCATGCCCTGACTTCCTGAAATGGGTTCTGGAGCAGGCAGCAGGGAGGCCGAGGGGAAGGGGCTGCCCTGCCCTCTTCTTTCAGCCGCTGGGCCTGGGGTCACAGTAGTCTTTGCCTCAACTCCTAGAGTCCTCTTCTTTCATTCTTTCCTGCTGCAAGAGGCCCTCTGCTCTCCTAGAAACCTCTGAAGGGTCTGAGATGCGTGAGGTTCATCTGGGAATCCTTCCAGCTCCCAGTGGCAGTGAAATACTGAAGGGGCTTGGGGAATTTCCCCCAAACTTCCAGAAAGTGGGGGTTGGGGGGCACAGCTCAGAGAGTGGGAAGGGGTCTTTCCCAGTTCCGTGGGGTGAAGTGGGGGGTGCTCCCGCCCAGCCTCCCCTCTCCTCCTGACTTCCGGGTCCCTCTCCCCGCCTCCCCCCTCCCTTCCTCTTCCTCCCGAGCTCTCTCTCCCTTCCCCCAACTCCCTACAGTTTAGCTCTTCCTTCAGTTTCCCTTCCCCTGCCTCTCCTTACCTGGCCTGAGCTGACCTTGGGCTCCAGCACCAGGAGTGGGGGGCCGAGGCCTGGACACGGCTGTGGCAGGGTGCCTGGAAGAGAAACAAAACTGAAACTAACTGTACTTGTGCAACTTCCGTCCCAGCTCCGGGACACCGACTAGCACAGCCTCAGGCCCCGCCTTCTTCCCGGCCCCGCCAGGACCTCTTCCTGGGGGGGCCCCACCCCCATCAGAGCTCGGCCCCCTCCAGGAGGCTCTGGGGTCTGCGGGTCAGTTGTAGCCTCAGGACTTGCTCTGCCGAGCTAAGCATGTTTGTTCCTCTGAGGGGAAAAATTAGAGATCATCTGTGATTCAGACCCCAGTTCTCAGGCCGGTTTCCAGGGCTGCAGCTTATCTGCAAATCCAGTCCTGGGTGAGGCCCTTGGTGCTTTAACCTCCTGCTGAGATGTGGGAGAGTCTGTGGGAACCAGATAAGGGGCCTCTATCTGAGGGGTTCAGCAAAGGCTTCCTGGAGGAGGTGTCCCTTGAGATGAGTTTGAAGAGTGACCAAGGGTTTGGGGGTCGCTGCAGAAGAATACAGGGAAGAGTGTTCTGGGAAGAAGGAACAGCAAGTACGTGGACACAGAGGAATGAAATGGCACAACTCTCCTGGGTGGATCTAAGTAACCTAAGATGGTTTGTGGGAAGGAGACATGTGAGTGGTGGCCCATGAGGTTATAGAAGGAGGCAGCAGGGCCAGATCATAAAGGGCCTTATGAGTTGCATGGAGTCTTGAGTTTCATCCAAAAATCTAAAAGAAATCACTTGAAAGATATTTCCCCCAACATCTTAAGAAAAATTTGAAGCAGAAGGAAGTTGAAAGAATTGCAACAAACACTCCTATACTCACTACTTGGATTCTGCAGTTAACATTTTTACTATAGTTGATTGATTCATCATATATCTATTTAGGTACGTACCCCTTTATCCACAGTGACAGGATTTCAGCAGGAAACCCAACTGATGAGAGCACACTCGCAGCAGCTGAGAGAATAGAGGAAAGCCTGACTACAGGGCCCACGTGAAAAGTGTGTGTGGCGGGGGTTTGGGGGCGGGGGCAGGGAGGGAGGGAGTCTGAACTGACCCTGTGGCAATAGGGACAGAGAGAGGATGGAAGCCCCACATGTAAGTTACTGTGGAAGGCAAAAGAAGCCATGGGACTTGTGATCAGCCCTGGGAGTGAGGTGAAGGAAGGAGGGCAGGATGCCCATCAGATTTTGTAGATCTAGAGGTCAGGAGGGAGGGCTAGGCTGGTGACTTTTTCATACATCTCCAGTGTATATCTGTGGTTTAGATGAGGTCACTCAACAGTGTCCAAAGGGAGAAGAACAGGGCTGAGATGGCACTATGGGGAACACAGACATTTAAGGGCAAGTGGGGCTTGAAGGAGTCAGAAGTCGTTGCCAGAGGGGTAGGAGGAAATCCAAGAGAGAGATCACAGAAGTCATAGCTGGAGAAGGACCAGTGATGTGGAATACTACAGACCAGAATGTCAGCCAAGACGAGGACAGAAAAATGTATGGGCATAGGTGTGCCCTGAGTGTATGCATACTCCTGTACATGCGCATGGCCTCTGAGTGTGCTTGTTGTACACATTCAAGAATGATTTGTTGAAAGCCTGCTGTGGACAGACAGTGTGCCATGCACTGTGGAATATACAGAGACAAGCAAGATATGCTCCCTGCCCACACAGAGCTTGCAATCTAATGGGGGAGGTGAAATATGTACATGGTGCAATATGAGACAGTAAGACAAATGTCATATTAAGATGTCAAAATAATCACCACAACTGCTTCCTTTTATTGGGTATTTTGCATGAACTTGACATGGGGTGTTGTAAACATATCTGATTTAATCCTCACAGTAACCTGGTGAGATAAGTATCATTATTGCCTTCATTTTACAGGTGAGGAAACTGAGTGAGAGAGAAAGTGATTCACTTGAGGAAGCCACATAAAGTGCTATGACGATACAAACGAAGGAGAGTTTGTTTGCTCCTGGAATGGTGGTGGTGGTATAGAAATCAGGAAGGCTTCCTGAAAGAGGAGACATTACAGTTACTGCCCTACCCTGCCTCCCTTAATGTTGAACAAAGCTTAAAGGGTCTACGGTGTGTGGCCAGGCCCCAGGATTATAGTTTCTCTACTTTAAGAAAAGGCTCCTAAACCAAGTGATAACTCAAATACAGCTCAATGATAAGCATTACTAAAACTGGACAATCAATGGCTCTGAGCTGCCTGTCATTACTTGAGCCAATTAAGCAGAGACAGCATTGAATCACATATGAGTGTTTATTCCAATAATGCAAGCAGGTAATGGGACAGCAGCAGATCATCCACAAAATCTGCTTCCCCCCCTCCACCCCCCATAAGCCAGCTGTTTATATTGGGTAGAAGGACAAAAATTACATGGGGAAGTAGGCAAAAGAGATAAGAATGGGTATGCAAAATGGGTAGTTTACAGGCAATGTGGGCTGGGGGTTGCCACAGCCTTGGGGTATTCAAGGGGCTGGTGCCTCTGGTTTCTGCAAGGAGGTTGTTAATCTTTCCGTGATAACTGGCAGGTCCCAGATGTAGAGAATGGGCTAAATTTCCAGGTGAGCTCCCAGGTCCGTCCTCCCCCCTCCCCGCCCCCCCAACTCCCAACCAGGTTTGGAATGTGCATTCTTTAATCAGAACAAAACAATCATGGTTAACATAGCATAATTAATATTTCTTATAATTATAACTAGTCCCCAATATTCAATTTTTGCCCCTAACATTACCATGGAGACATGTGCAGGGGAGAAGGAATTGGGGGTTGGGTGGAAATAGTTGCTGGAGGCTGAGGGCACCTCAAGATGACTCTGGGGGAAGGTGGTTGGTCCGGTTGGAATGCGGTTGGGTGGAGAGTAGAGTCAGGAAATGGCAGCTGAGCAGGCAGAACAAACTAAAATTTCCTGTTTAGAATCCTATAAGGCCTTAAGGTCATGGGGAGGCATTATAGGATTTGGAAAGCTTGGACTTTGTTCTGAAGGTACTTGGGAGTGTTGGAAGTGTTAGCAAAGATTTTTAATCTTAATTTACATAAATAATAAGGATAATTTAAAATACATTTTAAATGCATGTCATCATTATAACAAAATATTTTTTCTGTGTATATTTCCTTTGTTCATTATCCATATGAAATATATTTTACATAATTGTATTTATAGTATATGTTAGGTCTGATCAAATGATTGAATCCACACCCCCTCCCCTGGGAACTGACCTTTAGACCACTTCACAACCTACATTCCCTTCAGCTTAGACCACATTCCGATTGCTAAGACAACATTCCACTTGCTAAGACCATTATCTCTCCCCTCTGGACCCGCCCAGAGAATTCTCCACCCAAAAAGAGCCCATTCCTTTAAAATCTCTGACTCCCCATGCCTGTGTACTGGTGCCATTTTGGAGCTCAACCCATCTGGTTACCCAGATGACCTAATACATTTATAATTCTTTACCCCTTTGGCCTTGTGCGTTTCTTCTTTGGCGATCCTAATATTTGGTGCCGAAACCAAATTCATGAATTGCTTTTTATTTTACAGCCTATTTTTACTGTGTGGAATCACTATCGTCTCTCTGATATATGAACGATAGTATGTGTGTGGTTTTAGTTTTCTTTGCCTTGTATACTTTCTGTTACCTACAAGTTGCTTTTCCTCCCTCCCTCCCTTTCTCCCTTTTTAGATGGCTGTACTTAATATTTCACATTTTTTTTTGTTAATCCTCACCGAGAGAGAGAGAGAGAGAGAGAGAGAGAGAGAGAGAGAGAGAGAGAGAGAGTGTAATATATTTTTATTGATCTCAGAGAGGCAGGGAGAGGGAGGGAGAGGTAGAAACACCAATGATGAGAGAGAATCATTGATCGGCTGCCTCCTGCATGCCCCACACTGGGGATTGAGCCCACAACCCAGGCATATGCCCTGATGGGGAATTGAACTGTGACCTCCTAGTTCATAGATCGATGCTCAACCACTGAGCCACACCAGCCAGGTGAAGATATATACACTGAGTGGCCAGATAATTATGACCACCCCATCAGTACTTCATTGACACTTCCCAAAATACTGAATATTGAAAACTTCCTAAACAAATACTCTCAAGATTTTATTATTATTATTTACATAACTAACTCACTTCATTGTACTAATGGGGGTGGTCATAATAATCTGGCCACTTAGTGTATATCCTATATAGTAAAGCTAATATGCAAATTGTTCCCTAGACCAGGAGTTCGATCAGCAGGCAGGCCGGCCAACCGCCCATGTTCCCTCCCCCTGGCCAGGCTGGCCGGACCCCACCCATGCACAAATTCATGCACCGGGCCTCTAAAAAAATATATATATATACACACACACACACACACACACACATACTGAGTGGCCAGATTATTATGTGTTCAGAGATCATGATAATCTGGCCACTCAGTGTATATGTGTGTGTGTGTGTGTGTGTGTGTGTGTGTGTGTGTGTATGTGTGTGTATATATATATATATATATATATATATATATATATACACATTACAGTATATATATTACATATATGTATGTAATTTTTGTTTTTGTTTTTGTTGTTAATCCTTATCCGGGGATATTTTTCCATTGATTTTTAGGGAGAGTGGAAGAGAGGGGGAAAAACAGAGAGAAACATCGATGTGAGAGAGACCAGTGGACTGGTTGCCTCCAGCACACGCTCCCACGGTGGGGGGTGGGTGGTGGGGGGCGGTGTGCAAACCCATAACACAGGTATATGCCCTTGACCTGGAATTGAACCCTCAACCCTTCGGTTGCCTGGGCTTATGCTCTAACTACTGAGTCACACCAGCAGCCAGGTTGAGTTCACATTTTAAAATTAGCTTTCTGAGGTATAATTTAAATATAATAAAAATCACTAATTTAAGCCTATAGTTGAATGAGTTTTGAGAAATGTATATAGTCATGTAATCAACAATACAACCATATATAGTACAATATAAAAACAAGGAGATTGACATTGGAACAATACTATTAACTAGACTACAGATTTTATTCATAGTTCACCAGTTTTTACATGCACTCAGTGTGTGTGTTCTATAATATACAGTATATAGCTCTATGCAATTTTATCACAAGTGTAGATGTATGTAATCACCACTATAATCAAGATACCAAGTTGTCCCATCAACACAAAGAAACTTCCTCCATCCCTAACCTCTCACAGCCACCAATCTATATTCCATCTCCATAATTTTGTCATTTCAGGAATGTTATATAAATGGAATTATAAAGAATTACACATTTGGAGACTGTTACTTACTGTTCTTAAGATTCATGCAAATTGTTGCTTATATATCAATAACCCATTTCTCTTTATTGCTGAGTCATATTCCATTAAGTATACCACACTTTACCCATTCTCCCATTGGAAGACATTCAGATTGGGGTTATTACAAATACAACTACTATGAACATTTATATAGTTTTTTGTGTGAACATAAGTTTTCATGTCTTTGGGATAAATGCTCAGAAGCATGATTGCTTGGTTGTATGGTTAGTGTATGTTTAGTTTTACAAACAACTGCCAAAACATTTTTCATAGTGGCTGTACCATTTTACCTTCCCACCAGGGATGTATGAAATCCATTTTCTCCACATCATCAGCATCATTTGGTACTGTCAGATTATTTTATTTTTATTTTATTTTGTTTGGTTTTATTATTATTGACTAGGGGCCTAGCGCACGAAATTCATGCACTCAGGGGGTGGGGTCCCTCAGCCAGGCCTGCACCCTCTCTCAGTCCAGGAGCCCTTGGGGGATGTCCAACTGATGGCTTAGGCCCGCTCCCTGACATGGAGGCGGGAGAGGCTCCTGTCACTGCCACTTTACTCGCCAGCCATGAGACCGGCTCAGGGCTTCTGGCTGAGCTGCACTCACCGTGTAGGAGCACACTGACCACTAGGGGGCAGCTCCTGCATTGAGCATATGCCCCCTGGTGGTCAGTGCGCATCATAGTGACTGGTCACTCTGCTGTTCGGTCGATTTGCATATTAGCCTTTTATTATATATGATGATTTCAGAGAGGAAGGGAGAGGGAGAGAGAAATAGAAACATCAATGAGGAGAGAGAATCACTGATTGGCTGCCTCCTGCATGCCCCACACTAGGAAATGAGCCTGCTACAGGGGCATGTGCCCTGAGTGGGAAGTAAACCTCAACCTCCTGGTTCATAGGTCGACATTTAACCACTGAACCATGCTGGTTGGCCATATTGTCAGATTCTTAAATTTCCTAATAGGTCTGATACCTCATCACTGTTTTAGTTGGCATTTTCCTGATGTCTAATGATGTTGAACATATTTTCACATGCTTATCTCCCCTCCATTTATCTGGTGAAGTGTCTGTTCTTTTGCCAGTTTCTTAAATTGGATTTTTAAAATTACTGTTGATTTTTAAGAGTTCTTTTTTTTTATTTTTAAATAAATCTTTATTGTTCAGATTATTACAGGTGTTCCTCTTTTATTTTTCCCCATAGCTCCCCTCCACCTGATTCCCCACCCCACCCCATGTCCTTACCCCCCGCCACTGTCTCCATCCATAGGAGTAAGATTTTTGTCCAATCTCTTCCCGCACCCCTCACACCTGCTTCCCCTGAGAATCGTCAGTCCACTCCCTTTCTATGTCCCTGATTCTATTATATTCACCAGTCCATTCTGTTCTTCAGATTTTTCATTCACTTGATTTTTAGATTCACTTGTTGGTAGGTATGTATTTGATGTCATTTTGTTGTTCATAATTTTTATCTTTACCTTTTTCTTCTTTTTCCTCTTCTTAAAGGATACCCTTCAGCATTTTGTGTAATCCTGGTTTGGTGGTGATGAACTCCTTTAGCTTTTTCTTGTCTGTGAAGCTCTTTACCTGACCTTCAACTCTGAATGATAGCTTTGCTGGGTAGAGTAATCTTGGTTGTAGGTTCTTGTTGTTCATCACTTTGAATATTTCTTGCCACTCCCTTCTGGCCTGCATAGTTTCTGTTGAGAAATCAGCTGACAGTTGTATGGGTACTCCCTTGTAGGTAATTAACTGTTTTTCTCTTGCTGCTTTTAATATTCTCTCTTTGTCTTTTGCCCTTGGCATTTTAATTATGATGTGTCTTGGTGTGGTCCTCTTTGGATTCCTCTTGTATGGGGTTCTGTGCGCTTCCTGAACTTGTAAGTCTATTTCTTTCACCAGGTAGGGAAAGTTTTCTGTCATTATTTCTTCTAATAGGTTTTCAATATTTTGCTCTCTCTCTTCTTCTGGCACCCCAAAAATTCGGATGTTGGTTCGCTTGAAGTTGTCCCAGAGGCTCTTTACACTATCTTCATATTTTTGGATTCTTTTTTCTCTTTGTTTTTCTGGTTGGATGTTTTTTGTTTCCACATATTTCAGATCTTTGGTTTGATTCTTGGGATACGTTGATCTACAATTGAGTTTCTGTATATTCTTTATTTTAGACAGTGTATGCTTCATTTCTGACTGGTCCTTTTCCATTTTTTTGGTATTCTCATTAAGGTCCTTGAAGGTCTCACTAAGCTCCTCAGAAGTGTCATCAAGTTTCTCAGCGGTTCTTAGAAGATTCTTGAGTAACCTTATACATGTGGTTCTGAACTCTATGTCATCCAGTAGTTTGCTTTCCTCCGTTTCTTTCATTCGTGACATGTTTCTTTGTTTCTGCATTTTGGCTGCTTCCCTGTGTTGATGGAGTGGCTTTGTGTGGTAGGTGACCTATAGGGGGCAGTAGCTCAGCCTCCCCAATCACCTGATGTGGACGCTCTTGGTACACCCCTTTGTGGGCTGAGTGCAAAGTCTTGGTGTAGTTAAGCCTGAATTGCTGTTGGTACGCTGGGAGGAATTGACCTCCAGGCCAATTAGCTGTGAGGACTCGCTGTGTCTATAATGGAAGAAGTGCTGCGCTGAAGACACGCTTATGGGGCAGGACTTGTTTCAGTGGGGCTTTGGTGCTCGCTGAGTCTGCCTCTTGAATGTGTCACTTATGGATGTGAGGAGTTGAAATCTGGTGTCTCACACTGACCACTAGGTACACTGGCTTCTGGATCTCCAATGGGGTGCAGGTCAGCTACTGTCTGAGGCCACTCAGCAGGAGCTACAGTGAGAGCTGCAGTTTTCTCCTCTTTGCTTGGGGTTTGGAGGTTTTGGAGCTGTCTGACCCGGGCTGCAAGTTTGCTAGGTTAAGCTGCGATAGGGCAGGCCTTTCTTATGCTAACTCCTCTGCTTGGAGCTTGGGTGGGTTTGTAGGTTGTGCGGGGCGGGGCCTCAGGGTATCACTAGGTTAGGGCGTGGCAAACAGCAATGGCTGCTAGTTAGCCGGCTCTGCGTCCCCAATGGCATCCGCGAGTCCCGTGCCTCAGTGCAGTAAACAATTATTCCTGTGCGCAGCTCTGCAAGCAAGCCACCCTCACTGGCAGACAGTCCAGCTTCTCCCCGTAGGAGTTTGGGTCCCCTGCGTCTCCTCAGAGACTGGATTTCAGAGTAATCGGGGGCTTGTCTCCCTTCGGGTTGAAAAAAAGCAACGCCCGCCGCCAGCTCGGATCACGCGCCTCCGTACCTCAGCTTTTCAGCGCTCATGCACGTCTCAATGCTCTTTTCTCTTTCCTTCTAGTTGTAGAACTTCCACTCAGCCAGCTTTCCCGTGGTTCTGGGTGATAGACGTTTTGTCTTTTAGTTGTAGTTTTGAAATTGTTGTGGGAGGCAGCAGTTTAGGTGTTTACCTACGCCGCCATCTTGGATTCTCTCTTAAGAGTTCTTTATATATTCTGTATAAGTCACTTGTCAGATTTGTGATTTGCAAACACCTTCTCCCAATCTGTACCTTATTAACAATGCTTATGGTGAGGCAAACATTTTTAATTTTGATAAATCCAATTTATCAGTTTATTCTTTTATGGTTTATATTTTGGTGTCATGTCTAAGAAATCTTTGCCCAACTAAAGGTCACAGTGATTTTCTTCTAGAAGTGTTATAACTTTAACACTGATATTTAGGTCTGTGATCCATTTTGAGTTAATTTTTGTACATATTTTGAAGTAATGTGTATTTGTTTGCATATGGGTGTCTCATTGTTCCAACCACTATTTTTTGAAAACAACAACACATCTTTTTTTAAAAATATATACTTTATTTATTCCAGAGAGGGAGAGATAGAAACATTAATGATGAGAGACAATCATTGATTGGCTGCCTCCTGCATGCCTCCTACTGGGGATCGAGTCTGCAACCAAGGTAGGTGCCTTTGACCGGAATCGAACCTGGGACCCTTCAGTCCGCAGGCTGACACTCTATCCACTGAGCCAAATCAGCTAGGGCAACACATCTTTTTCTCCGTGAATTATTTTAGCATCTTTGTCAAAAAACAATTGACCACAAGTGCGTTTATTTCTGGATTTCCTATTCTATTCCATTATTCTACATGTCTACCTTACGTCAATGCCACTCTGTCATGATTACTGTAACTTCACAGAAAACTTTGAAATCAGGTAGAGTTCTCAATCTTTGTTTATTCAAAACTATTTTGGCTAGTCTAGATCCTCTGCATTTCCAAATAAAGTTTAGAATCAGTAGGTCAATTATTTGAAAAGCTGTCTGGGATTTTCATAGAAATTTCATTGAATCTATTGATCAATTTAGAAATAATTACCATCTTAATAGTAGTGAATCTTTTAATTTATGAACATAGTATACTTCTCTTCATTTACAAGGCGGAGCAAACATAGATTTATAGTTGTGAGTACATGAAACAGAGTTTATTCTTGTATTGTTTATTAATTGTATTATTTTACATATGAATAACTGTAAACCTACTTTTGCCCCACCCTGTATGTGGCTTTTCTTTAAATCTCTCAGCGATGTTTTTTAGTTTTCAGTGTATAGGTCTTGCACGTCTTTTGCTAAATTTGTTCCTAAATATTTTATTTTGGGGATGCTTTTCTGAATAAAAATTTTTAATCTCAATTTTTATTGTGTATTGCTAGTTTTAGAAATAGAACTGGTTTTTATATGTTTTGGTCTAATAGCCTATGGCCTTGCTAAACTCACCTAGGGCTTTTACATTCAAGGCCATGTCATTCATGAATAAAGACGGTTTTATTTCTTCCCATTAGAATGCCTTTCACTTTTTCCTTGCCTTTTTGTACCAGCTAGAATCTTCAGTAAAATGTTGAGTGAAAGTGATGAGAGCAGACATTCTTGTCTTGTTCTTGACCATGGAGGGGAAGCAGTCAATCTGTATCATTAGTTGTGACATTAGCTCTAGGTTTTTTGTAGCTGTCCTTTATCAGATTTAGAAAATTTCCTCTATTCCTGATTTATTGAGAGTTTTTATTTTTAATCATGAATGGGTATTGGATTTTGTAAACATTTCTGCATTAATTAAGATGATGTGTTTTTTCTTTATTCTATTAATGTATACTACATTAATTTATTTTTAGAGTTAAATCAATGGTACACTATAGCTAAATGTTTTCTAGAAAAAAACATTTAGCTATAGTGTACAATCCTGTTTATATGTTGCTGGATACAATTTACAAATATTTTGTTAAGAATTTTTGTGTCGCCCTGACCGGTTTGGCTCAGTGGATAGAGCGTTGGTCTGCGGACTGAGGGGTCCCAGGTTCGATTCCGGTCAAGGGCATGTACCTGGGTTGCGGGCACATCCCCAGTAGGAGGTGTGCAGGAGGCAGCTGATCAATGTTTCTAACTCTCTATCCTTCGCTCTTCCTCTCTGTAAAAAATCAATAAAATATTTTTTTAAAAAAAGAATTTTTGTGTCTACCCTAGCTGGTCTGGATAGAGGGTCAGCCTGCAAACTGAAGGGTCCCAGGTTTGATTCCTGTCAAGGACACATGTCTGGGTGGTAAGCTCAATCCCCAGTAGGGGATATGCAGGAGGTAGCTGCTCAGTGCTTTACTCTTGTCATTGATGTTTCTATCTCTCCCTCTCCCTTTCTCTCTGAAATAAATAAAAATATAATTAAAGTTTCACTTTTAGAAGACATTAAGGAAAGAAATGATATAGATCAGTCAGTTGTATTTACCCACATAGTTACCATTTCTGGTATTCTTTATTCCTTTCTGTGACTTAGAGCTACATCTGATGGTCTTCCTTTTCAATATGATGGACTTCTTTCTGTATTTTTTGTAGGATAAGTCGACTATCAACAAATTCTTTCAATTTATACTTATTTGTGAATGTTTTAATATTTGCTTTAATTCTTTACAAAATTTAAATAAGTTTGGCAAGTATGGCTCAGTGGTTGTGTTGACTCATGCACTGGGAGGTTATGGGTTCAATTCCCGGCGAGGGCACAAGCCCAGGTTGCAGGCTCTATTCCTAGGAGGGGGCTTGTGGGAGGCAGTCAGTCAATGTTTCTCTATCATCCATGTTTCTATCTCTCTCTGCCTCTCCCTTCCTCTCTAAAAATCAATAAAAACATATAAAATTTTAAATAAGAAATGTATTTATAATATACTTGACTTGAAGAGAAAAGTCCCTAAGATCCATCTCCTTAAAATGATTTATCACTACTGCTCAACCAGGGTGGCTCAGTAGTTGAGTGTCGATCTATAAACCAGGAGGTCATGGTTCCTTTCCTAGTCAGGGCACATGCCTGGGTTGCAGGCTCGATCCCCAGTGTGGTATGTGCAGGAGGCAGCCTATCAATGATTCTCTCTCATTATTGATGTTTCTATCTCTCTCTCCCTCCCTCTCCCTTCCTTTCTGAAATAAAAAATATATATATTTAAAAAATTTTATCATTACTTAAATACATTGTTTTATTTTATTTTTTAAATAAATCTTTATTGTTCAGATTATTACAGATGTTCCTCTTTTTTCCCCCCATAGCTCCCCTCCACCTGATTCCCCGCTCCCATGCCCTTACCCCCCGCCACTGTCCTCATCCATAAGTGTAAGATTTTTGTCTAATCTCTTCCCGCACCGCTTACACCCCCTTCCCCCTGAGAATTGTCAGTTCACTCCCTTTCTATGTCCCTGATTCTATTATATTCACCAGTTTATTCTGTTCATCAAATTTTTTATTGACTTGATTTTTAGATTCACTTGTTGATAGATATGTATTTGTTGTCACTTCGTTGTTCATAATTTTTATCTTTACCTTTTTCTTTTTCTTCCTCTTCTTAAAGAATGCTTTTCAGCATTTCATATAATCCTGGTTTGGTGGTGATGAACACCTTTAGCTTTTTTCTTGTCTGTGAAGCTCTTTATCTGACCTTCAGTTCTAAATGATAGCTTTGCTGGGTAGAGTAATCTTGGTTGTAGGTTCTTGCTGTTCATCACTTTGAATATTTCTTGCCACTCCCACCTGGCCTGCATAGTTTCTGTTGAGAAATCAGCTGACAGTTGTATGGGTACTCCCTTGTAGGTAACTAATCGTTTTTCTCTTGCTGCTTTCAAGATTCTCTCTTTGTCTTTTGCCCTTGGCATTTTAATTATGATGTGTCTTGGTGCGGTCCTCTTTGGATTCCTTTTGTTTGGGATTCTCTGCACTTCCTGGACTTGTAAGTCTATTTCTTTCACCAGGTAGGGAAAGTTTTCTGTCATTTTTTCTTCAAGTAGGTTTTCAATATCTTGCTCTCTCTCTTCTTCTGGCACCCCCATAATTTGGATGTTGGCACGCTTGAAGTTGTCCCAGAGGCTCCTTACACTATCTTCATATTTTTGGATTCTTTTTTCTTTTTGTTTTTCTGGTTGGCTGTTTTTTGCTTCCTCATATTTCAAATCTTTGGTTTGATTCTTGGGATCTTCTAGTCTACTGTTGGATTTCTGTATATTATTCTTTATTTCAGACAGTGTATGCTTAATTTCTGACTGGTCCGTTTCCATTTTTTTGGCATTCTCATTAAGATCCTTGAAGGTCGCCCTAACTGGTTAGGCTCAGTGTATAGAGCATTGGCCTGTGGACTCAAGGATCCCAGGTTCGATTCCGGTCAAGGGCATGTACCTTGGGTGCGTGCACATCCCCAGTAGGGGGTGTTGCAGGAGGCAGCTGATCAATGTTTCCCTCTCATCAATGTTTCTAACTCTCTATCCCTCTCCCTTCTTCTATGTAAAAAATCAATAAGATACATTTTTTAAAAAATCCTTGAAGGTCTCACTAAGTTCCTCGGAGGTCTCACTAAGTTTCTTGGTGGTTTCTAGAAGATTCTTGAGTAACCTTATAAATGTGGTTTTGAACTCTTTATCCAGTAGTTTGCTTGCCTCCATTTCTTTCATTCGTGACATGTTTCTTTGTCTCCACATTTTGGCTGCTTCCCTGTGTTGATGGAATGGCTTTGTGTGGTAGGTGACCTATAGGGCCCAGTGGCTCAGCCTCCCCAATCACCTGAGGTGGACATTTTTGGTGCACCCTTTTGTGGGCTGCGTACACAGTCTTATTGTAGTCAAGCCTTGATTGCTGTTGGTACACTGGGAGGAATTGACCTCCAGGCCAATTGGCTGTGAGGATCAGCTGTGTCTATAATGGAAGAACTGCTGTGCTGGAGACACCCTTATGGGGCATGACTTGCTTCAGTGGGGCTTTGTTGCTCACTGACTCTGCCTCTTGAGTGTGTCGCTTATGGATGTGAAGAGTTGAAATCTGGTGTCGTCTCACACTGACCACTAGGTATACTGGCTCCTGGACCTTCAAGGAGGTGTAAGTCAGCTACTGTCTGAGGCCACCCAGCAAGAACTACAGCAAGATCTGCAGATTTCGATCTGCAGATTTCTCCTCTTTGTTTGGGGTTTGGAAGTTTTGGAGCTGTCTGACCCAGCTGCAGTTTGTTAGGTGAAGCTGGGAAAGGGCAGGCTATTCATATGCAAAAGCTGCTGTGCACAGCTCAGGTGGGTTTGTAAATTGGGTGGGGCAGGGTCTCAGGGAATCACTAGGGCGTGGCAACCAGTGATGGCTGCCAGTCAGCCATCTCTGTGTCTCTACATTTCCGCGTCCCGCATCCTGCGCCCCAGCACAGAAAACAATGATTCCTGCGTGCACCTCTGTGAGAAAGCCACCCTCACTTTCCGACCTGATGCCAGACAGTCCAGTTTCTCTCCGTAGGAGTCTGGGTCCCCAGAGTCTTGCCGGAAACTGGAGTTCAGAGCAGTCAGGAACTTGTATCTCCTTCCCAATTGAAAAAAACAGTGCACCCAGTCACCAGCCCAATTCACACATCTCTGTAACTCTGCTTTTCCATGGCTCTGCACCTCCTACATGGTCTCAATGAGCTTTTTTCTTTCCTTCTAGTTGTAGAACTTCTACTCAGGCAGCTTTCCCGTGGTTCTGGGTGATAGTCGTTTTGTCTTTTAGTTGTAGTTTTGGTGTGGTTGTGGGAGGCAGCACGTACAGGTGTTTACCTTATGCCGCCATCTTGGTTTTTCCCTTAAAGACATTGCTGCTATACATATGACAGCTACATACAAATAAAGTTATAAAATGGTCGTTGATTTTACAATGACAAATGAAAAGCATTGCAAGTCTCTAAACAAGATATGTAGAAAATTTTATTGTTTTTTTTTTAAAAAAATATATTTTATTGATGTTTTTATAGAGAGGAAGTGAGAGGGAGAGAGAGCTAGAAACTTTGATGAGAGAGAAACATCAATCAGCTGCCTCCTGGACAACCCCCACTGGGGATGTGCCCATAACCAAGGTACATGCCCTTGACCAGGATCAAACCTGGGACCCTTGAGTCCACAGGTTGATGCTCTATCCACTGAGCCAAACTGGTTAGGGCTTCTTGTTGTTGTTTTTTAAAAAATATATTTTATTGCTTTTTTACAGAGAGGAAGGGAGAGGGATAGAGAGTTAGAAACATCAATGAGAGAGAAACATCGACCAGCTGCCTCCTGCACACTCCCTACTGGGTATGTGCCCACAACCAAGGTACATGCCCTTGACCGGAATCGAACATGGGACCCTTCCATCCACAGGCCAACACTCTATCCACTGAGCCAAACCAGTTAGGGCCTTATTGTTGTTTTTTGTTAAAGAGCATGAGCTAATAACTTATCCTATCAAATAATGAGGGGATATGCTAATTGACCCTCATGCCATCACAAAGATGGCAGCGCTCATGGCCAATAAGGAGGAAATATGCTAATTGACTGCCCCGCCCTCAAAGGTGGTGGTGCCCACAGCCACAAGATGGTGGTGCTCAGTCACCTGAGCCTCCCAGCTGCCCAGGGCTGGCCCGAGGCACAGGCAAGCCTCAGATGTTGGCTGCCCAGCCACCCAGGGCCACCCAAGGCTCAGGTAACCAGGGCTGGCTGAGGCTTGTGTGTTGGCAGTGGCAGCAGCAGAGGTGTGATGGGGCATCACCTTCTCCTGATTGCCGGGTCACCTCCCGCCCCTGAGGGCTCCCAGACCGTGAGAGGGGGCAGGCTGGGCTGAGGGACCCTCACTCCACTGCATGAATTTTCATGCACCAGGCCTCTAGTTGGAATATAAAGATGGGAGTTAGATGAGCAAGTTTCTGATGGAGAAAGGGGATATTTTCACAGATGTTCATGAAACAATCATTGGCCATTTAGTTGTTTGTTTGTTTTTAAAGCAAGATTCTTGTGCACATATTCCAGTCACTTCATGAACAGTAAAAGAATGGGGAGGGAGAAATGAAAGAATTAAGAAAACTATTCTGGATGTGGTGGAGCCAAATTGAAGTTTTCTAACTGATAATGTGTTCTTGGTCTAAAGAAACAGAATTTTGGGCCAAAGTAGCTAATTCTCTTTTTAGTAGATACTTCCTGTGCACTTTAGGAACATGTCAATTGTGTCTTTTTGCTTTTTTGTTGTTGTTAATCTCACCTGAGGACATTTTTTCCATTGTTTTTGTTTTTGAAGAGAAAGTGGAAGGGTGGAGGGGGAGGGGGAGAGAGAGAGAGAGAGAGAGAAACATTGATGTGAGATACATATCAATTAATTGTCTTCCACATGCACCCCGACCATGCCGGGTTCAAACCTGCAACCCAGGTATGTGCCCTTGATCAGGAAGCAAACCTGAGACTCTTCAGTGAGCAGACTGATGCTCTAACTACCAAGTTACACCAACCAGGACGTCAATTGTATCTTTGCCATTTATTTCCAACTATGTGGGTGAATCTATTTCTCTGATTGGCTGCCTATAAGATTGAAATCTGATCTGCCTCATTGACAAACCTTACTGTTCACAATAGGCTTTCATTAATTTCCTAATGAAACTAATCTTACACTGCATCACAGAACCGTCCTGCGCCCCGCCCCTCCCCCCCCCCCCCACCTTCACATCACCTCACCACTGTCTTGGTCTGGACTCCTTTCTTGGGTCTTTCATCACAGCGAGTACTGGATACACAAAAGATACCAGACCCCCACCAAATAGGCACAAGAACAGGTTGACAGTAAAAGAAAGAAAAAAATATATAATTTAAACATGAGAGAATTGGAGTGGTTGCATTAATATGTTAATATATAGTAATATTTAAAAAATAGAGACAAAGAGGGACATATCATAATGATAAGAGGAAGATGTAGAAATTATAGGCATTTAACAACAGAAGGAGACAAAAACTACCAGGAGAAGTAAAACCCATAGTGTCTACTCAGCAGTTATTGTTCCAGGATGTTTATGGCTCAGCCTTGAGCTGGGGTTAGCAACAGGCTAGTGACTTAATAGCAGCTCTGAGAACTGAGCACAAACATGCATAGAACCCCCATCCCCAATGGCCTCCCTTCTCTATTTTTTAGGTGACTCTCTTAGCAATGCCCATTCCATTTTATTTCTCCTTTATAAGTAGCTATGCAACCAAGTGTATTAAAATGAAATTATTGTATACTATTCACATAAATATAAAATTATAGTGCTAGACCTAGGCTGTAGTCCTGGCATTGGTGTTTCTGTCGTCCAGAACAGCCAACATGTGGGTCTGATGTCCGCTTAGGTCTGGCTATATCCTAAATATATCAGGCTGGAGGTGTTCACTCTCACTGAGAAGCATGACTGATACTTGTCTCATGCTCCAAAGAAATCATTTCTGCCTCCAGCTGTCCAGGTGAGACTGGCACAGTGTCCAACCTCCTGCTCACCTCATGGATAACAGCTGTCACAATCACTCCCCATATTCCTGTTGACAGGAAGCTGGAATTCAATCACTCTTGTAGCAACCAAAATTGCTGTGAGTCACTCAAAAGTCATCTGGTCCCTGACCAGCCAGCCTTCATAGCCCAGGACCAAAAGCTCCAGGATCGGATTTCTAGTGATAGCAAACCTTGTGTCAGATTGACAGTAGTCCCTTTTTCCTTTTACCCTCCTTGACCTCTCTGACATTTTACTTATTTGCTTTTGAAAGGTCCCAGCCTCACAATGCTAAGGAAGTTTATTTTCTGGTAGTTGGAACCTCATAACTTCTATATGGAAATTTTCTAAAGGAATCTTGGCTTGGACTTAAAAGCCTCTATTATTTGCTCTTCCATCCTGAGACTAGAACCAAGGCCAAGAAACTCTTTCACAAAATTTCATCTGCAATGCCTGTAAGTTGGGGGTGAAGTCCTATCTCTTAGGTAGTATTCCCATTTTATAAGGTTGAAAAATACTTGAAGAGGTTTGCATGTGTTCGTTTACACCTCTTGCTGCACCTATGTCAATTAACCAGGCCTATGCAAATTAACGAGATCTCTCTGACTTGTGAAAGTGTTGATCACTCCCTTCTCAAAACTGGCTCCTCTCTAGGCCTATGCCCCTCGTCTCTGAATGCTTCTTTCTGCTACCCTGCTCCAAGTCCATCCAGCAGTGCAATCCACTCTGAGCTGTCTTTGCCACCCCGGCCCACCAGAGGGAGCTCTTATCCTGCCGAAGCTGACCACTACAGGAAAAGGACAACAACCCAACCAAACCACCTCTCCTTGTTGCTGGGTTCTGGGCGGTGCCTGTCAGCCTGAGGACTGCTCTTGCCAATCATCAGAGGCCCTATGCCCCCTCTATTCTGATACACCCCCAGGTCCCCCTTCACCTCCCTCTTTTTTTAAAAAATATGTTTTTCATTGGTTTTTAGAGAGTGAGGGAAGGAGAGGGATAGAGGGAAACATCGATGAGAGAGAAACATCAATCCATTTGCTGCCTCCTGCACGCCCCCCACTGGTTCATGGATCCACACTTAACCACTGAGCCATATCAGCTGAGCCCACCTTCCTCTTATACTAGTAAATCTCCCATGAAGATTTCCCTCCACAGGACATCAGGTGCAAATTATAAAGGGGCATCAAGAAAACTCATTAATCAACCTAAATAATATTTTAATACAATATATATATTTAAAATCCACAATTAACTGAACATCAAAATTGTAAAGACAGGATCAACATGACCAAATTTCCCTTTTGCTCAGTCCTCAGTTCAGCTCTGCTCGGCATTGCTGGGTTCTAGCCCCTGTCACTAACTCAAGGACCTCTTTTCTGTATTTGCTTCTCTTCGACATCACCGTTCATCTGTCCCCTGACTCCTTCTTTAGCATATTTGCCATCTTAAAACTGTGCACAAAAAAGGGGCCACATATTAAACCTCACAAGCTCAGGGGAGGCCTGCATGACAAGGCTTACAAACTCAGAGACCTAAAGTAACCATATAGTGCGGTCTGACATTAAAACTTTTTAACTAAAAGTGAGTCTTGGTGTGTAGTCATGTCCTAGTCCAGTATCATCCTTGACAAAGGTCAGCCATTACCTTAACTGAGACTATAGTCTTTTTATTTCTGTGACAACACCTTTGGAATGTCAGAGTACAGTAATCCTCTTTTTTCCAGAACCCTCAGGGCACAGTCTCCTACCAGAGCACTAGATCACAGAATGCCTCGCTGTCACCTTGTTCCCCTGCATACCATCTCTATGTGCTGTACATTTACCCACCAGAGCACTGAGGCCACAGAACCCCATTGTTATCCTGTTCCGCACATACCATCTCTATGTGTAAAATTTAATTGTTAATTGCCCTATACCCACCAACGTAAAGGAAATATTTCTCTTCATTTTACTCTTTATTCAATTTCAGAGACTGAAAATAAAACAATCTCTATTCATTGATAACGTGATTGTCCATGTTCAAAATTTCAAAGTAAATTTCTTGTTCAACTTACAAATGGAAATGTTTCTCCCACCTCCTTAATCTACCACCAGTGGATTTCATGAACTCACCTTGCTCCTCTTTTGATTGTAATGTATAAAATAAGCTGCAAAACTGCTATTCTCCAAAGCATTTTCTCAATTTGTCAAGATTTTGCTTCCTGGCAATGGACAGTTTGGCTCAAATAAACTCATACAAATTCTCTACAGGCTTGGACATCTTTTATTTCGACATAACAGAATACCAGTCCCCTGCTTGACCTTACATGCTGAGGCTATCATTGCCTTTCTATTCTTCATTTTCTCTAAAACCGACTACAATTACACTTTTGTTCTTGACACGCCCGAGAAACTATTCCAGCCAACATCACTAACAACCTCCACCTTGTCTGTACTCTTTTCATTTGGCCGTGGCCTCTGACAGAAGAGATCACCCTCTCCTTGAAGCTCTTCCCTTTTGGCATCTTGGTCTCTCAGCTTCTGCTGGTTCTCTTCCTACCTCCCGGCTCACACCTTCTCTGGGTTCTCCTATCTTCCTGACCCCAAACAGTGCATTTAGACCTCCTCTCTGTCTACACTCCCTCCCCAGGTGACCTCATCCAGTCCCATGGCTCCAAATGATGTTATATCCTTGATAGGATGGCAGTTCTCAAACCTTCAGTTCCCAAGCCTTTCCCCTGACTTCCAGGCTCATGTCCAATTTCCCTACTGAACATTTCCATTTGTAATTTGAACAAGCATCCCATTCTTCTTCTTTTCTTTTCTTTGAAATTTTTGACCTAGACAATCATGTTATCAATGAATAGAGATTGCTTTATTTATTTTTTTCTTTTCGATCTGTATATCTTTTATTTCTTTTTCCTGCTTTGTTGCACTGGCCAGGACTATGAATACAATATTTATTAGGAGTGATAAAAGAAAACATTCTTATCTTGTTCCAATCTCAGGTAGAAAGCATTCAGATTTTTAACATTATGCACCTTTCTATATGCCCTTAGCAGGTTAAGAAAGTTTCCTTCTATTCCTCGTTCCATGGTTGTTTGTGTGTGTGTGTGTGTGTTTGTGTGTGTGTGATTTTAAAAAATGAATAGATGTTCAATTTTGTCAAATGTTTTTTCTGCATCTATTCAGATGCTCATGCAATGTCTAATCTTTGGTCTATTAACATGATTAATTTCATTGATTGCTTTTTAAAAAAATACATTTTTTATTGATTTTACAAAGAGGAAGGGAGAAGGATAGAGAGTTAGAAACATTGATCAACTGCCTCCTGCATGCCCCCTACTGGGGATTGAGCCAGGAACCAAGGTACATGCCCTTGACCAGAATCAAACTTGGGACCCTTTAGCCTACAGGCCGATGCTCTATTCACTGAGCCAAACCTGTTAGGGCTCATTGATTGCTTTTTACATGTTGGATAAACCTTGTATTCCTAGCACAAAACCTACTTGTTCTAAACACTAGCTCCCACATCCCAACTTGCCCTCCCATCCCCAGCCTCAGGCATCTCCATCTCTTAAACCACTTCATATTCCAGTTGCTGAGGCCAAGTGCTTTACAATCATCTTTGATTCCGCTTTTTCTGTTGTATGTGTAAACTGTCGTCTCTCCCTCCAAAATGTACTCAGAATCTGGCCTCTTCTCCCTACCTCTTGCCTGAACTACTGCTATAATTTGCTCACTGGCCTAACGTGTTCATTCTATGGTATTTACAAAGATGAGTTTTATGAAGTAACACACCATAGGTTTTATATAGGACTCATGTGTGTTTGAGAAAAATGTATGTTCTTTAAATTTCTGGAACCAAATTTTAATATATATTTATCAGATAAAGTTTATAGTTCAAGGCTTATTCAACCCCTCTGTAGCCTTTTAAAAATATTTTTACTGATTTCAGAAAGGAAGGGAAAGAGAGATAGAAACATCAATGATGAGAGAGAATCATTGATTGGATGCCTCTTGCACAGCCCCTACTGGGGATCAAGCCTGCAACCGGGCATGTGCTCTTGACCGGAATCGAACCTGGGACCGTTCAGTTTGCAGGCTGACTCTCTATCCACTGAGCCAAACCAGGTAGGGTAACTCCTCTGTGTTTTTAACATAATTTTTTTTCCTGCCTAAGATATCAATCACCTGTATATGCTTTTGTAAATATCTCATGAAGGCTACGAATTTATCCATTTCTTCTTGTAATTCTGCCATTTGTGATTTATATATTTTGAGTTATACTAAATCTATACACATTGAGAATTTTTATATTTTTCCAATAGGTTGAACATTTTTACCATTATGCTAATGTCATATGTTAGCAATTGAGTCTTTATATTATTACTAGAGGCCGATGCATGAAATTAGTGCAAGGGGCTCGGCCCTCGCAGCCCCAGCTTCATCCAGAAGGTCATCTGGATGGTCGTTCTGCTGTTCGGTCTAAATAGCATATTAGCTCTTTTTTATATCGGAAAATGCTTTTTGCCTTAAAGTCTTTTTGGCCTTCAAGACCTCAATTTCCCTTCCATATCTTTTCTCTAAGGAAATATTTACCTTCAGCCTAATCTGGAAATGGAATATTTGAATAAACTATTAATGAACATGAACTAACGACAATTAGTTATGCATATTTATTTACGTGAGAGTATATTTATGCTCAAGAAACAGAGGGTACCCATACTTTAAGAGCACACATGAGCCATTCACAGACACTGACAATGTACTAAGTTACAAAGGCACCTTAGTAAATTCCAAAGTTTCCGCATGATAGAGACTAACATTAAAAGTCAACAGCAGCCCGGCTGGCATGTGACTCAGTGGTTGAGTGTTAACATATGAACCAGGAGATCATGGTTCAACTCCCGGGCTCGACCCCTAGCAGGAGGCAGCCAATCAATGATTCTCTCTCATTATTGATGATTCTACCTCTCTTTCCCTCTCCCTTTCTCTCTGAAATCAATAAAAATTACATTTTTTAAGTCAACAGACAAAAGGCTAGCAAACACATCTCCTTTGTCTGGGATTTATTTAGAAACCACTACATTTTGAATCATAGATTGAAATCATGAGGGCAATTCTCTTTCTCTTTTCTATCTGTCCACCTGGCCCTCCAGGTTCTCCTTGTTTTTCTTGAACTTTCCCCTGAGCTGATCACCCTTTCATCCTCTATTTGCTTCAACTCTGCCACAGCTCCTGTTTTGAGAACTCGACTTACCTCCTTTTTAAAAAAAATATATATTTTATTGATTTTTTTACAAAGAAGGAGGGAGAGGGATAGAGAGTTAGAAATACCGATCAGCTGCCTCCTGCACACCCCCTACCAGGGATGTGCCTGCTACCAAGGTACATGCCCTTGACCGGAATCAAACCTGGGACCCTTCATTCCGCAGGCTGATGCTCTATCCACTGAGCCAAATTGGTCAGGGCTTGACTTACCTTCTTATCATAGAATGATTTATGTGTTTACTTGTTGGTTTATTTATATAGTTTGTTTTTCACATTTAACTCTTTTTCATTGAAGAAGTATTGAATTGATGAGGTAACAAACTTGTCAACTGGAACAAAGGAGCCTATGAAATGTCAGTTCCTCTCTCTGGGTCCTCACCTCACATCAACCACTACAGATTCTTGGTTTCTTTGTTTTATTTATTTTAATTGATGAAGTATAACACATGTAAATGGAGAAAGTACACCAATATTAAATGCTCTTGTGGCTGAATTGTGGCCCCCCTAAATTCATATGTTGAAGCTTTAACTCCTAGTATCTCAGAATGTAACCATATTTGGAGATGAGTCCTCTAACAAGATGATTAATGTTCATCTTTAAAATGGAGTTCTTAGGGTGGGCCCTAATGTAATCTGACTGGTGTTCTTATAAAAAGAGGGAATATGGACACCCAGAGAGATACCAGGGGTGCCCACATATGAAGACACAGTGAGAAAGCCAAGGAAAGAGGCCTCAGGAGAAACCAGCCTTGCTGATGCCTTAATCTCAGACTTCTACCCTCCAGAAATGTGAGGAATAGCTTTCTATTGTTTAAGCCACCCAGTGTGGGGTATCTTGTTATGGCAGCCCAAGCAAACAAATATAAGTGCATAGGTGGAGAAAGTTTTACATGTGTACATATGTGTAAGCAGCACTCACATCAAGATATAGGCCATTTCCATCACCCAGCTCACTCCCAACCAACCCCTATTTCCCAAAGGCCACAGGGACTTTGACTTCCATCATTATAAATTGTTTTTGCCTGATTTTGAAACTTGTGTAAGTGGAAAAGACCCCAAAAGGCATGTACAAAATGTTTATAGCATCTTCATTTATAATAGCCAATACTGGAAACAATTCAATAGTACATTAAGAGGCGAATGAATACACAAATTATGGGATTCTATTGCATGGAATGTGACATAACAACAAAGAAGAGCAAATTACTGATACCTGAAACACTACGGAAGAATCTCAGAAATGTTCTATTGTGTGAAAGAAGCCAGACACAAGAGAATGCATATTGTATGATTCCATTTATTTGACTTTCTGGGACAGACAAAGTAATTTAAAGTGACAGAAAGCAGACCAGTGGTTGCCTGAGGCTGAGATGGAATATGATTGCAAACGAGCATAAGGAAACTCTTTGGGGTGGGGGGGGGGTGATGGAAATATTTTATATCTTCATTGTGGTGGTGATTACATAGATAAGTGCATTTTATTTATTTATTTATTTATTTATTTTAATTTAATAAATCTTTACTGTTCCGATTATTACAATTGTTCCTCCATTTTTCCCCCCATAGCTCCCTTCCACTCGGTTCCCACCCCACCCTCTGTCCTTACCTCCCCCCCCACCGCCGATGCTTTCATCCATAGGTGTATGATTTTTGTCCAGTCTCTTCCCCCACCTCCCACACCCCTTTCCCCCTGCAAATAGTCAGTCCACTCCCTTTCTATGCCCCTGATTCTATTATATTCACCAGTTTATTCTGTTCATCAGATTTTTTATTCACTTGATTTTTAGATTCACTTGTTGATAGATATGTATTTGTTGTTCATAATTTTTATCTTTACCTTTTTCTTCCTCTTCTTAAAGAATACCTTTCAGCATTTCATATAATACTGGTTTGGTGTTGACCAACTCCTTTAGCTTTTTCTTATCTTTGAAGCTCTTTATCTGACCTTCAATTCTGAATGATAACTTTGCTGGGTAGAGTAATCTTGGTTGTAGGTTCTTGCTATTCATCACTTTGAATATTTCTTGCCACTCCCTCTGACCTGCATAATTTCTGTTGAGAAGTCAGCTGACAATTGTATGGGTGCTCCCTTGTAGGTAATTAACTGTTTTTCTCTTGCTGCTTTTAATATTCTCTCTGTCTTTTGCTCTTGGCATTTTAATTATGATGTGTCTTGGTGTGGTCCTCTTTGGATTCCTTTTGTTTGGGGTTGTCTGTGCTTCCTGGACTTGTAAGTCTATTTCTTTCACCAGGTGGGGGAAGTTTTCAGTCATTATTTCTTCAAATAGGTTTTCAGTATCTTGCTCTCTCTCTTCTTTTGGCACACCCATAATTCTGATGCTGGTATGCTTGAAGTTTTCCCAAAGACTCCTTACACTATTTTCAAATTCTTGGATTATTTTTTCTTTTCTGGTTGAGTGTGTTTTGTTTCTTTGTATTTCAAATCTTTGACTTGATTCTTGTGTTCCTCTAGTCTGCTGTTAGGTCTCTGTATAATATTTTTTATTTCAGTCAGTGTATGTTTAATTTCTAGTTGGTCCTTTTTCATATCCTCAAGGGTCTCATTAAATTATTTGCCTTTTCTAGGAAATTATTGAAAAACCTTATAAGCGTGGTTTTGAACTCTATATCCAGTTGTTTGCTTTCCTCCTTTTCTTTCTTTTGTGATCTGTTCTTTGTCTCCACATTTTTGCTGCTTCCCTGAGTTGGTAGAGTAGCTTTGGGTGCTAGGTGTCCTATATGGCCCAGTGCCTCAGCCTCCCCAGTTACCTGAGGTGAACACTCTTGGTGCGCCCCTTTGTGGACTGTGTGCACAGCCTTATTGTAGTTAAGTCTTGATTGTTGTTGGTGTCACTGGGAAGAATTGACCTCCAGGCCAATTGGTTGTGAGGATCAGGTGTGTCTACACCAGGAGAACTTCTGTTCTGGAGACAGACTTATGAGACAAGACTTGCAAAATTGCAAAAGCCTCTGTGCTCAGCTTGGATGGAGCGGAGTCTCAGGGCTGAGCAGACAGCCTTGGCTTCCTGTCAGCCCTGCCCTATGAGTCCCCTGGGGCTCAGTGTCCCTCGGTAATTGCTGCAAGCACCTCTGAGAGAAAGCTGCCCTTGAGTTCTGCCCACTGCCAGACAGTCCAGTTTCTCCCCCAATGAATCTGGATTCCCAGATTCTCACCCAGAACTGGAGTTCAGTGCAGTTGGGAGCTTCTGCCTTCCTCCTGCTAGAGAAAGCCAGCAGCACACTCAGCAGTCAGTCCTCCCTGGGCGCACTTGTGCGTGCGCTTCCAGACCTCTGCCTTTCACGGCTCCCCTGAGGTTCCGTGCGCTCCTCTCTTTTCCCAACAATCCAGACCCCCCACCCCCGTATGAGTCTGGGACCCCAGGGTCTTGCCCAGAACTGGGGTTCAGTGCAGTCGGGAGCTTCTGTCTCTCTCCTGCTAGAGAAAGCTAGCTAGGCACTCAGCCGCCCATCCTCTCTGCGCGTGTGTCTCCATACCTCAGGCCTTTGCAGCTCCTCTGAGTCTGCGTGTGCCCCTCTCTTTCATTCTAGTTATAGAATTTCCACTCAGCCAGCTTTTCTGTGGTTCTGGATGATGTCTGTTCTGTCTTTTAGCTGTAGTTTTGAAATTGTTGTGTGAGACAGCAGTGTAGGTATTTACCTATGCTGCCATCTTGGTTTCTCCAGATATGTGCATTTTAAAAATGTATTCATTGAGTTGTGCACTTAAAATGAGAGTATGTAAAAGTGCTTATGTAAATTATACCTCCATATAGTGGTTTTTGTTTAAAGAAAAAAGAAAAGCCAACTGTGCAACTTGGAAAAGCCAGTTGCATGCCACCAAGATAAAAACCTACATGATTCCTACTTGCTTAATATTAAGACCTAAAGATATTCAAAAGCCAGTCCTGGTTTATTTCCCAAGTTCAGAATTAATTGAAAGAATGCAGGAGCCCCATGATATCCACTTGATCTCTGATAAAGATTATCTTGGAGGATGTGGCTAAGATTCGTGACAAAATGGGTTTGTTAACATTCTCTGTCCTCTTTCCCCAGATCCAGCCTTGGGACAGCCCATCTGGGAAAGGGGCACATACTAGAGGCACTTACTCTTGACTGGTGCCTCGTCCTGCTCAGGAAAGAGAGAGAAGAGAAAGAGACTTGAATTTCAGTGTAAAGTCTTTTAAGAATTGGCATAATCATTGAAGAGATTTGTACAAAAGGCTGTCACTTCCATTACAAGTAAAGGAAGTAGGCAAGACCCAGAAATAACACCTAGTGGAAGTCTTGCCATAGGGAAACACAAGGATTGGGGAATGCATGTTTCTTTCAATTAATCCATGTGACGGCTGTGATATTGTGATTTATCCTTATATATGTGTGTGTGTGTTTGGTCTTCATCTGGTTTCTGCCAAAGAGCTCCTAAAACCTTTGGAATTTCTTAAGTGAGGTGAGCTCTAAAGGTGTCGTTTGTTAGGTTAATGAGGTGGGGGCTGGTTGCCAAGAGAACCAACCAAGTGATTAGAGGGTTGGAACTTTCAGTCTCACCCCCCACCCCACCCCGCTTGACCTCCTGGGAGGACCAGATATTGAATCAATCCCCAGTGGCCACTGATGTAATCAATCATGCCTATGCAATAAAGCTTCCAGGCAAACCCAAAAGGACAGGATTCTGAGAGCTTCCAGGTCAGTGAACCAGAACACTTATATGTGCCACTGTTGCAGGCCCAAACTCCCCAGGGACAGAAGTTCTTTTGTTCGGAACCTTGCCCTAGGTATCTCTTCATTTGACTGTTTATTCATATTGTTACCGGATAGGGGACCTGGCTCTGAGCAGTTCTGCCTAGGGCTGGCTGGTAGTGTCTGGGTTCTTGACTTCGTGTAGGAAAGATTTCACAACATGGATTCAGGCAATTTTGAGGGTTTGTTTATTAAAGCTGGGAGAGTGAAACAAGGAAGGCTTAGCATAGAAGAAGCAACAGGAGAGAGCCTAGGTGAGGCAGCTTTAGCTCACTGGGAGGTCAGAGAAAAGGGGGCCTGGGAGACAGGTTCAGGAGTTAGCTGGGATGAGCTGCCGCTGCCCATTGCTCTCCTGGTTGCAAATCTCCTGGGGTCCCTTAGCATTTGTGAGATGAACACCTGTGGGGGAGGAAGGGAAAGGTGTAGGTATGCTTTTGTTCACACTGGGTCCTTTGTCTTGAGGGCTTTATTTCTCTCTTGCAAGAATTTTAGGAAAGGTTTCCACAGAACATTCATCAGTTTGCTAAGTATGCCCTTTCAGAGTCATGGTCTCCACTCCTTGGTCAATGCCAGGACAGGGTGTCTTTAGTCACTGCAACTGGTCCTGGCTTTGCCCACCTCATTTTGCTGCTTTTCTGGGCCTGGAGCTGAAATACTACTGATACCTAGATATTATCTCTACGGAGGTGATCTTCTGTATCTGGCTATGAATTGGGACCCACAGGTTGAGAACCGCTGGCAGGGTCACCTAAGACCATCAGAAAACACAGACACTTACATTACGATTCATAACAGTAGCAACATTACAGTTATGAAGTAGCAACGAAAATCATTTTATGGTTGGGGTCACCACAACATGAGGAGCTGTATTAAAGGGTCGCGGCATTAGAAAGGTTGAGAACCACTGTCCTAGAGAAACTCTCACGTGGAAAGGCCTTAAAATCCTAAAAGAGCCCTAGCTGGTTCTGCTCAGTGGTTAGAGCATCAGCCCTAGGACTGTGGGGTCTCAGGTTTGATTCTGGTCAAGGGTGCATACTTCAGTTGCAGGCTCGATCCCTGGCCCCAGTCGGGGTGTGTGCAGAAGGCAACCAATTGATGTACTTCTCTCACATCAATGTTTCTCTCTCTGTCTCTCCTCCTCCCTTCCACTCTCTCTAAAAATCAATGGAAAAAATATCCTCTGGTGAGGATTAACACACAAAAACACCCCTAAATGAATAAAAACAGAAAAAGATGAGATCCACAGAACACATTCATATACATACAGAGATAAAACAGAACAATATAACTTTCAAGGCTACATTAATGTATTAAGGTATAATGAATATCTATTTAGCATATTGGAGTGGGCACAGATGGAGGAGGGATGAGCCTTGGCTCAACTATTGACCTTAGGGTGATCTGAAATGTGTAACCAACTCAGGCCTCTGCACCTGACATCCAATTAAAAGTCCTTCTGGAGAACAGTGCCCACACTTTGGAGTATCAGCATCACCTAGGTCCCATCCTGTGTCAAAGAGCTTGAGCATCTAGGTTCTTTTTGTTGTTGTTGTTAATCCTCACCAGAGGATATTTTCTCATTGACTTTTTCTTTTCTTCTCTTTTTTTTAAGGGAGAGTGGAAGAGAGAGAGAGAGAGAGAGAGAAACATCGATGTGAGAGAAACACATTGATTGGTTGCTTCCTGCAAGAGCCCTGACCAGGACCCAGGTCGGGGAGGAACCTGCATCCAAGGTATGTGCCCTTGACCGGAATTGAAGCTGGGACCCTTTGGTCCGCAGGCTGACGCTCTATCCACTGAGCAAAACTGGCTAGGGTGAGCCTCTGGGTTCTTTGATGATGATTCTGATCCTCTCCCAAGTAAGAGAACCACTATTCTAGGAGAAGAGCTGTGTTATGGGTTAAATTGTGATCCTGCCCTCCAATTCATAAGTTGAAGTCCTAACCTCAGTACCCCCACATGTAACCTTATTTGGAAATACTGTAGGGTTGTCGTAGATGCAATTAGTTGAGATGACAATATACTGGAGTTACAGTGGGCCCCTAATCCAGTATGACTGGTGTCTTTATAAAAAGGGGAAATTTGGACATTGACAAATTGACTGTGGGGTCTCGGGTTTGATTCTTGTCAAGGGCGCATACTTCAGGAAGGACATCACGTGAAGATTAAGGGAGACCAAGGGTGACGTCTACAAACCTCAGAACACCAAAGATTGCCCACAAACCACCGGAAGACAGGGGAGAGACATGGGACAGAGGCTTCCTCATGGCCCTCAGAAGGAAACAATTCTGCTGACACCTTGATCTTGGACTTCTGGCCTCCAGAACCGTTAGGGAATAAATGTCTGTTCTTTAAGCCATTTGTTTGGGGTGACTTATTACAGCAGTCCTAGGAAACTATTATAGGGGTTAGCTCCTCCTTGGCATGTGTCAGAGGTCTTGATCTGCTGCCTGGTGAGTGAGTTTTGAGGGCGCAGCCAAGCCTGTATGGCTATTTCTGAGAAGAGCTCACCATCAGAGTTTCCAGGCCAGCCTGTGCTCCGGGTTTAAGAGTGAAGCCACAGCAAACCCTCAGCTACTCTAGCAGTGTCTCTGACTCCTTGCACCAGATCGCAGGCCTGACTATTCTCAATATGGGTCTCTGCAGTGCAGAAAGCTCCATTCTGGTAAGGGAGGAAGATGAAAAGAAAACAGCTTCATGCTTGATGCACTAAGGTTTTGCTCAGCCCTGAGCAGGAGAGTGCTCAGGAGCAGCTTCTCTTTGGTTTCATCTAGTCTACCCTGTGGCATAGCAATGGGACCTCTCATCCTGCGGAAAGAGGCCCCCATCCGACCCAGGCAGACAACCTCTATCCTTGTGGATGTGTTCGGTGAGAGCTAGCGATTATGAACTGTTGATGTTGGACCTGGCAGTGGGGAGAGAGCGACCTGCTTTCCTTAAAGCTTGTTCACATAGTGGGCTTTCAAACTAAGCATGCCCAGTGCAAACCTCCCCCTCTCTCGCTGGATGACCACAGGCAAGCCACTTGGCCCTTCAACTCCTCAGTGTCCTCATCTGTAAAAAAGGAACTAATGGCACTTCCTCTTGGAGTGTGGTGAGAATTCAACAAAATAAAGGTGTGTTTTCAATCCTTTTTCATCGGGAAAATGATTGCGTTGGTCAGGCTGGAGGCCATGTTTCCTGTGGCAGGGTGGGAGTGGGGCCCCAGAACTGGCAAGTCCTGCCAGAGGTTGAAGGGCTGGGGGCTCCTTCTCTTCACAGATTTGGGCACACTGAATTTGAAGTGCCCAGGTTGGGAAGCTATGAATTGATGCATGTGCATGCTTGGCTCCAGGGTTGGCATTTACCAAGGGCTCACAAATGGTTGAACTGTGACTGTAATCTGGACAATTTGCAAGTCTGGAGATGCCACCTGGTAGGGGCCCATCAATGGTCTGTAACAATTGTGAAGAACAAAACCACTCAGTCCTTACCAGGCCCTCTTTTCCCAAAGATTCAAAATGTTAGTCCTATGGAAATGGGAGTGGGGACAGCAGAAACAGCAGTTCTATCCCACAAGCCAGAGCTCCAGGGGTTCCTGCAGTTGCTCTACAAGAACCCTGTCACTTATCACCAAGATCAACACCAGTGAGCTCTGCTCATGCCTGGCACACACAGAAGAGGCTGAGTCTGAGAGTCCTGAGACGGGGCTGCTGATGGCTGATCTTGAGTTTTTAACCTGGCCAGCACCTGCCCTTAGCCAGCACCCAGTGAGGAGGTGCTATAGGCACCCCAGACCTGTCTGCCATCTTCCCCTTCACTCCTGGCTTCTCCATCACCCATGCCTGTCTCCCACCCCCCCCCCCGCCCCCCCGCAACTGCAGACTTTAATCTCTTTGCTCTGACCTACCCTGACTCCCACGCTATGAGACTTGTTTTTTCTGAGTCTGCTCTATTCACTTCTTGGTGCCCCAATTGTTCTTGACCTTAGCCAATCCCAGCCCCTGAAGCTCCACTTTAATGCTAGCTGACCTGTCCTCCCACCCCCACCCCACACTGCCTCCTAACCTTGGCTCTCTCTAGGAGGCACTGAGCTAATCAGGCTGATTATCACCCAGATCCAAATCCATTTTCCTTGGTTACAACACACAGTAAATTTCCTTAGCCGCCTGGCTCCCTGTGAGCCCTGCCTCTTGTCAGGCAGCCTGTCTTAGGAAGTCAGCATCCTGCATCCTCCCCTCCCCCGCCTGATGTATCATCACGGATGAATCAGGCCTGCCTGACCCCAGGGGTGTCATCTAAACACCATCTCCAAAGTCACTTCACCCTCAGCAACAAAACACAATTGTCACATCTTCTCAGATCTAATAAATTCTCTGCGTTTCTGATTGCCAAGGTCCTTACTGTTTTCCAAAAGAATATGCTCTAATCTGTGTGCGAGAGGGCTGAATTTTAGAGGATGCTTTGAAAATAATTTCCCTCTTCTCTACACATTCTGAGGATGACTTAGCAGCATTGGTCTTTGTTCACCATCAGGGGATGGCCCTTGAACTTCCAGCCTCATTTCATACTTGTCCCATCCCCAGGGTCTTTGGGTGACTGAAAGCGACAAGAAAAGACCCAGAGAAGAAAAAGAAGGAAGACCAGGATGCTGTATTTATTCCCAAACCCAGGCCCCCTGGGATGGAGAAAAAAGCTATGCTGACCATTTCTTCTGTCTTGATCTCTTCTAGAGAGAGTGAGGTTTGGCTGTGGGAGGAAGGGAGAAAAGAGGAAACCAGAATGTATATGTGTCCTGGGCATGCACGGCTTGTGCTAGATTCTACAGCCCGGAATCCAGTGCTTTCCAAAGGATTGGAGATAAGCATGTGTAAAACAATTAGAGATTAAGTAAGAATGCAATTGTGTTATGTTGACATAAGCCAAAAAGGCCACAGAAGGGTGGGATGAATGTGACAGGAGATGCTTTAAAAAACATTGTGGAGATGAATCTTGATTCAATTAAATGTAACAACCATCAATAGCATCTTCTATGCACAAAGCACTGTGTTAGGTGCTATGGGGGTACAGAAGGGAACAAAGCCCCAACTGTACCATGTGGGGGTAGTTATGTATGGAATATTATCAATGTGATATAAAAAGATGCATAACAGTGTTAAGAAGTACTCTGGCCTGAATGTTTGTGTCCCCACCCCCAAAGGCCCTAATTCCCAATGTGATGGCATTTGAAGAGGGGGCCTTTGGGAGTTAGATAAGATCATGAAGGTGGGGCCCTGGTATGATGGAATTAGTTCCTTTATAAAAATAGACACCAGCCCTAGCTGGTTTGGCTCGGTGGATAGAGTGTCAGCCTGTGGACTGAAGGGTCCCAGGTTCGATTCCGGTCAAAGATATGTACCTTGGTTGTGGGCACATCCCCAGTGGGGGGTGTGCAGGAGGCAGCTGATCAATGTTTCTCTCTAATTGATGTTTCTAACTCTCTATCCCTCTCCCTTCCTCTCTGTAAAAAATCAATAAAATGTATTTTTTAAAAATAAAATAAAAACAAAAATAGACACCAAAGAGCTTGTTCTCCCCATCCCCCACAAAAAAAGCAGTCATGTGATCACAAGGTGAGAATGTGGCCATCTGCAAGTGCAGAAGAAAGCCTTTACAGGAACACAATCTTGCTGGCAGCCTAATCTTGGACTTCCAGCCTTCATAATGGCAAGAAAATTAATAATCGTTGTTTAAACCACCCAGGATATGATATATTGTTATGGCAGCCTGAGCTAAGACAGGGAGACATAGAGGAGACAGATTAATTGTGAAGAGTTGCATCAGAGAGGCTTTCCTGGAGGAAGTGGAATTATAGCTGCAGGATGAATCAGGTTCTAGAGAGGAAGGTGTGGGAAGGGCATTTCAGGCTGAAGAAGCAGCTGAGGGGAGAGGGTGGCATTTCAGCAGAGCATGCGGTGGAGAGATGAAGCCACGGGGGAAGGTGGGTCCCAATCCCAGGGACCTTGAAAACCACTCTGAGGAGAATAGGTCTTGCTTTAATAAGAGCAGGTGAGCCCTGGCCCGTGTGACTCAGTTGGCTGAGTGTCACCCCATGCACAGAAAGATTGCTGGTTTGATTCTTGGTCAGGGCACATACCCAGGTTGGGGGGTTGATCCTGGGTCAAGGTGTAATTTCTCTCTCTCTCTCTCTCTCTCTCACTCTCTCTCTCCCCCCCCCCCGGCTCTCTCTCTCCCCCCACCCCGATCAATAAAAACTTTTTTTTAAAACAGCAGATGAGAAGCATAATTGGGAAAGAGCCAGTGGCTTCAGCAGGAAGGAGTGATTGTCAGGAGAGTCACCATGAGCAGACAAAGCTATCTGCTGGGCCAGAGGTGATGGCCCTAAACAGGCCCATGGTCCAGGCAGGGGCAGTACCAAAGGGGAAGCCATGGCACATGGAACTGTGTGACGGGGGGTGATGTAGGAGCCAGAGGTGAACCTGGAGGGTGGTTCTCAAACTCCTATTTGTTTTTAAGCCCCCTCCAGGTCCTCCTCTCCGTGTCTGAGTGTATTCACTTCTAACCTTATTTTGTGCATCTCTGTGCATTTAGATTTCCCTGATTCTACAAAGTGGTGGGGCCTTCCTTTCATCCTGCCCCCAGTCAAACTCATCATTCTTTTAAAGTTGGAAGAGGAGAGGAAGGAGAGACTTAAAAGAGAAAGGCTATGGAAAGAGAGAATTGTGAGGGGAAAAGTTGACGCAACAATAACTGTTTTCTTTCTTTCTAGAACCTTCTGTGAGCCAGGTTTTGTTCCAAAGACTTTACATGTATTAACCCAGTGAACCCAGTGAGCCCCACAGGAAGGGCACATAACTGATGGTCAGGAACACAGACATGACTGGTTTATTATCTTAGCTTTACAATCCACTGGCTGCATGATCCTGGGCAAGTTACTAGATGTCTCTTTGGCTCAGTTCCTTCCCCTGGGTGATGGGGATGATGAGAGTTCCCACTCCCCAGGGCTGTAGGGAATATGTGAGTTAAAATATACAACACTTAGAACAGTGCTTGGCACAAGGTGAGTGGTCACTCAGTTTTTCCATCTGAGAGAACTGAGGTCCAGAGAGAAGTTACTTTCCCAAGCTCACCCAGGTGGCTGGATAGCTCACCCAATGTTGGACCTGGACCAGCTATGAATTTAGTCACTCTAGTCTTCCTATCCATGGAGCAGATGTGAGGAGAGAGCAGGATGGGGCTGAGCTGGGTAATAAGGTTTAAGACTGGATGTGGAGTCTGTAGACCCTTTAAAATCCCCCCTCGCATGGCCACTGATACCTGGGCCTTTGGGAGGTGGTCCTGACAGTAAAGACACCTGATTCAGTCCATGCTACAGACTAAATGTGTGTTTCTACCACAAAATCATATGTTGAAACCTAATTCCCAGTGTGATGGTGTTAGGAGGTGAGGTCTTTGTGGAGGTGATTAGGTCAATCTGGAATGAGATTAGTGCCCTTCTAGAAAATGCCCACGAGAGCTCTCTCGTCCTCTCCACCACGTGTGTTTACAGAAAAAGGACAGGTGTCTGTGAACCAGGAAGCAGGTGCTCACCCGATGCCAAATCTGTTCATACTATGATCTTAGACTTTTCAGCTTTCAGAACTGTGAGAAACAAATGTCTGCTGTGTATAAGCCAGCTGTCGATGGTATTCTATAACATAAGACTGAACCGACTAAGACAACCCAGTTTTAGGAGCTGGAAAATTTTATGGCAAATATGGGAATGAACCAAGTGAAGCCTAAAGATCTAAAGAGGGAGGTAGGGAGGTAATGGCAGGGAGCTACTGAACAGTACCTGCAGATGCTCTAAGTGTCCATGAGGGGGCAGCAGAGCCTAGGCTCTTTCTTGGGTTAAGGTTAAGTGGTCTGTGGAAGAGACCTTGCAGCACAAAATGAATCCTGGGCTGCATGGCAGGAATAGTACTAAAGCATTCTAAAAAATGTTAAAAATCGCAGTGATGAGGGGGACTTTAACAACAACCTAGTTCTTATTTAGCACAAGGCAAGACTAAGTCCAACTGGTCAAATCCGATTTCCCCAAATTTAAACAAGGGAGTTAATGAGGATATAGAACCCAAGACTCCATCTCTTCAGATCTATGGGAAGAGCCCATTTCCAGAAGAACTTGGTTCTCTCAGTAGGAAGTGAGTCCCTATGTCATGTGAGCGAGTGTGCGTGGGATCTTCTTGGCATCCTTGATGGTCAGCCAGTGATGCCAGGGAAGATCAGAGATGGCACTCTTCTTGGCTGCAAATTTCCCTTTTGTCATCTTGAGGTCAAACTCATCGGAACCTACATGCTGGAGGAGAGAAGGGGAGGAGGAGAGAGCCTGGCAGGTGACAAACAGGAGCTTGTATAAGGTGTTGACTGGAAATGGTATGAGAACCATGAAACATTTCATAAAATTGCTTGTATTGTTTTTAGTTATTAAAAATACTAGAGGCCTAGTGCATGAAATTTGTGCGGGGGTGGGGGAGGTTGGGTCCCCTCAGCCCAGCCTGCACACTCTCCAATCTGGGATCCCTTTCACAATCCAGGACTGCTGGCTCCTAACTGCTCGCCTGCCTGATTGCCCCAACCACTTCTGCCTGCCAGCCTGATCACCCCTAACCACTCCCCTACCAGCCTGATCAACGCGTAACTGCTCCCTTGCCGGCCTGGTCACCCATAACTGTCCTCCCCTGCTGGCCTGGTCACCCCTAACTTCTCTCCCTTGCCAACCTGGTCACCCCTAACTGACCTCCCCTGCCAGCCTGGTCACCCCCAACTGTCCTCCCCTGCAGGCCTGGTCACTCCTAACTGCCCTCCCCTGCCGGCCTGGTCACCCCTAACTTCTCTCCCATGCCGACCTGGTCACCCATAACTGTCCTCCCCTGCTGGCCTGGTCACCCCTAACTTCTCTCCCTTGCCGACCTGGTCACCCATAACTGCCCTCCCCTGCCAGCCTGGTCACCCCTAACTGCCCTCCCTGCTTGCCCGGTCACCCCTAACTGCCCTCTCCTGCAGGCCTGGTTGCCCCCAACTGCCCTCCCCTGCCGGCCATCTTGTAGTGGCCATCTTGTGTCCACATGGGGGCAGCCATCTTTGACCAAATGGGGCGGCCATCTTGTGTATTGGAGTGATGGTCAATTTGCATATTACCTCTTTATTAGATAGGACTAGAAGCCCAGTGCATGAAGATTCGTGCAGGAATGGGCCTTCCTTTCCCTGGCTGCTGGCACCGCCTTTCTGCTCCGGCCCCGGAGCTGCCTCTTTCCACTCTGGCCCTGCCTTCCCAAGCTGCCCAGAGGCCCTGAGCGGCTGGGGCGGTGTGGAACACCTGAGTTGTCACCATGGCGATGATGCAAGTATCTCACACCCTAGCCACTCGGTACCTGCATATGCAAATTAACCCATCATCTTTGGTGGGTTAATTTGCATACACACTCCTGATTGGCTGGTTGGGCATCACGAAGGTATGGTCAATTTGCATCTTTCTCTTTTATTAGTGTAGATATGATAATATTGACTAACAAAAAAACCCAGGCTCTGTAGATAAAAAGAACTTTAAAAATACTCATAATCTTATATACTAAAAATGCTATACATTAAAAAAACATGTTTTTCATGAAGAGGTGATTCAATAAAGTTTACAAGATGATTTTATATAACGGAGAGTGCAAACCAGGGTTTGAAGGATTACCACTGTAAACCGGTTGATGAGAATGCTGTCCTTGGTGCTGAAGCTGGACATAGAGGAGGAAGAACCTCCCCAGAAAGAGCAGAAGGAACTCGCTTGAGGTCATGACAAGTCCTGTGGGGGTTCCATGGTGTTTCTATTTGATTCTCAGAACTGTAGTCTCTCTTCTTTTCTTATTAATTTATTTTCTTTTGTAAAAATATATTTTTATTTATTTCAAAGAGTAAAGGAGAGATAGAAACATCAATGATGAGAGAGAATCACTGGTCACTGGTCACCCCTGCACATCCCCAACTGGAGATGGAGCCGGCAACCCGGGCATGTGCCCTGACTGGAAATCAAACCATTATCTCCTGATTCATAGATCAACACTCAACCACTGAGCCATGCTGATTGAGCCTTCCTTATTTCTTATCATGTTCTTGTGGAATGCTCTCAATGGAAAAATGTTCCATGAAACTTAGCTGAATGGAGATCTCCTCATTTCCAGACCCCACAGCTCCATGTGAAATTTCTTTTGCCTTAAAATGATGTCATCATCACCTCAGGCCTCTTAATTTTTATCTGTAAAGAGAGTGAGAACCGGGTAAAGGTTGGGCCCACGAGAAACATGGAATTTGCGAGCATGAGAGTCTTGGGAAAAGGGAAGCATTCAATTTAGAATGTATTCTATTAATTGGAGTCTAGTACAAACCAACAGTTTCCCTCCACTCTCCCCTACCGCCAAATTAGGTCAGTTTAAAAGTGTCCTAGCTAAGGAGTTCACCTCTGCAACAAGGTTGTCTCTAGGAAAGAGAACCAGTGCCTGAAGCCAATCACACCCCTGAAGTGAGAATATTTTCAGGGAATTTCTTCTGCCCTCAAATATTCCACCCAGTTAAAATAAAAGTGGCAATCAAGGAGCTGTCATCCCTTACCTAAGTGACCTATCTTGGCTTCAATTATAGTGAGACAACCTGACATTATGTACCTCTTGAGGTGATGCAATACCATTATCTATGATGTACGCTTAATAAAAATGGTTAAGGTGAGTGTAATCAAGCCTGTTGACCAAATCGCCAGTTTATAGGAAATACAGAGGATTGAGGGACATGCTAAATTACATCATAAGGAAATAATTAGACAAATCCAGAATGTGGAGCATTCCTTAAGACAACCATCTTGGACTCTTACAAAAACCAATACAGAGGTTGACAAAAGTAGGTTTACATTTGTGAGTATGCAAAATACAGAGTTTATTCTTACATTATATTTATTAATAATTGTATTATTTTCCATACAAACAACTATAAACCTAGTTTTGCCCACCTTGTATATTTTTAAAAAGTAAGAGCCAATAGTTGGTTAAAAGACCAAAGAGACACAACAGAAGTCAGTTAGTGAAATTTGTGGTATTCACATTTGAAAAAAACTGGTTATAAGAGATGTTCTTGGGATAATTGGAAAAATGGATATTGGATGATATTCTAGAACATTATCCAACAGTATCTGAGAGTGTGTACTAATGTGTCATACTGTTTGCAACTGACTTCCAAATAGTTCAGCAAAAATTGATGTGAATATATATGGCAACATGTTAAACATTATAGATTTAGATGAGTATATAGGTATTTACCACACTATTATTTTGACTTTCATGGTATTTGAAAATTAAAATAACTAAATAATTTGGTCATCAAGGACATAAAAGTGCAGAAGGAAACCTCTGAGCCTGAAGCCTCAGGGTCTTAAAAGGGTAGCTCCCACATGCTGCTTAGCTCTCTTCCCCCACCTGCTGCCATCCCAAGTTATGTCCATTTTCCAGCAGGGTAGGCCTGGATGATCACCTGGACTAACAAATCATAAACATGACTTTGCTTTCCCGAAGATTCTACCATGGTGGTGGTGGTGGGGGGGGGGGGATGGGATCTCAGAGCAGGGGAAGGTGAGCCTCTCATGCAGACCCTTCTTACCTTTTTCTTAGAATCTATGTGGTCCAGGGAGGGCTGGAAGTTACTATAGATGGAATCCAGGTTGATGGAGTGCTGTGGTTCTAGACAGGGAGAAAGCCCCATGTAAGCACTTGGTTGGGAAGACAAGCTCTCATCTCTCCCTGTAATCCCACCCACTGCCGGATGAGAGGCATGTCCCCACTTCTCAGGAACCTGAAAAGTATTTGCAAACATGAGAAGCTACATTGATTTTAAAAAAATGTAAAAAAATCACATTTAAAAATTCAGCAATGAAAAGCCATAAGTGCTTTGCAAGCAGCTTCTCAAGTTCATGAAGTCCAACAAGATTTGGCCTGGCTTGGAGTGCTGTTTGATAGCTTTAGGATATTGACTGCCCCAATTCATGAACAGTGGCTTTTTTTTTAAATAGGTTTTCTACAATATTTTAAAATAAAGTTTTATCATTTTCCTTGGTCTTAAACATCCTTTGTTAAGTTCTAGGTGCTGTATTTTTATATTACACTAGAGGCCCAGAGCACGATTAAATTGTGCACGTGTAGGGTCCCTTAGGCCTAGCCTGCCATGAGGGCCATGTCTGCTGCCCTGCGATGCCTCCCACACTCCGTGGACGCTGCTGGCACCCTACGACACTCTGCGGATGCTGCTGGCACTCCAGGGTAGGAGTTGGGGGCAGGGGAATGGGGGGTGGAGGAGGGTGGGACTCCAGACCCCACTGCTGCCACTGTGGGCCTCACAAGCTCATTTGTGCCTGGCTAGTCCCCATTTCTCTCTCCCCAGTGTTGAGTGATTCGTTGGCTGCTCCAAACCGTTTGGCTCTTTCCCTTAGTAACAGCTTTTACCTTCTGCCTCAATTCCTCTCCCAGCTCAGGCCCTTCCCCCACACGCCACCTCACCCCCACCGCAGGCTGCGTTCACCCCTGCCCCACCCCCAGCAGCAGGAGCACCTCCGCTTGTCACCTGGGGTCCTGTGCTGTGCTCCGGGCCCTGCCCACCTGGCGCTCATCCCCCGCGCCCTCTTTGCCACACGGCCCCACCCACCCACCACCGGGACCCATCAATGCACCTCCTGTGACCAGTCTTTGGTCGTTTCGGCCTTACGGCCATTGTATTTTTATTATATAGATTATCTGTTTGTTGCTGATGCATAGAAATGCAATTCACTTTATAAAAATTGATCTTATATCTGGCAACTTGCCTAAATTCTGTTAATTTTAGTGATTTAACATTCTTTTGGGTTTTACATAAGACAATCACATCAGCAAATGACAGATTTATATTTTTCTTTCCAATCTTTAAATAGTCTAATTTTTTTTTTTTTTTTTAGTATTCTGTTCAGGAAACCCAGGACAATAATTAATAGAACTGGTGATAGAAGATATCTGTGACTTGCTCCTGGTTCAGTATAGAAGTTGACAAACTACCACATGTGAGCCAAATCCAGCTTGCCACTTATTTTTATATGTCCCACAGCTAAGATTTTTTAAAAATTTAAGTGGTGAAAAAAAATTTAATAGAACAAAACCACACCCATTTATTCACTTATATATTGTCTATTTCTGTTTGCATGTTACATCCGCAGAGTTGAGTAGCTGTGACAGAGATCGTATAGCCCACAAGCCCCAAATATACCCTTTATAAAAATGTTTGCTGTCCTGGCTGGTTTGCTAAGTGGTTAGAGCGTCAGCCTGTGGACCCAAGGGATGACGCTTTTATTTCTGGTCACGGGGAGTGCCTCCATTGCAGGCTGGACCCTCAGCCCCAGTGGGGGTGCATGTGGGAAGCAATGAATCAATGTGTATGTGTCTCTCTCTCTTCCCTCCTCCCTCTTCTCCACTCTCTCTAAAAAAAATCAATGGAAAAAATATCCTTGGGTGAGGACTAAAAAAAAAAAACAGTTTGCCGACCCCTAGATAAATTGAATGACTTTAATGTTTTATCATTGATAATAATTTTTGTGTATTTGTGTGGATGCCTTTACCAGAAAATGGAAATTCTATTTCTAATTGGATGACTTTTTCTGATGAGCAGACATGTATTAAATTCTTTATTTTGCATCCATTGAGGTGACGATAGGTTTCTTCTTATTCTGGTAATATAGTGAATTTATAAATAGATTTTCTAATCTTCAGCTAACTCTGTTTTCTAGAATAAACTCAAGTAGTTTTGTTTTCATACCTGATGGATTTGGTGTGCTAATTTTTTGTTTGGCATTTTTGTATCTATGTGCACAGTGAGTTTAGTCTTTACATTTTGGTCCATGAATTATTTAGAAACTTTAAGGACATTTCCAAAGATATAGGATTTGTATTTTTGTTTTCCAGAAATATTTTTTGTTATTGATTTCTAACTCACTTGCATTTGTAGTCATATACTACAGTCTGATTTAAATAACTTTAAAACAATTATTGAGCCCTAGCCAGTTTGGCTCACTGGCTAGAGCGTTGGCCTGCAGACTGAAGTGTCCTGGGTTCGATTCCAGTCAAGGGCACATGACCCGGTGGCAGGCTCAATCCCCAGTAGGGGGCGTGCAGGAAGCAGTCCATCAATGATTCTCTCTCATCATTGATATTTCTCTCTCTCTCTCTCTCTCTCCCCCCCTCCCTTCCTCTTTGAAATCAATAAAAGTATATTTAAAAAAAAAAGAAAAAGAAAAGGAAAGGAAAAAAATTGTTGAGAATTTTTTCTGGCTTTGTGTGCAGTGATTATTACAAGTTTTCCATATACTCATGTAATGAATGTATATTCTTCAGTTGTTGAATGCAGTCTGTCTATAAAAATTATATTAAGACTGTTATTTATTTTGTATGAAACTTATATATTCTTGATTGATTTTTTTGCCTGCTTGATCAATCAATTACTAAGAGAAAATTTTCAAAAAATCTCACCGTGTTGGTGAATTAATCAATTTTTACTTGTAGTTTTGTCAATTTTTGCTTTATATATTTTAAAGCCGTATTAATAGGACTCACAATTTAGACTTGTTATATTTTCTTAAAAAACTAAACAATTTCCCAGTAGATATTGATCATTTTTTATCCCTAGTAATTCTTTTTGCCTTAGAGTTTATTTGCCCACAATGAAATAGCTATATATAGAACAACAGCTATTTTGGTATTAGTCTCTTTTGTCTTTCTCCACACTCCTGTTTTCATCCTGACTTTGTGCTTGTATTTTACATGTGCCTCTCACCCACAGTTAATGGATTTTTAAGAATCTACTCTTTTAATTGATGTGTTTAACTCATTTATATTTATTATAGTTATTGATATGGTTGGATTATTTTCTATCTTATTTTGTGCTATTTGTCATACTCTTTCCCTTTCTTGTTTCTCCTTTCTTGCCTTTTTGTGGAGAGACTAAAATGCTTTCCTCATTCCAATTTTCCCCTTCTTTAGAATTTAAAGGCAATTTTTAGAAATATTCTCATTCCATCTTTCCTTTAAATACGCAATTTCTAGACATTTAAACATGTACATTTAACCTAACAAAACCTATCATTAATTACTTTACTGAGCTATAAGCCACCTATTCTTGAGGTTACCCACTCCTAGGTGCTTATCTGTATTCACCTATGCACAGTTTTGTGTTCTAGAGAAATCTATGACCATCAAATAACCTGAGACACCCCTCCCTATGGTCTAATGATGCTGTGCCCATACTTGTGCCCCATCCAGGGCCTTGCAGGAGCCAGTGGTGGAAATAGGGTTGCAGATGTGGAACCAAATGTTTTGGAGATGAAAATGCTTTTCCCTATTGCTCCTTCAAGCCCCTCCCACATGCCTCAGTTGTGTGTCTCCAAACTTTGAGATATTTTTAGTGCACTGAGAATTTTTAATACCTTCATAGATGTCAAAGCCAATGTTTTCGAAGGTCCCAGGGGCTGGTCCACCATCCTCCTCATGCCAGTTGTACAACTGAGTCACTTTGGACTTTTGTCTGTTGATAGAAACACCAGAGAGATCCCATTTTGAGTAGAGAATGGGGAGGACTGGTTCTGTTCATCTCAAGGATAAAATGATTAAAGGCAGAGGGATCAGAAAAGGAGGAGGAGCTGCAGGCAAAGAGAAGAGGCAGCGGCAGTGGCTTACCTTTTCACTTCTCTCTTGGAGTGGAACATGAACGCCAGGAGGATGACAAGGACCACCAGCACCACTGCGCCCACTGCCCCCAGGAGCCCATACACCAGGTTCTTCTTGGTGCTAACCTCACAGGTTTCCCCACTGTACCAAGCAGTGTTTGTGTTCAGGCAGCTGAGATGGAGAAAAGGTGAAGGTGGGAAGAGGGAGTCATTCAGAGTCAGGGCCAACCAATGCCTGCAGTCCCCCAGTCTCAGAACTGGCCCTGACCCTGTGGGTGCTTAATGAGAAGGAGAAGAAGAGATTTTTGGGGTGCAGAGCAAGGCGCCCTGAGGGGATGAACCGAGGCAAAGTCCAACTTCTGTGGGTGGGCCTTAAATAGGCCTAATACCCAGCTCTAGACCTACAGTTTCTGCAACCCAAGACCTAAAGCAGTTGGCCCAACTCGGGCTTCCATGGGTTATACCTAGGAACTTGAGGACCCAACAGAGACTCTTTCACCAACACATTAATCAGCTTCGTTTTCGGCCTCTCTCTCTATGGGGAAGAACAATTCCCCAGGCCAGACCCAGAACACCTCTGAAGCAACTCCTCTTCCCTGGAGATGCCCTTTCTAAGCCCTGTACCTTTCCCCCCTGCGACAACCTGTAAACTCTTCTGCCAGGAAGCCTTCCCAGAATAACTACTCAGGCCTTTGCATATCTCTGACTCCTTCAGCCATACCTGGTGCTCCAGTTGCTCTCTCTTTGGTTTAGTTTCAGTAGGCAATGTTTTTCTTTGCGTTCCTCCTCCCTTGGCATTTACAGGCTTTCCACCCTTCCCATGTAGGTGTGACTTCTATATCCATTTCACCAGCAGGGGATGTTGAACTCTCCCTGGAAGCAAGGCCCTGTCCTCACATCTGACTGGGAGCTTCTCAAGGTTGGGGCCTTCCTTCTGCTTCCTCAGAGCTTGACACTGTCCTCAGCCTCACTAGACACATACCCAGGGAACTGAACCACTCCCAGCTCATTGTGGACCTGGCCTTGGGGCTCCCCATGAATGTCCTTTGTGATTAGCTGCATTTAGGAAAGTCCAGGGCTCACTCTATAACCTTGGCCTCCAGGTCAAACTGAGGAGTGAGGTGGGTATTGAAGGATGGGGGAAAGAGAAGCAGGCCTGAGGTGAGGTAGTAGGACACTCACTAGCATTTTGGGCCACTGCGCTCCAACTTGCATGTCCCAAAGTTGCAGTCCAAGGAGGCATTGAAACCAGGCATGCAGCGGTTGATGCACTTTGGTTGCTGGTCCTTGTACTCCACAAAGAAGTATTTAGCTAAGTCGTTTCCAACCCTTTTCCGGCAGTCCTCTGAGGGGGCATGGAGGCACATGATCAAGAGTCTGGGAGTGCTGCCTGTCTCCCCCGCCCTCCCCAAAGCCCTTGGGTCACCTACCTTCAGGGTTGTATTGGGTTATCGAAATGTTTTTCACCTCAGTGGCAGTTTTATTGAAGCACAGACTGGCTGTGAAGGAGACACAAAGTCCCTGATGAGCTTGTTTAGAGGGGGCTCGGGTGTGTATGGGGGAGGGCATGGGGCTGTGATGGGGGAAGTGGAAATCAGTTCTGCAAAGAGGGAATACTAGCCTTAGATCCAACTCTCCAGAACCATGACTCTCCAAGTGTCTTTCTTCTCCCATTCCATCCTTGGCCAAGATTCCCAAAATGCTCATTGCATTGAGAAACATCTACATTGGGTAATAAGCTAAGCTCATCTTCATTCCCTGCAGACTCAGGATATAGCACACCTGCCTCTGCATGTCTCCTTTCAGAGCCTCCCTTGCCATCTGCCAGTCCAAGTGACAAGCTTTGGGACTGATTCCTGTTCTCTCAGTGTCCTCTTGCTTCCCTCATCTGCCTCTTTCCCCTCCCCCAACCCAGGCATCTCAAAACTTAAAGATTCTTTGAAGACTTCCTCATGCCCCTCCCCAGAAGCCTAGGAATTTACTTGCGCAGGAATTATTCCTCATTATTTGCTGTTGAGTTACATTCGTAATTGTTTTCTCTATCTCTTCAGTGAACTTCTCAAACTCTTCCTTGTATTCTGGGTTGAACTTGGCCTGCAGAATGACATCATGCTGCACCACCACACTGCCAGAACTGAGGAGAGAGAGAAAGATATCCTTGATCATCCCCCTGGGTGCTAATGGGTGCTCATCTCTCCAATCCCTTCCCCAGGTGAGCTTTGCCCTCTCTGCCTCCATGGGAAGGCAGAGCTGGGAGAGGACGGTTGAAAATGAAGACCCAATGTCTACTGGGTGAAGGCTCCATTCCAGGCACTATGCTAGGCATATCACTATAGGACCCATATCACCTGTACCTAAGAGGACTGTCTACAAAGGTGGGAGACTCAAGGAGGGCTCAGGGATGAAGATGAACAGAGGGATGGCACCATGGAAGAGGTCATCCTTAAGGTGTTACTTAAGCAGGAGACTGGCAGCTGCTTAAGCAGGAGACTGGCAGCTGCTGGCAAGGTATCCCTAAGGGGTCATCGGCCACAGAGGAGAAGGTTGCACCAGAGACTCCTACGGGATTTATTAATTTCTAGGTGGTAAGCTGACTGCAGGAGGTCTGTGAGCCTCTTAAGACTGTATGCAAACATTTCAAAGCGCATATGTCCATTGTTCTACTCCCACAAATATTTGCCAATTCTAAAAGGAGTCCCTGATACCTAAAAGGTTCAAATCCTAGTCAAAAGTCTCTTCCTACTTCCTGTTCAAGGTTTAGAAGAAGACAGGATCCCAGACATGCTCATAGCTTCCCTTTAGTTCCTTTCCTTTTCCATCACTCCCAGTGCCCCACTCTCTGAGCAAGAATCACTTTCCTGTTGTGTGCTTTCCCATGGCCCTCATAGCCCTCCTCTGTCTAAGGAGGTGGGATACATGAAAACCTGTGATGCCTTTAGGCAGGACCATAAAGGCACTGGCTCAGTGCCTGGTCCACAGAGCCTATCCTCCCGCTCTTGCCTGAGAGACTGAGGAACAGATGAAGTACATGAATGACGATTGGCACTACAGAGCCCCCACCGTCACCTCCATCCCAGGAGCAAAAGAGAGAGCTCTACAGGATCAACACATGCCAGTCCTGGAGAGTTTTAGGGGCAGAAGGAAAAAAGTGCTATTATCTTCCAGGGTAACTGAGCTGCTGAAGAGCAGACATGCCCTACCCTGATGTTGGCCCAGGTACCTGCTGTACATGCAGCCTGGAAGGGGGCTTGGGAACCCACCTGGTCCTACCTGGGATGGCCTCTCTTGTGTGAGAGAGGTTTCATGTCAGACAGAATTGAGAGAGGAAGAAAAATGAAGGCTGTAAGCACAGTATTTTTCTGTGTTTTTTGTACAATATTTTTCTTTGGGTTATAAGTTCCCTTTGAAAATTATCAATGGTGACTCTGTAAACCATGAGAAACGATATTTCCCTTGTGTTCCAAAGGATTTCAAAAAGTTGGGATCAATATCAGGGTAATAATTCTGTGGGGGGCGGGGGGAGGTGAAATCCTATTCTAGATGAGTGGAAGGGAATACAGGACAACTGTGGACTTGGACACCTTTTTTCCTGGGTGTTTTCCTTTACAAGCTAAGTTATTTGGCTTCATCAATGAAGACTGATGAGGTGTCAATCACACAAGTTGTAGCCTCAGGTGTTCTGGTATGTTGGTGTCTTGGCACTACCACTCTATAAATGATCCCTCAAGCAGCTCACTGCATCTCTCAAAGCCTCAGTTTCTCATCTGCACAATGGGAACAGCCTAACTGACCTCATTCACAAGGTGGTTATGAGCTTTCAATTGGAAAATGTATGTGAAACTATAATTATTTTTTAAAAATATATTTTACTGATTTTTACAGAGAGGAAGGGAGAGGGATAGAGAGTGAGAAACATCGATCAGCTGCCTCCTGCACACTCCCTACCAGGGATGTGCCCGCAACCAAGGTACATGCCCTTGACCGGAATCGAACCTGGGACCCTTCAGTCTGCAGGCCAACACTCTATCCACTGAGCCAAACCGGTTAGGGCTGAAACTATAATTATTGAAGAGTTTTATGGGATGAATTGTGTTTCCCCCAAATCCATATGTTGAAGCCCTAATCCCCTAGTACCTCACAATGTGTCTGTATTTGGGGATAGAGCCTTTACAGAAATGATTAAGTTAAAATAAGGTTGTTAGGGTAGGCCCTAATCCAATATGACCAGTGTCCTTAAAGGAGGGGAATTTCCCCTTGTCAGTGCGGCTCAGTTGGTTGAGCATTGTACATGCCCAAAGAGGTTGCAGGTTTAATTCCCGGGTCAGGGCACATGCCCAGGTTGCAGACTTGATCCCCAGTAGGGGGTATGTAGGAGGACACATCCAATTGATGTTTGTTTTTCCCTTGACATTGCCTCCCCCCCTCCCCCCCCCCGCTTTCTAAAATCAATAAATTTTTTTTTTTAAAAAAGAGGAAATTTGGTTACAGGAAGAGACACCAGGGACCCACATGAACAGGGGAAAGGTCTTGTGAGGATACAGCAAGAAGGCAACTGTCTGCAACACAAGGAGAGAGGACTCAGAAGAAACCAAGCCTGCTGACACCTTGATCTTGGACTTCCAGCTTCCAGAACCATAAGAATCAAATATCTGTTGTTTAAGCCATCCAGTGTGGGATACTGTGTTATGACAGCTCTAGCAGACTAATATTGGGGGCGTAGTTACAATCCTATCTAATAAAAGGGTAATATGCAAATTAACCATCACTCTGTCACAAATATAGCGGCACCCATAGCCACAAGATGGCGGTGCCCAGTCCTCTCAGCCCTGCCAGAGTCCCCCAGTCCTGAGGGGGGGCAGCCACTGAGAGCGGGCAGTGTGAGCAGCCTGGCAGAATGCTTGCCACAGTGACGAGGCAAGCATTTTGTGCCCGGCTGAGGATGGTCCTCTAGGCAGCGGGCACGGAGTGGCTGGGGGCAGGGTGGGGGAAGGGGAACACTTGCGTTGTTGCCCCGGCGACGAGGCAAGTGTTCCGCGCCAGCTGCAGATGAGCCTCTGGGCAGAGGGCGCGGAGCAGCCAGGCCCCGCAGAGAGCTACTGGCGCATGGATTCATGGGCAGGGCTACTAGTTGCCTTTATAATTATGACTATAGCTTCCAGTCCATAGACTTTCTTCCTAGGAACTCCAGATACTTACCTCAATCCTGTGATGTTAACTCCTGCATATGCAGGGATTTTGGAATAAACTCTGTCCATCTGAAAGACAAGGAGGCCACTGTGTTATCCCACAGGCCCTCCCTGAGGGCCTTCTAAGTCTTTCTGTAGGATCTCAGGAGGGCAGAGGAAAGACATGTAGCATCTCCAGTCCCCATCCCCAGCTGACAGAGGCACACTGCCCAGACAAAGTGGTCTCTTGCCAGAGACCAGCCCCACCCCTAGGCTCCTGGTGGAATCTTGCTTCTTTTTCTCCTCCCTCCCTGGCAAGCCCTGAGGAAATGGTGAGCTGAGAAACTCACACACCTCTAGCATGGCCTTTATCTACTTTTTTAACACTTAGAGATTCCTCCCTGGGGAGATCTGAGTGGCAATGGGGACTAGCTCTCCAGGCCCACCTCTTTGGTGAATGTCTTATTGAACTCCTGGAACTCTTTAGAAGACCAGTTTTGTAGCTCTTCAGTGAAATTCATATTGGTCACTGTCACACTCAGCTCCACCTGGGCAGAGACAGTCTCTGGAGGCTCTGAGAGGGTCAGACAACAGCATCACTTACTGAGGGCAGCACACACTGAATTCCCTACCAAGGATACCCATACCTCTAAGGTGGAAGAGTAGCTTGGGCCCCCACCCTCAACCCCCACTCATTTATCACCAGAGTACCCCTGGAGAGAGGGGGTTCACTGTAATCCTCGTGGCTTTTGAATGGAGACCAGTCGACCTTGGGTCTTATATTTTACTAGAGGCCCAATGCATGAAATTCATGCAAGGGGCTCAGCCCTTGCAGACCCTTGTAGTCCTGGCTTCATCCAGAAGGTTTTCTAGATGGTCGTTCTGCTGTTCGGCCTAATTAGCATATTAGCTCTTTATTATATAGGACTAGAGGCCCAGTGCACGAAATCTGTGTATGGGTAGGGCTGATCGGGGCCTTCCTTCCCCTGGTGGCCCACTGCTGGCCAGGGCCTTCCTTTGTTCCATGCTGCCCTCTGGTGGTCAGCACATGTCATAGCAAGTAGTATAACTCCTGGTCTGTCGAACTCCCGAGGGGACAATTTGCATATTAGCTTTTTATTAGATAAGATTAGAGAATTCTATACACTTCTTGTATTCTGCTCCATCATATACTCACCTATTTTAAGTATATTCTTTGGTGAAATTCTGTACCAAATTTTTATTGTGTTCCAAATGATACCTTTTTTATCTATTTATTTATTAAATATTTTTACTTTCTTACCACTAGATAAAATGGTTGCCCCAGAAAAAGGCCATATTTCTAGCCAAGGAGGAACAGGAATGGGTGCCCAGCATGGAGGTGGGGCCCAGGGTTCGGGAAGAAAGGGCCCCGCAGTTTTACTCACTTATCTCAATGCTCGGGACCACATCCTCACACCTCGGCCCCTGGTAGAGGCTGGTGCACACACACTTGGCCCCATCCCAATAGCCTCCATTCTGGCAGACTGGGACCTTGTGCTGGCACTGATCGCCTCCAAAGCCAGGGGGGCATTCACAGACCTTTCCATTCCATGTCCCTCCGTTGTCGCAGGTGACTGAAAGGAACAAGGCCCACCTTAACCACACATATTTGCATAGTACTTTACAGCTTTCAACATATTTTCACAGACATGATCTAATCTGATATTTTCATGAACCCCCAGATGGACAGGACAGTAGTATCTCCACTTTACAGATGGAGAAGTGAGGTGGAGAGAGGCTAAGGTTCCATCTGGAAGCAGAGTTGACCTGGCTGTGCAGTCCTATTTCCAGCATACTTTACTTTAGTCCTAAAAATCAAGGACTATCAAGTCCTAAAAGTCCTAAAAGTCAAGACTGAGGATGAGAAAAAGGGACACAGAGACTGGAAGAACCTAGGGGGACTTGACCAATCTGGAATCCACCAAGCTTGGGAGTAAGCATGTCGTTGTCCCTTCAATGCCTGCTTCAGAAGAGCTTGTCCTGGAAATTTTTGCCATTGTGAGTGTTTATGACTCATTTTCATTTGCTTGGACATGGAGGTTGAGGGAGGAGTGTAGACTTAGCTTAAATACATAGGAAGTGGTTATAGACAATGCTCAAATATCTATACCAACCAACCTGGAATATCTAAAGCTCGGTTCTCTTTGGTTTTTCTTGAAAAGATCTGTGCCTATGAAGACCAGTATTTGAGAAATGATTTATTTGGGGAGGCACAGGAGGTGTGCATATACTCTACAAAGGACTGCCCTACCTCTGCCTCCTGGTCTACCCCCACCAGAGTCAGAGAGCAGGGGCCACACCCATGACAGTCACATCACACAGTTTCTGTTTACAGCCTTTGGTCCAAGACAGTCTTGCTCTCTCTCTCTCTCTCTCTTTCTCTCTCTCCCCCTCCCTCATTAATGAAGCATAACAGCAAAAGCAGCTGCTGGGTTGTGTTCACCTAATGCCCAACAGTATAAAAAGAAAGCCAACCTCCAGGGGACAGGAGGAAGACAGAAGGGGCCCATCTGCCATCAGGGAGATGACCAAAATTAGCTTTGGGCTCAGCAGTCATGCATTCACCTGGCATTCGCTGTGAAACACCTGTGGGGCTTCCTGGGAACACAAGGTCCAGATCGCCTTTCTGAAGATGCTCAGCCCATCCACTGAGAACCAGAGTGAACTCACTAAGACAAAGACTCATTGGAGAGAAACCAGAGAACAAAGCCACATAATAGGAAGGTCAGGCAAAGCAGAACACAACAGAGGAAGAATTCACAAAGCCCTGAGAAAATGCAGTAGCCAAAAGCCGAAAAACCACCTTTCATTTTTATTAATTTAAGACAGACTGGGCAGTATCCTGGACAGACATAGGTCATATGTCTGTGACAGTTAATTTAAATCAGTAAAGCCTTCAAGTATTTTAACTGGTACACAGTAAGTCCTCACTTAACACCCTCAATAGGTTCTGCGAAGTGAAATAATGTATCATGAAACCAATTTTACCATAAGCTGATTGATATAAACAAGAGTTAAGTTACTATGGCATCTCATTATAATAAAACAACATTGGATGAGACAATGTTATTCGAGGGCCTGCTGTACTTTCTTTAATGCATGCCAAATATTCTTTTCCAATCTGATAATAATACTGACAGGTATAATGGTATATCATATTATAACAGTAGGTATGGCGTGTCTCATCCTAACTAGAGTGAAGAGAGCTGAGTGAAATCTTGAGAGTCAGAGAGAAGAGAAGAAGGCATAAGGATGAACATTCAATGAGATGGAGGTAGAGTTCAGAGCTGGTAAAAGTGAACCTTCTTTTGCTTCTATGGTGGATGCTCTGAGGATAAGGTAAAACAAAATAAAAGTGAATGGTGGTAGAGAGACAGTGGCCAAAGCCACATGTGAATATTATTGACAACATCCTCCTGCAAAAGACAAAACAAAACTTTACACTTAAGCATGTGCAAAAGCAATGAGAAAAACCGCTCTGAAATATGTAAAGGTGCAAATGAAAGATACAAAGTTAAGGAAATTATAATATATAAAATGCAATGGGACAGGAACTTGCAGAGTATAAAAGGGAGGAAACAGGATGTGTGCACACCTTACTGGGGATTGAAGGTGTCCAGGCAGAGAGATAAACTGTGTTGTACAGAAGAGTGGCCTAGTGAAAGAAGCATCAAGACATATAGAGAAATAAATGGTACAGTGATAGGATGCAGAGGTTTGTGTTCAGTGGAAAACAAGTAAGAGCATAAGAAGTGAATGAGAAAAAGTTTAAGAAGAAAACCACAAAGGGGGTATTGAAAAAAAATTTAAGTTTTTAAAAAGTGAATTCAGAAATTACTTACTTGCTGTTGTTGGTGTAACACTAGAGACAGTGGCGACTGTGGTGGATGTAGCACTCTGAGTGCTAGGTTTTATTCCGGCTGTTGAGGTTGAGAGAGTCGTGGTGGTGATGTCAGAGGTTACAGAAGTGGAGGAGGCAGAGCTTGTTGCAGGGCTCGAGTGGCCAGGAGTAGACACAGGTGAGGTGGTGCCAGAAACAACTGTTGAAAATGTGCTGGCTTCCGAGGTACTGGTCATAGGAGAGGTGGTGGCAAAGGTAGATGTGGTAGGTATATTGGACTGAGCAGGAGTTGAAGCAGAAGTGGCAGGTATGCTGGTTGTGGGAATGTTAGCAATAGTTGTTGGAGTTGTGTTGACCTCCGTAGGAGTTGAAACAGATTTGGTGGCACCACTTATAGTTGTGGGTGTATTTGATTCAGTGGAAATTATCATAGATGTAGAGCCAGCACCAGCTGTTGAAGGAATGTCAGAAGTAGTAGTAATCGACATAAGAGTGGTGGTGTCAGAAATAGTTGTTACAGAACTATCTCTTTCTGTAGAAATCGAGACAGATAGAGTGGTGTCTCTCAAAGTGGTAAGAGAAGAACTCTCATCAGTAGTGGTGGTTAAAACTGTGCTGGAGGCAACCGGGCTTGTTGAAGATGTAGTAGACTCTGAAGGGATTGTCACAGAAGAGGAGCTAGCAGTGGGAGTATTAGAAGATACAACAGTCTCTGTAGAAGTTATCACAGTAGTTCTCATGTCACTAGGAGTTGTTGAAGACGAAGTGGATGTGTTTGTATAACTGGGAGTTGTTGAAGATGCCTGAGTAGACACTGTCACACCAGTGACACTGGAATAAGGAGAGGTTGAAGATTCACCAGCTTCTGTGGATAGCGTCACAAGAGAGATACTGTCCGTAAAGGATGTTGTGGATACCGTAGTCTTTCTGGAGGTTGTCAGAAAGGTGGAGTCACCAGAAATCATTGTGGAGGATGCAGTAGCCGTTGTAGTGGATACCACAGGAGTGTTGCTCTCACTAGAAAGTGTTGAAGATGTGCTAACTTCTGTTGAAGTTGTAACAGAAGAGGTGCTGCCAGCCAGAGTAGTTGAAGATGAACTAGCCTCTGTAGGTGTTATCTCAGGAGTGACGCTGTAAGTAGGAGTTGCTGAAGGAACCCCAGTTTCTTTTGTGGTTGTCATTCGGGTGGTGGTGTCAGTAGGAGATGTAGTAGATGCAGAAGGCTCTGTAGGAGTAGTCATGGGAATGGCACTGTCAGTAAAAGTTGTTGAAGATGCACCAGCCTCTGTAGACACTGTCATAGTGGTGGCACTGTCTATAGAAGATGTTGACGATACGGTGGTCTCTGTAGAGGCTGTCAGAGAAGTGGTGCCACCAGAAGGCATTGCAGGTGAGGTAGTAGCCTCTGCAGTAGATGTGTCAGGGCTATTGGTGTCACTAGACATTGTTGAAGATGTGGTACCTTCTGTTAAAGTAGTATCAGGAGAGATGCTGCCAGGCAGAGTTGGTGAAGATGAACTAGCCTCTGTAGGTGTTGTCCCAGGAGTGACACTATAAGTAGGAGTTACTGAAGGAACCCCAGTTTCTGTTGTGGTGGTCATCTGGGTGGTAGTGTCAGTAGGAGATGTAGCAGATGCAGAAGTCTCTGTAGGAGTTGTCATGGGAATGGAACTGTCAGCAGAAGTTGTCGAGGATACACCAGCCTCTGTAGACACTGTCTCAGTGGTGGCACTGTCTACAGAAGATGTTGAAGATACAGTGGTCTCTGTAGAGGCTGTGAGAGGAGTGGTGTCACCAGAAGGCATTGTTGGTGATGCAGTAGCCTCTGCAGTAGTGGTGACAGGGCTATTGGTGTGACTAGACATTGTTGAAGATGTGCTACCTTCTGTTGAAGTTGTATCAGGAGAGATGCTGCCAGGCAGAGTTGGTGAAGAAGAACTAGCCTCTGTAGGTGTTGTCCCAGGAGTGACACTGTAAGTAGGAGTTGCTGAAGGAACTCCAGTTTCTGTTGTGGTGGTCATCTGGGTGGTGGTGTCAGTAGGAGATGTAGTAGATGCAGAAGGCTCTGTAGGAGTAGTCATGGGAATGGCACTGTCAGTAAAAGTTGTTGAAGATGCACCAGCCTCTGTAGACACTGTCATAGTGGTGGCACTGTCTATAGAAGATGTTGACGATACAGTGGTCTCTGTAGAGGCTGTCAGAGAAGTGGTGCCACCAGAAGGCATTGCAGGTGAGGTAGTAGCCTCTGCAGTAGATGTGTCAGGGCTATTGGTGTCACTAGACATTGTTGAAGATGTGGTACCGTCTGTTGAAGTAGTATCAGGGGAGATGCTGCCAGCGAGAGTTGATGAAGATGAACTAGCCTCTGTAGGTGTTGTCCCAGGAGTGACACTGTAAGTAGGAGTTTCTGAAGGAACCCCAGTTTCTGTTGTGGTGGTCATCTGGGTGGTAGTGTCAGTAGGAGATGTAGCAGATGCAGAAGTCTCTGTAGGAGTTGTCATGGGAATGGAACTGTCAGCAGAAGTTGTCAAAGATACACCAGCCTCTGTAGACACTGTCTCAGTGGTGGCACTGTCTACAGAAGATGTTGAAGATACAGTGGTCTCTGTAGAGGCTGTGAGAGGAGTGGTGTCACCAGAAGGCATTGTTGGTGATGCAGTAGACTCTGCAGTAGTGGTGACAGGGCTATTGGTGTGACTAGACATTGTTGAAGATGTGCTACCTTCTGTTGAAGTTGTATCAGGAGAGATGCTGCCAGGCAGAGTTGGTGAAGAAGAACTAGCCTCTGTAGGTGTTGTCCCAGGAGTGACACTGTAAGTAGGAGTTGCTGAAGGAACTCCAGTTTCTGTTGTGGTGGTCATCTGGGTGGTGGTGTCAGTAGGAGATGTAGTAGATGCAGAAGGCTCTGTAGGAGTAGTCATGGGAATGGCACTGTCAGTAAAAGTTGTTGAAGATGCACCAGCCTCTGTAGACACTGTCATAGTGGTGGCACTGTCTATAGAAGATGTTGACGATACAGTGGTGTCTGTAGAGGCTGTCAGAGAAGTGGTGCCACCAGAAGCCATTGCAGGTGAGGTAGTAGCCTCTGCAGTAGATGTGTCAGGGCTATTGGTGTCACTAGACATTGTTGAAGATGTGGTACCGTCTGTTGAAGTAGTATCAGGGGAGATGCTGCCAGCGAGAGTTGATGAAGATGAACTAGCCTCTGTAGGTGTTGTCCCAGGAGTGACACTGTAAGTAGGAGTTGCTGAAGGAACCCCAGTTTCTGTTGTGGTGGTCATCTGGGTGGTAGTGTCAGTAGGAGATGTAGCAGATGCAGAAGTCTCTGTAGGAGTTGTCATGGGAATGGAACTGTCAGCAGAAGTTGTTGAAGATACACCAGCCTCTGTAGACACTGTCTCAGTGGTGGCACTGTCTACAGAAGATGTTGAAGATACAGTGGTCTCTGTAGAGGCTGTGAGAGGAGTGGTGTCACTAGAAGGCATTGTTGGTGATGCAGTAGCCTCTGCAGTAGTGGTGACAGGGCTATTGGTGTGACTAGACATTGTTGAAGATGTGCTACCTTCTGTTGAAGTTGTATCAGGAGAGATGCTGCCAGGCAGAGTTGGTGAAGAAGAACTAGCCTCTGTAGGTGTTGTCCCAGGAGTGACACTGTAAGTAGGAGTTGCTGAAGGAACTCCAGTTTCTGTTGTGGTGGTCACCTGGGTGGTGGTGTCAGTAGGAGATGTAGTAGATGCAGAAGGCTCTGTAGGAGTAGTCATGGGAATGGCACTGTCAGTAAAAGTTGTTGAAGATGCACCAGCCTCTGTAGACACTGTCATAGTGGTGGCACTGTCTATAGAAGATGTTGACGATACAGTGGTCTCTGTAGAGGCTGTCAGAGAAGTGGTGCCACCAGAAGGCATTGCAGGTGAGGTAGTAGCCTCTGCAGTAGATGTGTCAGGGCTATTGGTGTCACTAGACATTGTTGAAGATGTGGTACCTTCTGTTGAAGTAGTATCAGGGGAGATGCTGCCAGCCTGAGTTGATGAAGATGAACTAGCCTCTGTAGGTGTTGTCCCAGGAGTGACACTGTAAGTAGGAGTTACTGAAGGAACCCCAGTTTCTGTTGTGGTGGTCATCTGGGTGGTAGTGTCAGAAGGAGATGTAGCAGATGCAGAAGTCTCTGTAGGAGTTGTCATGGGAATGGAACTGTCAGCAGAAGTTGTTGAAGATACACCAGCCTCTGTAGACACTGTCTCAGTGGTGGCACTGTCTACAGAAGATGTTGAAGATACAGTGGTCTCTGTAGAGACTGTGAGAGGAGTGGTGTCACCAGAAGGCATTGTTGGTGATGCAGTAGCCTCTGCAGTAGTGGTGACAGGGCTATTGGTGTGACTAGACATTGTTGAAGATGTGCTACCTTCTGTTGAAGTTGTATCAGGAGAGATGCTGCCAGGCAGAGTTGGTGAAGAAGAACTAGCCTCTGTAGGTGTTGTCCCAGGAGTGACACTGTAAGTAGGAGTTGCTGAAGGAACTCCAGTTTCTGTTGTGGTGGTCATCTGGGTGGTGGTGTCAGTAGGAGATGTAGTAGATGCAGAAGGCTCTGTAGGAGTAGTCATGGGAATGGCACTGTCAGTAAAAGTTGTTGAAGATGCACCAGCCTCTGTAGACACTGTCATAGTGGTGGCACTGTCTATAGAAGATGTTGACGATACAGTGGTGTCTGTAGAGGCTGTCAGAGAAGTGGTGCCACCAGAAGGCATTGCAGGTGAGGTAGTAGCCTCTGCAGTAGATGTGTCAGGGCTATTGGTGTCACTAGACATTGTTGAAGATGTGGTACCTTCTGTTGAAGTAGTATCAGGGGAGATGCTGCCAGCCAGAGTTGATGAAGATGAACTAGCCTCTGTAGGTGTTGTCCCAGGAGTGACACTGTAAGAAGGAGTTGCTGAAGGAACCCCAGTTTCTGTTGTGGTGGTCATCTGGGTGGTAGTGTCAGTAGGAGATGTAGCAGATGCAGAAGTCTCTGTAGGAGTTGTCATGGGAATGGAACTGTCAGCAGAAGTTGTCAAAGATACACCAGCCTCTGTAGACACTGTCTCAGTGGTGGCACTGTCTACAGAAGATGTTGAAGATACAGTGGTCTCTGTAGAGGCTGTGAGAGGAGTGGTGTCACCAGAAGGCATTGTTGGTGATGCAGTAGACTCTGCAGTAGTGGTGACAGGGCTATTGGTGTCACTAGACATTGTTGAAGATGTGCTACCTTCTGTTGAAGTTGTATCAGGAGAGATGCTGCCAGGCAGAGTTGGTGAAGAAGAACTAGCCTCTGTAGGTGTTGTCCCAGGAGTGACACTGTAAGTAGGAGTTGCTGAAGGAACTCCAGTTTCTGTTGTGGTGGTCATCTGGGTGGTGGTGTCAGTAGGAGATGTAGTAGACGCAGAAGGCTCTGTAGGAGTAGTCATGGGAATGGCACTGTCAGTAAAAGTTGTTGAAGATGCACCAGCCTCTGTAGACACTGTCATAGTGGTGGCACTGTCTATAGAAGATGTTGACGATACAGTGGTCTCTGTAGAGGCTGTGAGAGAAGTGGTGCCACCAGAAGGCATTGTTGGTGATGTAGTAGCTGTGACAGAGCTATTGGTGTCACTAGACATTGTTGAGTATGTGCTACCTTCTGTTGAAGTTGTATCAAGAGAGATGCTGCCAGGTTGAGTTAGTGAAGGTGTTTTCCCAGGAGTGACACTGTAAGTAAGAGTGGCTGAAGAAAACCCAGTGTCTGTTGCGGTGGTCATCTGAGTGGTGGTGTCAGTAGGAGGTGTAGTAGATTCAGAAGTCTCTGTAGGAGTTGTCATGGGAATGGCACTGTCAGCAGAAGTTGTTGAAGATACACCAGCCTCTGTAGACACTGTCTCAGTGGTGGCACTGTCTACAGAAGATGTTGAAGATACAGTGGTCTCTGTAGAGGCTGTGAGAGGAGTGGTGTCACCAGAAGGCATTGTTGGTGATGCAGTAGCCTTTGCAGTAGTTGTGACAGAGCTATTGTTGTCACTAGTCATAGTTGAAGAATTGCTACCTTCTCTTGAAGTTGTATTAGGAGGGTTTGTGAAGCTAGAGTTGCCAGCCAGAGGTGTTGAAGATGAAGTAGCATTTCTGGTGTTGTCTGTAAAAGAGATTTTTTTCAGGGAAATTTAGGTGTTAAAATTTATTGTCTGAAATGAACTGGACATAGTTGTTGTGGGCTAATTTGAGTTTTTTATCCTCTCTTGTAAGTTGTTTTGAATCTCTTTGAGCCTCAACTCTCTTCCACAGACCCCAGCTGATTCCCTCCACCCTTTAAGAGTCTTTGTAAGGCCTCTGAAACTAAGCAGCCAGGGGCTGTAAAATCTTTCCCTTTCCCAGCATGCTCAGGGTTGTTCCAATATTCTGTGGATGATAAGGCCCCCTTTGTTGTGCCTCCAGGGCTGCAGTGCTTCACCTGTTCTATTGCTCTGCTAGCATTTGTGGTCTCGGAGGTCCTTCTGAGGCACACACTGCCCTCTTTTCCAAACAGCCCTGCCGTCACTGAATTCTGAGAGAAAGGAAGTTAGTCTCCCAGAGTTATAACACTTCTTCCCTATATTGGGATCCTTCATTCTTTCAAAACTCTGTGAGTGCTCTCACCATCTTTTGGAAAAGGCCCAGGTGGCTGAGTTCCTTGCTTGTTTCACAGTCTAGAAGTCAAGCATCATTACCCAGTCCACATAAAGGTAAAACAAGGAAATTGGGGGTGGGGGATGAGGCTTCACAGGTCTTTGGGGAGGTTGGGCAATGTCACATGATGCAGGTATAGGACAGGAAACTCCTGTCCAATTCAGGAGTCAGATTTCAGAGAAATAAGTGTTTACTTGTGACTAAGTCCTTCTCAATGGAGTGTAAGCATCACTGACTGGTGCCAATTCTAGCCCTGGCCCATAAAACTTCCAGCATGGTCCCAATTGCTCTGCCTGCTGGAGGCTGAAGGTGAGGAGGCCCAAGGGAATAGTGAGGCCTCAGGAAGAAGAAACATAGATCCCTGAATCAGCACATGAAAGAAAGCTACCTGCTAATCAGGAAACATCTACCTTGCGTTGTTACATGAGCATAAAAACACTTTCTATTGTGGTCAAGCCATTATATTTAGGGCATATATGTTACAGAAGATACAAAAATGTCATAATACAGCAAAGAGCTGGAACAGACGCAATTACTCTCACCAACCTTAAGAAATTCAAACTTTTAGTATCAATATTTTTGTATTAAATAATCTATTCACATTAGGGATTTTGTATATTTGCAATGTTTAAAAGAAGTTGGCCTATTGGAATAAATGCCAACCTTGTAGTTTCAATTTAAAATATATATTTGAGTTATTGATTTAGACCTGTCATTTTACATTAAAATCTTGCTAGGGTTGTAAATAGTATTTGAACATTTAAGAGCACTTAAGATTCACCATATATATTTATTTATTATGTATGTAAAATTACTCAAGTTTTGGGGAAGTTTAAAAATATATACATTTAAGCAAATGAATGAAACTGGATTACAGTTTGTACCCGTGTACAAAAATTAATTTAAAATGGATCAAAGGAGAAACCTAGATGGCGGCATAAGGTATACACCTGTGTGTGCTGCTCTCACAACCACACCAAAACTACAACTAAAATACAAAACAACTATCACCCAGAACCATGGGAAAGCTGGCTGAATAGAAGTTATACAACTAGAAGGAAAGAGAAAAGAGCATTCAGATATGCACAAGCGCTGAAAAGCTGAGGTACGGAGGCGCATGATCCAGGCTGGTGGCAGGCGTTGCTTTTTTCAACCCAAAGGGAGACAAGCCCCCAATTACTCTGAAATCCAGTTTCTGGGGAGACGCGGGGGACCCAAACTCCTATGGGGAGAAGCTGAACTGTCTGCCATCGGGTCGGAAAGTGAGGGGGGCTTGCTTGCGGAGCTGCGCGCAAGAATAATTGTTTACTGCACTGGGGCGCAGGATGGGGAAACGCGGTCAGAGACGCAGAGCCGGCTAACTAGCAGCCATTGCTGTTTGCCACGCCCTAGCCTAGTGATGCCCTGAGACCCTGCCCCACACAACCTACAAACCCACCCAAGCTCCAAGCAGCGGCTTTAACATAAGAAAGGCCTGCCCTATTGCAGCTTAACCTAGCAAACTTGCAGCCTGGGTCAGACAGCTCCAAAACCTCCAAACCCCAAGCAAAGAGGAGAAAACTGTAGCTCTCGCTGTAGCTCCTGCTGGGTGGCCTCAGACAGTAGCTGACCTGCACCCCATTGGAGATCCAGAAGCCAGTGTACCTAGTGGTCAGTGTGAGACACCAGATTTCAACTCCTTACATCCATAAGTGACATATTCAAGAGGCAGACTCAGTGAGCACCAAAGCCCCATTGAAACAAGTCCTGCACCATAGGTGTTTCTCCAGCACAGCAGTTCTTCCATTATAGACACAGCGAGTCCTCACAGCCAATTGGCCTGGAGGTCAATTCCTCCCAGTGTACCAACAGTAATCAAGGTTTAACTACACCAAGACTTTGCACTTAGCCCACAAAGGGGTGTACCAAGAGCATCCACCTCAGGTGATTGGGGAGGTTGAGCTATTGCTCCCTATAGGTCACCTACCACACAAAGCCACTCCATCAACACAGGGAAGCAGCCAACATGCGGAGACAAAGAAACATGTCACAAATGAAAGAAACGGAGGAAAGCAAACTACTGGGCGACATAGAGTTCAGAACCACATTTATAAGGTTACTCAAGAATCTTCTAAAAACCACTGAGAAACTTGATGAGACCTTTAAGGATCTTGATGAGAATGCCAAAAAAATGGAAAAGGACCAGTCAGAAATGAAGCATACAAAAGAATTTACAGAAACACACCTGTAGATCAACATACCCCAAGAATCAAACCAAAGATCTGAAATATGAGGAAACAAAAAAACAGCCAACCAGAAAAACAAAAAGAAAAAAGAATCCAAAAATATGAAGATAGTGTAAGGAGCCTCTGGGACAACTTTAAGCAGACTAACATCCGAATTTTTGGGGTGCCAGAAGAAGAGATAGAGCAAAATATTGAAAACCCATTAGAAGAAATAATGACAGAAAACTTCCCCTACCTGGTGAAAGAAATAGACTTATAAGTCCAGGAAGCACAGAGAACCCCAAACAAGAGGAATCCAAAGAGGACCACACCAAGACACATCATAATTAAAATGTCAAGGGCAAAAGACAAAGAGAGAATCTTGAAAGCAGCAAGAGAAAAATGGTTAGTTAACTACAAGGGAGTACCCATATGACTGTCAGCTGATTTCTCAACAGAAACTATGCAGGCCAGAAGGGAGTGGCAAGAAATATTCAAAGTGATGAATAGCAAGAACCTACAACCAAGACTACTCTACCCAGCAAAGCTATCGTTTAGAATTGAAGGTCAGATAAAGAGCTTCACAGACAAGAAAAAGCTAAAGGAGTTCATCACCACCAAACCAGTATTATATGAAATGCTGAAGGGTATTCTTTAAGAAGAGGAAGAAGAAAAAGGTAAAGATAAAAATTATGAACAACAAAATGACATAAAATACATACCTAGCAACAAGTGAATCTAAAAATCAAGTGAATAAAAAAATCTGAAGAACAGAATGGACTGGTGAATATAATAGAATCAGGGACATAGAAAGAGAATGGACTGACAATTCTCAGGGGGAAGCAGGTGTGAGGGGTGCAGGAAGAGATTGGACAAAAATCTTACTTCTGTGGATGAAGACAGTGTGGGGGGTAAAGGCATGGGGTGGGGTGGGGAATCAGGTGGAGGGGAGCTATGGGGGAAAAAAAGAGGAACATCTGTAATAATCTGAATAAAGATTTATTTTAAAAATAAAATAAAATGGATCAAAGACCTAAATATAAAACCCAAAACAATAAGTTACATAGAAGAAAATATAGGTACCAAACTTATGGACTTTGGTCATAAAGAGCATTTTATGAACTTGATCCTAAAGGCAAGGGAAGTAAAGGCAAAAATAAGTGAATGGGACTATATCAAACTAAAAAGCTTCTGCACAGCAAAAGAAACTGACAACAAAACAAAGAAGCAGCCAACCAGATGGGAGATGATATTTGGAAACAATAGCTCTGACAAAGGCTTAATTTCCAAAATATATAAGGAATCATAAAACTCAACACCAAGCAAACAACCTAATCAAAAAGTGGGCAGACAGATAACCTAATCAAAAAGAGGACTTGAAAATTCACTTCTCCCAAGAAGACATACAAATAAGCAACAGATATATGGAAAGATGTTCAACCTCACTGGCCATTATGGAAATGCAAATAAAAACTACAATGAGATACCACCTCACACCTATTAGAGTGGCCATTATTAACAAGACAAGCAATAACAAGGGTTGAAGAGGTTGTGGAAAAAGGGGAACCTCATGCACTGCTGGTAGGAATGTAGACTGGTACGACCACTATGGAAAGCAGTCTGCCAATTACTCAAAAAATTGGGACTAGAGTCAGCAATTCCTCTCCTGGGTATATGCCCCAAAACCTCAAAATCATGTATTCACAAAGATATATGCACTGCTATGTTCATTGTAGCATTATTCACAGTGGCCAAGACATGGCAACAACCAAAGTGTCCTGAGATAAAAGACTGGATAAAGAAGATGTGGTACATATGGAATACTACTCAGCCATAAGAAAGGATGAAATAGTGCCATTTGCAACAACATGGATGGACCTTAAGAACATTATGCTAAGTGAAATAAATCAGTCAGAAAAAGCTAAGAACCATATGATTTCATTCATATGTGGGATATAAAATTGAAACTCATGAACACAAACAACAGTGTGGTGATTACCAGAGGGAAGGGGGTGGGGGAAGAAGGGGGTCCTCATATATGGTGACAGGGGAAGATTTGACTTTGCGTGGTGAACACTTGTCCAATATACATAGAAACCCATACCTGAAACCTATATGATCATGTTGACCAATGTCACACCAATACATATAATTAAAAAAGAAACCAGACACAAAAGGCCACATATTGTATTTTTCATTTAAATAAAATATTCAGAATAGGCAAATATGTTGAGAAAAAAAGTAGGTTAATTATTGACTGGACCTTGGGGAGGAGGAGAATGCAGTGTGATGGCTAGAAGAATGGGGAACGATGGCTGATGGGCATGGGGTTTCTTTTTGAGGTGATGCAAATGTTCTTGAGTTAGTGGTGATTGTTGCACAACCTTGTGACTATGCCAAAAATCACTGGTGAATTTTATTGCATGTGAAATTATATCGCAATAAAAATATTCTTCTGTCTTAAAAATTTTAAATGAAGTCTTTAAATAGAAAATTTAATGTGTTAATTTTATAAATGCAACTTCAAATTTTTAAAGGAACTTAATTAGCCAAGTATGTAAAATACATTACATACTAATAAAGATCCTCATCAAAGCTATTGGACTTCACTTCAGGCCAAGATGGAGTAATGGGGGTTGGCTTAACCCTCCTACCTAAAACAACACCTAGCCCCTAAACAACCATCTAAATGTACAAAGGATATAAAATGATTTGTAGTACACTAGATGCCAGGCAACAAAGGGCAGTGGTTCCTGAGAAACAGGAAACAAATGGGGTGAACCCTGCCATCACCCTAGCTTACTGACTTAAGAACTGACAACTTACTGACAGGTCGCAGTGCAGGGAGAGAGAACGCAGGGAGAGCCTAGAAGGTTCCCTTAGTTAAGGAGATAGAGATGAGTGTCTTAGGAGAGCAGGCAACTTGAGTTCATAGGGAAGAATTACTGGAGAGGAAAGAACTGCACAGAGAGGTGTCCTGAAGATCCACAAAGTGTCCTTTGACCATTAAGCACTGATTAGAGCTTACTTATGAAGAAACTACCCAAAATCAAGGAAATACCACTGGAAAAGAGTAGAAGGAACAGGACCTGGGTGTCACATAGGGATGGAAACAGTGCTGTTCCCACTAGCCAAACTGGAAAAACTCATAATTCACAGGGCATTATAGAGTATTCAGGAAGATCATTCAGCAAAGGGAAATAAAACCCTCGCCTGAGATTTTTTAGGAATTACCTAGGAAATAATTTGCAAAACAAGAGAAGGAGAATGAGACAAAGAGGAGGAGGAAGAAGAAGAGGAAGGAAAAGGATTTGATTTTTGAATAATTAATAACTTGTTATGTAATTTATTTAGTCAATTTCCTAGAGATGGATATTTGGGCTGTGAAGTAGGCAAAATTTTGGCCCCGGTGATCTGCAATCCTGATGTTACTTCAGAGAATATGTTACATGGTAAAAGGAACTTTGTAGGTATAATTCAAATTAATAACCAATTAAAATAGGAGATTATCCTGAATTGTCAGAGCAGGCCCAATGTTATCCCATGAGCCCTTAAAAGCAGGAGGCAGGAGCAGAAGAGAAATCTGAAGCATGAAGACACACCATGGCTGGCTTTGCAGATGAAGGGGACCTTGTGGCACACTTGATCCTGCCAACAACTCGAATGAGTTTGGAGGAGGACTCCTCCACAAAGCCCCCAGTGAGATAAAGTGAGATCATTAGGGTGGGCCAAATCCAGTATGACTGCTATCCTTAGAAAAATGGGAAATTTGGACACAGAGAGTGAAGAGAGTATTGAGATACACAGACAGAGAAGACAGCCATGTGACTGAAAGGATTACTCTGCAAGCCACAGAACCTCAAGAATGGCTGGGCCCTACCTGGTTTGGCTCAGTGGATAGAGCATCAGCCTGAGGACTGAAGGGTTCCGGGTTCAATTCCAGTCAAAGGCACATATCTTGGTTGCTCCCTGGCCCTGTTGGGGTGTGTGCAGGAGGCAACCAATTGATGTGTCTCTCTCACATTGATGTTTCGCTCTGTCTCTCCCTCTCCCACTCTCTCCAAAAATCAATGGAAAAATATGCTCTGGTGAGGATTAACAAAAAACCCACACAAACAAACAAAAAGAATGATAGGCAAACACCAGGAAGTAGAAGCAAGGAAGGACCCACCCATCAGGTGGAACGGGGCCCTGCTGACACCTTGATTTCAGACTCCTGGTCTCAAGAACTGTGGGACAATAAATTTCTTTTCTTTTAAGTCACACAGTTTGTGGTACTTTGCTACAGCAGCCCTAGGAAACTAATGGGTTCCAGTCATGTAATGGGTTAAGCAAGGATAGTAGTGTGGATTTTTATCTCTTGCCTACACCCTCTCCTTGAAAGACCATCTTCACTTAGCTTCTGGGTTACTGCACTCTCTCAGTTTTCCTCCCATCTCTTGGCATTCCTTCTAGACTTCCTTTTGGGAGATTTGGGCATGTCCTAGGCTCTACCCTGAGCTCTCTGCCCACTCTCCGTCCCAGGGGGAGCTCACAGCTTTACAAGCCATCCACATCTTAATGATTCCCATGTGTGTCTCTTGCTCCAGCCTCCTTTTTTTCTTTTCTTCTTGGAACTTGTTTACTTTTTTAAATATATTTTTGTTGATTTCAGAAAAGAAGGAAGAGGGAGAGAGATAGAAACATCAATGATGAGAAAGACTCATTAATTGGCTGCCTCCTATACACCCCCGACTGGGAATTGAGACCCCAACCCAGGCATGTACTTTGACCAGTAATGGGACTTGACCTCCTGATTCATAGGTCAATGCTCAACCACTGAGCCATGCCGGCAGGGCCCGGCCTCTATCCTTTTTTATTTTTTAAATCTTTATTGTTGAAAGTATTACATATGTCCATCCCCTTTTTAATTTCATTGACCCCTTATTGCCCGCTCCCCCCACCTCTTGTCCCAGGCCTCCATCACCCTATTGTCTGTGTCCATATGTTATGCATATGAGTATACAAGTTCTTTGGTTGATATCTTCCCACCCACCCAACCACTCCACCTTTCCTCTGAGATTTGACAGTCTGTTCCATGCTTCTATGTCTCTGTATCTATTTTGTTCAACAGTTTCTTTTGTTCATTAGATTCCACATGTGAGTAAGATCATGTGATACTTATCTTTCTCTGATTGGCTTATTTCACTTAGCATAATACCCTCCAGGTCCCTCTATACTGCCTCAAATGGTAAGAGATCCTTCTTTTTCATGGCTGCATAGTATTCCATGGTATAAATGTAGCACAGCTTTTTTATCCACTCATCTATTGATGGGCACTTGGGCTGTTTCCAGATCTTAGCTATTGTAAATAACGCTGCTATGAACATAGGGGTGCATATATTCTTTATGATTGGTGTTTCAGGCTTCTTAGGATATAGTTCTAGAAGTGGGATCACTGGGTGAAATGGAAGTTCCATATTTAAATTTTTGAGGAAATTCCATACTGTTTTCCGTAATGGCTGTACCAGTCTGCATTCCCACCAGCAGTGTACTAGGGTTCCCCTTTCTCCACATCCCTGCCAGCATTTATCATTTCTTGATTTATTGATGGTAGCCATTCTGACAGGTGTGAGGTGATACCTCATTGTCATTTTAATTTGCACCTCTCTGATGATCAGTGACTTTGAGCATTTTTTCATATGTCTCTTTGCCATCTGTATGTCCACTTTGGAGAAATGTCTATTTAGGTCCTTTGCCCATTTTTGTTTGTTTGTTTTTTTGTTGTTAATCCTCACCTGAGGATATTTTTTTTCCATTTTGTTGATGGTTTCTTTTGCTGTGCAGAAGCTTTTTATTTTGATGTAATCCCATTTGTTTTCTCCTTACTTTCCTTTGCCCTAGGAGATGTATCTGTAAACATATTGCTATGAGAGATTTCTGAGTTTTTGCTGCCTATGGTTTCTTCTAGGATTTTTATGGTTTCATGTCTTACATTTAAGTCTTTCATCCATTTTGAGTTTATTTTTGTGTATGGCATAAGTTGGTGGTCTAGTTTCTTTTCTTTTTTTGCATGTATCTGTCCAGTTTTCCCAACACCATTTATTGAAGATACTGTCTTGACACCATTTATTTAAGAGACTGCTCCAGCCTCCTTTATCAAATATTAATTGAGCATAATGGCTTGGGTTGATTTCTGGGGTCTCTATTCTGTTTAATTGATCTACATGCCTGTTCTTGTGGCAGTACAAGGCTATTTTGATTACAGTAGTTTTGTAGTATAACTTGATATCTGGTATTGTGATTCCTTCAAATTTTTTCTTCTTTCTCAAGATTACTGTGGCTATTCAGGATCTTTTTTGTTTCCAAATAAATTTTTGGAGTATTTGTTCTATGTGAAATATGCTCTTGATAATTTAATAAGGATTGCATTGAATCTATAGATTGCTTTGGGTATAAGGACATTTTAATGATGTTAATTCTATCAATCCATGAACACAGTATATTCTTCCACTTGTTTATATCTTTCTCTATCTCTTTTTTCAACATCCTGTAGTTTTCTGAATATAAGTCTTTTACCTTCTTTGTAAACTTTATTCCTAGATATCTTAATTTTTTGTTGCTATGGTAAATGGAATTGTTTGTTTAGTTTATCTTTTTGAGAATTCATTATTGGCATATAAAAATGCCATCAATTTCTGGATGTTAATTTTATATCCTGCTACATTGTCAAATTCCTTTATTAAATCTAGTAGTTTTTTGGTGGAGTCTTTAGGGTTTTCTATGTACAATATCATGTCATCTGCAAATAATGAGAATTTTACTTCTTCCTTTCCAATTTGGATGCCTTTTATTTTTTCTTCTTGTCTGATTGCTGTGGCTAGGACTTCCAGTATTGTGTTGAATAAGAGTGGTGAAAGGGACATCCCTAACTTGTTCCTGTTCTTAGGGAAAATGGTTTTAGTTTTTGCCCATTAAGTATTATATTCACTCTAGGTTTGTCATATATTGCCTTTATTATGTTGAGGCATGTTCCCTCTATTCCCACTTTGCTGAAGGTTTTTATCAAAAATGGGTGTTGGATTTTGTTGAATGCTGTTTCTGCATCTATTAATATGATCATGTGATTTTTGCCTTTCAATTTGTTTACGTGATGTATCACATTTATTGATTTGTGAATATTGTACCAAGCTTGCATCCCTGGAATAAATTCCACTTGATGATTGTGTATGATCTTTTTAATATATTCCTGGATCCAATTTGCTAAGATTTTGTTGAGGATTTTAACATCTATATTCCTCAGGGATATTGGCCTGTAATTCTCTTTGCAGTGTCTTTATTTGGTTTTGGAATTAGCATAATTCTGGCATCATAAAAAGAGCAAGGAAGTGTTCCCTCCTCTTTGATTTTTTTGAATAGTTTCAGGAGTATATGTGTTAGTTCTTCTTTGAATGTTTGGTGAAACTCCCCTGTGAAGTTGTCCGGACGAGGGCTTTTGCTTGCTTGGAATTTTTTTTATTATTGTGTCAGTTTCCTCAGTTGTTATTAGCATATTCAGGTTTTCTGATTCTTCCTTTTTTAAAATATATTTTTATTGATTTCAGAGAGGAAAGGAGAGAGAGAAAGATATAGAAACATCAATGATGAGAGAGAATCTTTGATCAGCTGCCTCCTGCAGACCCACATTGGGGATTGAGCCCGCAACATAGGCACGTGCCCTTGACTGGAATTGAACCCTGGGTCCTTCAGTCCACAGGTAACACTCTATCCACTGATCCAAACCAGCAAGGGCCTTTATGATTCTTCTTGATTCAGTTTTTGGAGATGGTATTTTTCTAGGAATTTGTCCATTTCATACACATTGTCCAGCCTGTTGGCATAGAGTTGCTCATAGTATCTTCTTATAATCCTTTGTATTTCTGTGATATCAGTTGTTACTTCACCACTTTTACTTCTGATTTTAATTATTTGGGTCCTCTCTCTTTGTGTCTTGATGAGTCTGGCTGAAGGTACATCAATCTTGTTTATCTTTTCAAAGAACCAGCTCTTGGTTTCATTGATCTTTTGTATTTTTTTTTTTTTTGGTCTCTATGTCATTTATTTCTGCTCTAATCTTTATTATTTCATTCATTCTACTTTCTCTAGTCTTTTCTTGTTGTTCTCTTCCTAATTCTTCAAATTGTAGGGTTAAATAGTTTATTATTAATATTTCTTGTTTTTTGAGGTAGGCCGGTCAGGACTACTTTTGCTGTGTCCCAGAGATTTTGGGTTGTTGTGTGTTCATTTTCATTTGTTTGCAGAAAGATTTTTATTTCTTTCTCGATCTCATTAGTAACCCATTCATTATTTACTAAGATGCTATTTAGTCTCCATGTCTTTGAATGTTCTTGAGTGTTTTTACTGTAGTTGATTTCTAATTCCATTCTATTATGATCTGAGAAGATGCTTGGTATGATTTCAATATTCTTGAATTTATAGAGACTTGTTTGGTGTCCTAACATGTGCTCTATCTTTGAGAATGACTCATGTGCACTTGAGAAGAATACATATTCTGCAGCTCTGGGGTAAAATGTTCTATAAATGTCAATTAAATCAATCTGTCTGACCCAGCATGTCATTTAGAGTCATTGTTTCCTTGTTAATTTTCTGTCTTGAAGAATTAGGGTTATTATTGATAGGTACTTATTTATTGCCACTTTAATTCTTTATGCCTATGTTTCTCTCTCTATTTCTTCTTCTCATTACAGCAATTCCTCTAGCATTTCTTGCAGTGCTGGTTTGGTGGTGACAAACTCCTTTATCCTTTCTTTGACTGGATAGCTCTTCATTTCACCATATTTTGAATGATAACCTTGCTGGATATAGTAATCTTGGTTTCAGATCCTTGCTTTTCATTACCCTGAATACTTCATGTCATTCCCTTTTGGCCCATAGAGTTTCTGATGAGAAATCAGCTGACAGCCTTATGGAAGCTCTTTTGTAGGTAATAGTTTGCTTTTCTCTTGCTGCCTTTAAGATTCTCTCTTTGTCTTTAATTTTTGGCATTTTAATTATGATGTGTCTGGGCATGGGCCTGTATGGGTTCTTCTTGCTTGGGACTCTCTGTGCCTCCTATACTTGTGTGAATTTTTTCTTCACCAGGTTAGAGAAGTTTTCTGCCATTATTTCTTCAAACACATTCTCTATCCCATGCTCACTTTCTTCTCCTTCTGGCACTCCTATTATGCGATTATTAGGTTTCATGTTGACCCACAGCTCCCTTAAGCTGTTCTGTTTTTTAATTGTTACTTCTTTTTGGTTCTCTGATTGAGTGATTTTTTTTCTACCCTGTCTTCTAATTCACTGATCCAATCCTTGGCTTCCCTTAATCTGCTGTGTATTCTTTCCATGGTGTTCTTTATTAGTGCTGTGTCACTCTTCATAGTTCCTATATCTTTTCTTATGCTGTTGAGCATCTTTGCCATCATATGTCTGATAAATTTCTTATCTCCATTTCATTTAGCTCTTCTGGAGAATTCTCTTGTTCTTTCGTTTGGGGGGTTATTTTTTTGTCTCCCAATTTTGGCTGCCTGTTTGGGTTTGTGACTATGTATTAAGTAGATCCACTACAAGTCCCAATCTCTAGTACAGGACAGTGTCAAATGCTATTTCTGACTAATTAGATAAGGCAAAGACTAAAAGCTTCCAGAGGTTTTCCTCTGTCTGCAGACTGATTGTCTTGAGTAGTCTCAGGCTATTTCCCACAGGTGGGGTGAGAAATTTTCCGACAGGGTGGGGTAATTGCTTCTGCCTGGAGGCTAATTATTATTCTCAGATCTTAATGGATGGACTCCCTTCTGTTTTTTTTTCTTTATTGATTAAGGTATTACATATGTATCCTTATCCCCCTATCCTTTGTCTCCCCCACCTCCTCACTCATGCCCTCACCCCCCTGGTGTTCTTATCCAATAGTTAGGCTTATATGCATGTTCCCTTCTGTTTTTGTTGTTATTGTTTATTTGTTTGTTTTTAGTTTTCAGAGTAGATCCAATATAAATACATAAAGCACATTTTCACTGGGATGGCACAGACAATGGGAGAGCATAGTGCATTTCCTACAGGCAAATGACAGAGCTGGCCCACTGGGCCATGTGAAATCAAAACAAATGTTATCGCAAATATGGAATCACGAGTGAGAGGGGTAGAGATCAGGCCTCCATGCGAGCTGAGAGAAGGGTTGACTTATAGGTCTCTAGCCTTTCACTGGATTTGGAGAGGATAAGCAGAATCTCAGCCTGGCTTTGGCTCTGAAGAATGTGGCAACCTTTGGTCATTGATTGAGGAAGCTCAATTACCAACATCAAGAATGATAAAGGCTTCCTAAATCCGCTGGGCTAACCAGGCAGAGGCTGAATTCCATACCACCTACCTGAAATACTGCCTTCATCCTCTCCCTTTAGCCCTAACATCTGAAATTTCCAAGACCAAGATAACATATCCTCTGCCAGAGAGAAAGCCTTTTCAAGATCCCCATCCACACAGTTCTCAGTTTAAAAACAAATACTTGAAAGGCAAGTTTCAGAATGAAGAATTGAACCACTGAGCAGTTATAAGAGGAGGGAAGGTGAGTTTCTTTCAGACTGGGGTCACTCTTTCTTGATGTGTTTCCAGGACTTGGTAGGGAACCCCAGCAGCACTTCTGGAGCTGTGTTCTTCTTGCATGATGGGCAGTGTGGCCAGAGCATAGATCTCAGAAATGTTGTCACTGTTTTCCAGAGCCCCATAGGAGAAAGAAGCTTTGAGGTCGGGCTGGACTATCAACCCCTTGTCATGCATGTTCTGCATCCCTGGAATGGCATATATAGAAATATAGGGCTCAAATCAACCTTCTTTCTTAATGGCAGACTTGTGATTTCCATTTTAAACTTGACATCTCCAAGTGATGTTAATTAGGTACCACAGACTTGTTCAAAACAGAACCCCTGATTTTTCTTCTAAATCCCTCTCAGAAATCAACCCAACTCCTCGAAAGATATCCTAATTCTCTTTTCCCTTTACCTTCTACATTTAATCTATCCACTTTGCCTGCTGATGCTTCCTGCAGAGCATATCCTGAACATGTCCACTTCTTTACATCTCCTGTAACCACTGGGTCAGTGCTGCCATCAATTCTCACCCAGAGTATTACCATTGCTTCCTGCCCCATCTCCCTTCTTCCTATTTGGGTCTCCATGCCAATCAGTCCTCTACACCACAGTTAGAGGGATCTCTTTAATACATATGCATCAAGTCACTTCTTTATTGTGCTTTAAACCCCCTGTGGCCTCTGTAACGGGTTGAATTGTGTTCCCTCCCCCAGATTTGCATGGTGAAATCCTAACCCCTAGCACCACAGAATGTGACCTATTTAGGAATAGGGTAGTTGAGGCTATAATTAGTTAAGATGAGGTTACACTGGAGTAGAATGGGCCCTAATCCAATAGGACTGATGTAATATAAAAAGGAGAAGTTTGGAGGAACCAAGATGGCAGCATAGGTAAACACCTGAACTTGCTGTCTCACACAATCACATCAAAACTACAACTAAAAGAAAAAAAATGAATATCATCCAGAACCACAGGAAGGCTGGCTGAGTGGAAGTTCTACAACAAGAAGGAAAGAGAAAAGCACATCTAGACTGGTAGGAGGTGCAGAGATACAGAGGAGAGAAGGTATGGAGGCATACAGAAACAAGCTGGCAACTGGGTATGCTGTGGTCTTTTTCAATCAGGAGGGAGATACAAACTCCCAACTGCTCTGAATTCCTGTACCAGGTGAGACTCTGGGGACCCAGCTCATACGGGGAGAAACTGGACTGTCTGACATTGGGCTGGAACATGAGGGCAGCTTTCTCTCAGAAGTGGTCGCAGCATTCATTGTTCCTTACAGGGCCCACGAGACACAGAGATCCAGGGACCTATCCGGGGCAGGGCCAACGGGCAACCATTGCTGTTTGCGCTGCCTATGATTCCCTGAGACCAAGCTCCACCCAATTTACAACCCCTCCCAAGCAGTGCACAAAGGCATTTGCATATAAGTGGCCTGACCTTTTGCAACCTATCCTAACAAACTGCAGCTGGGTCAAAGAACCCAGAGTTTCCAAAAGAAGGCCTAAGGCTCCTCAGCAGCCTGCATTGCTTCACAGCTGGGCCTCATCTGGGCACCTCCAACCCCAAACTAAGAAGAGAAATCTGTAAATCTCTCTGTAGCTCCTGCTGGGTGGCCTCCAGCAGGGGTTGACGTTGCACCTCCTTGGAGATCCAAGAGCCAGTGCACCCAGTTGTCAAAGTGGAACCACACCAGATTACAACTCTTCAGATCCATAATAGACTCACTCAGGGGGCAGACTCAGTGAGTGCCAAAGCCCCACTGAAGCAAGTCCTGCCCCATAAGGGTGTCTCCAGCACAGAAGTTCTCCCATTGTAGACACAACTGGTCTTCACAGCCAATTAGCCTGGAGGTCAATTCCACCCAGTGATACCAACAACAATCAAGGCTTAACTATAACAAGACTGTGCACACAGCCCACAAAGGAGTGCACCAAGAGTGTCCACCTCAGGTAATTAGGAAAGCTGAGCCACTGGGCCCTATAGGACACCTAGCACACAAAGCCACTCTATCAACACAGGGAAGCAGCCAAAATGCGGAGACAAAGAAACATGTCACAAATGAAAGAAATGGAGAAAAGCAAACTACTGGAAACAGAGTTCAAAACCATGGTTATAAGGTTACTCAAGAATCTTCTAGAAACCTCCAAGAAATATAGTGAGACCCTCAAGGATATGAAAAAGGACCAATTAGAAATAAAGCATACACTGACTGAAATAAAGAATAATATACAGAGATCCAACAGCAGACTAGAGGATCCCAAGAATCAAGTCAAAGATTTGAAATACGAAGAAGCAAAAAACACCCATCCAGAAAAGCAAAAAGAAAAAAGAATCCAAAAATATGAAGATAGTACAAGGAGCCTCTGGGACAACTTCAAGCGTATGAACATCTGAATTATGGGGATGCCAGAATAAGAGAGAGAGCAAGGTATTGAAAACCTATTTGAAGAAATAATGACAGAAAACTTCCCCTACCTGATGAAAGAAATAGACTTACAAGTCCAGGAAGCACAGACAACCCCAAACAAGAGGAATCCAAAGAGGACCACACCAAGACACATCATAATTAAAATGCCAAGGGCAAAAGACAAAGAGAGAATCTTGAAAGCAGCAAGAGAAAAACAGTTAGTTACCTACAAGGGAGGACCCATACGACTGTCAGCTGATTTCTCAACAGAAACTATGCAGGCCAGAAAGGAATGGCAAGAAATATTCAAAGTGATGAATAGCAAGAACCTACAACCAAGACTACTCTACCCAGCAAAGCTATCATTTAGAATTGAAGGTCAGATAAAGAGCTTCACAGGCAAGAAAAAGCTAAAGGAGTTCATCACCACAAAACCAGTATTATATGAAATGCTGAAGGGTATTCTTTAAGAAGAGGAAGAAGAAGAAAAAGGTGAAGATAAAAATTATGAACAACTAAGTGACAACAAATAAATATCTATCAACAAGTGACTCTAAAAATCAAGTGAATAAAAAATTTGATGAACAGAATAAACTGGTGAATATAATAGAATCAGGGGTATAGAAAGGGAGTGGACTGACAATTCCTGGGGGAAAGGGGTGTGAGGGGTGCGGGAAGAGACTGGACAAAAATTGAACACCTATGGAAGAGGACAGTGTGGGGGGGGGTGGTTTTAAGGGCATGGGGCGGGGTGGGAACCGGGTGGAGGGGAGCTATGGAGGGAAAAAAAGAGGAACAACTGTAATAATCTGAACAATAAAGACTTATTTTTTTTAAAAAAAAAAGTTTGGATATAGACACGCACATAGGGAAAATGGCATGTGAAGACAAAGGCAGGGATGGGTGATGTGCCTACAAGCTGGGGAATGCCAAGATGTCCAGCAAACCACAAGAAACCATGGGAGAGGCCTGGAACAGATCCTTCCCTACTACCTTCAGAAGGTGCATGGCCTTGCTGACACCTTGGTTTTGAACTTCAGGCTTCCAGAACCATGAGACAAAAACTTTCTGTTGTTCTAAGCCACCCAGATTGTGCTGATTTGTTACAGCAGCTCTAGGAAGCAAATGCACTCTTTCTGGGCACCTGTGGTTGCAGGGGTGGGTTTGAGAGGAGAAGTTAGTGGAGATACCCAGGAAGACTCCCTAGAGGAGGTGGGCCCTGTTGATGGAGTGGGAGTAGGGGTGGGAGAATTGGAAAAGTAGGCACTTGAGTGTATGCTCCTTAGACTACCTCAGGAGGAGGACAAAACTAGGATGTTGGTGAAAACACGGGGTGGGTGAAAAGCCCAGGACAGGTGTGTGCAGGGGAGGATGGAAAAGGCAGAGGGGCCCTAACTGGTTTGGCTTTGTGGATAGAGCATCGGCCTGTGGACTGAAAGGTCCCAGGTTCAATTCCGGTCAAGGGCATGTACCTTGGTTACAGGCACATCCCCAGTAGGGGGTGTGCAGGAGGCAGCTGATCAATGTTTCTCTCTTATTGATGTTTCTAACTCTCTATCCCTCTCCCTTCTCTGTAAAAAATCAATAAAATATATATATATATTTTTTAAAAAAAGGCAGAGGGACACCTTAAAGACAGATGACTGAGCATTCCTGCTGGGAGTTGGAGGTGAGAGAACCCTTCCCAAGGCTGGATAGGAATGGGCTGGGTGGAGAGAACATTGCATTTTGTTGGTTTACAATATAACCAGGGTGTGCTGGAAGAAGAAGGGTTGGGCAGTGGTGAGAGGGTATATCTTCCAGGAAAAGACAAGCGGAGGCCACCTGGCATCCCCAGCTCAGTAGCCTGACGAAGGATGTGGTTCTGGGGACCCAGAGAGGGGACATGGGAAAGTCAGATGCCACTCAAAGCTGGCCATGGCTCTATAGATCAGCCAATTCCAGGCCCAGAAGTGGGAACACAGAATCCTGAAGAGTAGGACAGATCATCTGAAAGGCTTCATTTCACAGAGGGGGGATTGAGGCTAGAGATACAATGAGCCACAGAGTGTGGAATGTGGGAAAGAGGCCAAGGGTGAGGGGTGAAGGAAAGAAGGAGGGGAAAAAAGGTCAAGAAAGGGAGAGAGAAGAACCAGAGAGGGAAGAGAAAAGCAGGGAGAAAGAAAGGAAAGGGGGCATGGAGGGATGACAGGGAACTAGAAAGATCTTTCCCAACTAAAATGCCATTAGAGATAAAGTGACTAAGAGTCTGGAAGGTCTAGAAGGATCCCAGGAACAGGGTGTCATTCTTAATACTAATAAGATAGCAGCTCCAGGTAATGTCACATTGGAGGCCAAGTGACACAGAGTTCAGATCAATGAGCCAGGCCTTTAGAGCAAGCCAAGCCACGGCCCCACCTTGCCCCAGCCTCTCTCCCCCTGCCTCTCCCATCCTCTTTATTCCCCAGTCAGCCCTCAGCTTGGTCCTCAGAGAAGACCCTGTTCCTGTGGGTTGGTTTGAGCTAAGAACAATACTGGTTCCAGGATTATGCTCAGGTGTGCTTTCTTCCCCTCCTCCACCTCATTTCCTCCTAGGAGAAGAGCTGACGAGGGTCTGAGGCCAGGGCACCAGGAGCTCTCACTGCTCGTAACATCTTAGCTCAGGGCAGTACAAAGTCAAGGACATGATTGTTTGAATGACATTCACAAGACCTGGTATGAGGCCCCTGCTTTTGCCTCCAAACCCCCTTCCTTCCCTGGTCAGGCCACCCCAGGATGACATTTCAAGGTGCTAGGAGTCCTGAGGCCCAGGGTTTGATTTCTGCCTTGGATCCCCTCCCTCTTCCTCTGGGGGCAGGAATGGCAGAGGAAGCTCCTGGAAGGTCCAACAAGGACCAGCTGTCATCCTCTGCCAACCTGAGTGCTGTTTCCACAGTCATGGAGCCCAGAGTAGCTGAGTTGGTAGGACCCTAGAGGGCCCTTGTCCTTTAGGGGGAGAAACGGGCCAGAGATTAAATCAGTTGCCCGACAGTGCAACAGCAGTTTCATGAGAGGATTAGAATCTGGAGCTCCTGAAACTCCTTCTTGTGCCCATTGGCTACAGCAGTGCCCCTCTCTTGGTTCTGGGACACCCAACAGTCTTGGGACATGAAGCAGGGTGGGATGATGCAGAAATGACCAGGATAAGAGTTAGAACAGAGATTTGAGGCATTTGTCCCATGTAAAAAAAGACCATGGGCATTTGGTGTAAGGTTGGGAGGTGAAGAGGGTTAGGAAGGGCACATTCACAAGGTAAGAACAGATTTTAACACTGGTTGATTATCTGTCATGTGCCAGGGATTGTGCCCATGGGATTCTACCTAATCCTCTAGTGTTAACAAGTCAGCATTCTTTTTTATTTTTTTAATCCTCATCCAAGGATATGCTTTATTGATTTTAGAGGGAGAGAGAGAAAGAGAAACATTGATGTAAGAAATATCAATCAATCCATTGCCTCCTGTACAAGCCCTGACCGGGTATTGAACCCACAACCTAGGTATGTGCCCTAACAAGGAAGCAAACCGCAACCTTTTTAATGTATGGGATGACACTCCAACCAACTGGGCCACCTTGGCCAGGGTACAAGTTGACTTTTTTATTCTCACTTTATGGAAGGGAAACTGAGGCTGAAGGTGGCTAACTTAGACGAGTTCCAAAGTCCTTACTCTTTCTCCAAATCTCAGTGGGGACAGTAGAAGAGGAGAGGGGTATAAGCTGCACCCAAGGCACAGTGTATCCCCATCTGTGCCTCCAGGAAGCAGCCACTCATAGGGTGTGGGCAGATCTCAGAGATGCTGCTGGGGCTGGGGCTGTGAGGCAGTGGGGCCAGGGGTCACTCACCTTGCACAGCAGTAGCATGGAGAGACAGGAGCTGGAGAACAAGAGGCAGCAGGCAGAGTGTCGTTGTTGTCATCAGTCTAGACATTGGAGCTCAGGAGAGTAGGGTGCTTGTCCTCCACCCTACCCGGAATGAGCAAAATAAACATCAGCCAAGGAACCTTAGAAATAAATAGACCCTAGAGCACTTTGATCCCTGAGACATTGGAGATCTAGGGGCAGGGCTGAATCTGAGTCAGTCTTGGAGCTTCACACATGACAGGCCAAAGGGCAGAAGAAGGAGGAGCCCCTCCCTAACCAAGCAGCACATAGGCACACCCCAATAGAGGGGCAGGCACAAGGTCTGAAGCAGCCTGGGAGAACTGAGGAGACCCCTGGAGGGAGGTGAGAAGTATAGGAGAGGGGAATGGGCCTGAGTCCGAAAAGAGAAAGGTACCCCGTATTTGACTCCATCCCTCTGCTCAAGCCCTCTTCACTGCTCCTATGGATCACCCCTCCCCAGGACATAGAAAACAGGTTATGGCCACATCATCCTAGCATGACTGAGAATTCTTGGGTCTGTGAGCCCAGGGATCTGTGGGTTCACAGGTGGACACGGGCCTTCATGGCCATCTGGAGTGACCTGGGCACCCCCTCAAAGTCAGCAAAGCCAAGTGCTGACTCCTTTGCTCTCACCCCTCACTCCCTGAGCCAGAAGGCCATTTCCTTCCCCCCAGACGTAACCCTAGGAACTCCAGGCTGAGGTAGGCCTGGCTCTGCCCAGCCTGGAGCAGGAAATGGACACCATATTCTGCATGTGGGCATAAGAAGGGGTCAAAAGTGTCCCATGTCTAGACTTGACATCCAACCCTTGCAGGAGTGCTCTCGCAGGAAGGACCTTTCCAGAGACCCAGGCCTGCATTAGGCCCCTACAGGAGAGGAAGGAAACACCACACACTCTGCTCTTTAGCCTTTTTTTATTGGTAGGAAAATTCCAAAGTTAGGAGTCATTGTGGATAGAGCAAACAAGGATGAGGAGGTGCCTGGGCAGTCTTGGGACTCCTGAGTGAAGGGAGGGAGCTGAGAGGGGCTCACATCAGGGTCGGGGCCCAGACTGCCAGCTGTGAGCGGACCACCTTGGGCCCTGACATCTGTTTCCTCTTGACCTGTGCTGGGCTCTCTGTCTATTGCTGTCTTGTCCAGATCTGGATGAGGGTTGGGAGGCCTTGCCCCACTCCTGAGCAGTTGTCACCTCCCTGGCCCTCTAAATGCACAGCTGGAAGGTGGGAGAAAAGAGGTGAGGCCAAGAGGACCTGCAGTGATGGCCATGGAGTGGGAGTGACTGCCTCTGGACCAAGTGTGCCCTGCCCTTGTCTGGAAGCCCCAGGGTGGTGGAGGACAGAATGGGGAAACAGCTGGGGGCGGGACCCTGAGTCACCTTGGTGGCCATCATTCTTCAGGGAAGGCCAGAAGCATCTATAAGCAGTTTCAAGGCTGAATTTATCATTCAAATTTTGATCTATGGTGAGAGGTACTGGGGTGAGAGTGAGCCTGGGAGAAGCTGGAGAGTCACAGGGGGTAGGGGTTGGTGGGGGGGGGGGGTCCAGTAAAAGGAATAGTCCTATATCTGCCCTAAGCTGCACATCCCACCACTCATCCATCCTTCCAGCATTGCAGCTTGGTTGGTGGGTTTTGACAACTCTGGAGCCTGGGGAGTTGGCCCAGTGTGATAGGAGGGGACCAGAGCAGCAGTACCTTGATGTGCCCTGATGTCAAAAGTCATGGACCATGGGTTAGTGCAGGGTGACTGGGGTCAGGGTGGAACAGGAGGAGGAACTGCTCAGGGGTCAGCAGTGCACAAAATGGCAGGCATGGGCACGAACTGGAGGAGCCAAGACTGGAGGTCATCAGCAGCTGCCCTTGGGGGCTCAAGGTCAGCTGGCTATCAGAGCAGATGTGAGATGAGATGGCAGGACAAATGTCACCCACAGCCACACCAGTTTTGGCTGAGGTGCCTTCTCTCCTTTTATCCTCCAGATTTGCCCCCATCTTTGCCTCACACAAAAGGCACCTTCCCAAATGCCTGTGCTTTTGAAACTGTCAAAGATGGCTTCTCTTTGCCACTTTCAAGACACACTGTACTCTTGCCTGCCAGCAGAAAGGCTCTGAGTAGCTGGTGGCAGGAAGGTGGAAGAGGGGGCTCAGGAGGCCATGACACTCAGCTTTCCTATGGTCTGATCATGGCCAAGCCCTGAGTCAGGGAAGGATTGCCCAAAACAAAGAAAGTGCCTGGGGATATCACCATGTCCTGTTCCCCCTTTACTCCCCTCAGTGAGCTTCAGTTTCCTTATCTGTGAGATGGGGGCACTGAACTAGAATCAGAGTGGCTCCCTTTGCTGACTGCTGGCCAAGGCCTGTGCTGGGTGGCATTTCATGCCAACCTTCTCAGCTGGATCTTGTCTATTCTACAGCTGGGGAAAGTGACGCCAGACAGTGCATCCCCAGTATCTTAGTTTGGCATTCCCAGTGCCCTTGACTCTGTGGCAACCAAAGTGATTACAACACTAGGTAATTTTATTATAGCACCGTTTCAGTACATAAGTGTTAGTTTCCATTTCCCTGTCAACCTTATCAGACCAGCAGGCTGTTCTTTGCTATACCCAGAGCTGGGAGGGGCTGGATCCTATGGACCTTGGCTGAATTCTGCTTTCCTCACTAGGCCCAGCCCCAGAAGTTCACCTGTGCAGTTTCCTCTGGGATCAGCCAAAGAAGACAGTCAGGACAACCACTGTGACCACCAGCAGCTTAGTTCACAGGTTTCTCCCCAGTACCAGTGTGTGCCTGAGTTCGGACATCTGGTGCCAGCCCACCAACATCCTTCACACCCACTCTCTCAAAAGAAAAAAAAATCAATGTTGATGCACAGGAAACTAGGTCTCCCTTTGAGAGCAGGTATTGGGCACCTTCCCTGACTCACCAAGGTTAAAGGGCAGTGAGACAGTGGCTGGACCCCAGGACTGCAGAGCAGGAATTCAGAACCTGAATGAGAGTGTTGGTTGCCTCATTCCAGATGCAAGATGTCCACCCATCTAATATCTAAATAGCTGGCACCTTTATGCACCTGTTACCATGTCTTGGTTTTTGTACTTTAATTTATAGTCTCCAAACTTACTGATAGAAGTAATAATGGCAGCTGCTCTCTCAGGTGACTGTGGGGAAGGTGCAGCTCTACCACCAAAGAGGGTGAACACCAGACTTAGAGGGGCTGAGTACCCACAGGCATTGGGGAACACTTTTCTATAACTGGCACTTGCTCTGGACAAGTTCAGTTTCAACTTTGTCCACAGGTGCACTTTGTCACACAGGCCAGCTTCCCATCCATTTCATCCACTGGGGAAGTAGAAGAATGGATAGTCTTTATAAGGGTAATGGTCTAAGATCTGCTGTGGTATGAGGGTCATTGGAAAAATCAGTTGTGTTGAAGGAATAAATAGTAGTGGTGAAGCCACTGGATCCTTCAGTGAAAGTTGTGATGATAGTGGAAGGCAATAAGATAGAACCTGATGAGAATGTGGACCACCACTAGGAGTGGCAGAGTATCAACAGAAACTGTGAAAGTGGACAAATCAGAAAAGGTGTTGTAGAGAATTAGCTTTTCCATAAAACTGTTGCTGTTTGGCCAGAGACCAAGGTGGTAGGGGATAATTCACTAGAGCTTGATGTGGAAACAGGACTTCCATTAACAGTGGTAGAGATGGTGACAGCTAAAAGTGGAGTGAGACAAATCAAATATGGTTCTGTAGACAGTGGATACTTCAAGAAGGACTGAGGATGTTTGCCCAGAGGCCATGGTGGTAGAAAATAAATCACTAGAATAGATGGAGAAGAACGATTTGCATTCTCAGTGGTACAGAAGGTATCACATGGAACTGTTGGATTTGCTGAATCTGAGGAGACTGTAAAGACAGTGGATTCCACAGTAAAGGATACCTACTTGTAGTGGGAGATCCTTCAGATTTTGTAAAGGAGGTTTCAGAGGAAACAAATGATTTGGACATATCAGAGACAGTATTGTAGAGAGTGGACTCCTCTATGAGTCATGTCTGTTTCTTCCGAGACCACAGTAGGTATACAGTGCTCACTGGGATTGATGGGGAAGCTGGACTTGCATTGTCTGTACTGTAGAAGGAGCAGGTCAAAAATGTTGTTGTGTATACCTTTGAGGTGGTTGTGAAATTGGATCCTGGAGGAAAAAATGTTGGTAATCCACCAGAAGTGGTGAAGAGTCACCTAGGCTTCATGTAATGGCAATGGTGCTATCCCGAATAGCTGTATGTTTTGATGAATCAGGGATGCCCATAAAGACAGTGGACCTGCCCATAAGGACTTTGATTTTTCATGCTGAGCTAGCAACAGTAGTAATACATGACCAGGGCTTGAAGGGGATGCAGCATTTCCATCATCTGTGGTAGACAAGATTCCAAAGGAAAGGGTTGATTTGGACAAATCAAGCATGATTGTGAAGACAGAGGGTAATACAGTGTGAGTTGCAGCACTGTGTTCAGGGCCTTCTTTTGGAAGGCCCAAGGATCCATAGCAGCTTGCATTGCTTCACAGCTGGGCCTCATCTAGGCACTTCCAAACCCCAAACTAAGAGAAGGAATCTGCAGATCTCTCTGTAGCTCCTGTTGGGTGGCCTCAGACAGTGGCTGACTTTGCACCTCCTTGGAGATCCAAGAGCCAGTGTACCCAGTGGTCAGAATGAGACCATCCAGATTACACTGGAATTTATAGGAAATATGTTGGGATTTAAGGGAGAATAACTTGTATTGTAGGAAGAGACAGTGGATTCCACAGCAGTAGATGTGGTTAATGGTCCTTTACCACCAGAGTGGTCAAGAATCACTGGAACTTGATGTGGACACATTTTCAGTGAGGGTGATTAAAGATGACTCTGTGGACTGAGAAGAATCAGAGATGATGCTGTAATCTGTGAATGTGTCATTGATTTTAGTGGTAGTCTGTCCCAGTCTGGCTAGAAGATAGCTGCAGCCCATGGTACTGAATCAGAGCTTTATTTTACAGGGGTATAGGAAGTGCCAGGGGAATCTGTAGATTTGGACAGTTTTGGGCAGTTTAATCTAGACCTGTGGTTCTCAACTTTCTAATGCCATGAACCTTTAATACAGTTCCTCATGTTGTGGTGACCCCAACCATAAAATTATTTTCATTGCTACTTCATAACTGTAATTTTGCTACTGCGGCAGGTTGAGAACCACTGCTGTAGAGCCTAAGACCATCAGAAAACACAGATATTTACATTACGATTCATTAACAGTAGCAAAATTACAGTTATGAAGTAGCAATGAAAATAATTTTATGGTTGGGGGTCACCACAACATGAGAAACTGTATTAAAGAGTCGCGGCATTAGAAAGGTTGAGAACCACTGATCTAGACCTTTGTCTCTTCTGTAGAATATTATATTTCATCTAGAGGTCAAGGTGTCACTAGATAATTTGGAGGCAGGGGTTGATTGTGATTGATGAGTTAAATTGCTAGTAGTACGGCTATATGCGGGAAGCTTCCCGTAGTCTTCACTATCAGAGAAGTGTGGACAGGGATCCCGGAAGGCTGGTGACCCTTAAACCTCTGGCAAAGGACAAAGCTATGCACTGACTGTTTAGTCAAGACAATGGTAGCTGAAGCAAATTCCCCACCAGATAGTCATGTAAATCAATACTGATAAGATAGTCTGCCTGTTACTGGAATTGCCTGCCTAAGGGCTATGGGTGTATCCCAAACCTGAATAAAAGGGATGGCAAGGCCAGAGAAAAGCCAAGTCCTTCCTTGGGCTTCCACCTGGCCCCCAATTTCCAAATTATTATTTCTTATCTTGTCTCTTTCATTTGCATGCGGCCTCCTACAGAGCCTGAATCCGAACTCTGAACCACGCAGGACATGCGACACTCACAGCTATAAATTTTGACAAATCTGTATGGTTGTGTAGAAATTATATATATATACAATTTTTGTCTGCACATTCCACCCTGAGCACACTGGGACATGTTCATTTCCTTGGATGCTCTGGCATAAATTTGAGCAGATAGTTATATTCACACTAAAGCCCAAAGATTCTTTTGCTCCTAATGTTCTGTGATTTGCAGATCACACACTCACCTTCCATCATCTGGCTGATACTTAGTCTAACAGGTCTCTCTTCCCCATCCTCCTTTATACCTAAGACTCCCCTCTATCCTAGCAGTTTCCACTGAGCCAGAAGGAGGAGGAGAGCTAACGCATAATTCATTCCCTGTCCTTTGTCTCCAGATACTCTTATAATAGGGCTAGCCACTCTCCCTGGAATACTCCTGACTCTATCTAGCCATCCTGTGGTCCTCGAAACCTAGCCAGCTGAACTCCTCCTCCACCCTCGGTCCCACACCCCACTCAATGGGCTATAATTGACTAACAGGGAAGCCTTCCAGGATCCCTGTCCACACTTCTCTGATAGTGAAGACAATGGGCAACTTCCCGCATATAGCCGTACTACTAGCAATTTAACTCATCAATCACAATCAACCCCTTCCTCCAAATTATCTGGGCCTGAACCCTTGGACTGGAGGGCTTCTTCTTTCTTCTCTGTGCCACTTAGAACATGTGACTGCGCATGTAGGACTCTTTTTTCCTATGTAAGATGGGATTATATTTTTCCTATGTAAGATGGGACTGAGACAACCAAGATGGCAGCACAGGTAAACACCTGAACTTGCTGCTGCACACAACCACATCAAAACTACAACTAAAAGACAAAACGAATATCATCCAGAACCACAGGAAGGCTGGCTGAGTGGAAATTCTACAACTAGAAGGAAAGAGAAAAGTGCATTGAGCCTGGTAGGAGGTGTGGAGGTGTGGAAGTGTGGAGGTACAGAGGCATGCACGAAAGGGGCTGGCAACTGAGTACACTGTTATCTTTTTCAATCAGGAGGGAGATACAAGCTCCTGACTGCTCTGAACTCCAGTTCTGGGCAAGACTCTGGGGACCCAGATTCATACAGAGAGAAACTGGACTGTCTGGCATTGGGCTAGAACACGAGGGAGGCTTTCTCTCAGAGGTGCTTGCAGTGATCATTGTTCCTGCACAGTGCCACAGGACACAGAGACCTGGGGGCCTCTTCAGGGCAAGGCTGACGGGCAGCCATTGCTGTTTGCTCTGCCCTGGTGATTCCCTGAGACCTGGCCCCACCCAACTTACAACCCCACCCAAGCTGTGCACAGAGGCTTTTGCATATGAATGGCCTAGCCTTTTGCAATCTAAAACCTAACAAACTGCAGCTGGGTCAAAGAATCCAGAGCTTCCAAAAGAAGGCCTAAGGCTCCTCCGCAGCCTGCATTGCTTCACAGCTGGGCCTCATCTGGGCACCTCCAACCCCAAACTAAGAGAAGGAATCTAAAGATCTCTCTGTAGCTCCTGTTGGGTGGCCTCAGGCAGTGGCTGACTTTGCAACTCCTTGGAGATCCAAGAGCCAGTGTACCCAGTGGTCAGAGTGAGACCATCCAGATTGCAACTCTTCAGATCCATAATAGACACACTCAGGGGGCAGACTCAGTGAGTGCCAAAGCCCCACTGAAGCAAGTCCTGCCCCATAAGGGTGTCTCCAGCACAGAAGTTCTCCCATTGTAGACACAACTGGTCCTCACAGCCAATTAGCCTGGAGGTCAATTCCACCCAGTGATACCAACAGCAATCAAGGCTTGACTACAATAAGACTGTGTACGCAGATCACAAAAGGGTGCACCAAGAGTGTCCACCTCAGATAATTGGGGAGGCTGAGCCACTGGGCCCTATAGGACACCTAGCACACAAAGCCACTTTGTCAACACAGGGAAGCAGCCAAAATGCGGAGACAAAGAAACATGTCACAAATGAAAGAAATGGAGAAAAGCAAACTACTGGAAATAGAGTTCAAAACCATGGTTATAAGGTTACTCAAGAATCTTCTAGAAACCTCTGAGAAATATAGTGAGCCCCTCAATGATATGAAAAAGGACAAAGCCCTAATCGGTTTGGCTCAGTGGATAGAGCATCGGCCTGCAGACTGAAAGGTCCCAGGTTCGATTTCAGTCAAGGGCATGTACCTTGGTTGCGGGCACATCCCCAGTAGGAGGTGTGCAGGAGGCAGCTGATTGATGTTTCTCTCTCATCAATGTTTCTAACTCTCTATCCCTCTCCCTTCCTTTCTGTAAAAAAATCAATAAAATATATTTGAGAAAAAAAAAAGAAAAAGAACCAATTAGAAATTAAGCATACACTGACTGAAATAAAGAATAATATACAGCAGACTAGAGGATCCAACAGCAGACTAGAGGATCACAAGAATCAAGTCAAAGATTTGAAATACGAAGAAGCAAAAAACACCCATCCAGAAAAGCAAAAAGAATCCAAAAATATGAAGATAGTACAAGGAGCCTCTGGGACAACTTCAAGCGTATGAACATCCGAATTATGGGGTGCCAGAAGAAGAGAGAGAGCAAGATATTGAAAACCTATTTGAAGAAATAATGACAGAAAACTTCCCCTACCTAGTGAAAGAAATAGACTTACAAGTCCAGGAAGCACAGACAACCCCAAACAAGAGGAATCCAAAGAGGACCACACCAAGACACACCATAATTAAAATGCTAAGGGCAAAAGACAAAGAGAGAATCTTAAAAGCAGCAAGAGAAAAACAGTTAGTTACCTACAAGGGAGTACCCATATGACTGTCAGCTGATTTCTCAACAGAAACTATGCAGGCCAGAAGGGAGTGGCAAGAAATATTCAAAGTGATGAATAGCAAGAACCTACAACCAAGACTACTCTACCCAGCAGAGCTATCATTTAGAATTGAAGGTCAGATAAAGAGCTTCACAGGCAAGAAAAAGCTAAAGGAGTTCATCACCACCAAACCAGTATTATATGAAATGCTGAAGGGTATTCTTTAAGAAGAGGAAGGAGAAGAAAAAGGTGAAGATAAAAATTATGAACAACAAAGTGACAACAAATAAATATCTATCAACAAGGGAATCTCAAAATCAAGTGAATAAAAAATCTTATGAACAGAATAAACTGGTGAATATAATAGAATCAGGGGCATAGAAAGGGATTGGACTGACAATTCTCAGGGGGAAGGGGGTGTAGGGGTGTGGGAAGAGACTGGACAAAAATCGAACACCTATGGATGAGGACAGTGTGGGGGGTAAGGGCATGGGGGGGGTGGGAACTGGGTGGAGGGGACCTAAGGGGTGGGGGGAGGGAGAAGAGGAACAACTGTAATAATCTGAACAGTAAAGAGTTATTTAATAAAAAAAAGATGGGAATATATTTTTCCTATGTAAGATGGGACTAATCCTGGCTCCTCTTCACCCTGCCTATGAGATGAATAAGATCCAGTATGGAAAGAATCCTTGTGACAATAGTACCATAAACCTATGAGTTTTTAGAAATTCTACAGTATGGTTTATAGGGTGTGTTTTTGAGAGGGCAGGGCATGTGGTGTCATCCCTCCTGTCAGTCCCCCACTCCTCCCCAGAGATGCTCTGGAACTGAATCTTTCTCACCTCCCTCGTTGGCCACTGGAAGAGTGGACCATGGAGGCCATCAGGACAGTGGCACCCTCCACCATCCCAGACACCCCCATTTTCACAGAGTTCTGAAAGAGACAGTCTCAGAGAGAGGCCAGGAGCTGGACCAGGACTGGAGGCCTGGGTAGGCAGGGAGTAAACAATTTAGTCAAAACATGTCATTCACATCAACCATTCTGGATCTTTGGCTTTGCAGACCATCATCAAAACATCAGCTGAAGAGTGCCATCAATGGTTGATTAATGCAGTTGAGGTGGGAGGTGCAATAATGCCTAAGACTTTTGGAATTCGAAATTAATGAAAAAAAATTTAAAAGATTGTTTGATTGTTTGTAAGTCAGTAGTTACATTTGTTTTGCTCAATCTTCTTGCCTCCGAGTTAGGTTTGGTCTAATTTAGCATGCTGGAAGCAGAGAGGCTGAACTGGGAAGACTGCCAAGGATGGGGGTGGGGGCATCCCTGAGTGGTGGGTCTGAGGAGGATCGGTGAGAAAGCGTAATTGCAGACTCCGGTCAACCCAATGCAGAGGGTGGCAGGGCTCAGAGTAAACTCAAGCCACACAGTAGAATCTCAGAGCTGCCCTCTTCTCCCACTTGTCTCTCCCTTTAGTGAAGAGCCCACCTGGCACCTCTGAGGAGGCTTCCTCCACTTGCCCCTTGGAAGCCCCCTCTGTATCTCACCTAGAGGCAGCCACTTCCTTGCTGTTGTGCACCTACAGGAAAACCATTTCTCAGCTCTACAGTCTACCGGTTCAGGCTTTCATCCAACAACAGTTACTTGTGACCACCAGACACTTTCTAGCCCTGGGCATCAAAGATAAATGAGTACCCCCCACACACACACTTCATTGGGATCCTAGCCCCAAAGCAGAGATAGTTGAGGCCCTCGTGAAGAGATAGTGGGGCCAACGGGGCTGGGAGGAAGGGGGAAGGAACAACCCCTCTGCTTTTTTTTGTCAAGGAAAGCTTAAAAAAGAAAAGTAATATCTTTCTTATTCTTTTCCTTCTTCTTCTTTAAAAAGGAGTTTCATGGATTTAGGCAGTATAAATTTTATTGGACTTTTTAAGTTACAAAAGTATATAAGCCAACAATGAAAAGGCATATATAGGCAGTTTATGATCATGTCTCTAACTGAATCACAAAGAATGAATCGGGGTGGGAAGAGGTAGCACTTACTGGCTGTCTATCAGATTCTCATACTTGCCCCATCATGGCTGTAACTGAATGACTGTGCTGCCACGGCCTGTGGTATGCCTTCGCCCCTCTCTGAGAACAGAGTCTCGATGAGAGGAGAGAACAATCCTGCTCGGTTCAGCCTGACCCAGAGCAGAAGCTCAGTGAGCACTTCTGAAGTAAATGAATAAGGAAAATTCTGCCAGAAGCTTTCTCTTAGTTATTTAATTTAATCTTGTGAGCCTGGCCACGTGGGGAAGTTGATTGACGTGTCATCCCTGCACCAAAAGGTTTTGGGTTAGATTCCCAGTCAAAGGCACATACCTAGGGTTCGAGCCCTGGTCAGGGAGCACAAGGGAGGCAGCTGATCTCTTTCTCCCCCCTCCCCTCCTCTCTCTCTCTCATCAATGAACATATCCTTGGGTGAGGATATATATGGGCCTGTGAGGTTGACATTAATATTTCTGTTTTACACATGAACTGAGGTTCTGAGGGGTTAAATACTTGCCAGCTGGTAAGTTAGAATTTAAGCACAATCTAAAGGTGGTTTTTACTTTTAGCACAAGGAAAGGGTTTGGAGAGCAGAGGAAGGGAACGTTTTCAAGCTGAGGGAACAGCACGTGTAGAAGCCCAGAGTGCAGGCTTGGGGTGCAGCTAAACACTGAGATGAGCGGAAGCAGAGAGAAAGCTAGCAATGTCAGTGTCACTCTGAACTTGACTGAGCAGCAGTTAAGAATGTCAAGCAAAATGCCATATCTCAACTGTGCCTGGACTGACAGGACAATGAGGGCAGAAGCAGGGAGATCAATGAGACTATGGCAGTGACATAGTGGGCTACTGGGGACCCCCCAAAGCCAGGATACACATTGGAATGCACTCTGGACATCCTGCTCTCTTTTGTCTTTATTCCTAGATTGATACCACTTACTCCATTTTGTTGCTATTCAGTCTCTCCTTAGCCATCCACATCTTTACGATAGTTGCCTCTCAGGGCACACCCAAGAGCTCTGAGGGCCTGAATCCCTGTCCATCTCACCAGGTTGCCCTTCCTCCTCTGGAATATCTTCATGTCCCAAGACACCAGCATCTCCTACTCATTCTTTCCCTCACTTCTGCTGTTCTTCCCTACTCACTAAGTGGAAACCCTAAGCTAAAGGCTGTGCTGTACCCCCCAGCCTCCAGGCAGGCAACCCCTTCCATGGCTAAGGCTTTCACTCACTCCTGGGAAGGACAAGGTAACACTGCCCTGAACAGTGTCCTCAATGAGGAACTTCAGACCCGTCGCAGTCCAAGATTCTGGTGGCACTGGTGTACTCAAAGGATGTGGCAGAGTAGGAGAGGCTGTCCTTCCCAAAGCTAACCTTCAGGATCAGGGATGTTCAACTAGGAAGCTCAGCAAAGAAAGGCACAGACATTTTCCAAAGAAAGAAACTCAAATGGCCAACAAGCATATGAGAAGAAAATAGTAAATCAAATGCACCAGTAAGCAGAGAAATTCAAAACAAAGCAAGATACTATTTATTTTTATCTATCAAATTGCATCCCTTCAGAGATGTTAGATGATAATAATAGCTAATGTTGACTGGGACATTTTCATAGGATGTCAATGGGCGTTCATTTGGTATCATATTTCTAAAGGATGATTTGAAAATATATATCAGGGACCATAGACAGAGGCATACCATTTCATTTTATTATTTTAAAATTAAATTTTATTGATTTTTTTTTTTTTTAGAGAGAGGAAGGGAAAGGGAGAGAAAGGTGGAGAGAAACATGCATGTGAGAAATATTGGTTGGCTGCCTCCTGCATGTGCACCGACTGAACTGGGCATCGAACCCACAACCTGGGTATGTGCCCTGACCAGGAATCAAACCCTGTCACCTTTTGATGAAACTGGTTTGGCTCAGTGGATAGAGCGTCGGCCGGCGGACTGAAGGGTCCCAGGTTCAATTCCGGTCAAGGGCATGTACCTGGGTTGCGGGCACATCCCCAGTAGAGGGTGTGCAGAAGGCAGCTGATCGATATTTCTAACTCTCTATCCCTCTTCCTTCCTCTCTGTAAAAAAATCAATAAAAATTTATTTAAAAAAAAAACAAAAAACCCTGTCAGCTTTTGGTGTACAGAAGGACACTCCAACCAAATGAGCCACACTGGCCAGGGCAAGGCATCCCATTTTAAGTATTCCATTTCTAGTTATTGATTCCAAAATACAGTAATCTGCTGAAGATTAAAACAACTTTTATAAAAGAATGTTTATTATATCATTAATTATTATAGCGAAAAAGGAGGGTGAACATGTCCAAGAATCAAAGAATGGGAGATTGATTAGATAACTATGGCATTCCATAGAATGGAATATTTATCAGTCATTAAAATATGAACTGCCTGTAGAATAAATCTAACTACATACGCAGAAATAAAATGTTAACAATGTTTACCTGAGTGGTAAGGTTAAGCGAGATTGTCTTCTTTTTGTTTGTCTATATTATCTAAATGTTCTACAACAAATATGCATTCATGTTATAATGTTTAAAACAGTAAAATGTATATGCTATTAAAAAAGTCACGTGTGCTCTGGACCTTGGAGAACCCAGGGGAAGTCACTGACTGGGATGATTCCCACGCTGAGTTCCCCACACCCCTGTGGTCAAAAGTCTTAACGAAAATAATTTGCCAGGTTTGCAACCACGCTTGCCATCAAAGACACCAGCTCTCCTACCAAACAAGTAAAACTTGGTACTTTCTTGCCCTGTTTGCAGTTTTTACTGCTTCTTCACAATACCTGTAGTTAGGTTTTTTCTTTAAAAGATAATTATTTGAGTAAGGCAGTTGGTCTGCGTGCAAGTCTTTCACATGTGGCATTCTTGGGAAAGGCCCTGGGAGACACCTTCAGATAAGAAGTCTGAAGACTGCCACTGTACTATGAGATTGCCTCCTTCTACCACCTCCAAACACACTTCTGCTTGTGGTGAACTCCGTCAGCCAGGTTCGAGGATGGAAGTCTGGGCGTGCCTCTAGGATCAGCAGCTACACAACTGTTGGGGGTCTTATGCAGTTAACCTTTCTGAACGTTCATTTCCCCTGGGAAATGGTGATGACTGATGGCCACCCTGACCATCCTGCTCATTCTAGGATATTCTACTAGAGAAACAGTGTGGCCACTGGGATGTGGTTGGGCCACCCAGTGCTGGGTGCACGTTCAGCCTTGCCCCGCACAAGCTCAGTGGCTTGGGCCTGTCTCCTTTTCTGTAAGGTTATTCCTACCTGGCAGAGTTGGCTCTTTCCTCTCCCCTGCACCCACTTGTGGCGAGTGGATGAGCTTCTTGGTGCCACCTGCCCTGAGTCCCCTGCCTTTCTGGAGAGAGAACACCTGTCTGCTGCTGAAGCATGATGTAGTGGATTGAACTGTGTCCCCCAAAGCTATGCCCAAGGCCTAACCCCTGGTACCTGTGAATGTGACCTTATTTGGAAATAGGCGTACTGAAGGATATTAAGATCAGATCATCTTGGATTTAGGATGGGCCTGAAATCCAAAAAATGGTGTCCTTACAAAAGAAAGAAGAGAGATTCGACACACAGGAAAGGCCATGGGAAGACAGAGGCAGAGACTGGGGTACGCCACCACAGTCGAAGGAGCCAGAAGGTGGAAGAGGCAAGGAAGGATCTTCCCCTCGATGGAGGAAGTGGCCCTGATGATGCCTTATTTCAGATTTCTGGCCTCCACAACTGTGAGAAAATGAATTTATGTTCTTTGAAGCCACCAAGTTTGTGGTAATTTGTTGACGCAGCCATAGGAAGCTAACTCACATGGACATCCTGGGTTATAGCAAGTGGTAAAGAATGTGGCTCTGGAGCCAGTCAGCGTGGGTGTAAAGCCTGGCTCCTCCACTTAATGGATGGGCAACCTTGAACATGTAATTTAGCATCTCTGAGCCTCAGTTTCCCTGAGTATAAAACAAATCAGTAACAGCACTTCCTCCTAGATTGTTGGGAAAGTTAAATGAGATCATGGATATTTAGAACAGTGGCTCCCATAGAGCAGACCCTTAATGAACATCAGCAATTCTGATGATTAATATAATAGCCAGACTACAGGGTCAGTGTGGCTTCCAATTTGCTCTACCCCAGGGAATTTTTAAATCAATATTCTAATTCTCTCTATAGCTATGTATGGCTTTGTCAGTTCAGAATTCATTAAGGCCTTTGAGTAACTATTAATACTTTCTCCCTGTACTATTCAACAGCCACCAAACTCTAATGCTACCTCTCCCTCCAAACTCTAATGCAGCCTCCCCCATCAGCCCAGGCAGGAGCAGCCCTGGAGGCCCGTCCGCACTCCTCCATCATCCTGGGCCCCTTTCAGAGCCTCCAGGCTGGGGTTGTGGTTCTTTCTGCACCATTCTCATGTCCCCATCTAAAAAACTCAACGATAAACTGCTTTATTCATTCTGCCTCATTCAAAGCACCCAGCACCTGGCCAGGTCAAGCCAGGCCGGGGAGTGTTTGCTGAATGAGTAAGTTTATTACTATCGTATAAAATAGCACTTGTGTTTAACCGCTCTAAATTTATATCACAAACGTTTCAAAGGTTGCCCCTTTGTCTATTGTGAACAAATCTGTTCTCACCATTACCACATTCTACCCAGTTTTGTACTTGTCCATCATTTTTACTTCCGCCTTCACTTGTCTAGGCTATAGAGTTCCTGCTCCAGCCCCTCCAGGACAGCTCCTGTTCCCTGCTGCCAGCCTGAGGAGCTCCCCTCCCCCACCCTCACTGTGAGCACTTTGGAACTTTATGTACACAAAACAAGATACGCCTCCAGTCCTCACTTGGATAGGGCACTGCCTGGACTTTGTGGCCCCTGCAGCTTATGGAGAACATAGAATGTGATTCCTGTGCTCCCTCCTGAGCCCCAGGCTACAGGACAGCTCCACCCAGAAATCTATGGTCGCCCCAAACTCAACAGGCCCACCTGGAGGCCATTGTCAACCACCAAAAAGAGGCTCCTGCCCTCCCATCACGAGGATCTAGGACCACCTGCCTTGGTGCCTCCACAGCCCATCATCAAATGGACCCTTCCTCTCCATTTCCAAGGGAGTTGGAATCAGGCCAGGATGGCTCTCGGTGCCTCTCTCCAAATTTGTTCTGGCCGGGGCAAACCACCCAAGGAGGTCCTCTCCTGTCTAAAAGCCTCCACTTGGCTTCAATGCTCCTGTCACCCAAAGATGTTCCCTCACTACTGAACTTACCCACCAAACCTCATGCCCACTCAGTACATGTTCCCTTGCCTTCCAGGCACTCTACACTCTGCTCAGTTCCCCTGCACAGCCACACATGTGTTTTTCCTACCTTCTCAGACTGGCATTCTTTCTCCTTACTGTTAACTTGTCCAAAACCTCATCAGTCCTCATTGTGAACTGGAGTACCCACACGAGGGTGCAGATTAGGAGCAAATAAAACTGCAGATGCCATAGGTGATCTCTGACCCGACCTCTGAACCCCTCCCTGAGGACCCAGAATACATTCAGAGGGTGGGGGTGTAGCAGAGGGCTGAGTTCCTCCAGTGTGGGGGTGGGGCAGCACAAACCTAGTGTTAAATGGCTAATGTCAAGTTAATTATTTGCTGTGTGGTCCCAGGTAGGTCATCCTTTCTGAGCCTCAATTTCCTGTCTGTCTTCACTTCCTTACACAGTCTTCCTTGTGAGAGTCATATGAACTACCTGCTCTGAAATGGCTTTGTAAATAGTGGGGCCCTCTGTAAGTGGCGGCAGGTGGCCTCCAGTTACCATCAGATCTTCTGGAGTTCCCTTGGAATGGCCCTATTTGCCCGACCTCCCCACCCCTGACAGCTCTCTGCACTTATCATTGATGCGTTTTGACTCTTGCATGCTAACAGTTTCACTTGTTTCAACGCCTTAGGAACAGGAGCCTTTACTTCTGAGGATGACTGTCTCTAATCATGGCTGGACACACAGAAGGTGTGCACTTGCTGACTGTTGGGCCCTTCATCATTATCATCATTATCACCACCACCATCATCCCTCTCCTCAGATAATCTAACCAAGGAGTGACCCAGAATCTGCTCAAGGAGTGGGGACAGGGAGGACCCTTCTAAGATCGGCATCCTCCCCTCCCCTCCTATAGCTTCCTATTCTGTTTATTACCTTAAAGCTAATATATCTGTATGAATGTATTTTTATAATGCCCCTAAATCCACACACTTTACACTCACAGCCCTCACTCCTCTCCCCTTAGCTCCTCCTGGCCTGTGCCACTGCCCCCAGCATGTTTGGGTAGGGGAAAAGGAGGTATGCCAGGGCATGACAAGCTGAAGTGGACTCCAAGGGCCTACATTCCCTCCTGCAGAGACCCTGCCCACTCACCATTCCTCTCCACACACTCTGCAGGTCCTTCAACTCAAGAGCTGCCTCTTCTAACTGGGGCCCTGTGCTCCATCCCCCATTGCCCTTGGCCCCAGTGTCTGCTCTGCCCACCCCTTCCCTAGAGCTCTTCCTGCCTCTGGGGAATCAAGAAACTGTTCTGCATGAGGGAACCCACTGGAAATCAGCTTGTAATCAGTCGCTTCCCGGACAAATGGCCCTGACAAGATTCAATAAGGACTCCAGAGCCTGTCTGCCCCTCAGCCTTTGATTCATGAGGGGCTTTCCCAGGGGCCCCTGTGGCTCTCCCCAAAAAGCAGGGAAGCTGCCAGATGCCTGTGGACTCCTTCATTCTCAGGGCTGGCAGCCTGTACAGCGAGTACATCTGTGAGGTGAGAGCCCTGGCCCTCTGGGCAGAAGCAGCCCCTGTTTAGGTAAAGAAAAAGTCCCTCTTCTCCCAGGGGAAGCCTGCAGAGCAGAGGGGGTAGATTCCAGTCCCAACTTAGGCCCTGGGCCAGGGGCTTTGTGCTGGCCATCAACTGCACAACCACAGGCCACACCCCTTCCTCTGCACCCTCAGGTCTCCAGGGTGACCCCGTTAGCATCCCAACAGTAGGATGAGGTCATGGTTGGTGCCCAGCCCTTTGGCAGCACCATCCCCTGCAACGGGAGGGGGAGGGGGAAGTAGGGAGGCCAGGACATGCCAAAGAGCTCCAGGCCAGGCTGGGTCTCACTCACCAGGTATTGTGGCAATGGTGGGTGCCCAGAGCCAGAGAGCCCAGTGGCAAAATCCAAATCACCAGCCCCTCTTAGAGAGCAGTGGCCCTGGCTGCAGGATCTTCCCTGTCAGAAGAGACTCAGAAATGAGCGCCTCCCAGGGAGGAGTCAGCTATAAAAAGAACCCTGGAGACCTTTGCCTTAGGGAAGGACAGCTCCTGGCCCAGGTGAGGATGCAGTAATGGGGCTGGGTGGGTGGTAACAAAGGGAAGCCTGTCAATCCTCCTCCCCTCTAACTCCTGGAGAGCTGACCACCCAGAGCCTGGGTCTTTCCAGGAAGCCAGTCACGGATGGGGCAGGGCCAGAGGGAAGGACAGGAAGCCAAAGGTGTGATGTGTGACAGGGGCCAAGAAATGCCAGGGAGAGGGTGACTATGGAGGTAGGGGTGACAAACTTTGGAGGGAGCAGCCAGCTACAGGCCGGGTTGAGTGAAGGGTCCTCCACCCCAAGCCCTGAGAGGCCCCTCTTTCCTCCAGCCTTCCTTCCCCATCATTTACCTCAAGCTGGCCCCTTTCAAAGAAGCACACACCTTCCCCAAAGCTGATGACCACCAGACCCTCTCCTGAGTGGGGCTCCATTCACACCTGAGGTTTCATGGTCCTGGTCTCCACCCCCGGCCACTGCCAACCCCTTGAGAGTCCTGGGAAAAGGGCCCAGAAACCTGTCCCAAACTCCCATGCAAAATAACCTCACACAGTCAGCCTCGGCCACCCTCAGCTCCAGTCTAGCAGGCCTAGCTACCCTCGTGTGACTGTCTGCCACCCAGGTTTAGGGAGGCCCAGCTTACCCATTGGCCCAAATGGCAGTGCACCCAGTCTGGACTGCCCACCACTCTGACCCAGCCCTAAGCTCCTGATGTCAAGAAGGGAAGAGTACAGATAAAAACCCAACCGGCCCCCATGGAGAGGCTTCCCATGCCCCAAGACAATGGGCCTCCCAATCTCTATGTTCCCTATGAGGGACCCCTTCCTTCCTGGGAAAACTAGCTTTCCCAGGATCTGCTACAACACCTCCTCCAGATGTCCCTATTCGCCAACCCAAGCGGAGGCACCAGGAAGTGAGGAGAGACACAGAGCAACTTCTTTTGCAATAAATGTTATATTGTGTTCCAAGGGAGAATTGGAGAATTGCAGACTTCCTGTCCCCAAAAGAGACCTTCCTGCCCAGGAGGCTAGGGCTTCTGGCCTCAGAGGTTACTGCAGAGACAGGGGTGGAAGCAGGAACAGGGTGAGGAAGAAAAGGAGCTGGGAAGAGGGCAGAAGGCAGGTGAGGCAGTACGAAGGAGAGGGAGAATGAGGGGAATGAGGAGGAGGGAGCTGAGGGAGCTTCTCCACCACTTCCCCTCACCCTTGAGGACCTGGGGGAACCCATGTCCCAACCCCTGCCTTCTTCCCCAGACCGGCCCCCCACATCTACAGGTATCCAGAGCCCTTAGAAAGGAGAGGAAGGGATGGAGCTTCAGAATGAGGGACGAGAGCCTGGGGAACACAGCTGGGGGGTTCTAAGGTGACGAGGACATCTGTATCTGACTAGGGACAGGGGTGTTGGGGGAGGAAAGAAGATTTAGGACTGGGGCACTGAGGTGGAGAGTAAGGACTTAGGGCTGAGGGTACAAGGATGGGGAAGGGGAGACTGAGTACAGATCAGGAGGAGATCAGGGCTGTGGGCTGGGATGAGGGGAGAAGTGGCTTAAGAAGTGGTTTCAGTGGGGGAGACAAATTAAAGAATGGGAGTAAGGGCTATGGCAGGAGTTCTCTAAGGAAAGAAGGAGGCTGGGGTGGTTTGGGGGCTGGCTACAGGTGAAGGTGAGGAATAGGCAGAATGGAATGCTCAGGAAAATAAAGACTAAGGCCTGAGACCCAGCCAAGGATGGGGGCCCTGCGGATCTGAGAGAAGCCATCTAAGCATGAGGGCTGACACAGGAAGGGATATTGGGATAGAAAACTGACTGAGCACTTCTGGTTTTCACAATAACTGTGCCGGTATCAGAACAAGTGTGCTATACGAATTCTACAAGTTTGGAGAAGTTAACAGATTTTCCCAAGGTCCGACAGAGGAAGAGGCTGAGTCTCCAGATGGGTTTCACCCAAAGTGGGAGAAGGATGGAGGTCAGAGGACGGTCATATTTTGCCCAAAGAAACCAGGACACGGAGCTGCATGAGACCTGGGCCATCTCTTGAACTGGACACAGTGCAGGTGGTGCCTTCTTGCTGCCTGGGGCAGTGTGGAGAGGATAATGCAGAGCTCACAGCTGGGACAAGGCCACCTCAGGTCTCTGGATGTGTACCTGCCAGGGTATGTGAGAGAGGGAATGAGAGCAGGGAGCCACCCTGCTCAGACTGGCTGGGAAGTTTCTGCCTCCTGGTCCTCGTTCAGCCACCTGCCCTGTGGAGAGCTCCTTACCATCCACCCCCTTTTTGCCCCCTCACCTTCATATTGGTGTCCACAGTCTCCAAGGCCACGTGGAAGTTTTCCTTCTTGACTTGAGAGAGAGAAAAGCAGAAGGGATAAGCACGTGAAGGGAAGGAAATGTGAGTTAGGCAGGGTTCAGAGGCTCCTGTGCCCCTGTGCCTGCCCTGCTAGGGTGACCTGTGCAGGACATTGGCCTTCCGCAGGATGGACAATGGGCAAGCAGGAGGTAAGCTCCCCAGCAAGAGGTATATGTCTGTCCTGGGCAAGGGAGTCTTTGGGTCCTGTCCAGCCCCTGCCCTGCTCCTCCAGGAGGCATGACTCACCTGTTCTGTCATCTTCGAAGCCCAGGTTTATAAAAGTCCCCATGGTGTTCTCATCACACATCTCGGACCATTTCCTGTCGTCGTCATCCCAGGACCTGGTTCAGGGTACTCACGGTCACGGTCAGGGCAGGGCTGCCAGGTTTGAGACCCCTTTGCCACTCTCACCCGCAACCCCCAGAGCGCTCACCAGACTCCGCCTTGGCCGCGCCTCTTCCGGAAACGGGAGCGCACCACGAAGACCCCCAGGGCCGCCAGCAGCAGCAGCACCGCCACGGCCCCCGCTAGGCCCCCAACCAGTGCCTTCCAGGCAACAGACACCTCGCAGCGTGGGCCCGAGAACCAATGCGTGTCCGTGGAGAAGCAGCTGGAGGAGGGAGCCACAGATCACAGACCCTGGCCACCTCCCTGGCGGTGTCCATTTGGCACCAGGACACCGCGGGTGAGAGCAAGCGAATGGGGCAGGGGCGGGGCCTACTGTAGACCCAGCGGGCTGTGGGCGGGACTCCGGCCAGTGCGCGGGCCTCACCGGCACGTGGGCCCGCTCCTCTCCAGAAGGCACTGGCCCCGGTTACAGTCGATGGCTCCGGGCACGCCTGACGTGCAGTTGGTGACGCAGCGGAGCCTGTTCTCCTCCACCAAGGGGAAGTACAAATCCTCATAACCCTGGGCAGCGGCTCGGCGGCAGATGACTGGGGTGGGGATAGGGAGCAGACAGACAGACATCATCCACTCTACTCAGGGGCCTGGTTATAATGACTCTGAAAATCATATTTCCAAGAGTGGGGTGTGGTGGGGTAGACCCTGGGATTAGATGAGGGGAGGGCAGGCCCCCGGGATCCCCACCCTCTTCTCACCTTCTCTGCTGCCCCAGGAAAGGCAGTACTGCCCAGGCCACATCACTTGCCTCCCCAAAAGGTCTCCCCATTCTCCCCAGGGAATTCCAATGGGCAGAAGTCCCTGGGGGAGGGGTCATGGCCTCCTGGGGCCACTTAGGCCTTTCCTCACCTTTCACAGTTAGCTCCGTCCTGGTGGTGTTGTTCACCTTGATGGAGTCAGGCTTAAAACACAGGGCTGGGGACACAGGCACAAGTGGAATCGGGTAGGAGAGGTCAAGGATTCAGGGCCAGGGAAACAGGGCAAACACAGGGAGGGCAGCAAGGGGGGTGTATGGATGGGCTGCAAGGGAAGAATCCTTTGGCCTCCCTCATGTCTCTGGAATAATCAGGGGTCCTCAGCCATCCTGGAAAACTTCCTAAGAACTGTCAAGGGGTCTCTTTCCAGCACCCAATTTCTGGCAAGTTCCTTCTTAGCCCCGTTCTTGACCCAGTTGGCTGTGGGCCTGTGTCCCTTCTCAAAACCTGCTGGAGGTACCACAGGGTTGGCACCTGAGCCCAGGAGGCCCCTGTCTGAGCTGGAGCAAAATGGGATGGTGGTTGTGACCCTGACCCCTCCTTCCAGCCCAAGGCCCCCAGCCTCAACTCACTGTCATTCTGGCAGCTGTCCTGATCCTGGGTGACATTCTGGAGTTCCTCCTTCAGGACTGTCTTCACCTTCTCATATTCGCTCTCCAGCTGGACACTGAAGGGCAACTCCAGCAGAACCAGGTAGTCCACCACGATGCTGCCATTCCTGATGGGTTCAAGGGGGTCAGGGAATCTTAAAAGGTGCCCAGGCCTGCAGCACAATGATTCTTAGTAGGACACCTCTAGGACAAACCATGATTGCACAGGTGATGGGAGGAAGGGGAGCAGAGGCAATGGGTTGGGATTCCAGACAGCTCAAAAGGAACTGCCAGCATCCCTGAGGTGATCAACCTGGGAAGGCAGGACAAGGAATGATTGCCATTCTCTTGCATTGCCTCAAGCCATTACCAAATCAGGCCACCCTGGGCACTGTATCTCGCTCATGCTGATCCACCCAGCAGACCAGGTGCCAACCAAAGAGAGACCAGCTACAGTCCAGATACTAGGCTTCCCACCAACCGTCAGGCACTACTCCCTACATGTCCCATGCAATCCCCTCCTTCCAATGAACTTAAAAAGTAGGGATGGCACCCAGCCACAGTGGCTCAGTGGTTGAGGTCACGGTTCGATTCCAGGTCAGGGCACATGCCCGAGTTGTGGGCTCAATTCCCAGTGTGGGGTGTGCAGGAGGCAGCCAATCAAGGACTTTCTCTTATCATTGATGATTCTATCTCTCCCTCTCTGAAAGAAACAAAAAAATATATGTTTATAAAAAAAGTAGGGATGGCATCCCTCTTACAGAGAAATTGCCCCAGAAAATTATCTCAAAAAAATCTGCCATGGAGTAATTCCCTTGCATACTCTCTTCATCCCTCTCTTTATGAAATCTGATGATTCCAAAAGCAAGTGATGGCTTTTCCAGCCTTTCTTCACACCACCTTACCCCACCTAGCACTACCTCCACAGCCCCAGAAGAGTCTCCTACCTCAAGGACAGGATCTCCACATTCTTGAACCCCTGCACGTTTTGGTAAACCTTCTGCATCTGAAATGCCAAGGGTCCCTGGGCTCACATTTGAACTACCAGACCTAAGATCACCAGGGGCCCAATCTGAGCTCCAGGTGAGAATCCATAAGTCCCCTCCTATCTCTCCTTACCTGATGCTTGAAGGTGTTGCTGAAATCCATGTAGGCCTTGGAAGTGTTATCATTGAGTTCCGGGGAGAATTCCTGTTGGACAGACACCTCCATGCCCACTTCAGCATCCACTGTCTCTGTACACAGCAAGCCCTTTTCTTGTCATTTGATCTTCTACTCCTGTCTGACCTCACCACCCCAACCTTGAGGTTCCTCCCATGACCCCACTCCATGTTCCCTGAGGACTAACTGAATAGCAGGAAAGATAGGAGTACGAATTCTGAGATGAGTTGTCCTAAGATGGGAGAAAGAATGAAGTCAGAATGCACAGAAGTCAAGCCTGTGGTCTCTCCCTTGTCGGCCCCAATGGGAGGCAAAATAATGCCCCAAAAGATGCCTATGTCCTAATGCCAAGAACCTGTGAATATGTTATGCTACATGGCAAGGAGGATCCAAAGTTACAGATGTAATTAAGGTTACTAATCAGCTCACTTTAATATGTAAAAATTAACACCAATTATCCAAGGCCCAATATAATCACAAAGTCCTTAATAGTGGATAAGGTAGCAGGGAAGGTCAGAATCAGTCAGAGGAAGATGTGAGTAAGGAAAAAAGTCACAGATGTAGTGCTGCTGGCTTTGAATATAGAAAGAAGGGGCTTTTCGATAAGGAATGTGGAAGGCTCCAGAAGGTAGAAAGGGCAAAGAAATGGATTCTTTGAAAAGGAATGCAGCCCTGCTGAAGCCTTAATTTTAGCCCAGCAAGACCCATGTTGGACTTCTAATCTACAGAATTATGAGAGAAGAAATTTCTCTTTTCTCAGCAACAAGTTTGTGGTAGTTTGTTACAACAGCAATTAGAAAATAATATAGCTCTGAGCAGACAGGCTGGGAGGAGACCCTAGAAGGAATGTGGTCTACTTCCTGGAGGTGAGGGTAGAGAAAAAGCATGAGATGGGATAAGGGAGGGCATGGGAGAGAAGGCAGGGATAAAGGGATTGGGCAAAACAGAATGGGTGCCTCCAGGCCAACCACAGAACTGAACCCAGGGAGAGTCAGTGGCACCTCCAAGGAGCAAGTACATAGGGTAGGACCCTGGTGACTCACCCACTTCAATCTGTTCCACAGCAAACTCACAGCGGATGCCATAGAAGGTACTGGGGCAGCGGCACTTGACGCCATCCCATTGACCTCCATTCTGGCACTTGATCTCCTGGAGCTCACAGCGGTCCCCAGAGAACCCCGAGGGGCAGAGGCAGTGGCCCTGTATCCAGATGCCACCATTGTCACAGGTGCCTGGGCAGCACAGGAAGAAAGGGAAGTTCAGGAAAGAGCCTGACATTGGTGATATGGGAATTTAGTAGGAGAATGGGCATATCAAACCTGGAGTGGTGGTCAATTTAGACTGTGTGGTCAACTGAGTAGAGGTTGAAGTTGTCCAGGGTGACGTATAAGAGGTGGGAGTCTGAGTGATGGCCATTGATGTCTCTAGAGTCCTGTTAGTGGTTAGGGTGGGGTCTGTCAACTTGCTTGACGTCATCATGGAAGTTGGAAAGCTGGTGCTTGGTTTCATGGTTGGTGGGAAGCTACTAAAATTGGATACATGTGACGTGGTGCTCATCCAGGTCTCACTGATGGGTCTTTGTGTGCTCGTCAAAACTGTGTTAATGGGGACAGTCCCAGGGCTGATAGAACTAGCAGCATCAGTTATAATGCTGGTGGGATCAGTTTCCTGAACTGAAGTAGAAGTGTCTATATGTGTAGGAAATACAGTTGACATACTAGTGAAACTAGGAGGGGTGGTGGCAAACTCAGTAGTAGAAGTAAACACTGATAATGGAATGGTGGGTACAGAAGTAACTTTACCATTAGGATCAATTTCTGTGCAGGGAGTAGTGGGAGAAGTAGGCACTATTGTAACTGATATAAATTCTGGACAAGGGGTAGTGGAGGAAATAGTAAAAGTGGTAGTTGTTTTAGTAGAAGAGGTTATAGGAGAAAGCATGGATGGAGAAGTTCTTGTAGTTAAAGATGAAGAAGTAAGAAAAGCATTAACAGAAGAACCTTTGTTTCCTGTACTGAAGGAATGTGAGGAGATAGGAGAAAGGTTAGTAGTAGTAATGAGCCCAGAATTTTCACTGGTGTAAGAGAGAGAAGGGGACATTATACTGGGAACTGAAGATGAGATGATAGTACTAAAGGAAGTGTATATTGCATTGGTAGATGTACTCAATATAATAGGAGATGATATGGTAGAAATACTTGAAGAATTATACAATGTCGTCAGGGTGGGACTTGTTCCGATGTTTGGAGAAACACTCCCTGATGTTCCTGAGGTTGAGTCAACAAGTTCACTAGACGTGATTGTGTGAGGGGAAATGTGAGTAGAAGTTCTAATTTCAGTTGTGGATGTCTGCCAAGTGCCAGAAGTAGAGGCAGATGGGGTTATTGTGGATGTGGGTGTGCTACCTGTGGAGGAGCTCTCTGAAGTAGTGATGCCTGTGGTACTCTGAGTGGCAGTCGGTGTGAGTTTTCTTCCCATGTCAGTGGTAGATGTCATGTATGTTGTCTCAGTGGAGGGAGGGAGGGAAGTTGCTACGATGGAAGTGGCAGTGGAAGTGGCCGTTTCTTTTGTGGCCATGGTGACGGCACTAGTGGAAAGTGTGGGGATGGAGGTGGCCTGTGTAATAGAGGGTGTGGTAATGAGGGTGGACATGGGGGTAGAGTCTGCAGTGACAGTGGCCACTGGCTGTGTTGTCGAAAGTGGTGGCGAAGTCGGAAGCACGGTGGTGGTGGGTGTCAAGGTACTGGTGGTCACTGGAGTAGAGGTGGTGGATGTCGCGGAAATGACTGTGTTCGTGGGAGTGACTGCGGACGTCATTGGAGGAGGAGAAGTTATCCCTGTTGTGACAGGCCCTGTAGAAACGTCACTGGTAGGAGTAGGTGTAGTTTTCCAGGTAGATGTGGCATGAGAGGTTGTGACCGTGGTCTTGCCTGTCTGTGTAGTGGCTGCAGCAGAGGACGGCGTTTCTGGGGTTGTGATTGCGGTTGGGGTTGTGGCCGTGGAGTATGGAACAGACGTACTGGAGGCCAGGGTCGATGCAGTGGTTGTGCTCAGTGTACTGGGGCTGGTTGCAGGTGAGGTGGGGGTCACTGTGGGAGTGGTGCCATCAGTGCTGGTGGATGTGGAAGTGGAGTCTGCCGATGTCACTGAAGTGGTGGTTGGGAGAGAGGGTGTTGGAGTGCTGTGGGTCACGGTGAACGTGGTCGTCATGGAAGGTGACGTGGCAGAGGTTGTGGGGCCACTGGCGGTTGCTTGGGTGTATTCTGTGGTGGGGGACGATGGGGTTGCGGTGGTGGATGTCTGCCAGGTGCCAGAGGTAGAGGCAGATGGGGTTATTGTGGATGTGGGTGTGCTACCTGTGGAGGAGCTCTCTGAAGTAGTGATGCCTGTGGTACTCTGAGTGGCAGTCGGTGTGAGTTTTGTTCCCATGTCAGTGGTAGATGTCATGTATGTTGTCTCAGTGGAGGGAGGGAGGGAAGTTGCTGCGATGGAAGTGGCAGTGGAAGTGGCCGTTTCTTTTGTGGCCATGGTGACGGCACTAGTGGAATGTGTGGGGATGGAGGTGGCCTGTGTAGTAGAGGGTGTGGTAATGAAGGTGGACATGGGGGTAGAGTCTGCAGTGACAGTGGCCACTGGCTGTGTTGTCGAAAGTGGTGGCGAAGTCGGAAGCACGGTGGTGGTGGGTGTCAAGGTACTGGTGGTCACTGGAGTAGAGGTGGTGGATGTCGCGGAAATGACTGTGTTCGTGGGAGTGACTGCGGACGTCATTGGAGGAGGAGAAGTTATCCCTGTTGTGACAGGCCCTGTAGAAACGTCACTGGTAGGAGTAGGTGTAGTTTTCCAGGTAGATGTGGCATGAGAGGTTGTGACCGTGGTCTTGCCTGTCTGTGTAGTGGCTGCAGTGGAGGACGGCGTTTCTGGGGTTGTGATTGTAGTCGGGGTTGTGGCCGTGGAGTATGGAACAGACGTACTGGAGGCCAGGGTCGATGCAGTGGTTGTGCTCAGTGTACTGGGGCTGGTTGCAGGTGAGGTGGGGGTCACTGTGGGAGTGGTGCCATCAGTGCTGGTGGATGTGGAAGTGGACTCTGCCGATGTCACTGACGTGGTGGTTGGGAGAGAGGGTGTTGGAGTGCTGTGGGTCACGGTGAACGTGGTCGTCATGGAAGGTGACGTGGCAGAGGTTGTGGGGCCACTGGCGGTTGCTTGGGTGTATTCTGTGGTGGGGGACGATGGGGTTGCGGTGGTGGATGTCTGCCAGGTGCCAGAGGTAGAGGCAGATGGGGTTATTGTGGATGTGGGTGTGCTACCTGTGGAGGAGCTCTCTGAAGTAGTGATGCCTGGAGTACTCTGAGTGGCAGGCGGCGTTGGTGTTGTTCCCATGTCGGTGGTAGATGTCGTGTATGTTGTCTCAGTGGAAGGAGGGAGGGAAGTTGCTGCGATGGAAGTGGCAGTGGAAGTGGCCGTTTCTGTTGTGGCCATGGTGACGGCACTAGTGGAAAGTGTGGGGATGGAGGTGGCCTGTGTAATAGAGGGTGTGGTAATGAAGGTGGACATGGGGGTAGAGTCTGCAGTGACAGTGGCCACTGGCTGTGTTGTCAAAAGTGCTGGCGAAGTCGGAAGCACGGTGGTGGTGGGTGTCAAGGTACTGGTGGTCACTGGAGTAGAGGTGGTGGATGTCGCGGAAATGACTGTGTTTGTGGGAGTGACTGCGGACGTCATTGGAGGAGGAGAAGTTATCCCTGTTGTGACAGGCCCTGTAGAAACGTCACTGGTAGGAGTAGGTGTAGTTTTCCAGGTAGATGTGGCATGAGAGGTTGTGATCGTGGTCTTGCCTGTCTGTGTAGTGGCTGCAGCGGAGGACGGCGTTTCTGGGGTTGTGATTGTAGTCGGGGTTGTGGCCGTGGAGTATGGAACAGACGTACTGGAGGCCAGGGTCGATGCAGTGGTTGTGCTCAGTGTACTGGGGCTGGTTGCAGGTGAGGTGGGGGTCACTGTGGGAGTGGTGCCATCAGTGCTGGTGGATGTGGAAGTGGAGTCTGCCGATGTCACTGAAGTGGTGGTTGGGAGAGAGGGTGTTGGAGTGCTGTGGGTCACGGTGAACGTGGTCGTCATGGAAGGTGACGTGGCAGAGGTTGTGGGGCCACTGGCGGTTGCTTGGGTGTATTCTGTGGTGGGGGACGATGGGGTTGCGGTGGTGGATGTCTGCCAGGTGCCAAAGGTAGAGGCAGATGGGGTTATTGTGGATGTGGGTGTGCTACCTGTGGAGGAGCTCTCTGAAGTAGTGATGCCTGGAGTACTCTGAGTGGCAGGCGGCGTTGGTGTTGTTCCCATGTCGGTGGTAGATGTCGTGTATGTTGTCTCAGTGGAAGGAGGGAGGGAAGTTGCTGCGATGGAAGTGGCAGTGGAAGTGGCCGTTTCTGTTGTGGCCATGGTGACGGCACTAGTGGAAAGTGTGGGGATGGAGGTGGCCTGTGTAGTAGAGGGTGTGGTAATGAAGGTGGACATGGGGGTAGAGTCTGCAGTGACAGTGGCCACTGGCTGTGTTGTCGAAAGTGCTGGCGAAGTCGGAAGCACGGTGGTGGTGGGTGTCAAGGTACTGGTGGTCACTGGAGTAGAGGTGGTGGATGTCGCGGAAATGACTGTGTTCGTGGGAGTGACTGCGGACGTCATTGGAGGAGGAGAAGTTATCCCTGTTGTGACAGGCCCTGTAGAAACGTCACTGGTAGGAGTAGGTGTAGTTTTCCAGGTAGATGTGGCATGAGAGGTTGTGATCGTGGTCTTGCCTGTCTGTGTAGTGGCTGCAGCGGAGGACGGCATTTCTGGGGTTGTGATTGTAGTCGGGGTTGTGGCCGTGGAGTATGGAACAGACGTACTGGAGGCCAGGGTCGATGCAGTGGTTGTGCTCAGTGTGCTGGGGCTGGTTGCAGGTGAGGTGGGGGTCACTGTGGGAGTGGTGCCATCAGTGCTGGTGGATGTGGAAGTGGAGTCTGCCGATGTCACTGAAGTGGTGGTTGGGAGAGAGGGTGTTGGAGTGCTGTGGGTCACGGTGAACGTGGTCATCATGGAAGGTGACGTGGCAGAGGTTGTGGGGCCACTGGCGGTTGCTTGGGTGTATTCTGTGGTGGGGGACGATGGGGTTGCGGTGGTGGATGTCTGCCAGGTGCCAGAGGTAGAGGCAGATGGGGTTATTGTGGATGTGGGTGTGCTACCTGTGGAGGAGCTCTCTGAAGTAGTGATGCCTGTGGTACTCTGAGTGGCAGTCGGTGTGAGTTTTGTTCCCATGTCAGTGGTAGATGTCATGTATGTTGTCTCAGTGGAGGGAGGGAGGGAAGTTGCTGCGATGGAAGTGGCAGTGGAAGTGGCCGTTTCTTTTGTGGCCATGGTGACGGCACTAGTGGAATGTGTGGGGATGGAGGTGGCCTGTGTAGTAGAGGGTGTGGTAATGAAGGTGGACATGGGGGTAGAGTCTGCAGTGACAGTGGCCACTGGCTGTGTTGTCGAAAGTGGTGGCGAAGTCGGAAGCACGGTGGTGGTGGGTGTCAAGGTACTGGTGGTCACTGGAGTAGAGGTGGTGGATGTCGCGGAAATGACTGTGTTCGTGGGAGTGACTGCGGACGTCATTGGAGGAGGAGAAGTTATCCCTGTTGTGACAGGCCCTGTAGAAACGTCACTGGTAGGAGTAGGTGTAGTTTTCCAGGTAGATGTGGCATGAGAGGTTGTGACCGTGGTCTTGCCTGTCTGTGTAGTGGCTGCAGCGGAGGACGGCGTTTCTGGGGTTGTGATTGTAGTCGGGGTTGTGGCCGTGGAGTATGGAACAGACGTACTGGAGGCCAGGGTCGATGCAGTGGTTGTGCTCAGTGTACTGGGGCTGGTTGCAGGTGAGGTGGGGGTCACTGTGGGAGTGGTGCCATCAGTGCTGGTGGATGTGGAAGTGGAGTCTGCCGATGTCACTGACGTGGTTGGGAGAGAGGGTGTTGGAGTGCTGTGGGTCACGGTGAACGTGGTCGTCATGGAAGGTGACGTGGCAGAGGTTGTGGGGCCACTGGCGGTTGCTTGGGTGTATTCTGTGGTGGGGGACGATGGGGTTGCGGTGGTGGATGTCTGCCAGGTGCCAGAGGTAGAGGCAGATGGGGTTATTGTGGATGTGGGTGTGCTACCTGTGGAGGAGCTCTCTGAAGTAGTGATGCCTGTGGTACTCTGAGTGGCAGTCGGTGTGAGTTTTGTTCCCATGTCAGTGGTAGATGTCATGTATGTTGTCTCAGTGGAGGGAGGGAGGGAAGTTGCTGCGATGGAAGTGGCAGTGGAAGTGGCCGTTTCTGTTGTGGCCATGGTGACGGCACTAGTGGAAAGTGTGGGGATGGAGGTGGCCTGTGTAGTAGAGGGTGTGGTAATGAAGGTGGACATGGGGGTAGAGTCTGCAGTGACAGTGGCCACTGGCTGTGTTGTCGAAAGTGGTGGCGAAGTCGGAAGCACTGTGGTGGTGGGTGTCAAGGTACTGGTGGTCACTGGAGTAGAGGTGGTGGATGTCGCGGAAATGACTGTGTTCGTGGGAGTGACTGCGGACGTCATTGGAGGAGGAGAAGTTATCCCTGTTGTGACAGGCCCTGTAGAAACGTCACTGGTAGGAGTAGGTGTAGTTTTCCAGGTAGATGTGGCATGAGAGGTTGTGATCGTGGTCTTGCCTGTCTGTGTAGTGGCTGCAGCAGAGGACGGCGTTTCTGGGGTTGTGATTGTAGTCGGGGTTGTGGCCGTGGAGTATGGAACAGACGTACTGGAGGCCAGGGTCGATGCAGTGGTTGTGCTCAGTGTACTGGGGCTGGTTGCAGGTGAGGTGGGGGTCACTGTGGGAGTGGTGCCATCAGTGCTGGTGGATGTGGAAGTGGAGTCTGCCGATGTCACTGACGTGGTTGGGAGAGAGGGTGTTGGAGTGCTGTGGGTCACGGTGAACGTGGTCGTCATGGAAGGTGACGTGGCAGAGGTTGTGGGGCCACTGGCGGTTCCTTGGGTGTATTCTGTGGTGGGGGACGATGGGGTTGCGGTGGTGGATGTCTGCCAGGTGCCAGAGGTAGAGGCAGATGGGGTTATTGTGGATGTGGGTGTGCTACCTGTGGAGGAGCTCTCTGAAGTAGTGATGCCTGGAGTACTCTGAGTGGCAGTTGGCATGGGTGTTGTTCCCATTTTTGTGGTAGAATTTGTGAATATTTTAGTGGATACCATTGTGTTTAGAGGAGTTGCTGATGCAGCAGTGGAAGTTGATATGAATTCTGTTTTAGTTGCTGTTATTATATTAGTTGTCATAGGAACATTAGTGGCTGTAGTTGGTGTTTTAAATGTTCTCATTGTGTCAGGAATTGAAGATGTGACAGTATTGAGGGTACTGGTTGTGGTGGGTAAGGAGTTTTTATCAGTTACTGTTGTTAAGTGTGTTTTTGTAATAGTAAGAGAAGCTGTAGTTGCAGAGGTAGAGTTGATACCTGGAGTAGGATACTTAGTTGTATGGACAATTGCAGTGGTTGGGGGTGTAGTCCTTTTTGTGGTACTGTCTGCAGAGGAAATCAAAGTATTGTGGGATGTGAGAGTGGTTGTGACAGAGGAAGTGGGTGGAGCCGTTGTAGTGGTAGTTTTCTCTGGAGTAGTGGCAGTCGGAGAATTGGCTATGGCTGAGGTAACTCTTTCAGTAGTAGCTGTGGGGTAACTACTCATAATCGTTGTCCCTGGCTTCCCTGTCACAGCTGTAGTGGTGTAAGAACTGGTGAAGGACACTTGGGTCTGTGTCATGCATGTGGTGGTGGGGTAAGTAGTAGTGATTACAAGTGTCGTTGGATTGATGCACTCTGTAGTGCCGGTATAGATAATTATGGTAGGTGGAGTGGTTTCCACCTTGATGACAGACTTGGTTGTCAGAATTGTGGAGGTGTTGGAGGTGATTGGAGACTTGAGCAATGTTTCAGAAACGGATTTAAAGTGGGGAGATGAAGTAGGGAGAGTCATAGATACATTTTCTCTGCCTCCAGGAGTGGGAGAAGCAGTTTTGGGGGTGCCGAGCCACCACCAAATTGTGCCTTTGGATCGTAGGGAGTTGCTAAGAGCAGTATGGGCTGCTTCTTCGCTAGGAAAAAGTGCATTAGAAGTGGATGTCGCCATGGATGAAACTCCTGCATTGGCAATAGAACAGACAAATTCATTTGTGGTTTGTTTCATCATCATAATACCACATAGGTTATTCACTACCCCTTTTTTCAGATGTGTATCATAGAAGGCAGGAAGTGCTATCACTTAGTCCCCCATCAAAGGCACTTTGAGGCTGGGGGCTTTCAGGTTCTGAATGCCAATATCTGTCTGCTTCTCAGGACAGCCTCTCCAAGGTGGGGGGCGGGGGAAAGGCACCCTCAGTACCTTGCCAGCCTCATCTGACTGACTGACCTTCCAGCCCTGGGATGACTGCATGCAGGTTCAGCAGAGTCTCCTGCCTCCTCCCCTCACTAGCCTCACACCTTCCTTCTCACACACCCAGTCCTTCCATTACTCAGCTTCCTCTTCCCTACTCCACTTGCTACCTGGAAGTCCTTGTCCCTGCTGGCTCTCTTCCCCTACCCTTTGGCCCATCTCTACTCTTCTCCCTGTAACTCAGTGCTGTCTGGTGACTCTCCTATTCAGGAGAGATAGAGAACCCAGCCAAATGATGTTGGGGGTGGGGACACATCCTTGGTACAGGGAGATGAGGTGTCAGAGAGGGGAAAGCTGCATAGAAAATAGCTAAGGGAAGACCAATGACTGAAGCTCAGTCTCTATTGAGATTGAGAGACAAGGAGAGAGGACCACTCAGGCTGAGGTACAGGACAGAGAGGGACACTTCCAGAGAAATACCTCAGCATACGGGCATGAGTCCTGGAAATCTTAAGGTTTATTGTGTTAATAAAAAAAATAACACATTAATTCCTCAAGGCACCTTTAAAGATGACATAGTCAGAGTGAGAGATCCCCCCTTGGCTTCTCTCCCTGAAATTTCAACAAGTTAACCAACTATAATTCAACAAAGAATTCCTGACAGACCCATGCATTGAAACATCTAAACAGGGAGATGAGAAAGGAAGAAAGCCCAGACAGCTCGCTGAAGCAGCCCTATAGCCAGGAGCTCGTGGCTCAGCCAGAGAGGGGAGGAAGCTGGAGGTAGCAGGTGCTTCCTTCAGCCAGAAGGAACAGAGAGCTTGGGGGAGGGGTCAGGGGGGGCACTCCAACAGGGCTAGTGGAGCAAACAGTGACTGTGAGCCAGCAGATGCCTGACAGAGCATGGGGTTCTGCCAGCTGCTCTCCACTTTCAGGCCTGGTGATGGTGGTTTAGGCCTGACAAAGAAATGGAACCACAGGGCCATGCCACCACTTGGACTCTCAAAACTCGCCTCTCCTTGCCCTTGATGTCAGGTCGAGGAGCATATTATCTGTAAGCCAAGAGCTATTGCAGTAGAACTGCTATTTTCCTCTGTGATTGACCTCCAGGTAGGGTGCATGGGGTGAGACCCCACAGAGGTCAGGGGGCACCATTACCACGAGGCAAAACAAACCCCACCCCCAAGCAGCCGAGCTGTACTATCTTATGGAAGCAGTGGAAGTCAAGTCTGGGAGATCACAGAGGTAAAATATCTTGTGATTCAGCACCATCTACTAGAAAATAGTAGAAAGAACTTTTCAGAGAAAGCTACTATAGACCATTAATATAGACAGATATACATGCCTAGACAAAGGAGAACAGCAAATACCATGAATAATCATGGTTATGAGGATGATCTGAAAGAGAATGAAAAATCTCCAGAAAGCAAACTGGAACACATGGAAATATATGATATTAATGACAGAGATTTCAAGATTGCAGTTCTGAAAATATTCATTGAGATGTGAGAAAAATACAGACAGACAATTCGATGCACTCAGAAAACAAGTCAATGAACAAGTACTTTATCAAAGAAATTGAAACTTTAAAACAATCATTCAGCCCTATCCAGTGGTTAGAGCATCAGCCCACAGTTTTGTTCAGTGGTTAGAGCATCAGCCCACAGGTTTGATTCCAGTTAAGGGTACGAATCTTGGTTGGAGGCTCAATCCCCAGCACCGGTCAGGGCCTATGCAGGAAGCAACCAATCAATGTGTCTCTCTCACATCCATGTTTCTCTCCCTTTGTCTCTACCCTTCCCTTCCACTTTCTCTGAAAATCAATGGAGAAAATATCCTCGGGTGAGAATTAACAACAACAATGAAAGAACCAATCAGAAATCCTGTAAATGAAGCATGCAATTAAGGAGATTAAGAGAAAAGTACTGAGCATAGAAAACAGAGCCAACCAAATGGAGGAAAGAATTAGTGATATCGGCCCTAACCAGTTTGGCTCAGTGGATAGAGTGTCGGCCTGTGGACTGAAGGGTCCCAGGTTCTATTCCGGTCAAGGGCATGTGCCTTGGTTGTGGGCACATCCCCGGTAGGAAGTGTGTAGGAGGCATCTTTCATCAATGTTTCTAACTCTATCCTTCTCCCTTCCTCTCTGTAAAAAAAAACAATAAAATATATATTTTTAAAAAGAATTAGTGACTTCGAAGATAGGAATCTAGAAATTATCCAGAGGGAAGAAGAGAAAGATCTGAGCATAAAGAAAAATGAAAGAGCTCTATAAGAACTATCTGACTTCATCAGAAAAAACAATATTAGAATAATAGGCATTCTGGAAGAGGAGGTGAGGGAGAAGGGAATGGTGAATCTGTTCAAACAAATAGAGAACTTCCCAAACCTAAAGGAAGAACTAGAAGCAAATGAATCCAAGAAGCAAACAGAATACCTAGTTACCTCACTCCAAAGAGGGCCTTGTATTAAAACTGTCAATAATTATTGACTAAGAAAAATTCTCAAAGCAGCCAGGGAAAAGAAAGAAGTGACCTACAAAGGAAAACCCATCACATTCTCAGCAGAAACTCTACAAGCCAGAAGAGAGTGGAACCAAATATCCAAACATCTGAAAGAGAGATGACCAGCCACGAATAATACAGCCAGCAAAATTATCCTTTAAATATGAAGAAGAAATAAAGACATTCCCAGATACACAGCATAGCCCCAGCCTGTTTTGCTCAGTGGTTAGAGCATTGGCCTACGGACTGAAGGGTTGCAGGTTTGATTCCAGTCAAGGGCACATACCTTAGTTGTAGGCTCCATCCTCAGCCCCAGTCAGGGTAGGGGTGCATGCAGGAGGCAACTAATTGATATGTCTCTCTCACATTCATGTTTGGTTTTAACAACAACAACAGCAAACTTAACAGCATAAACAGGGATAATATGTGACAACAAAAACATAAAAGGGGAGGGTTTACTGGTAAAGGTCTGAAATGGCAAAAGAGGATGAATCAGATGCACTCAAAAGAAAAAAACACACCTGTAAATATCAACTTTATTGTTTATAAACCTAATGGAAACCACACACAAAAATCCCCAAACCAGGCACATAACTTTAAAAAGGAGGAAACAGAGGAAAGAAGTATAGAATACCACCACACAAAAATAAGAGGCAAAAACACAAAGGAAAAGAACTAATAGAGGCACAGAGCTACCAGAAAAGATAAAATGGCTATAGAAAATCCTTATACATCAATAATTACCTTAAATGTAAATGGTTTGAATTCACCAATAAAGAGGCACAGAGTAGCAGAGTGGATCAAAAAAAAAAACAAAACTCAACCATATGCTGGCTGCAAGAGACACATCTAAGCTACAAAGACAAAGTCAAAGTGAATGGGTGGAAAATAATTCTCCAAGCAAATAACATCCACAGCAAAGCAGGTATAGCAATAGTTATATCTGACAAAATAGATCTCAAGATAACAAGAGACAAAGATGAACACTCTATAATGATAAAGGGAACACTACATCAAGAAAACATAACACTTCTTAATATATATGCACCCAACCAGGGAGCACCGAAATATATAAAACAACTACTCACAGTACTAAAGGGAGAAATAGATTAAAATACAACCATAGTTGGGGACCTTAATACTTCATTGACAGCTCTAGACAGATCAATGAAACAGAAAATCAATGAGGAAATATTGGCCTTAAATGGGCATAATTGACATTTGTAGAATCTTTCATCCCAGAATAGCAGATTATACATTCTTCTCAAGTAGACATGGAACATTCTCAGGAATAGACCATATGTTGGGTCACAAAACTAGCATCAACAAATTCAAGAAGATTGAAATTATACCAAGTATATTCTCCAACCACAATTCCTTGAAATTAGAAATCAACTGCAAAAAGGAAGTAAAGAAACCCACAAATACATTAAGATTAATCAACATACTACTAAAAAAAGACTGAGTCCAAAAAGGAAATTAAAAAATTAGATCAAAAGATATATAGACACAAATGAGATCGACAATACAACATATCAAAACTTCTGGGATGATCAGAGGCATGGAAGCATGGAACAGACTGACTAATCGCAAAGAGAAGGAGGGTTGGAAGGGGCAGTTCGGGGGAACGGGGGAGATATCTGTAATACTCTCAACAATAGAGATTTTTTAAAAAAACTTCTGGGATGCAGAGACAGCAGTAATAAGAGGGAAGCTTATATCATTACAGGCCTATCTCAAGAAATAAGAGAAATCCCAAGTAAACAATCTAACATCACATCTTAAAGAACTAGAAAAAAAGAACAAAAGCAACCCAAAGTCAGTAGAAGAAATAATAAAAATTAGAGCAGGATTGAATGAAATAGAGAACAGAAAGATTATACAAAAAATTAATTTTAAAAAAGAGCTGTTTCTTTGTAAAGTTTAATAAAATTGACAAAACCCTGGCTAGACTCACTAACAAAAAAAGAGAAAAGACCCATATAAATAAAATCAGAAATGAGAGAGAAGTCACCACAGGTGGAAGGTCAAGATGGTGGCGGCCAGGGCGGGGGTCCTGGGAGTCTGATGGCTGCAAAGGGCAGGCCGGAACGTGGTACCGCTGGGTGCACGGACAGCCTCCCACATTACCAAGGACATGTCCCCGGGGCTCTATCCCAGGACCCCAGAAGAACGGGCCACCACCACCAAGAAGTATAATATGCAGATGGAAGACTACGAGCCATACCCAGATGATGGCATGGGGTATGGCGACTACCCAAAGCTCTCTGACTGCTCACAGCATGAGAGCGATCCATGGTATGACTCAGACCACTCATACCTGAGATTGAACTGGGGTGAACCGCTTCACTGGGACCTAGGTATGGATATCAGGAACCATGTGGACACATCCCCCACATTTATTTCTTGGGATGTCATGTGTAAGCACTTCTTCAGCTTCCTGGCCTTCATGCTGTTCATGTTTTGGGTGGGCGAGACTTATCCTTCCTACCAGTCAGTGGTGCCAAAGCAGTATCCTTATAACAATCTGTACCTGGAATGAGGCGGCGATCCCACCGAAGAGCCTGAACCTGTGGTTCACTATGAAATCTGAGGAAGCTTCATGGGCTTTGTGCCCACTGACTGACAATCCCTCATTCCTAGAGATTTAACCTTAATGAAATCCCTGATTAAACAGTGCTGTGGTAAAAAAAAAAAAAAAAGTCACCACATACATCACAGATATATAAAGGATCATCTATATATATAAAAGCCTAAGCAACCATTATGACCAAACAACCGAAACAACCCGTCGACCAGTCACTATGACACACACTGACCACCAGGGGGCAGACGCTTAATGCAGGAGCTGCCCCCTGGTGGTCAGTGTGCTCCCGCAGCCCCTCTCCCCTCTCAGCCCCCCCCCCAATAGTTCCTGATTGGGGGGTATGGCTGGCCAATTCCTGGGGTCCCTTCCCCCAGCCAGCCGGCCCCCCCACCCCATAGGCCTCAATTGCCAGCCAGGCTGAGGGACTCCACCCATGCATGAATTTGTGCACCGGGCCTCTAGTACTAGAATATTATGAAAGACAATATGCCACCAAATTCAATAACCTAGAAGAAATGGATAAGTTCCTAGAATACATAACCTTCCTATACTAAATCATGAATAATTGGAAAATTTAAATAGATCAATCAGCACTGAGAAAATTGAAACACCCACCAAAAACTTCCCAAAAAATAAAAGTCCAGGACCAAATGGCTTTACCTGTGAGTTCTACCAAACATTCAAAGAAGATTTTAAACCTATCCTTCTCAAACTCTTCTAAGACATTGAAGAAGAGACAATGCTTCCTAACATATTCTATGATGGCAATATAGCCCTGATACCAAAACCTAGTAAAGATAACACAAAGAAAAGAAAACTACAGACCAATATCTCTGATGAATACAGATGCAAAAATCCTAAACAAAATACTAGCAAATCAAATACAACAATACATAAAAAAAAATAATACATCATGATCAAGTGGGGTTCATTTCAGGGGCACAAGGATGGTTTCAACAAACACAAATCTATCAATGTAATACACCACATTAATAAAAGAAAGGAAAAAAATCATATGATCTTTTCTTTTTTTCCTGGATTCACACACCTGCCCTGTAAGGAGCTGTTCTTCCCGTTTCCTATGTAGTAGTGAACCCCGTACCCCACAGCCACTCGATGGCTTGGACCTTCTGTGCCACATTCACTCATTCTGGCACGACTCCAGAATGGAAGGAAAAGCTGAAAGGGCAAGCTTTGGAAAAGGACAGAAGCCAGGACACTTCCAAGATGTAGACAGCAGGGACAAAGGGTCAGAAGGCTCATGGGCAGGAAGCAACATTCTCCACCTGGCTCCCTTTCCACTGGGCACCTCACTGGCTCTACTGCAGGTCTCTTACTCAAGACCCCAAAGGATCTGTGCATGCGGATGGGGAAAGGTACATTTTATTTTCACTAACCTCAAACTGAAATTTAGCATTTCCTCCAATAATAAATGCAGGCAACAAAACACAGTAGTATTAGCAGTACCTGTGGTTGTCACCAATAGCAGTCACAGACTTTATGTAACATTTCACTTGCAGAAAAGAGGCCATATGTGCTCATCATTGCTTTGTAGTTATGGTTGTGGTTAGAATCTCCACTAGATCTGCTGGAAGCCAATTCCAGCATGTCATAATTGCAAGAGTTTCATCAAAAGGTTGGTGGAACTTGGGCACTCAACAAGGGCTGAGTCACATATGTAATCACCTGTTGGAATGGCTAAAGGAATTTCCCCAAAACCTAAATAGGATGATTGTTTACTGCCAGACAGCTCAGGGCATCTTAATCTACATGTTATTGCCTCCTGTTGGCCAAACACCTGAACAGCCAAGACAATTCCCCAATCTGACAATGCTTCTGTATGAAACCCTACCCTTTGAAGTGTATATATCCACCTTGCCTTAGGACAATTTGTGTTAATAAAAAGCAAGGGATCCTGAGACAAGGAGAACTTAGCTCCTTTAGCTATAGCTCCTCTGACCCCAATGCCTTTCAAAATTATCTTTCATCTTTTGACTCCTACTTAATCTACACACAGCCTTTCTCCAGATTGCTGAACCCTTCTTAATGCTGGAACAAGAACCCTAGCATAGATCTTGTCATCACATGTTTGTTTTTTATTTTGATAACTGCACTTCAATATAATTGTTTTCTTTTATAATCCTGTGTATTTTATTTCATGCAGTTGAAAACATATTCTGAGACTTCACCAGACTGCCAAAGGGGTCCTAAGTGTAAAAGGTTAAGAACCCCTCGACCTAGCTGGTTTTGTTCAGTGGATAGAGTCTCAGCCTGCAGACTGAAAAGTCCCAGGTTCGATTCTGGTCAAAGGCACATGCCCAGGTTGTGGACTCCATCCCCAGTAGGGGGCATGCAGGAGGCAGCCAATCAATGATCCTCTCTCATCATTGATGTTTCTCTCCCTTCCTCTCTGAAAAATCTAAAAATCATAGGATCTTATCAATAGATACAGAAAAAGCATTTGATAAGATACAACATCCATTTATGATTAAAATGCTCAATAAAATAGGAATAGAAAGAAAATACCTCAACATAATAAAGGCCATATATGATAAACCCTCAGCTAATATCATACTCGATGGTGAAAAACTGAAAGCTTTTCCTCTAAGATCAGAAACAAGACAAGGATGTCCAATCTCACCACTCTTATTCAGCATAGTGCTAGAAGTCCTAGCCAGAACAACGAAGCAAGAGAAAGTAATAAAAAGCATCCAAATAGGAAAAGAAGTAAAACTGCCGCTTTTTGTGGATGACATGATTCTGTATATAGAAAACCCTAAAAACTACACCAAAAAACTATTAGAAACAATAAACAAATACAGTCAAGTTGCAGGATACAAAATCAATGTGCAAAAATCCATTGCCTTTCTGTATACTAACAACAAATCTTCAAAAAAAGAAATGAAAATAATTCCTTTTGCAATTGCAATCAAAAGAATAAAATATCTAGGAATAAACTTAAAGAATATGAAAGACTTATATACTGAAAATTGCAAATTAAAATAAATTGAAAAAGACATAATAAAATGGAAAAATATCTTGTGTTCATGGATTGGAAGAATCAACATAGTTAAAAGGGCCATGTTACCCAAAGCAATATATAGATTTAATTCAATCCCCCATCTGGGCCCATCAAAATCCCAATGTTTTTTTTTTTTAAATATATAGAACAAGAAATTATCAGATTTGTATGGAACCACAAAAGATCCCAAGTAGCCAAAGCAATCCTGAGAGGGGAAAAATGAAGCTAGAAGTATCATGCTACCTGACTTCAAATTATACTACAGAGCTACAATAATCAAAACAGCATGGTATTGGCAGAGAAACAGACACGCAGATCAATGGAACAGAATAGCGAGCCCAGCCATAAAACCACATTGTATAGGGACAGATAGTGTTTGACAAAGGAGCCAGAAACACGCAATGGAGTAGTCTCTTCAATAAATGGTTCTGAGAAACTGGAAAGCCACATACAAATGAATGAAATTAAATTACAGTTTGTTCCCATGTACAAAAATTAACTCACAAATGGATCAAAAACCTAAATATAAGACCCAAAACAGTAAGATACATAGAAGAAAATATAGGTACCAAACTTAAGGACCTTGGTCATAAAGAACATTTTATGAACTTGACCCCAAAGGCAAGGAAAGTAAAGGCAAAAATAAATGAATGGGCTATGTCAAACTAAAAAACTTCTGTACAGCAAAAGAAACGGACAACAAAACCAAGAGGCAGCCAACCATATGGGAGATATTTGTAAACAGTAGCTTTGACAAAGGTTTAATTTCCAAAATATATAAAGAACTCATAAAACTCAACACCAAACAAACAACCCAATCAAAAAGTGGGCAGAGGACCTGAAAATACACCTCTCCCAAGAAGACATATGAACAGCCAATAGATATCATATATGAAAAGATGTTCAACCTCACTGCAATCGGGAAAATGCAAATCAAAACTACAATGAGATACCACCTCACTCCTGTTAGAGTGTCCATTATCAAAACAAACAATAGCAAGTGTTGGAGAGGTTGTGGAAAAAAAAGAGAAACCTCATTCACTGCTCATAGGAATGTAGACTGATACAATCATATGGAAAGCACTATGGCAATTTTTTTTTTTTAATACCTGGGTTGCAGGTTCCCTGCCCCAGTACGGGAAGCAATGGATTGATGTGGCTCTCTCACACTGATGTTTCTCTCTCTCCTCTCTCCCTCTCCCCCTACCCTCTACACTCTAAAATCAATGGAAAAGATATCCTCTAGTGAGGATTAACAACAAAATCCAGATAGTAAATATTTTAGGCTTTAACAGTCCTTCGGGTCTCCTGCACTATTTAACTTGGTCATTGTAGCAAAAAGAAATAATGTATGAATGAGTATGACTGATGATAAGTGGTTAATGTAAAGTACTAGTAGTATGGCAATAGAGGGAATGACAGATGAGAAACTCAGTGGTTAAAAGCAAAGGCTCTGGTGTGAAACAAAGCAGAATATTTTTCCCATTTAATTTAAGAGAATGGGAGGGAGGGTGGAAGAAGGGGAGAGAGAGAAACATCAATGTAAGAGAGACACGTCGACTGGGTTGCCTCTCACACATGCTCAGACTAGGGCTGGGAATGAATCTGCAGCCCAGGTAAATGCCCTTGATCTGGATTCGAACCCACGACCCTTTAGTGTGAGGGGCAACACTCTAACCACTAAGCTCAATGGCCAGGGTTGGATTTCACTTACTTTTCATGTGTCATGGAATACTATTCTAGATTTTTCAAATATTAAAAAATTCTGAGCTTATTCTTGGCTTGTAGCACATACAAAAACAGGCGTTGGGCTGGATTTGGCACTCAGGTCTAGAGACCCATAGACCAAACTAGAATCTGTTTTCAACAAAATGGGGGGGAAGCATTATAGTACCCATGTAAGTCAATGCAGGAAGGCCTATGAACTGTTTTTTTATTCTGAGATTACATGCTTCGTATTCTGTGTGTGTTAAAATGTACTTTCTTTTGTGAAATGATGGTGATAGTAAGTAGCAACTAGTGAAGGTAGTTTTTTAATGTCCTTACTTGGCAAAATAAAAAGCTGGCAATCTTACATCTGTCCCCCACTTTTTTTTCCCCTAGAACCTTAACAGCTCTAAAGTCCAGTCTAGAATTTCACTGCTCCAGACAAAGAAAACATGCGTTTCTCCCCCAAAGCCAAAAGGCTGGCATTGTGGTATTGGAATTCTGATCTTAATTCACAGGATGAGGTGGATAATCCACCCGAAAACTGAAACCTGGTAAGAGAAGATCTTCTAGTAAGGAAAGAGAAATCTTGCTTCCAACCTGTTAGGTTTGAAGCTGTAGTAATCCTTGAACTAAGACATATAAAAACACTAGACAGCCAAGAGTAAAGGCCAAGAGGGAGAAAGTGGAACCGCTAGCTGTGAGGGAACCGAGGAAATGCTTAGGACCCATAAATCAAGTTCCTAATGCCTATTTATTTCTAATGGGATAATGATCATTCCCTTTTGCCCTCTGGCTAAAGGTGCAGATGGAGTTGAAGACAACACTTTTACCGTTCCTGTAGGGCGTTTAGAAAGGTGGAGTCCACTTTCTTTGACCTACATTCTTTGAAGGGAATGCCTACGGTATAAAAAGAGCACGCAGCAAGCCCTTTACCTATCTGGATCTTGGTTTCCCCAGTCCCCAAAAGAAAAACTAGACCAATGGTCGGCAAACTCATTAGTCAACAGAGCCAAATATCAACAGTACAACGACTGAAATTTCTTTTGAGAGCCGAAAACCGACTTCTGCGCATGGGCCACGAAGTTTCAATGGCACTGTATGTGCGCGCCTGCACGTGGTATTTTGTGGAAGAGCCACACTCAAGGGGCCAAAGAGCCGCATGTGGCTTGCGAGCCGCAGTTTGCCAACCACTGAACTAGACCATCTTTAAAGCTCCTTCTGGCTCAAAGACTGAAATGAAGCTGGGTTTTCCTGCTAACAGTGAGGCAGAACTAGGTGGTGAAAAGAGGAGGCTTGGCCCCACCTTCGTGGCTCAGGGGTTGAACGTCGATCTATGAACCAGGAGATCACAGCTCGATTCCCAATTGGAGCACATGCCTAGGTTGCAGGCTTGATCTCCAGTAGGGGGCAGGCAGGAGGCAGCCCATCAATGTTTCTCTCTCATCATTGATGCTTCTATCTCTCTGTCCTTTCCTCTCTAAAATCAATAAAGCTATGGGGGGGGGGGGGAGGAACACTTGTAATAATCTGAACAATAAAGATTTATTTATATATATATATATATATATATATATATATATATATATATATATATATATATTTCTTTTTCTTTCTTTCTTTCTTTTTTTTTAAGGAGGCTTGTTTTGGCTTTTTCCCAGGGAGAGAGGATTCATTTGAGCGGCTTCCTGAATCTCTTGGAAAGGTAAACACGGGTTGCCTGGCTGGCATTAGCCCAGCCCCACATGGCACCACAATGAGATCATGGGTAGAGAGGCCACTTTTCCCTTCTCCGGAGGATGGGGGATGGGGAACCAGCATGAAGCCACAGAGGTTTCCGGCTCCGAAGCTCGGCCCCTGCTCCAGAATTTTTTTCCCAGACACCCTGCCCTGCATTCCAGGCATCCACAAGTAAGATGCTCATGTGCCATTCCCCTTCTCCCTTCTGCTAGACCTCTCTGAGGGCAGCACACACCTTCCTTGCTGTTTTTTGTGGTTTTTTTAATCACAACTCAAATTTGGGTATTTTTCTTCCTTTGCCAGCCCCACCAAAACTTTCAGTGAGCTCCACCTACTCCACGTGGACCTCCCTTCCCTGTCCCAGCAACCCCTGCGAGAACCTCCACCCCCAGCACATGACCAATTGTTCTCTGGCAATTCTTTAAAAAATTAAGAATAGAGCTATCATATGATCCAGCAATCCCTCTCCTGGGTATATATCAGAAAACCGCGAAATCATGTATTCACAAAGATGTATGCACCCCTATGTTCATTGCAATATTATTCACAGTGGCCAACACATAGAAACAACCAAAGTGTCTGCGACAGAGGATTAAATAAAGAAGATGTGGTACAGAAGGGCAGAAAGTGGAGACCACATAGAGACTGGTAGGAAGGGTGGAGGTGCAAAAGGGCTGGCCAGGCTCCCACAGACAGCAGCTGAAGTTCTGGAAAGATCTCAGCTGTGGAGGATTGCCACCAAGAACTCTGGGGTCTAGACCCCAAGCTGGTCCCCCCAGCAGAAAGCACCAGACTGAGAAAGGTGCCCACATAACATCTGGCTGTGAAAAGCAGTGGGGCTGCTATCTGCCAGGGAGAGATGGCTGGAAATGCAAGCATCCTCTTAAAGGACCAATGCACATGTTCATCCACTCACCTTGGGCTCCAGCAGAGGGAGGGTAGAGTGGACTGGAGCTATGTGAGCAGAAGCCAGGTCTGGGGGTTCTAGGGTTAGAGCGTGGAGGGCACACACCCCAGTTTCCTATGCCGAGTCATCCCCTCATGCTGCAGAAGACATGTTTCTCAGGCAGATCTTTGCTATCCAGGCAGTTTTTGCCTGGGGGAAAGGCAGTTGCCCCCCCCCCCCCATTGGAAAACCCTTTGCCCCACCCTGTGGAGCACAGCCATATGGTGCAGCCATTATGGAAAACAGTATGGAGTTTCCTCAAAAAATTAAATATCACTGCCATTTGACCCAGTGATCCCACTTCTAGGAATATATCCTAAGAAACCAGAAACACCAGTCAGAAAGAATGTATGCACCTCTACATTCATAGCAGCACAATTTATAATAGCTAAGACCTGGAAACAGCCCAAGTGCCCATCAGTAGATTAGTGGATAAAATAGCTGTGCTACATTTATACCATAGAATACTATGCAGCAATAAAAAAGAAGAATCTCTTACCCTTTGAGACAGTATGGAGGGACCTGGAGGGTATTATGCTAAGCAAAATAAGTCAATTAGAGAAAGACAAGTATCACATGATCTCACTTATATGTGGAATGAGTCCAGGGTGGATGGGGGACGGGTCACCAGAAGAGGAGGGGATCTCAGAAAATCGAAAGTAGGAAGACTACTTTTCAGGAAAGAGGTTATTCCCACCCTCCCAATTCAAATGCAGACCCTCTACAACCTGCGGAGAGCAGTACCAGCAAGACCCAACTTCCCTCTTGTCCCCCTGCCTTAGTTCTCCCTGAAGGAGAGCTCTGAGGCGCCCTTCCTCAACCTCCCCCTAGACTTCCAACCTCCCCAACATCCTTGTCCTGGAACATTAGGAAGGTCTCTCCAGCCCTCTCCCCACAGTTCACTCCCTTACTTGTGAGCTCCAGGGAGGCGCTGAGCATCCATAGGAGGCTGAGGAGCCCAAGTAGCTGCATGTGGTAGGGGCTGTGGGCAGAGCATGCACCAACTCCAGGGACAGCAGCAGGGAAGGAGGCAGCCACAGTACACAGCAGCACCCAGTTTGAACTGGAAGTCGTGGTTATCAGCCCTGCTGAGTGTGTGGGGTGAGCATATAGTCTCTTCCTTCACCTTTGCACTGCCCCACCTCTCTCTTCTCTCCATATTTGACTTCATTATTGTGGGAAGGGATGCAGAAAAGATAAGACAAGCCCAGGAAATGTCAGACAGGGAGAGCTGCCGGTGGCCTAACCCACACCCTCCCTCCACCTCCATCTGGATGGCCCACTCACAGCCGTTCCCAGAATACTGTCTTTCTCCTCCCCTGCCCCCCACTAAGAACTAGCAAAACTGGATGGAGAAAACACTTGACCAAGACTTTGGACTCTGGACTGGGGGAGGGAGGGGTTGGCTCTCACAACCTCTCCTTAGTTTCGGTTCTAGCTGTAGAGGACAAAGGTGGAACCTCACTCCCCTTCATTCCCACTGCCACTCTTCCCTCTCTCTATCCTGCCATTAGCAGGACTCTAGAGCTGTGACCCCACAGCTAAAGACATGCGAGCATCCAGAATCCAACCAGAAGTCACTTTACTATCTGAGGATTTGGGTGGGTCCCCAAAAACAGAAATAGAGATGGCCAGCAGAAAAAAAGGACTATTAGTAACTACCAGGAAGTTTGATTCCAATCATTGTTAGGAAAGGTGTGAAGAACTCTTACCCTGTTGGTGGGGAAATAAGTGGGTTGTGCCGCTTTAAAACGGCAATTTGCTACATCTAATAAAATTTTAAATGCACACTGCCAGTCCATCTCTGTGTTCAAGAAACACTTCAAGGAAGCATTGATGAGGATTTCTATTACAATTCCAATAGAAAGTAGAAACAACCCAGATAACCCTCAGTGGGAAATTAGAATGACTGAAAACAGTCACACCATCAAATAAAAAAGAATGCTACCATCATGGAAAGACTCTTGGATGTCTTGTTCAGTGAAAACAATACACCCAGTTTTGTTAAAATACACATATATATTTTCTATAAATACATACATATAGGAGAAACCAAGATGGCAGCATAGGTAAACACCTAAACTGCTGCCTCGCACAACAATTTCAAAACTACAGCTAAAAGAACAGACATCATCCAGAACCACAGGAAAGCTGGCTGAGTGGAAATTCTACAACTAGAAGGCAAGAGAAAAGCTCACGGAGAATCAGAGGAGCTACAAAGGTCTGAGGTATGGAGACCCGCACACAGAGAGAAAGGGCGGCTCAGTGCCGGGCTGGCTCTCTCTGGTGGGAGGGAGAAGGAAGCTCCCGATTGCGCTGAACCCCAGTTCTGACTGCACTGAACCCCAGTTCGGGCAAGATCCTGTGGACCCAGGCTCACACGGGGGGAGTCTGGACTGTTAGGTAGAGAGAAAGGCACACGGAGACTCGGGGGAGCTGTGGAGGGCAGGTGTCTGGAGGCACACATGCAAGTGCGCACAGAGAGGACTGACGGCTGAGGTTGCCACTGGCTTTCCCTAGTGGGAGGGAGTTGGAAACTCCTGACTGCACTGAACCCCAGTTCCAACTGCACTGAACCCCAGTTCTGAGCAAGATCCTGGGGACCCAGGCTCTTATGGGGGGAATCTAGACTCTTGGGTGGAAACTCAGGGGAGCCACGAAAGGCAGAGGTCTGGAGGCGCGTGCACAAGTGCACGCAGAGCCTGCTAAGTGTGCTGCTGGCCTTCTTTAGCTGGAGGGAACTGGAAGCCCCCGCCTACGCTGAACTCCAGTTCCGGGCGAAAATCTGGGAATCCAGATTCATTGGGGGAGAAACTGAACTGTCTGGCAGCAGACGAAAGATGAGGGCGGCTTTCTCTCAGAAGTGCTTGCAGCGATTACCGAGGGACACTGAGACCCAGGGGCCTCATAGGGCAGGGCTGACGGGAAGCCAAGACTGTCTGCTCAGCCCTGAGACTCTGCCCAATCCAAGCTGAGCACAGAGGCTTTTGTAATTTTGCAAGGCTTGTCTCATAAGGCTGTCTCCAGCACAGAAGTTCTCCCAGTGTAGACACAGCTGATCCTCACAGCCAACTGGCCTGGAGGTCAATTCCTTCCAGTGATACCAACAACAATCAAGACTTAACTACAAGGCTGTACACCCAGTCCACAAAGGGGTGCACCAAGAGTGTCCACCTCAGGTAACTGGGGAGGCCGACCCACTGGGCCATATAGGACACCTAGCACACAAAGCCACTCTTATCAACTCAGGGAAGCAGTGAAAATGCAGAGACAAAGAAACAGATCACAAACGAAAGAAATGGAGGAAAACAAACGACTGGATATAGAGTTCAAAACCACGGTTATAAGGTTTTTCAAGAATTTCCTAGAAAAGGCCAATAAATTTAGCGAGACCCTCGAGGATATGAGAAAGGACCAACTAGAAATTAAACATACACAGACTGAAATAAAAAAAAATTATACAGAGACCCAACAGCAGACTAGAGGAACACAAGAATCAAGTCAAAGATTTGAAATACAAAGAAGCAAAAAACACTCAACCGGAAAAGCAAAAAGAAAAAAGAATCCAAAAATTTGAAGGTAGTGTAAGAAGCCTCTAGCACAACTTCAACTGTACCAACATCAGAATTATGGGGGTGCCAAAAGAAGAGAGAGAGCAAGATACTGAAAACCTATTTGAAGAAATAATGACAGAAAACTTCCCCCACCTGGTGAAAGAAATAAACTTACAAGTCCAGGAAGCACATAGAACCCCAAATGAAAGGAATCCAAAGAGGACCACACCAAGACACATCATAATTAAAATGCCAAGAGCAAAAGACAAAGAGAGAATATTAAAAGCAGCAAGAGAAAAACAGTTAATTACCTACAAGGGAGCACCCATACGATTGTCAGCTGATTTCTCAACAGAAACTATGCAGGCCAGAAGGGAGTGGCAAGAAATATTTAAAGTGATGAACAGCAAGAACCTACAACCAAGATTACTCTACCCAGCAAAGCTATCATTCAGAGTTGAAGGTCAGATAAAGAGCTTCACAGACAAGAAAAAGCTAAAGGAGTTCATCACCACCAAACCAGGATTACATGAAATGCTGAAGGGTATTCTTTAAGAAGAGGAAGAAGAAGAAAAGAGTAAAGATAAAAATTATGAACAACAAAATGACATCAAATACATACCTAGCAACAAGTGAATCTAAAAATCAAGTAAATAAAAAATCTGAAGAACAGAACGGACTGGTGAATATAATAGAATCAGGGACATAGAAAGGGAGTGGACTGACAATTCTCAGGGGGAAGCGGGTGTGAGTGGTGCGGGAAGAGATTGGACAAAAATCTTACTCCTATGGATGAAGACAGTGGCAGGGGGTAAGGGCATGGGGTAGGGTGGGGTGGGGAATCAGGTGGAGGGGAGCTATAGGGGGGAAACAAAAAGAGGAACACCTGCAATCTGAACAATAAAGATTTATTTTTTAAAAAAAGAATTTCCTAGAAAAGGCCAATAAATTTAGTGAGACCCTCGAGGATATGAGAAAGGACCAACTAGAAATTAAACATACACAGACTGAAATAAAAAATATTATACAGAGACCCAACAGCAGACTAGAGGAACACAAGAATCAAGTCAAAGATTTGAAATACAAAGAAGCAAAAAACACTCAACTGGAAAAGCAAAAAGAAAAAAGAATCCAAAAATTTGAAGGTAGTGTAAGAAGCCTCTAGCACAACTTCAAGTGTACCAACATCAGAATTATGGGGGTGCCAGAAGAAGAGAGAGAGCAAGATACTGAAAACCTATTTGAAGAAATAATGACAGAAAACTTCCCCCACTGGTGAAAGAAATAAACTTACAAGTCCAGGAAGCACATAGAACCCCAAATGAAAGGAATCCAAAGAGGACCACACCAAGACACATCATAATTAAAATGCCAAGAGCAAAAGACAAAGAGAGAATATTAAAAGCAGCAAGAGAAAAACAGTTAATTGCCTACAAGGGAGCACCCATATGATTGTCAGCTGATTTCTCAACAGAAACTATGCAGGCCAGAAGGAAGTGGCAAGAAATATTCAAAGTGATGAACAGCAAGAACCTACAACCAAGATTACTCTACCCAGCAAAGCTATCATTCAGAATCGAAGGTCAGATAAAGAGCTTCACAGATAAGAAAAAGCTAAAGGAGTTTGTCAACACCAAACCAGTATTATATGAAGTGCTGAAAGGTATTCTTTAAGAAGAGGAAAAAGAAAAAAGTAAAGATAAAAATTATGAACAACAAATACATATCTATCAACAAGTGAACCTAAAAATCAAGTGAATTAAAAATCTGAGGAACAGAATAAACTGGTGAATATAATAGAATCAGGGGCATAGAAAGGGAGTGGACTGATAATTCTCAGGGGGAAAGGGGTGTGGAGGGTGCGGGAAGAGACTGTACAAATCGTACACCTACGGATGAGGACAGTGGGGGGGGGGGAGTAAGGGCAGAGGGTGGGGTGGGAACCAGGTGGAGGGGACCTATGGGGGGGGGGGAAGGAGAAACAATTGTAATAATCTAAACAATAAAGGTTTATTAAATTTTTTAAAAATACATATATACACATCTGTGTGTGTATATGTGTGTAAATGGATTCAAAATTTGGAAGAGGCTCACCTACCTCAATAACGGGTCAAGTTCGCTTAGAGAAGCATGAAGGAACTAAGTTTGGGAATGATAGGGAACTTAGGCTCTATCTGTACTATAACTTTTACTTTGACAAAGATTCTATCCTTGAACAAACTCTAGCCAGGATCCTCTAAAGCCCTCTTCTCAATTAACCTTCAAACTTTGCCTATAAAGACTTGAACAAACACTAGCATAGTTTCTAACAGCTCAAGGCCACATGCCTAGGATAACCCTGGCCCTCCTTAAAGTACCTGCCTAAGAAAACTCAAGGTTGTCACAACAACACCTGATGATAGGGCCCAGCCTATGGAGAGAGTAGGAGTCCAAGTTTGATACATCACTTAGCAAACACAGAAGAGTTTCACATGGACCAACTCCCACTTCCCCTTTTAATTTTTCACTTTCCCAACTCTACTGAGCTCCTACTTGCCTACTTCTCTATTCCCTCACTCTCCCTTAAAATGCCCAGTTACCTCTGTGTAAAGTGAAGTGGAGTTCAGTTCATGCTGGACTCTTTTCCCTATTGCAATAGTATATTACTGATTTAAAAATCTGTCCTTACCATTTAACTATGTCTGGCTTTATTTACCTTTAACAACTTGGAGGCTATATTATGTGTTAGGGGATAATTTAAAAAATTATTTAGAGGAGGATTCTAACAAGATGGTGGGATAGGTCACACAAGGAATTCATCTACCCACCTTGACAACAATTGCACTGGCAGAATCTGTCTGATGTAATTGTTTTGGAATTCTAGAGTCGGTCAAAAGCTTGCAGCTTCCAGGGGAAGACCTGAACAGAATTACAGTTAATTTTGGTCAATTTCAGCTTTTAGCACAGTAGCAGCTACCCCCTCTCAGCCATATGGCAGGCAGCTGTGCATGTGTTCCTGGAACAGCTTGCCCAAGCTTGTGGGATCTAGGGTAGGCCAAGAGGACCATGTATTCCAAATATCTTAGATCTGTTTCTAATCACTAACGGCTGTTTCTGATCACAAAGGTGTAGGAAAAGAGGCAGACAGCCATTGCTGTTGCACCTCTCCCACTTCTTGTAAGTCCCTCCCCTCCCCTGGAATTTAAAGGGATGTGCCCTTTCCTCCCCACTTTATTTTTTGCTTTTCCCCCTTTTAGGAGTCAGAAATTAAAGACTAGGACATTCAAAAACAATTGCATTCATGGGAAAAATTAGAAAGTGACTGTGCATGTTCAGGGAAAGGATTAGAAAATGCTTCGGAAGACTTGTTTAGGCCTCATGCTGATCCATGGAACAGAGGCAGCCTACAATAATAAATAAATAAAACACAATAAACAGCCTGGCCAGTGTGGCTCAGTGGTTGAACATCAAACCATGAACCAGAAGATAATGGTTGGATTCCTGGTCAGGGCACATGCCTGGGTTGCAGGCTCAATTCTCAGTGGGGAGCATGCAGGAGGCAGCCAATTGATGATCTCTCTTATCATTGAAGTTTCCATCTCTCTCTCCCTTTCCCTACCTCTCTGAAATCAATAGAATTTTTAAAAAATAAAACAAGGTGTCTAGATGAGTGATAGATCCTCCCTTCCCCCAACTGGTGGGTGGAGTATGATGTAACCTGCGTCTGCGCTGGGACATCCCTGAGACATTGAACCACCAATTAGCGCGTGCTGAGTGCCCTGGGATCCCACCCCTTCCTGTTCCGTCCTGGGCCCAACCCCTTCCTGTTCCTCCCCTCAAAAGGCGTGTTCACCACTGCACTTGTTGCTATCTTCCCAGTCTGCGAGGCAGTCCGGCTGGGTCCTTCCTTCTCCTCCTCCCCTCCTCTAATCCTGGTTTTTCTACCCTCCTCCATAATGAATCTCCCTTGTTAGTGTGGAATAGACTTCCTCTTTAACATGCCTTGGTCTCCAACTCCCGTTTCCTGTGCCTTGAACCTTACAATGAGGTGGAGCTCAGAGCTAGACAGCAATACCACAGATGCAGCCCAGGGAGGGAGCTGACAGAGAGCCAGGCCATTCTTGGGGTCCTCCATTCTGATTTATTAATACACTTTATCAGTTTGTGAAGCATTAAAATACTCGTTTTTGGAAAGTTTTGTTGTTTTTCAGGAGTTTCTGTGGGACTAGGGCTATGTGGTCAAGCACTAGGGCTGACTGAGGTGTAAACAAAGCACAAAATTTGAGCTACTGTGTTGAGGACACAGACATGAATGGACCCTTGCTGTAAGGGACACCAGCTCCTTGGAAGATGGATCCTGATCCAACTTCGGCCTCCCTGATTCCTTCCCATACATCCTTTCAACTTTATTTCCCTCTGCTCCCCAAACTTCCTTCTGCTCCAACCAGCAGGCCTCTAAGGCTTTCCAACTTCTGAGCCTTTGCCTGAGCTATTTCCTACACCAGGAATGCCCTCCCAATATCCCTTTCTCTTTCTTTCTGTGAAACTCCTACTTATCATTTACTGCTTTTCTCCTTTATCTCCTCCCACCAGGAAGCCATGTATGATCAGGAAGTGACTTTACCCACCCCTGAAATTTAATGGCACTTACTACCAATAGCTCTCCCATGGCTCTTAATTATCATTTAGTGGCAGGGATTACAGTCATTTGAATGCCTGCCTATAAGGGGGAGAGTAAGGTTATATCTTTGCACTCTCAGCTAGGTCAGTGGCCAGGGGAGCCCTCACCTAGTTTAGGGAGGAGATGGTCAAGATAAGACTGCTGTGTCCTAGCTGGTTTGACTCCATGGATAGAGTGTCAGCCTGTGGACTGAAGAGTCCCAGGTTCGATTCTGGTCAAGGGCATGTACCTCAATTGCAGGCTCCTCCCTGGGCTCAGGCTGTGGTGAGGGTGTGTGCAGGAGGCAACCAATCGATGTGTTTCTCTCACATTTCAGATCAATATTTCTCTCTGTCTTTCCCTCTCTCTCTTCCACTCTGTCTAAAACTCAATGGAAAAATATCCTCGCGTGGGGATTTTAAAAACAAGTAAGACCACTGTAGTCTTCTTGTTACTGTCAAGAAAGCCCCACCCCCACCCCATTTTGGGGTTCAGCCTTACTTTCCTCTAGGCTGTCCACATACAACTGCAGGAAGCCACCCATTGTCTTCACTATCAGATAAGTGTAAACAAGGATCCTGAACCCTGGTGACCTTGAGCCCCTGGCAAGGGCCAGAACTATGCACCAATTGTTTAGTCCAGACAATGGGGGCTCAAGCAATTTCCTGACCAAATAGTCTCAGAGTAAAGCTTTCTACTATTTACTGACCTTTAGGATAGTCTGTCTGTTACCACAATTACCTGCCTGACTAAGGGCTAGATGTGTATCCAAAATTGAATAAAAGGTTGGCGAGGCCTGGGCACCAGTGGAAGTCCTTTCCCTTGCATTGGGCTTGCCTGCCTGGCTCCCAATATTTCCAAGTTATTATTTCTTGTCTCATCTCTTTCATTTGCGTGCAGCCCCTTCTCTAGATCCTGAACCCTAAACCATGCGGGACATGGGCTTTCACATACAACCAAGACCCAGAGGTGCCTCCAGAAATAAATATGGTCCCAACCAAACTTTGAGAGGGACAAAAGGGCTCCTGGTGAGGGGACATGGGCAGAGGTGGGAAGACTGGAGGCTAAAGATGTTGAGGTTAGCCCTGACTGGTTTGGCTCAGTGGATAGAGTGTTGGCCTGCGGACTGAAAGGTCCCAGATTCGATTCCGGTCAAGGGCATGTACCTGGGTTGCGGGCACATCCCCAGTAGGAGGTGTGCAGGAGGCAGCTGATTGATGTTTCCCTCTCATCAATGTTTCTAACTCTCTATCCCTCTCCCTTCCTCTCTGTAAAAAATCAATAAAATATTTTTAAAAAAAGATGTTGAGGTTAGCCCAATCATTAGTTACATCCACCATTGGGCCCCTTCACAGCACCTTACTCCACAGGCGAGGTAACATTATAGAGGGGTTCACATGAGAACAGTGAGGAGCACGGGGCTTTCTCCCAGACACTGGGGAAGCTGTGAATCCAGGGAAGTACAGACTGGGACCATCCTTGAAATGTAAAGGACTATGGACAAAATGTTGAAATAAAGGCAGGAATAGATCACTCCTTCTCCCCACAGGAGAGAGTCAGGGGTGTTTGGGAACATTAGACCAGTATGTTCACCACCCTATCCACTGTCATGATCTGAATTGTGGATGCAGTTGATGGTGTGAGGGGGTGGGAGTCGAGATGCTGACCAGAGTTGTCTCTGAAGTCACGGTGGGTGGGATAGGGCAACGTTGATTTGCATGATGACAGATGAGTAACTGGTACTTGGGTGTGAGGCAAGTGAAAACCAGTGATAGTGATGGTTGGTATGTCAGTCAGGAGATATCATGTTATGCTGAGATAATCATCAATCCTAAAGCTCAGTGGCTTATAATAGCAAAGGTTTATTTCTCACTTATAGTACTTGTCCATTTCAACATCTGTGCTGTCCTCTATGTCATCTTTACTTGAGTACCCATGTTGATAGAGCAGCTTCTATCTGGGACATTATGTCTTGTGACAGCAGGAAATGACAGATGGCAAAACCACAAGCTGGCTGTTTAAGCTGCTTTCCAGAGATGACATACATCCCTTTCACCCACGTCTTGTTGTCCAAAGCAAGTCACATGCTTGCACCTGAGTTTGACAAGACAGGGATATAAAACCCTTCATCAGGGAGGTCTGACACCAACCTTAATATCAGTGGGGAGAAAAGGCACAATCTACTAGAGAGAGGGAAAGTAAATATGTTGAGCAATAACAAAACCTACCACAGCTGGGATCCTGACAGTGGTTATGGTTTATGCTAATCAAAATCCATCAATGCCCAGCCAGTGTGGCTCAACGGTTGAGCATCAAACTATGAACCAGGAGGTCACAGTTCAATTTCTGGTCAGGGCACATGCCTGGGTTGTGGGCTTAATCCCCAGTAGGGAGCATACATGAGGCAGCTGATCAATGATTCTCTTTCATCATTGACTAGAGGCTTGGTGCACGAAATTTGTGAACTCGGGGGTTGGGGGGCCTTCAGCCCAGCCTGCACCCTCTTGCAGTCCAAGAACCCTTGGGGGATGTCCTACTAAAGGCATAGGTCGGCTCCCCATGAGGAGCAGGCCTAAGCCGGCAGTCAGACATCCTTAACGCTGTCGCAGAGGTGGGAGAGGCTCCCACCACTGCCGCTGTGCTCGCCAGCCTGCCAGCTGTGAGCCCAGTTCAGGGCTTCTGGCTGAGTGGTGCTACCCCTGTGGGAGCACACTGACCACTAGGGGGCAGCTCCTGCATTGAGCGTCTGCCCCCTGGTGGTCAGTGCATGTCATAGTGACCGGTTGTTCTGCCGTTCAGTCAATTTGCATTTTAGCCTTTTATTATATAGGATTTTTTTCTCTCTCTCTCCCTCTTCCTTTCTCTCTGAAATCAATAAAAATATATTTTACAAATAAATAAAATAGCCAAAGCCGATTTGGCTCAGTGGATAGAGTGTCAGCCTGCGGACTGAAAGGTCCCAGGTTCGATTCCGGTCAAGGGCATGTACCTGGGTTGCAGGCACATCCCCAGTAGGGGGCGTGCAGGAGGCAGCTGATCGATGTTCCTCTCTCATCAATGTTTCTAACTCTCTATCTCTCTCCCTTCTTCTCTGTAAAAAATCAATAAAAATATATTTTTTAAAAAAATAAAAATATATTTAAGAAAAAAATCCATCAATGACATCGGCAGACAGAATCAAACCCCTGATGGGTCTTTATGTGTTTGTCAAACAAAGCTAATGGAGATAGTCCCTCTGGTGATAGAATTAGGAGAACCAGATGGCATGCTAGTGGGCTCATCTCCAACTCCAGTAGTCAAAGATGCTGGATAACTGCCCACCCTTATACTGGACACTGCAGCTATGTTAGAAAAGGGAGGGGAGAAGGGTCCCAGAACTGGGGAAATTTGACAACATGCTCATAGAAGTATTGGAAGTGATTATTAACAATGGGAAGTACCTTCAATATTGGGTCCTACATCAATATATGGAGTAATGTGAGAAGCAAGAGATGGTAACAACTGGTGTCATTTCTGGACATTTTGTAGAAAAAAATAAAACAGTAATGGAGAGAATTTTGGTATTGGTGGGAGATGGTGGAACATGATCACATCTAAAAATCAAGAAATAGGGTAGCCCTAACTGGTTTGGCTCAGTGGATAGAGCGTCAGCCTGTGGACTCAAGGGTCCAAGGTTTGATTCCGGTAAGGGGCATGTACCTTGGTTGCAGGCACATCCCCAGTGGGGGATATGCAGGAGGCAGCTGATTGATGTTTCTCTTTAATTGATCTTTCTAACTCTTTTTCCCTCTCCCTTCCTCTGTGTAAAAAAATCAATAAAATTTTTTTTTAAAAAAAATAGGGTAATAATGAGGATAAGAATTAGCTCACAGTGGAATATATACAGTACAACTCCATTTATATGACTATTAAAGGCTGATCCAATCAATATTTCAATTATTATTCCACATGTGTATGATAATACCATAAAGAAAATCGAAGTACTTATTAATACAAGCTTCGGGATAGCGGTTATTCCAAAGGAAGGAGCTATATGCAATTAGTGAGAAGCATCTAGGGGGTCTCTAAGTATATGATGCTCAATTTCCTAAGCTGTGTAGTGGATATATGGATGTTTTTTATTATTCTTTAATCATGTGTGTGTTTTCCATACTTTTTATGAATAATGTATTTCTCAAAAAATAATTTAAGGGAATCGACAGTGACATACATTCTAAATAATCAAATAAGCTATTTTTTAAAGATTTTTTACTGATTTTGAGAGAGAGAGGAAGGGAGAGGGGGAGAAATAGGCATGTGAGAGTAAAGCATCCAACAGCTGCCTCCCACATGTCCACATTTTCTTTATCCATTTAACCAAACACTTAGGTTGTTTTCATGTCTTGGCTATTTTAAGTAATGCTGCAATAAACATGAGGGTGCAGACATCTTTTCAAGTTAGTGTTTTTGTTTCCTTTGATAAATACCCAAACGTAGAATTGCTGGATCATATGATAGTTCTGCTTAATTTTTTGAGGACCCTCCATACTGTTTTCCATAGTGGCTGCGCTATTTACATTCCCACCAACAGTGCATAAGGATTCCCTTTCCTCCATATCCTCACCAACACTTGTTATTGCTTGCATTTTTTATAATAGCCATTCTAATAGTTATTGATATCTCATTGTGATTTTGATTTGCATTTCCCTAATGATTAGTGATGTTAGCACCTTTTCATGTATCTGTTTGCCATCTGTATGTCTACAGTATGTGTATGATATAGAAATGTCAGGGGTAAAATATTAATCAACTTTTGAAAAGTCTGTTTCCATGTGAAGTTTTTTCCATCAATCGATCTATCTCTGTTTTTCTCCTTTGTTTTATGCATGCATAATACTTCTAGGAACAATCAAGTGCTTAGCTCACACTAAGTGGCAGCCAGTTTTATTTTTAACTTTCTTATTGGCAGTTTCATTTTATCACCACTGCTTTAGTACATTTTCTATAAATTCATCATAGGCTTTATGATTTAATCCAAAAACTGTAGCTTGAGAAAGAAAAATGGGGTAAGGGAATGAGAGAGCTCTTGCCTGTTTCTGTCTGCAATATGACTTCATACACTATCAGGACTAATACTCTAATAAATTAAGTATGGGATTTATCCTCTTAGGCGGAATGCTCACATGAAGCTAGAAAAATGAATGCTACCATTTATGAATTTATGCTTTTTTTGTTTTGTTTTGTTTTTTATTGATTTCAGAGAGGAAGAGAGAGGGACAGATAGAAACATCAATGGTTAGAGAGAATCACTGATCAGCTACCTCCTGCACGCCCCCCACTGGGGATCTAGCCTACAACCATGCATGTGCCCTTGACCAGAATCGAACCTGGGACCCTACAGTTCGCAGGCCGGGGGATGTCCACCTGCCGGCTTAGGCCTGTGGGGAGCTGGCAGTTGGACATCCCTCTCACAATCCAGGATCCCTCGCTCCTTACTGCCCGCCTTCTTGCTGCTCCTTACCACTTGGCTAGCTGCTCCTTAGCACCGCCACAGAGGCAGGAGAGGCTCCTACCACTGCCGCTAAGCTCACCAGCCAGGAGCCCGGCTTCTGGTTGAGCAGAACACTGCTGTAGGAGCACACTGACTGCCAAGGGGCAACTCCTGCATGAGCATCTGCCCCCTGGTGGTCAATGTGCATCATAGCTACCAGTTGAACAGTCACTTAGGCTTTTATATATCTATTAGAAGCCCATTGCATAAAGATTCATGCAAGAATAGGCCTTCCTTCCCCTGGCTTCACTCCTGGCTGCCCAGGAGCCTGCAAGTCCTCACTCCTGGCCACCCAGGAGCCTGTTAGTCCTCACTCTCAGCAGCCCAGGAGCCTGCAAGTCTTCACTCCCAGCCGGAGCGCCACTCCTGTAGCTTCCTCTGCCCCCCGCCTTTCCCCTCATAACAGGCGTCCCACCCCACCCTGCCCAGCCGCTCCACGCCTGCATATGCAAATTAACCCACCATCTTTGTTGAGTTAATTTGCATACTTGCTCCTGATTGGCTGGCGGGTGTTGTGGGGGTATGGTCAATTTGCATATTTCTCTTTTATTAGTATAGACGAGAGGCCTGGTGCACAAAATTTGTGCACTGGAGGAGAGGTGTCCCCCAGCCTAGCCTGTGCCCTCTCACCGTGTGGGAGCCACACAATTGATCATCCCAAAGAGGTAGGCCCTGCTCACCCATCCAGGGCTCCTCGATGGATTGCCCCAAAGAGGTAGGCTGGAGCCGCGAGACCCTCAGGCCTCACCGCACAGAGACATGGGACCCGCCTCCATGCCATGCACACAGCAACAAGCCCCCCGCCCACCCGCATGTGCACGCAGCCCTGCACTCAGCCTCCTGGTGATCACTCATTGCAGTGTGAGGGTGTCACAGCATGAGGGCATGATGATCACATAGGCTTTTATTAATAGGATATAATAAAAGCTTAAGCCACCATATTGGCGGAACGACCAGAACAACTGGTTGCTATGATGCGCACTGATCACCAGGGGGCAGACACTCAACACACAGGCATAGAAACATGGAACAGATTGATGAATCTCAGAGGGAAGGGGGAAGTGGGGATGGTAGGAAGAGATTAACCAAATATCTTATATGCATACTAGAGGCCAGATTCATGCACCAGTGGGGTCCCTCAGCCTGGCCTGTGGGGATCAGGCTGAAACTGGCAGCCCGACATCCCCGAAGGGGTCCCAGATTGTGAGAGGGAGCAGGCCAGGCCAAGGGACCCCACTGGCACATGAATCCATTCACCAGGCCTCTAGTTCAGTGATAAAAAGAAAAAAGTTATCAAGCCATGAAAAGACAGGAAGAAAACTTCAATGTATATTTCTACATGGAAGAAGCCAACCTGAAAAGGCTACATACTGTATAATTACAACTATATGACATTTTGAAACAGGCGAAATTGTGAAAAAAGTAAAAAATATCATTGGTTTCCAGGAGTTAGGGCTGGGGATAGAGATGAATAGGTAAAGCACAGAAAATATTTAGGGCAGTGAAAATACTCTGTATGATACCATAATGACAGCTACATGTCATTGTACATTTGTCCAAACCAATATAATGTACAATACCAAGAATGAACTGTACTGTAAGCTATGGACTTTGAATAATTATGATGTGTCAATGTAGGTTCATTAACTGTAACAAATGTTCTGCTCTGGCATGGGACACTGATGATGAGGAAGGCTATGCAAATGAGACAAAGACATTACAAGAAAACTATAAAACTTTATCCCTCATGAATATAGACATAAAAATCCTCAATAAAATATTAGCAAACAAAATAATTTATTTTGAAGATATAACATATAACACATATGAAGATATGAGTTATTAATACCTATGCACCAATTTACAAAGCATCAACAATTTTATAGCTAAACCTATACAAAATATAGGAATAGACAGAAAAAAAAAGAATAGACAGAAACACACATCAAACTTCCAGAGATAAAAACTTCAATGTGTGAAGTTAAAAGTACACGGATGGGATTAGCCATATTGTATATTGTAAAACAAAAATTATTGAAATTAAAGGTACAGCAATAGAAACTATACAAAAGGAAACACAGAGAGTAAAAACAAGAAAAATTTTTAAAAATTGGAGCTATGAGATAAGTTAAATGGCCTAATATCTATGTTTGGAGTTATACAAAGGAGAGAAAGATGGGTGGCAGGGGAAAAAAAAACACTTAAAGAAATATTGGCTGAAAAAAAAATTCCAAATTCAGTAAAAACTACAAATTCACAGATACTGGAAATTCAATGAACTCCAAGCATAAAAAACATGAAGATGACAACACTGAAGCACATTACAGTTTAAGACCAGTGATAAACAGAAAATCTTAAAAGCAGCCAGAGAAAAAAGATTGGTTATATACAAAGTAACAAAGATAAGGATGACAAGAGATTTCTCATGGGAAACAAAACAAAACAGAAATTGTGTAGCAACAGAGTATTGAAAGAAAAACTCTATCAACCTAGAATTCTACACCTGGCAAAAATATCTTTGAAAGAAGGAAGGCAAATAAAGACACTTGGTAGACATACAGAAACTGAAATGATTTATCACCAGAAGCCTCTCACTACAACAACAGTTAAAGGACCTCCTTTAGGCAGAAGGAAAACCATATCAGATGGAAATCTGAATCTACACAAAAGAATGAAGAGCACAGGAAATGATAAATACATGGGAAATGAGAGAGAGAGACAGATCTGCTAAAAATAATTGACTGTTTAAACAAAAGTAATAACTATGTATTGGAGTTCAAAACATACATAAAAGTAAAATGCATAGCAACAATAACATAAAGGCCAGGAGAGGAGAAATGAGGTATACTGGTTTACGATTGTTATTAATATATAGAAAATAATATAATGTCTCTTGAGTGAAAAATAGTCATATCCACATCCTGTACCTCCTGATATGGGTACTGTGAAAGGCACAGCATCACTTCTGCAGTATTCCAGCCAAGAGTGAATAAACTTAATTTAATCATGAGGAAATATCATACCATCCATATTGAGGAACAATTTACAAAATAACTAGCCAGTCCTCTTCCAATGTGTAAAGGTCATGAGAAACCAAGAACAACTGAAGATAAACTGTCTAAACTGGAGGAAACTAAGGAGACATGACAACTAAGTAGAATGGGTGATCCTGGATTGGCTCCTAGACCAAAAATAGGACATTAATAAAACAATTGGCAGAGCTGAATAAGATTGGTAGATTTTTTTCATAGTATTGTTTCAATCAACGTTCATTTCCTAGTTTTTTTTAAAGTATATTTTATTGATTTTTTACAGAGAATAAGGGAGAGGGATAAAGAGTTAGAAACATCGATGAGAGAGGAACATCGATCAGCTGCCTCCTGCACGCCCCCTACTGGGGATGTGCCTGCAACCAAGGTACATGCCCTTGACTGGAATCGAACCTGGGACCCTTCAGTCCACAGGCCGACGCTCTATCCACTGAGCCAAACCGGTTAGAGCCATTTACTAGTTTTGATCATTGTATCATTATGATGTAAGATGTTAATATTCAGAGAAGCTGGGTGAAGGGTATACACCTCATTATTTACATTCCTTCCACTGTCTTTGAACCCCAGGGTCCCTATGGATATCAGGCCCTCCTGCCCTCCTTCCTACTTTCCCCCCAAGAGTCCTCCAGCCTACAGAGAAGGAACTAGGGGAGATGTGACCTTTCTCCTTCAATCTCAATCCCTGAAAATCATGGAGCCCCAGAGAAGGGGGTGGTCTGGGTGGAGTAAAAAGGCTTCAGAAGCAGCCGCTGAGATGGGGGACAGTAAGGGAAGGGTCAGAAAGATGTGGCTGAAGACTAAGGGACCACTGTGGTGGCCTGTGGGTTCAGGATGGGCTGGAGAGACTCAGTGGGTGCTAACTTCCTCTGACCTTGGTGGAGGCTGGGCATCTCACACCCTCAGGCCTTGGCCTGACTAAAAAGGACTCCATCCTGCTGTCAGAAGCGCCATCTGACTATGCTAGTGAGATGAGGTTTGAGGTCCCAGGTGGAGAGGAGGAAAGTTCCCTGAAAACTGCAGAAACCATTACCTGCCTTTCCTCTCCCTCAGAGTTGGGTATTGTTCACTTGCCTTCCCCCTTCAGAATGCTGGAGCAATACCCAGGCACCTGTCACCCAGACCTATTTTCAGTCCAAGATGGCTGGAAGGTCTGACAGTCAGGATCCTTGACTGAGGCCTGAGAGAGACATAAGAGAAAGGGAGGAAGGAATGGCAGTGGGGGAAGAAAGGCAGAGTGGGAAGCAGATAAGAAGCTGTCCCAGGAAACTCATGTAGGTACCTGCCCCACTCCTTTTCTTTTCTTGGACTCTGGGAGTTCATTTTCTGGAAGTCAGAGAAAAGGTGAGTGGCTCTGAGGCACACCAACTCCAGAGCAAGTCAGAATTATCATCCAAAGTCCAGGGCCTCCACTAGTCAACTAATAAAAGTAAGCAAATGCTTAACCTCTCTGAATGTCAGTTTCAATTTCCTGATTGTTCAGTTGTAAGGATAATAGGATGTGCCTCCTTGGAATGTTGTGATCAGAAATTAAATTGTATGATTTCTTTTTTTTTTTCTTTTTTTTTTCTTTTTTTAGCCAAGTGTTCAGGCCAGTGCCTAGCAAACAAATCCCCAGTAAATGCGAACATGAAAGTAACACTGAGTCTGAGCTACTCACCAACCCACTCTGGTGTTTCTGATGTTGTGGACATTGACCTGGGGCTCCAGCTGTCCACAAGACTGTTGGCCATGCGGCCAACCTTGTAGCCAGCTTGCACTATCCCCAGTCAAGGTGGGGGAACCCCAGGCAAGCTCTCCCCACCTCAACACCCCTCCTGTGTGTGATACTTGGTCTCCCTGGAATGAAAGCCAGATTCATCCAAGGAACCTCTGCTTTGCTGTTTGCTTTAGCCTCTGGCACCATTATAGCTGTGGACAGACATCAACCTGAGAAAGGTACCAATGTCTGTAATCCATCTAGAGCACTGGATATGAAACCCACTCTACCCTACCCCCAGCTAGAAAAGAGACAAGAATAAGGAGAAGGATGTCCAATGAACTGCATTGGGAAATACCGTAAACTAGCTAAATAGTTAAAAGAATTGTGAAAGTAAAATTAGACTATCCGGAGATTTGTGTGAAATGCTCAAAACAAGCAAAAGAGCAAAAAGGTACAAACAAGATGGATGGATGGATGGATGGATCCAAGGAGGAATCATGTGAAATTACATAACTTGGGTTAAGTATGAATTTTTTTAAATAAATCTTTATTGTTCAGATTACAGGTGTTCCTCTTTTTGTTTTCCCCCTATAGCTCCCCTCCACCTGATTCCCCACCCCACCCTACCCCATGCCCTTACCCCCTGCCACTGTCTTCATCCATAGGAGTAAGATTTTTGTCCAATCTCTTCCCGCACCACTCACACCCGCTTTCCCCTAAGAATTGTCAGTCCACTCCCTTTCTATGTCCCTGATTCTATTATATTCACCAGTCCATTCTGTTCTTCAGATTTTTTATTTACTTGATTTTTAGATTCACTTGTTGGTAGGTATGTATTTGATGTCATTTTGTTGTTCATAATTTTTATCTTTACTTTTTTCTTCTTCTTCCTCTTCTTAAAGAATACCCTTCAGCATTTCATGTAATCCTGGTTTGGTGGCGATGCACTCCTTTAGCTTTTTCTTGTCTGTGAAGTTCTTTATCTGACCTTCAACTCTGAATGATAGCTTTGCTGGGTAGAGTAATCTTGGTTGTAGGTTCTTGCTGTTCATCACTTTGAATATTTCTTGCCACTCCCTTCTGGCCTGCATAGTTTCTGCTGAGAAATCAGCTGACAGTCATATGGGGACTCCCTTGTAGGTAACTAACCGTTTTTCTCTTGCTGCTTTCAAGATTCTCTCTTTGTCTTTTGCCCTTGGCATTTTAATTATGATGTGTCTTGGTGTGGTCCTCTTTGGATTCCTCTTGTTTGGGGTTCTGTGTGCTTCCTGGACTTGTAAGTCTATTTTTTTCACCAGGTAGGGAAAGTTTTCTGTCATTATTTCTTCTAATAGGTTTTCAATATTTTGCTCTCTCTCTTCTTCTGGCACCCCAAAAATTCGGATGTTGGTATGCTTAAAGTTGTCCCAGAGGCTTCTTACACTATCTTCATATTTTTGGATTCTTTTTTCTTTTTGTTTTTCTGGTTGGGTGTTTTTTGTTTCCTCATATTTCAGATCTTTGGTTTGATTCTTGGGGTACGTTGATCTACAGTTGAGTTTCTGTATATTCTTTATTTTAGACAGTGTATGCTTCATTTCTGACTGGTCCTTTTCCATTTTTTTTGGCATTCTCATTAAGGTCCTTGAAGGTCTCACTAAGCTCCTCAGAAGTGTCATCAAGTTTCTCAGCGGTTTTTAGAAGATTCTTGAGTAACCTTATAAATGTGGTTCTGAACTCTATGTCATCCAGTAGTTTGCTTTCCTCCATTTCTTTCATTCGTGATATGTTTCTTTGTCTCCGCATTTTGGCTGCTTCCCAAAATGCGTTGATGGAGTGGCTTTGTGTGGTAGGTGACCTATAGGGGACAGTAGCTCAGCCTCCCCAATCAGCTGATGTGGACGCTCTTGGTACACCCCTTTGTGGGCTGAGTGCAAAGTCTTGGTGTAGCTAAGCCTTAATTGCTGTTGGTACACTGGGAGGAATTGACCTCCAGGCCAATCAGCTGTGAGGACTCACTGTGTCTATAAGAACTGCTGTGCTGGAGACACGCTTATGGTGCAGGACTTGTTTCAGTGGGGCTTCGGTGCTCGCTGAGTCTGCCTCTTGAATGTGTCACTTATGGATGTGAGGAGTTGAAATATGGTTTCTCACACTGACCACTAGGTATACTGGCTTCTGGATCTCCAGTGGGGTGCAGGTCAGCTATTGTCTGAGTCCACCCAGCAGGAGCTACAGCGAGAGCTACAGTTTTCTCCTCTTTTCTTGGGGTTTGGAGGTTTTGGAGCTGTCTGACCCAGGCTGCAAGTTTGCTAGGTTAAGCTGCAATAGGGCAGGCCTTTCTTATGCTAATGCTGCTGCTTAGAGCTTGGGTGGGTTTATAGGTTGTGTGGGGTGGGGTCTCAGGGCGTCACTAGGCTAGGGCGTGGCAAACAGCAATGGCTGCTAGTTAGCCAGCTCTGTGTCTCTGACTGCATCCTGTGCCCCGGCGCAGTAAACAATTATTCTTGCGCGCAGCTCTGCAAGCAAGCCCCCCTCACTTTCTGACCTGGTGGCAGACAGTCCAGCTTCTCCCCGTAGGAGTTTGGGTCCTCCGCGTCTCCCCAGAAACTATTTCAGAGTAATCAGGAGCTTGTCTCCCTTTGGGTTGAAAAAAGCAACGCCTGCCGCCAGCCCTGATCACGGGCCTCCGTACCTCAGCTTTTCAGCACTTGTGCACGTCTCAATGCTCTTTTCTCTTTCCTTCTAGTTGTATAACTTCTATTCAGCCAGCTTTCCCGTGGTTCTGGGTGATAGACGTTTTGTGTTTTAGTTGTAGTTTTGAAATTGTTGTGCGAGGCAGCAGTTTAGGTGTTTACCTCTGCCACCATCTTGGATTCTCTCCTTAAGTATGAATTTTATGCCCATCTTCAGAATGGTTCACAAGAAGATGTAGGGAGAGGGGAGGAAAAGTCCCTTGGCTAGCTCCCAACTCTGCAGGTCAACAGCCCCATTTAACAGGGGTTGGAGCAGTGGCCTCAGACAATGGCTGACCCCAGTATCTACTCACTCTTCTTCCTTAGTATTAGGACAGCAAAATTTTAGAGGAGTACACAGTCATCCAGAACAAAAATTACACCTCTGAACCACCTGCCTAGCCAATTACAACCTTAGGACTAGATTCTGTCCAGTAAGATATAACTGAATGGCTGTGTGTATGATTTCCAAATATGTCTTTAAAGGGAGGAGCAAGGCCCTTCTTCAGCCCTTCCTTCTTCCTGTTGGCTGGAATGCAGATGTTACAGCTGATGCTCTAGCAACTACATTACACCATTAAGTTGAAGCTACATGATGGGTAGGTAACAAAATTCTCTGTAAAGGAACCTGATCCCTGGACTCTAGGGCATCTTGCCAATCTTACATGGCCTACTTCTAGGTTTCTTTTATGTAAGAAAAAAAATATTTCCATTATATTTCATTTAAGCCATTATTGTTTGGGTTTCTGTATCAAATAGCTGAACTGAATCCTATCCAATGAACAGAGGAGATGAGAATCCTTTTTGTTAGCAGAGGTGGCGCTAGGACTAATAGAAGTGGGGATTTCCTGTGTTGGCAAAAGTGGCAAGGGAAGTAGGAGTGTTCCCTGAATTGGTAGAACTGGTGGTAGAATCAATATTAATTCCGGGATAAATAGCATGGTAAATGAAGAAATGGAAAAATCAAGGATATCCCTGCAGTGACGGCTATGGAGGGTAGGGTCACAGAGGATGCTCAGAGGTTATTATGTTGAACTACATAGGGAAAAGTGTCATGGCTAGACAGGTGAAGTTCCTATGTTGACTAGGGTTGGGGAGGGGCTCAAGGTAAAAAGAGGAATTATTCCTGGAAGTTCTATCCATTTTCAAGAACAAGCTCAAATCCTTGTCCATCTCTCTTCATGACCAGAGGTGTCCCTATTAGTTCTTGTACTCGCTGACTGTCCACAGCATTTCCTGATGACCCACACAGTCTGTCAGTCCTCAGGAGGTCAGTCTGTACTGATTGTAGGAATACCTAGTCCAGCATTTCTCCTCATGTGGTCCTCACAGCACCCTCATGGGACTGCCCTGATGACTTGCTAAAAAATGCAGACTTAAGGACTCCACCCAACACCAAACAGATCAGTCCCTCTACATGGCCCCCATGATTCCGACATACACTCAAGTCCAATGCACCATTTTACACATGGTGAAACTGAGGCTCAGACAAGTAGTGACTCCAGAGGTCTCACTGAGAACACTGGACGAGAGAATCCAGGAATCAGGACCTCCAGTCTATGGCTTACTCCAATGTCCTGACACTTGCACCCTTTATTCTGGCTCTCTTGGGTGAACCCCTAAATTTAAAAACCCTCTGAAGGGAAGGATACCAGTGAGATCCTGAGGCGAAGCTGAGAGCCCACTCCAGCCCTGGCCCTCAGTGCTCACCTGGCCCACCCAGCTCAGCCATGATCAAGGCAATCCTCATCTTCAATAACCACATAAAGCCATAGCTCTCCAAATTCTACCAGCCTTGCAGACAAGATAGACAGCAGCAAATCATCAGGAAGACATTCCATTTGGTATCTAAGAGAGATGAAAAAGTTTGCCATTTCCTGGAAGGATAATTACTAATTGGAGGAGCTGACAACAAACTGATTTACAGACATTTATGCAATGTTATATTTTGTCTTCTGTGTGGATTTTTCAGACAGTGAACTTGGCGTTGGAGATATAATTCAAGTATTTGTGGAAACACTGGACAAGTGTTTTGAAAATGTCTGTGAACTGAATTCCATTTTCCATGTAAGCAAGGCTCACAACATTCTTGCAGAGATAGTGATGGTAGAATGGTATTAGAGACTAACATGAATGAGATTGTTACATAAATTAATGCAAAAAATTAACTGGAGAAATCTGAGGTTGGCTTAAAGGGAGTTCCAGCCCATGCTGTAACAGCTGTAAAGAATATGAATCTTCCTGAGATCCCAAGAAATATTTGGTGACATCAGTATAAAAGTGCCAAACCTGTCCTCTTTTAAATAAAAAATTTGAAAGGCCACTTCCAGGTAAAACCCAGGGGGGCAAGTCGTAAGTTTACCATGTAGTTGTTTATTAAAAACTAGAGGCCCGCACACGAAATTAGTGCACGGGTAGGATCTCTAGGCCTGGCCTGTGATCAAGGGATCCCCGGCTGCCAGCTGCCTGCAGCCAACCCCTCTGTGTGCAGGGGTGATTGGAGCCCCGCTTACTCACACCCACCTTGGCCTGGCGCCTCCACCCACCCCGGGTTCCCTGTTCCCCATCAGGCAATTGGAGCCTGCCAGCAGGGGGGCGGGGCAGGCCGCAGGGAGAGGGACAAAGAGGTTGTTGGCCAGCAGGCCCTGTGGGCTGGGGGCAGCTCCTGCGTCGAGCGTCTGCCCCCTGGTGGTTAGTGTGTGTCATAGCAACAGTCATCCCACTGTCCAGTGGATTTGCATATTACACGTCTATATAGAGAGATAGAGGAGGAGAGTCTTCACTTTCGGCTCTTGGATTTCAGTCAAGGTACTGTATAGAAGTTGTGTCAAGTCAGTATAGTGGTTTAATGTTGCTTTTCTTACTCAATGATTTTAGAGAAATTAAGTAGTTCCAGTGTGATTTTTTTCTTTCTTTTCTAAACTGCATTCCTATGCCCACCTAAGGCATGCCTTTATGTATTGGCTACATCAGAATTTCAAAAAAGTGTTTGAGACATTTCCTTAAATTATGTACAACTCAAAATGTTGGTGCTTTGTATGGATCACAAGTGCAGCATTCCTTAATTCTGTTATTTGTCATGATTGTTATTTAAAGAACCAAGCATGTACTGCATGAAAACATTATGATCTTTTTCTCTTAGTTTAAATAAACTCCAAGGCCACTAGATTTCTAAAGAACTTTCTGTTTGCCTGATATCTACTTTAGCAATAATTTTTATAACCCTCTAACTCAACAAAGTAAATAAAGGTATATGTTATCACTGTTTAAAAAAAATAAATATACATTTAAAATTTTTTTCTAACTCTCTGAAATGGAAACACAATCTGCATGGTCTCCTCCATCCTCACAATCCCAGGACAAACTGCAGGCTGAGGAGACCCCCGTGGCCCATGGGCACATCTCGCAGAGCTACTTGCAGCTGTAGAGCCCTGGCCTCCTGCAACATCTACCTCACAGGCACAGGGCTGCGTGCCCTAGAACTCCATGCAGTCTTGCAGATTCATCTGACTGAACATTCAACTGACCCCTCTTTGACCCAGGGTCTGGGTCAAAGGACTCATGAAGGACTCCAGGAGTAGGATACCCTCCTCAGATTCCAACTCACCCACACCCCCACAGCCCCCATACCCCCTACTAGGCCTGCCTGCCCTTCTTCCCATCTCCCCAGGCCTGGAGAGTGGGTACTGAAATAAATGGCTGCATCCTCTTCCTGCCCCAGTTTCTCCAGCATCTTTGGAAACTCCACTTCCCCTTTCCTCTCCCGCTGGCTGACTTTCCATAGTGCTTACCCCTACCCCACCCCTGGAAGGAATAGTTCTGACTGGCTTCAGAAGGCTCCACAATCTGCCTTGCTCTTACCTCCCACGGATCCCTCACAGATATTGCCTCTCTGATGCCATCCCCAAGCAGGCAGGAACTGCCCTTGTCCTTGCTCTCCACTCCAGCCCCCGCAGACACATCTGGACACCTTTTCTGGCTAAATACACTTACCATCACCCACATAAATATAGGATCTGTCTCCCTGGGAGATTGCAGCCCACCACGTGTGTCCTGTCCCTGATTCCAACTGCAGGTCCAGGCTGTGTTCAACACTGATCTCTCTGAAGCCGTCTCTGCTGGGCCAGCTCCTAGGACATGCCCTGTCCTTACATCTTCTAAATTATCTAAGGTCCACTAGTTCATGATAACTCTGGGCTAGAAGCTGTCCCTCCCTGCCTTCCCTATCTTCGTGGTATAGGCCTAGGGACTCCTGATTAGAGAAGTCAGGTGAGGCACTTGTGTGGCACAGCCCTTTTTGGGAGAGTGACAGGGAGGCAAGCCCCATCACTGTCAGGACCTTTACAGATCAAAAATCTTCACAGCCTTGGGCCTAGAGGATGCCTCTGCTCGTTCATTAATAGTTCATTTTTATCATTCTAATAATTCATAATTACCACGCTGGGAAACCTGTCTCAGATCCTTTTCTCCTGCAGCTACACCAAATGTCCATTTTTCTTATCCCCACCCACAGCCCTAATGACAGGGGACATGGTCTTAACCACTAGAGAGCCTTCAACCAGGACGCTGAAGGCCGAATACAGGGAACCTCGGTGTCCTTGCAAGGGATTTGGGGTGACTGAAGAAAGGAGTTCAGAAAGCCAGGCGCGGTGGGAAGAGATGACGAGGGGTTAATCTCCGCAGCCCATCCCAGTCTCCGAGGCCCGAGTGGCTGTCTTCCGCGCCACCTGGCGGCCGCCGCCTTTAAGCGGAAAACAGACTAGACTCCACGAGGGTTCCCGGCTTGCGGAAACCGGTTCCCTGGGGGCGCTCCAGCGGGCTGGGGGGCGCCCAGGCTGGAGAACCAGGACCGTGCAGCCCAGGGAAAAGCACGTCTCTGGATTCGGGCGGACACTCGCGAGACCCAACTCAGTGCATTCGGCCCCTCACGGTGGCAGACGCAGGGCCCGGACGTTGCGGGGTTCCAAGCAGCTGAATGAGCATGCGCGCGCGCCCGCCTGCTCCCCGCGGCGCCCCGCACCACCGCGCGCGCGCGCGCGCGCGCACGCACTCCAGGACGCTCGCCCGCGCCAGCCCGTTCTCAGAGCAACCGGCCGCTCTGGAGCTGGCCACCCGGAGAGAACAGGGCAACCTCGCGCGACGCAGTCATGCGGGCGCCGCCTCACACATTTCCGCCCTCACCTCGAGCGTGAGACGCCGCCAAGGCCGCACTTTCCCACGGGTGACCCCCTAGAGGGCGGGACGTGGTGGTCCGTGCGGCTCTGGACTCTCACAGAACAGTCTGGGGGCGCCCGGGCCAGGCCGCTCCCACCTGCGCGCTGCGGCAGCCAATGAGAGCCTAGCCCAGTGATGTCATGCCCTTACCCGACCCTGGTGAAGAACGTCAGAGGTCACCCGTCAGGGAACCAGCGCAAACCCACCCAAGGGGTTCCCGAAGTTTCCACTGCGGCGGAGTTCGGCCTCGCACCGTACCCTTGTGCATGCCACCACTTTGACCTTCCCTCGGGCGTCCCCGAGTCACTTCCCCCCTCCTCTCCTTCATGGGGGTCCCCTTCATTTTCACTTGTGATCTGATGTCCACATTTTCATTTCCACAGTTGTGTCCAAGAATGTCCCGTGTCACCTTTTCTCCACCAGGGCCACCTGGTCCTCTGAGGGGGTCCTCAGCCACACTTTTACGTGCCGGGCCCCGCATGCCATCCCTGCTGTGTCGTGGCCAGGGATGCTAATTTATTTGGTCCCCAGCCCCGAACGAAGCAGTCACCCACCGTGTCCGAGAGTGTCCGTCTATGAATGTCTGTCACTGCGTTTGTCTGTGGCTGTCAAGACCGTCCGTCTGCGGGTGTCTGCCTCGCGGGCTTCTGTTCGTCTGTCATTGTGGGTGTCTGCTCCACCACTGCCGGGTCTTTTGGTCGTGTCTGTCACCGCGTGTCTGTCCGTCTGTCGGCGGCTTGTCACTGGCGTCCGTCTGGGCCCCAGGGTCTCCGTGTCTCCGTTCCAAGGGAGGGAGAAAGAGGAGGTGGCAGCCCCGGGCGGTGGGGAGTGGCGGGGGCGGAGACAGTGGGCGGGGGCGCGGTGCGGGGCCGGAGGGGGTGTGTGCGGGGGGCCGGAGGCGGCGGCTGTCAGAGTCGGCTCAGCCTGCGCGGGGGAACATCGGCCGCCTCCAGCTCCCGGCCCGGCTCGGCCGCCTCAGGTGAGTCTCCCGCTCCGCTCTGGACCCTCCCCCGGCCCGTGGCCCCTTCCGCGTGTGGGACACGGTGCATTCCCGGAGGGGTCCAGGCCCCTAATCTGGACGCCCACGGGCCCGCCCAGAGACGCCCCCCCACCCGCCGCCCCACACTCAGCCTTAACTCTAAGCTCGCCGCCGAAGACTTACGGTTGCCGGTACGGGAGCCGGCACCCCGAAGGGCTGGCCGCTGCCTCAGCTCCCGATTTCCTGTAGGGACCCCCGAGCGCCCAGCACCCCGTTAGTCCTCAAGTCTGAGGCCACTGGAAGACGCCCCCCGCTTAGGGCGGAACCCAGGCCGCGCAGGTTCCCGGCGTCCGGCTGCCATCCCCCACCCCCACACCGCCAATCCCGCCACCCCAGCGCCCTTGCGAAGCGCCCAGCGAAGCCCCCTGCCTGGCCCAGGCATCCCCCTCCCACGGGGACTCCGTCTCTATTTTGGGGGAAGGGGAGGCTCAGCGGAAGCCCCGAGTTATAATTAGCCCCACTCGGGTTTCCTAGATAATCTCAGCCCCACCACCACCCCAGCTCAGGGCGGCGGGGGCTGGGTGAGGGGTGACCGCCGCGAGAAGGGGGAGTTCCGACCCAGGGAATTTTGATCCCTTGGCTGGAGATGCCGGAACCACAGCAGCTGCGGCCCCAAAATAGAGCCCCCGCCCCCTGCAGCCGGGGATCTCCGGAGCTTGGAGAACACAGGCGTCCCGGTTCGCCCTTCAGACCCCTCCGCAATGCCCTACAGCCGTCAGACCCCCGCCCCAAGTTTTCTGCTCCTTTACTTGGGGCGGGGAGCACCGTTATTTTATCGGTCTCTACTGCCCCCCGCTGGCGGCAGTTGTGCACAGCATCATCAGACGAATGAGGGACGAGTCCTGGGGTCCAAGGCTGGCGAACCCGTTCGCAGAGGCTAGGCGACGGGGGTGCGCAACTGATGGGCACCCACGGGTACCAACACGCTGTGCCAGACAGTGGATGAGGCGGGCTGGGCGGGGCAGGGTGTTAAGTAGGCAGGATTTGGGGTGCCCCAGGATCTGCGGCTCCCACACCCTGAATGCCCAACCCACCCTCCAGGGCCCCAGCCCTGGCCAACGCAGGAGAGGCTGTGCCTTCACGCCACCGCACGCGCCCCCATTGGCACCTCCCATCATCGAGGGCTCCACCCCTGTCGGGTGGCCTGTACGAGGACTGCGGCCTCTGGTGCGGGTGCCCACAAGGCTCACACTGGGCCCAATCCAGCCCACCCAGCTAGGGGAAGGAGGTGAGGGCGGTGGGTCCTCTGAGGGGCAGGGAGGGTATGCTTGGCAGGTCTCATCTCATTTCCTTACATCTGTCTGTCTGGGTGTGAATGGGCCTGATCTCTGTCCCCTCCTGCTTTTCACTGTCTGCCTGTGTCCTTGTCTCTGCTTGTCTGTCTCCTTCCCTCCATTTCTCTCCTCCTCTTTGCCAACCTGCCCCACCTCCTCTGCAGCTTAGCGATAACCCTTGGGCAAGAGTGTTACCTAATCTCCTCCTGGCAGCCTCAGGCCTTCACCCTCTGCCTTTCTTTCTCCTAACAGCCGCCTGCCTGCCTTGGCAGCCATCTGCCTGCCTTGGCAGCCATGAGGCCCCCATGGTGTCCCCTGCATACTCTCTTCCCACCGTTCCCACTTCTCCTCCTCCTCCTCTTCCTCCTGGGAGGAGGGGCAGAGGCTGAGCACCCGGAGGACCCAGAGCTGCTGGTGATGGTGCGTGGGGGCCGGCTTCAGGGCACCCGCCTAATGGCCCCTGGGGGCCCTGTCTCTGCTTTTCTGGGCATCCCCTTCGCAGAGCCACCCGTGGGCCCCCGTCGCTTTCTGCCACCGGAGCCCAAGCAACCCTGGCCAGGGGTGCTAGATGCCACAGCCTTCCAAAGTGTCTGCTACCAATACGTGGACACCTTGTACCCTGGTTTTGAGGGCACCGAGATGTGGAACCCAAACCGTGAGCTGAGTGAGGACTGCCTCTACCTCAACGTGTGGACACCGTACCCTCGGCCTAAGACCCCCACTCCTGTCCTCGTCTGGATCTATGGGGGTGGCTTCTACAGTGGGGCCTCCTCGCTGGATGTGTATGATGGCCGCTTCCTGGCCCAGGCAGAGGGGACCGTGCTGGTATCCATGAACTACCGGGTGGGAGCCTTTGGCTTCCTGGCCCTACCAGGGAGCCGGGAGGCACCAGGCAATGTGGGTCTTCTGGATCAGAGGCTGGCCCTGCGATGGGTGCGGGAGAATGTGGCAGCCTTCGGGGGGGACCCAATGTCAGTGACTCTGTTTGGGGAAAGTGCAGGTGCCGCCTCTGTGGGCATGCACCTGCTGTCCCCACCCAGCCGGGACCTGTTTCACAGGGCTGTGCTGCAAAGCGGTGCACCCAATGGGCCCTGGGCTACAGTGGGCATGGGAGAGGCCCGCCGCAGGGCCACACTACTGGCTGGACTCGTAGGCTGTCCCCCAGGTGGGGCTGGTAGCAATGACACAGAGTTGGTCGCCTGCCTGCGGACACGGCCAGCTCAGGACCTGGTGGACCACGAGTGGCATGTGCTGCCTCAGGAAAGTGTCTTCCGCTTCTCTTTTGTGCCTGTGGTAGATGGAGACTTCCTCAGTGATACCCCGGAGGCCCTCATCAACACTGGAGATTTCCACGGCCTGCAGGTGACTAGTGGCTGGAGTGGGTAGAGCTGGTTCCTCTATGCCTGTTCTCCCACCTACCCACCTACCCACCCTACCCCGGGGGACCCAGGTATGAGGGCTCCTCAAGACCCGCTTCCAAAGGCTTCTCTTCCCTGAGGGTTCAATCCCAGGGTGGCCAGTGGGACAGAGAGGAAAGAAAATGTGGGTATATTTTCTCCTCTCTGTCCCCCAATCTCATACTCTTCCTCCGTGGTTCTGGGTCTGTAACTGTCCATCTCTCTGACTCTTTGTCCATCTGTTTCTGTCTGCCTGTCTGTCTGTGTCTGCCTCCACCCCCACCCCATTCCTTCATCCTGTTCCCCCAGGTGCTGGTGGGTGTGGTGAAGGATGAGGGCTCCTATTTTCTGGTTTACGGGGCCCCAGGCTTCAGCAAAGACAACGAGTCTCTCATCAGCCGGGCCCAGTTCCTGGCCGGGGTGCGGGTCGGGGTCCCCCAGGTGAGTGACCTGGCTGCCGAGGCTGTGGTCCTGCATTATACAGACTGGCTGCACCCTGAGGACCCAGCACGCCTGAGGGAGGCCATGAGTGATGTGGTGGGTGACCACAATGTCGTGTGCCCTGTGGTTCAACTGGCTGGGCGACTGGCCGCCCAGGGTGCTCGGGTCTATGCCTACATCTTTGAACATCGCGCATCTACGCTCTCCTGGCCTCTCTGGATGGGGGTGCCCCACGGCTACGAGATCGAGTTCATCTTTGGGCTCCCTCTGGAACCCTCGCTAAACTACACCATTGAGGAGAGAGCCTTTGCCCAGCGACTGATGAAATACTGGGCCAACTTCGCCCGCACAGGGTTAGCAGTGCCAAAGGGAGGACGGCCTCCGGGAGCCAGGGAGGCTGGGGGGGACAAAGAGAAAGGGGGAGGAAGACAAGCAGAGACAGAGAGGAAGGGCCAGAAAGAAAGGGCAAAGTTCACAAAGGAAAGGAGACAAAGGGGGAGAGAATGACAAAGAAGGGGAAAGGAAGGAGAAAGTGGGGTGGCAGATCCTAAAGAATCAAGGCAAAGAGAAGAGATGGACAAGGAGAGACAGAGTTACCATAGCAGTTAGGAGGGTGAACTGTAAAGCTGGATTTTATTATCTGGCATACACACACACGCACACACTTTACCTGTCTGAAGAAGGGGATAATAAATCCAATGTCACATGGGTGTTATCAAAAGTACATGTGATGTTTGTAGAGATAGGACTGGGCCTGGCTACATAGCAAGAGCTCGATAAATCATCAATTTTTTAAATGAGAGAAACAAAGACAATGATGGGGCAGGAAAACTTGAAGGAAATGGAGAGGAGAGACAGAAAGAGCACAGGAGGAAGGGGAAGACTCCAGATGATGAGGGATACTGGAGAAGAGAAAGAAGGGTTAGAGCAGCAGTGGGGGGGGGGGGGGGAAGGTGGGGCTCCCCTTGGAGCTAAGAGGGCATGGGGTCTGGAAGCACCTGCCTCCTTCTCCATCTCCATCCTCCAACCTCAGGGCGGGGCAGGCTTGACTGAGGCTGAACCTTCCCTTTCTTAAACAGGGATCCCAATGACCCCCGGGACCCTAAAGCCCCGCAGTGGCCACAGTACACGGGGGTAGCGCAGCAGTACGTGAGCCTAAACCTGCGGCCTCTGGAGGTGCGGCGGGGGCTGCGAGCCCAGGCCTGCGCCTTTTGGAATGGCTTCCTACCCAAATTGCTCAGCGCCACCGGTATGTAGGGCCAGTGGGCAGGGGCTGGGCAAAGGGGCAAGAAATGGGGCGTGGAGAGAGAGAGGGGAGTGGAAGCCGGCGGGGTGTAACCCCTCTCTTCTCCTCACCAGCCTCGGAGGCTCCCAGCACCTGCCCAGGCCCCGCCCACGGGGAGGCTGCCCTGAGGCCCAGGCCCGGCCTCCCCCTGCCCTTCCTTCTCCTCTTCCTCCTCCTCTCCCGGCTCCAGCGGCTGTGACCACGGCCTCTTCCCCCTCCGGCCTCTGGGGGCCACTCTTCTAATGAGTGGTCGGACCTGGGGGAGGGCCCCACTCAGGGATCTCCGACCCAGCGCCCCCTCCCCCCTCAAACCAAGAAGCTCAAACTAGACAGGGCGTGGGGAGGGGTGACCTACGATCCGTCTCAGGGACTCACACACCTTTGTTGTTTAAATGGAAATGGAAAAGCCCATTTTCTTTTTTTATAAAATTATTCCTTGGAGCCTGAGACTGGTGTTGGGGGAGAGGGAAGACTCGGGGCTAGATAGCAACTCCCAGTGGGGCTATAACCGTCAACCATTTCTGTCTCTTCTCTTTTCCCCGTCAACCCATGCTCCCTGCCCCTGATCCCTTCTGTCCCCTTGTTTTCCGGTCATTTTCTCCCCTTCTCTCTTCCCTTCCGCCAATCCTTCTCTGGCCCCACCTCTATCCTCATCCTCCCTGGTCTTTCGTGTTTCTCATATCTACCTGATCCCCTTTCCACCATCCCACGTGCCTCTCCTTGTGTACTCCTCCACTCACAACCCCCACCCCCGACCTTCTCCACGTCCTCCTCCCACCCACTTGTCGGGCGCCCTGGCCGCAGACACGCTGGACGAGGCGGAGCGCCAGTGGAAGGCCGAGTTCCACCGCTGGAGCTCCTACATGGTGCACTGGAAGAACCAGTTTGACCATTACAGCAAGCAGGATCGCTGCTCAGACCTGTGACCCAGGCGGGACCCCCACGTTCTGCCGCCCTACCCGCCCCCTCTTGGTCCCCAAGTTGTATATACTCCTTATCTAAGGGCTGGGATATTACAGAGGAGCCCTAGACCCACCCCAACTTTTCCCCGGGGCTCCTGGTCCTCTGCATGTCTCGGCCAAGCCCCCTACCCCGAGGTGCCTTCGCCCCTCTGGGCTGCCAATAAACTGTTAACAGCCAAAGGTGTGTACGCTAGTAGGAGCGGTAGGGCAGAATGCCTAACCAATTGGGCTAAGGGAATGGTGGGGCGGTCGCTGGGACCAACATTCTGGCCCACTCAGAGCTGGGACACAAGGCGCCAACCCGCAAAGAGAACTCGCGTCTGCGCAGTAGAAGGGAGGGGCGGTGGGGCGGGGCAGCCGTGCATTGTGGGAACCCCACAGTCCACTTGGTTCGCAGGGCCTAGTGGTGCGCCCGCCACTGTTTCCTGCTGCCCGGCGACATTGTTGCCAGAACCTGCGCGCTGGTCCTGCCCGCAGCTCACCCAAGACCCGGGCCGGGCCGAGAGTAAGTACTAGATCCTGAATTCTCCTTGGAGTTTGCTCCACGCCGCCAGACGCAACTTGCAACTTCTGCCCTAACTCGGTAACTCTGCTCCTGCCCACCGCTCTGGAGCCACTTAAGGACGTACATCTGGGCCTTGCGCCACCCAGCCGTGGTCCCGCTCGCCTAGCCATCCTCTCGGGCCACTACCTCTACTATCACTATGGCTGCGACGGCCTGGACGACCGAGGCTGGGGCTGTGGATACCGAACTCTGCAGACGCTGTGCTCGTGGCCACACGGCCGGCCCGTGGGTGTTCCCGGGTTGACGGACGTGCAGGCCGCATTGGAGGAGATGGGTGACAAGCCCCCTGGGTTCCGGGGCTCCAGGGACTGGATCGGCTGTGTAGAGGCCAGCCTCTGCCTCGAGTACTTCAGAGGACCCCAGGGGCGCCTCTGCCACGTTCCCCGTGGAGCTGGGCTTCAGGGGGAGCTGGAGAGACTTCACTCCCACTTCGCAGGGGGCGGAGGGCCTGTAATGGTTGGGGGTGATGCGGATGCGCAGTCTAAGGCCTTGCTGGGAGTCTGTCTGGGGCCAGGCACCAAAGCTTTCGTCCTGGTATTGGACCCTCACTGCTGGGGTGCTCCAAAAAACCCCACTGAACTACAGATTGATGGGTGGGTGGGCTGGCGAGAGGTGTGCACAACATTTGACTCCAAGTCCTTCTACAACATGTGTTTGACCAGCTGTAACTCGGAAAAGCAGCTGCCTCCTGAGGACTGAGACGTTCCCAAAACAGGACTGTCTCCAGCCCCACACTCTCTCAAGGGCAGAGGCTTAGAGACTGCAGCATTCCAGGCCCCCAGGAAGTCCCAGTAGAGCCTGGAAACTTTGGCATCAATAAAGTGGCAAGGCCCAGCTTAACCATTGCCCAGCCAATGTTTGGGAGAATTTGGGGAAGTATATAATGTACATTTGGTCAGGAATCACTGCGGAAGTGCTTTTATTGGCAGTAGGGCTGGACGTACAAAAAAATTTTGAGAGCTGGATGGGACAAGGCAGTCACAAGTATAGATGGTACTGAGAGTGAGGGAAAGTCGATGGCTCAAAAGAAATCCACATCATCTGGAGCATCCAGGTCACGGTATTCAACAATGGCCCGTGGATCTCCACGGGCCATCCTGTGAGATAAAAAAAAGAGGTAAAATGGGATGAGAGTTGAGTGTCCCATTTTGAAGAGCGCAAGAAAACTTGGACATCTTAGCTCATTCTCACCAGCTCATTCTTACCTGTTTCGAGGTTTTCCGGGATAACCTCCCTGGCCTCGGAAGGCATCATAGTTCCCTCGGCCAGCACCATAAGGGGCATGGGGATACGGAGGCCCTCCTGTGGGGACTGCAGGGCGGACAGCACCAGCTATGAAAAAGATCAGTGTTGTGTTGAAAACCTATGACCTCAACTATATCTTAGCTGCTTTCTCCCTACCCTCAAAACCACCAAGCCCTTTCAAGACCTTCCTATACTTACCTCCGTACCCCAAAATAGGGGGCCGGGGCTGGCCATAGGGCATCAGGCTCTGGGGGGTCTGGTGTGGGTAAGGGAGTCCTGGAGTCAGGCCTGGGGGGAGTACAACACAGACAGGGACATGAATTACTGGGGAAGGAGGTTTGGGGGGAGATAGGACACAACTAGCTGTTAGGAATATGGCCAGAAAGGGTAAGGCAGAAACTTTTTCAGAAGACAACAGGATAAAGAACCAGGAGTCCTTGAAGAGTCAAGGGAGAGTGAATGTGGCAGACCCTCATGGATCGTATCTTACTCTGGGCAGGGCCAGGTGGCTGAGCTGGCTTGATCTCAGGCAGAGCTGGGCGCTTAGCATCAGTGAGAAAGTTGTTAAAAAATGCTACCTCCTTCTTCACTTCCTCAATTTTCTCCGAATGCTTATTGAAGATATGTTTGCGTACAAACTCCGGTCCCTGGATGCAGAGGAGAGTCAGAGCTGAGCAAGCAATTCCCTAACTCCCCAGACGCCACAATAACCACCCTTCCCTCCCACCTATCCCATAACTAATATCCCAGACCTTGAATTTCTTGCCACTGAGAGGGCATAGCCACTTATCCTTGCCCAGTTCCTGGGTGTTAGAGGTGACAAATTTTTCCACTTCCTGCTCAGGATCTTTGCGACCCATCTTCTGGGCCTCTTCCTCTGAAAGCGATTCCCGCACACTCAGCAGTGGAGTCAGCTTCTCTTCAAATGTCTTCTGCCACTCTAGAACTGTGGTTTGGGAACAGAGGTAGACAGCAGGTTGGAGAAGGAAGTCAGAGGAAGGAATAAGCAAGGAAGGGATTAGAGAAGGTGACAGAGCACTGCTCCTGAGCAGAACTAAAACCAGAGGCAGCTAGGGAGAAAGGGGCACTAAAGGAGACTCGGGCGGGGAGCTCACCTTCTCCATGACTGATGCGGTTGGGTGGCATGGGTCCCCGAACATGGATAATGCCACAACGGTTGGGCATTTCATCCTCATTGGGGTATTCACATGTGTTATAATAATCCAGGGAATGCACAATGCGCAAATAGAGGAGTAGTTTGTCCAAAACCTAAGAGAAATGAAAAGCCTTGAGTTCACCACACTCGCCCTATATCACCCCAAGCCAGGTTCTCATCCCACTCTGCTCTCACTGGCACCTTGATCAGTTTCTCATCTCGTTCCACGTTGATCTCTGCTGGGTTTCCTTCCTTAGGAGGCTCCTCAGGGGGAGGCCCGCCACTACTCCCCAGCAGCTCTTCCTCCTCAGCACTTACTTCCTCAATCAGGTAGTCAGTTATATTCTTCAAGATTGGATTCTGAGAGGGCAGGCTCTAGTTGGAAGGGAGAAGAAAAGCAAGTGAGGCAGAGAAAGCCCCTTAGGGTAGGTAGCCTAGGAACCTAATTTGAAAGGCAAGGTGAGGCTGAAAGAATTCAAGGCTCACTTGGCCTGTTACCGCTGCCTCGGGATTTGTCTTCATGTTTGTATTGGTTCTACAAATTAGCCCACAAATAATCACTAACACCAATCTGTTCTGCTGGAAGACCAGAGATGCCCACAGATGAGGGGGTATTGGCTGCTTTTGAAAAAGTTCTATGGAGAGTCACTGACTGTTGGCAGAGGAGGTGTCCCAGGCTCAGAGGCCCAGAGCTGGGTCCTGTCGTCCAAAGTATGGATCAGCTTGGCTGCCAGCTTGATGTCATTGCGCACTATCTGCTTGTGTTGAGTAATGCCATTGATATTGCGGACGCGACGGGTCAGGTCTCTGTTCACGCCAGGACTCAGCTCACACTCCCGGAGCTGGGAAGAACAGAAAGCTTACCAACACTTGCCCAAGAAGCAGCAACTCAAAAGACTGGCCCTACTGAGAGCACCAGTGATTAGACTGTGAATTCCTGAGGACAGGGATCAGGTGTGTTAACCAAAACAGTCCCAGAGCCTAGCCCAGAGACAACAGTACACAATTAATGTGAGCAGACTAAATAGATGAAATAGGGGGCAGAATGAAAGAAGCAACCAATGAACAAAGCATTCGGAGGTGTGCAGCATAGAGAGCCGCACTTCTTCCTCAAAACAGTCCTGCTCCCAGTACTCACTCGAATATTCTGCAAATTCCAACAGATCTCTTTGATGTTAACACTACGGTCAAAGGTCACCCAGCCACGACGGAAAAACCTAAACAAGAACAAAGATGTCAACATAATCCTGGGGTGAAGGTGATGTTGACCATTAACCTTCCCCCTGCACCTTTTCTCCAAGGTATCCAGGGTCACACTTCTCTCCATCCCTCACCTCCTCTCAGGCTGGGGCTCCGATAATGCCACACGCATAAAGCCCGGATACCTTTTACAAAGCTGGAAAAGCAGATGAACAGAAATCCCTTTAGTAATTTAAGGATTCACATCTTCCTTCAATCCCCCTATCCTCAGGACCCTAGGGAACTGCTTTTAGTCTTTACTCGGACAAGGGAAAAACAACAGAGCTTCAGAGTAACGGCACTTAAAGGCAAATGGTGCAACCAGGACCAGCCCTGGAAAGGCATGGGCCCGTGGGAAAGGAGTCTCCCTATTGGAGAAATAGGGATGTATGTCAGAAGCAGTGTCAGATTATCTTCTCCCCACCAAGTGTACTGCCCTTGCCTCCCAAATTCTTCCCCCACCCAACCCCAGGCAAAACTTGAAGCTTGGGTGTGGTCCCTGCCCCCAATGCATTTTCCCCACTCACAGAAATGATCTCAGCCCGGGAAATGTTAGGTGCAATGTTGCGCATAAAGAGAGAGCAAGTCTTATGCAGAGGCCGGGGTTTACATTCCAACCCAGGAGCATCCTTGGGCTTCTCCCTTTCTTCTTCCTTGGGCTTCTCCTTTTCCTTGAGTGCTTCTTCTATGCAGGAAATGGTGGGAGTTGGTGAGTTTTTATTGTTGATTTTGGAGGAGATGGAAAAGCTGTCAAACTCCCACCCCACCTCCCCCACGCCCTTCTCTCCCAAAAAGCCACCCTCCCATCAATTTCACCAACTTCTCACCTCCCCCACCATTCATAGGAAGAGAATGGACTAAGAGAAAATAAAACCTACCAGCTTCCTCCTTCTCCTCCTCAGCTTGGCCACTCTCTGACTCTGACTCCGACTCCGACACACTGCCTTCGTCAAAGCTATCATCACCACTGTGCTTCCTATTCCGCTTCTTGCTACTCTGTGGGAGCCACAGCAAAAAGGGATGAGCCAGACAACCAGAACCCCAGTCCTGACACTGACCACATGCAAGAGATCCTCTACCTTTTTGGCTTCTTTTTCAGAGTCTTCTTTCTTCTCTTCCTTGTCGCCATCACCCTCAGATTTCTTAGTTTTGTCATCACTACAACTGCCATTTTCAACCTACAGATAAGAGACAGTCACTGGAATATCCATTTCCCCAACAACCTTTATCAAAGGACCCCCTCCCACCCTCAACAACTGAGCCCAGAAGTTCACCTCTCCCCGACCCAATACACAGCCCTCTAGTTCTAGCTCCAGTGGATCCCAGCACAATGGAAACAGTTCTGTTCTCTTCCCCTGGCACTCACAGGCAGCACCCAGAGGCCCCAGCACTCAGACCTGTTTGCCATCTTCTTTCTTGTCTTCCTTCTCATTGGCCTTGCGCTCTCCATCCACCAGGCCTGGTCCAGCACGCCCTTCCTCTTTCTTGCTGGGCTCCCCAGGCTTTCCTGCCTGTTCCTCCTCCTCCTCCTGCTCCAGGATGCGTAGATCATTTTCTGTACCTCCTTCCATCTTAATCACAGCTACCAACAAAGGGAACAGAAATCACAATCCAATGGTCCTATCTTTCAGCCTCTGGCTTTGTCAACCTGCTTCTATTTCCCAACCAAGACCTTGGTCACCAGACATTCACTGCTGGAACCAACCCACACACCTGCATCCAGCATCTTGACAATGGCATCAGCCTTGTCTATGTCCAGGAGAAGATTATCAAACCAGCCACTTTCCATGAGGGACAGGAATACCCTCAGTCGGTTTTGCAGGGCCCCTCGGGCCTCCTGCCGACGCTTCCCCACCTCATCTGGGTGGTACTTAGACCGAAACCTATGAAGGAAGTGGGGAGGGAAGAGACAAAATAGTCACTGGAGGCCAGGGCCAGGACATGGGGAGGGGCCCACGAAAATCAGAACTTTGCCCCCATCCTCTTACACCCATAAAAGATCATAAAAGCAGAGATTGGGGAGAGGGGTATAATAAAAACAACCAATACCCCCAAGGAAACCAGAGGTTATTTTCTGAGAAGATTTGGGGGAGAGCCAGAAACTAAGAGCTCTAGATTTGGGAAGAGTAATGATTATAGGGGGGCTGGGGTTAGACAGGCAGATCGATTGCCTTAAGTCTCTGGGAGACACTAACTTAAAAAGTGTAGTTTCCCAAAGCTTCTGAGAGGAAGGCTAAGGAAATAATAGGCCCCAAAGAACCTCCCTCTCCTTGCCAACCCCAAACTAGAGTCACTAAGAGGACTGCTCCCACCAACTCCCTTCATCCCTAGGTGGAAGACAGGTGGAAACCTGAAATTTAGCAGATAGGAAAAGCCAAAAAAGGCAGGATACCTTTATTATTCCCCCCTTGGGAAGATAAGCAGATGGTGAAGGTACAGGGAAAGACCAAAAGGAAAAACTGAAGTGCCCTTTTAATCTCAGGTACTGCCCACAGGGAGAGTGAGAAAAGAAGGGTAGAGGGTTAGGGTAGAGCATGAATACATATAAAATAAGACTTTGGGGTAAAAACAGGAAATAAAGTATGAAAAAAAGAAGAAGGTATAAGAAAGTCCCAGATATCAAAAACAAAGGGAAAAACTGAAGATCAGACAGAGAAAACAGGGGGAGGGGGGGCGGATATGTTAGGCTGGGAGCAAGAACAGAGACAGGGAGAGAAAAGTACATGAAAGTGAGACAGAGAAAGAAGAGGACAGTGAAAGACATAACAGAACCACAAGTTGAGCATAAGAGGAAAGAAAAGCTGTAGGCATCACCTCCAGGATCTTTACCTTGGCCGCTTGGTCAAACAGAGCTCAAGATTTAACTAGCGCGCCCAGGGCCCATGCTGCAGGTGGGCCACCGGCTGGCTCCTGGCTGGGGTGTCCCGGCCCGGATGCCGCACCCCCGCGGGACTCCGCGGTGGGGGCCCTGACTGACTAACTGCCTGAGCAATCACATTCAGCTAAACTGCTGCATTGTGCACAGCAGTGCCCTGCCTGTCTGCCTGGCCGGGGCAGTGCGGCTCAGCCCAGGGGCTCATGTATGGGCTGGGTATGGTGGGGGTGGAGGTGGGTTTGCTCCGAGCTCCGTCGATGAGCGGGTGTAGTTCCCAGTTCTGGCTCTTTTCAAGGAGGAGGAGCAGAAAGAGGATGAGGAGGAGGAGGAGCAGGAAGGGGGGAAAAGATGGTTGATTAAAATTAAAACATCCACAAAAAGAAAAAAGTTAAAATTCTTTTCTGTCAAATGACCCTGAGATCTTTGCTTTTCTTGTCTGGATTCACTCGTTGCTTTTGGGAGGACACCACAGCCACACAGGGTCCTGGCGATCAGGGATGACAATGACCCAAATCCAGCAAATGGGGAAGCAGTCTGTCTGCTGCCCCAAGGGAATAGGTGGCTCTGCTGCTGCCTGGAGGTGTCCCACTGACTGAGGACAGTAGGGAAGGGAGATGGATAGGGGGCTGTGGCAGACACTGAAGTGAGGAGGAGAACCCATCAGCCAGTGCTGTTGTAATTCCCATCCCCCACCCCACCCCCAGGAAGTTCTGGGTTGGGGAAAATGGGAAAAGGACAGGGCTGCAAGCTCCACTGGCAGGGCCAGGGGAAACATGCCAGGGAAAAGACCACAAGAAAGTGGGGGCACTCACCATTCCTCATCCTTATGAGCCAGGAAGAAATCCTGCATCTGCTGCCTCCGAAAATCCAGCTTGTAGTCATTATAGCGCTTAACTGCCTCTGTCTCATCCACAGAGTCATCCAACGATAGGAGAAATTCCTTGAAGGTTTTCATCACTGGTGGTGGCACACCCAAGTCAATCTCTGCAATGCTACCCAGCCTGGAGGGTGGGGAGATGGTCAGGAAGTCTTGGTTTGGGGGAAAAGGTGGGAGGCTGGAGGGGCCGAGGTAGCCAGCTGCCCCCATTCCTCTGCCCACATGGACCTCACTCCAGCACCACCTGCTACTACCCCCACAGGCACTCTGTGTATCTAACCCACTTCCTGCCACAGTCTTCAGCAACCCAAATCATTCCCCAAGCCCAACAATTCCCTTCTCCCAAGAACCCTAGAACCGCAGGTCTTTACCTGGCCTGGATAGGCAGAACATGATGCTGCATGATGTGGACATCTGGATGGCCCCAGGGCTGAGGGGGGCCGTAAGTTGGGCCCCCACCCCCCCCAGCATAGGGCATCTCATAGCCACTGTGGTATGGGTCAGAGCTGTGCTCATCCCTGAGGGTGGGGGACACAAAAGTCAGAGGAGAAAATCATCTCTCCAGAACATAAAGGAGGATGCGACAGAGGGAGGGACATGGAATGTGGATCAAAAAAAAAAAAAAAAATGGGTTTATAAGAAGTTTGAGAAAAGGAAATGACAAAATTCTCAGCAGAAGGGAAGATAGAGAAACTGTTGCCATCTCACCAGTCTCGCCTCATGCGCTTCTGTGGGGGGCTGAGCTCATGGCGGGGAGGAGAGAAGCGTTCTCGCCGATTCCTGTCATAGTCACGATATTCACCCCGACTGCGGCGCTCCCGGCCACGGTCCCACTCTCTGGAAATAAGAACAAGTAACAGTAAGACACAGTTGGATATCCCAAGGTCACACTCCTGAACAGGCCATTCCAATCCTGAGACAACAGACTAAAAGCCAAAAATTATAAAACTACTTTCTAAACAGAAAAAGACTCTTGCCTACTTCCATCACTTCAGCCATTACCCACAAACTAATGGCTCTCAACTCTCTTTCCTCCAGCCTGGCCTTCTTCCTGAATGCCAGACCAATATTAATAATCCCCTACTAGATGGCCATTGTCACCTTAAATTCAACATGTCAGAATTCAGCCTATTGTGCCCACCACCCAGATATCACTGCTGACATGTACACATAAGGAACTGTTGGACATTGAAAATTGGGACTCAAACATTTTTTTGTTTTGTCTTGTTTTGTTATTATATGTTTATTTCCAGTCTGCAAAGGCAAAACTTTTTAAAGGAAAGAAATGGTGGGAAAAAGATACAGAGGCAAAGAAGCATTGAACAGACTGTCAAACTACATTGGGAAGACAGGGGAGGTTGGGCGAGGAGGGCTGTAAGAGACCAACTGAAGGACTTGTATGCTTGCATGTAAGCACAACCAATGGATACAAGACACTGGGGCGGGGGGGAGGGTGGGCAGGTGAAGGCATGTCCTGGGGGGTAGGGGAGGTCGGGGGGAGATCAATGGGGAAAAAAAAAGGAGACATATGTACTACTATTTGTAATACTTAAAACAATAAAAAATAAAAAAAGAATTCAGCCTATTATTTCCACCATTATGGGACCAAACTTATTTCCCTTCTTCTGTTTCCCATGCTCAGCATTATCAATATAGTAGAGGCCTGGTGCATGAAATTCATGCACTCGGGGGAGGGTGGCTCCCTTTGCTGGGCCTGCAACCTCTTGCAGTCCAGGAGCACTTGGGGGATGTCTGACTGACAGCTTAAGCTGGCTCCCCGGGGGGAACGGGCATAAGCCAGACTCCTCTGCACTGCCACAGAGGCGGGAGAGGCTCCCGCCACTGCCGCTGCACTCGCCAGCCGTGAGCCCGGCTTCTGGCTGAGCAGTGCTGCCCCTATGGGAACGCACTGACCACCAGGGGGCAGCTTCTGCATTGAGTGTCTGCCCCTGGTGGTCAGTGCATGCCATAGCAACCAGTCATTCCACCGTTCGGTCAATTGGCATGTTAGCCTTTTATTACACAGGATTATCATGTATCAGTTATCAAGTATCACCCTCACCATGACTTTGTTATTGGTTTGTTAATCCTATGCATCAAAGCCTATCAAAGCTGCCCTCTTCCTTGTCATCCCCTAGGTCTGTGGTCGGCAAACTGCGGCTCGCAAACCACAAGCAGCTCTTTGGCCCCTTGAGTGTGGCTCTTCCACAAAATACCACGGCCTGGGAGAGTCTATTTTGAAGAAGTGGCGTTATAAGAAGTTTAAAAAATTTGGCACTCAAAAGAAATTTTAATCGGACTGTTGATATTTGGCTCTGTTGACTAATGAGTTTGCTGACCACTGCCCTAGGTAATTTCTCTTCTGAGTGCAGCATGGGTTCTTCTTACCTGCTTCTGGTCTCTCCCCGCTTCTCTACAGTCAGTGATCTTTCTCAAACATAAATCTGATCATGCCATGCCCTTGCTTAAATGCCAGTACATAACACTGTTCAAAACCTTGGTTCCTGGCTGTCATCCTAGACTCTCCACCAGTCACTAGTACCCCATCCCCATCACAACAAAATGTCTTTTGCTTTAACCCAGAGGTTTTTCAAACTTCTTGGTCTGAGGACACCCTTACACTCTTAAAAATGATTGAATATCAAAGAATTTGTGCTTATGTGGGTTACATCTATCAATACTTACTGTATTCAAAATAAGAACAGAAAAATACTTATTTAATTTTAAGTTGTGTAGTAACATAAATTGCAGATTTTTATTAACAAACTAGAGGCCCAGTGCACGAGATTCATGTACTCGGGGGGAGGGGGTCCCTCAGCCTGGCCTGTACCCTCTCGCAATCTGGGACCCCTCAGCGGACATCCCTCTTGCAGTCCAGAGCTCTCTCAGTCCAGAACCCCTTGCTCCTTACTACCCGCCTGCAGTGGCAGTGTACTGCACTCACCAGCCTTGAGCCCCGCTTCTGGCCCTGTGGGAGTGCACTGACCACCAGGGGGCAGCTCCTGCGTTGAGTGTCTGCCCCGTGGTGGTTAGTGCGCATCATAGTGACTGGTTGTTCTGCCGTTTGATTTGAATATTTTGCTTTTATTGTATAGGATTACTAGAGGCCTGTTGCACAATATTCGTGCAAGAATAGGCCCCTGGCTTCACTCACAGCCATCCGGGACACAGCAAGTCCCCGCTCCCCACCCCAGCCGCTCGGGAGCCAGCAAGTCCCCACGCCCCGGGAGCCTGGGAGCCGGCACATCCCTGCTCCCGGGCCTCCCAGAGCTGGCAAGTCCCCGCTCCCCAGCCACCTGGGAGCCAGCATGTTCCTGCTCCCAGGCTGCCCAGAGCTGGCAAGTCCCCGCTCTCCGGCTGCCTGGGAGCAGGCACATCCCCACTCCCTCAGCCCAGCCTGCACTCTCTCCAATCTGGGACTCCTCAGGGGGTGTCTGACTGCCAGTTTAGGCCCAGTCCCTATGGGATCGGGCCTAAACCAGCAGTTGGACATCCCTCTCACAATCCAGGACTGCTGGCTCCTAACTGCTTGCCTGCCTGCCAACCTAATCACCCCCTAACCACTCCCCTGCCAGCCTGATCGATGCCTAACTGCTCCCCTGCCAGTCCGATCGCCCCCAACTGCCCTCCATTGCTGGCCCGGTAACCCCCAACTGCCCTCCCCTGACAGCTCGGTCACCCATAACTGCCCTCCCCTGCCATCCTGGTCACCCCTAACTGCCCTCCCCTGCCATCCTGGTCACCCCTAAGTGCCCTCCCCTGCCATCCTGGTCACCCCTAACTGCCCTCCCCTGCTGGCCTTGTCACCCCTAACTGCCCTTCCCTGCAGGCCCTGTTGCTCCCAACTGCCCTCCCCTGCCATCCCAGTCACCCCTAACTGCCCTCCACTGCAGACCTGGTTGCCCCCAACTGCCCTTCCCTGCTGGCCTAATCACCTACAACTACCCTCCCCTGCTGGCCATCTTTGACCACCTGGGGGCAGCCATCTTGTGCAAGGGTGTGAGGGTCAATTTGCATGTTACCCTTTTATTAGCATAGATGGCTATTTTACAAAAAAAAATATTGGTGAGAAAAGTATAGTTTTTACATTTATAAATCTTTTCAAGGCCTTCTTTAACAGAGACAGCTAGATCTCATATTTGCTTCTCTATTTAATCTTTTGTGATATGTTGTTTGCTTGAAAAATATGAAGAAACGCTGGTCAGATGGCTCAAGCTAAATGGAATATCGTTCCCATATGCCAAATGGCTGTGGGTTCGATCCCCGGTCAGGGTATATATGGGAGGCAGCTGATCCATGTTTCTCTCTCATTTCCTCTCCCTCTCTTTAAAAAAAAAAAAATCAATAAAAACATTTTTTTTTTTAAAGGGAATACTTTAATAGCCTTTTCAGATAACTGGGAATATTATTTGGTTCCACCCAAAACTTGACAAGAGGTAGTTTGCTACATTAAAATCCATTTTTCTACCTTGATCTTTAAATGGATCTTGACACATCTCCTTAGACAATATCAAAATATTAATTCATTAGTATCACCTATCTCCTCAGAAAACACTTTAAATAGTGGGAAGCTGTCAAGTTCACATGGGTAGATACAAGTTTTCCAAAACTTCAGTTTTCAATGGAAAATTCCACTTCCTCTTTGTCAACAAAAGTGACAATTTTCCTTGAAATAACAGATTCTCTTTGTTTTCAAGAAAATTTCTGCCAAATACCCAAATATGATAACCAATGTTTGACACTCTTTCATTCAGATTTTTTTTAAATGTATTTTTATTAATTTCAGAAAGGAAGGGAGCAGAAGAGAAAGAGAAACATCAATGATGAGAGAGAATCATTGATTGGCTGCCTCCTGCACACTCCCTACTGGGGATTAAGCCTGCAACCCACACATGTGCCCTGACTGGAAATCAACTGGGATCTCCTGGTTCATAGGTTGATGCTCAACCACTGAGCCACACCGGCTGGGCTCATTCAGATTTTTAAAAAACTAAAAAACAAAAACAAAAACAAGCCCTAGCCCATTTGGCTCAGCGGACAGAGCTTCGGCCTGTGGACTGAAGGGTCCCAGGTTCGATTCCAGTCAAGGGCACATGCCTAGGTTGTGGAGGTTGTGGACTCAATCTCCAGTTGGGGGCATGCAGGAGGCAGCCAAACAATGATTCTCATCATTGATGTTTCTCTCTCTCTCTCTTCCTCTCTGAAATAAATACCTATTTTTAAAAAACAACAACACTGTTATTCAGCTCAGTGTAATCCCACAATGCTCTTCCTCAAGATAACTACTTTACTCCTATATGCATACTTACCATTTGTCATGAGTATTAAAAAATGTATATGCAAGAATCCAATTTAATAAAAATTTAAGGACATTAAGTGAAAATTTGGTTTGTTTGTTTATCTGTTTGGTGCCACTGTCTTGATTTGTGCTAAGGCACCAGCAGTTTTACCTACCATTGCTATAGCAACAGCAGTGCAAATGTCAATACACTGAAAACAACAATACTTACTTAACATTACGGTACTATAAAAATAGTTGTATTTAATTTCAGATCCCTAGGGTCTGTGGATCACATTTTGAGAACCATGACTCTAAAAAAACTAGAATATCTGCTCTTTTCTGCACCCATTATATCCACAACTCAAAGCTGTTCACACCACATATGTCTGGGGAATTCCCACTCATCTTCCCAAGTCTTGCTATAAGCATTACTTTCCTGTAGCTCTCCCCAATACACCACCTCCACCACTGTTCCCCTCCCTTAAAAGATGTTCCTTGAACAGCTGCCATCTTTATGATGATCTCTCATACATACTCATTTGTAGCATACACCCCAGAACATTTTGCCCCCCAAGACTGTAAGTTCCTTAAAGGCAATAAAGGCCAGTATGGCTCTGCAATTAAGCATTGACCAGGAATCAAGAAGACACCTGGTTGGATCCCCAGTAAGGGTGTGTGCAGGAGGCAGCCATGATGTTCCTCCCTCATAAATGTTCCTATCTTTCTATCACTCTCCCTTCCTCTCTCTCTAAAAAAATCAACTTTTTAAAAACCATACTTAAAATAAATAAAAAACTACATCTTATTCATCTTCAAAATCCAGAACACCTTTCCTCTTTCTTAGAAAATACCAAAGAAAACAAAGTGTCAGAGTCTCTACAGTGAAGAGATACACTCTGCCTTACGGACTGAATGACTTGTTATCACAATAAGTCAGCAAAAACTTTTTTTTCTGGTAATGTTTCCAAATGGAGTCACTGCCATCAGCTGATTAGATACTGGTGACACCTCTTATATTTAAAAAGAAATCTTCCACAGTTTCTCTTAATCTTGATTTTGTTTTTGAAATCCCATCACATGCTTCTTAATGAAAGCACCAGAACTATAATTAACTCAAGAATATCCCAGAGAGCTAATCACTCTCGAATCAGACCTAATCCCATCACAGCCGAACTCAACCATCATTGTTCAAAGATCTTTCTGATTTTAGGCAAGACAACCACAAGAAATTTAATCATATTCTGCCAGGGAACTGGTCTGACAACCTCCACACTCAAATCAATTCTATACTACTTTGTTTGAATCAACCTTTTTGAAGTACATTTATAAATATTGCTTTTCCATACTCAAACTCTCTCAGTCCTATTGCTTTGATCTTCTGGATATTTCAATAATCTTTGGCCAATAGCAAAGAGGTTTAACGAACCACATGAAACAATCAAGTATGAACGATTTCATAGTTTGCCCTTATAAAATTAAAAAGGAAATGCAATGAGGATGGAGTGCAACAGAATGAGATGGAGGACAAAACTGAGGAAAAGTGTCTTACCGGTCATTCCAATCGTCCCCTCGACGTCTCTCATCTCTTTCCCGCGAACGGTCATAGTCGCTGCGCTCTCTCCTAAACTTGTCCCTGCGTCTTCGATCATACTCGTCATCACTGTCACCCATGGCGCGGTCTAAGGAGGCCTGGGGCCCAGAGAGGGGTGCTCAGGGTGTTGGACAATGACGAGAAGAGGAAAAGTTCGCCCCTCTGGAGCAGCACACCCGCCTCTTCCCGCAAATGCCAGCCTGCCGCAGTCCCAGCCATCCTGTCTTCTTCCCAGCGGGTGGACCGCCCCGACACTCCACTCCCACGCCCCACCCCCACCCCCCCACCGGGATCTCCCGCCCATCCCCATCGGCTCCGGGCGCCTATCCCTCCCTCCGGCCTCAGCCCCGGCTCCCAGGCCCCTCCCATCCCCCCACCTGGGAGGGTCGCGACCGTTAGTCTCGCACTCCGACGTACTGGTTCTCTGGGAAACCTGGGCCCGCCCCTTGCCTCGGGCGCGCGGTGAGGACCGGGAAGAGGGTGAGAGGGAGATACGGGCTCTCAGCTACGGGGCCGAGGAGACGCGATGAAAGTGGGACAGTCGTAGATGAGCGGTCAGCGCGCGCCGCTCGCGCAGCGCCTGCGTCACTCGCGGAACTGCACCTCGAACTACAAACTACTACCCGAGCGGCCCTAACTGGAACTAAACCAAAAAGGGAAAGACCGGGAGCACAGGGGGTTGATGGGAAAGTACGGGAAACTCGGAAAGCTCGCGATATTTCTGGGGTGAGATCTGAGGAACTACGGAGTGTGGGCTGGGCCAAGCGTAGCCTGGGGAGGGCGGTAGAGTCCTTTGGGCGTGAAGGAGCGCTTCCTTAGGCCGAGGTCGAAGGTCGCACTCACCCGGAAGTGTCTGGTTCTGGACCATAGGCATTAGCCGCCTCCACTTTGCTCGGAGTATTTCAAGACATCGGAGTAGTTCACCACTCTCCTCGCGTGGGGCAGGGGCTTGAGGAATGCGGGTGTTTAGCGGGGTAGGGCAACCATTTTAAGCATTTCCCACCATTTTGTGCTTCCACCTGAGAACCAGCTTTTATTGGTGCCTAGTATGCGCTACTGCAAAACCCATTATTCCTATTCTTCGGCAAAGGTGTCCCTTTTGTAAGTAATACTGTCAAATCTCAGTCTCATCCCCAACCAGTACTTTGATGACAGTTTGTAGGTTGAGATCTTGATGAACAGGCATTATCTAGCTTGCCCCAGAGTAAATGCACTATCACCCTAGAAGTAACATCTAGTCAGTGGGTTGTTTGGTGAGTGTGAAGATTTCATAGGAAATGATGCCTTCCTGGAGCATACTGATGCCTTACTCCCAGCACTGAGAGGAGAGGTGTCTTTACAGCAAACTACATTAAAAGGAGTGTATACAGCCCAGCCTGCATGGCTTGGCTGAGCGTCAACCTATGAACCAGAAGGGCACAGTTCGATTGCCGGTTAGGGCACGTGCCTGGGTTGCTGGCTTGATCCCCAGTGTAGGGTGTGCAGAAGGCAGCCGATCAATGATTCTCTCGTCATTGATATTTCTCTCTCTCTTCCTCTCTTTGAAAGCAATAAAGAAAATATATATATATATAATTTTTTTTTAAGTGTGTACAGTCATCCCTTGGTGTACTTTGGTATCTGCAGGGAATCGATTTCAGGATGCCCAGGGTACCAAAATCTTCAGATGTTTAAGTCCCTTATATGAAATGGCATAGTGTTTGCATATAACCTGTACACATCCTCCTATATACTTTAAGTCATCTCTAGATTACGTATAATGCCTAACACAATGTAAATGCTATGTATATAGTTTTTATACTATACTATTTAGGGAATAATGACTAGGGAAAAAACTCTACATGTTCAGTATCAGATGCAACCATGGTAGCCCTAACCACATAATACACGTTAGCTAAATGTAACTGTTTTTAAAAATATATTTTATTCATTTCAGAGAAGGGAGAGGGAAAGAGAGATAGAAACATCAATGATGAGAGAGAATCATTGGTTGCCTTCTGTATACCCACACTGGGGATCGAGCCCGCAACCTGGGCATGTACCCTGACCAGGAATCGAACCATGACCTCCTGATTCATAGATCGATGCTCAACCACTGAGCCACACCAACCAGGCTAAATTTAACTTTTTTTCTGAATAGTTTCTATCCTCAGTTGACTGAACCCAGAGACAGAGAGGACCAACTGTAGCGGAGTTGCAAAAAAATGGACCAGGGTCCAGCTGGTGTGGCTCAGTGGTTGAGTGTCAACCCATGAATCAAGAGGTCACTGGCTGGATTCCTGATCAGGGCACATGCCCAGGTTTCAGGCTCAATCCCCAGTAGGTGGCATGCAAGAGGCAGCCCATCAATGTTTATCTCTCTCCATACCTATCCCTTCCTCGCTAAAATCAAAACATTTCTTTTTTAAACAGAGCTAAGAAGACCTAGATTCTTCCACTTGGGAACCATGCAGTCTGGGGGAGTCACTTCTCAGCTAAAAATGCAGACAGTCACAACTTATGCCTCGTTGGGCTCCTGTGAGAATTAGATGAGACAATAGACTTGAAAGTGTCTTGTAAACTCTTGAGAGATTATTATTTCATGATTGGAGGAAGAGGAGACAGTATTTGGTGGCAGAGTTGTAAAAGTAGATGTCAAGGAAGGTGGTAGATGGGAAGGGAGAATGCAGCAGGTGCTTCTGGGAAGACTCAGCAGTCAGTGGTAACAGTGGCTGAGAGCTCCTGGATACGCCAGGCACTGCAGGCCTTGCACAGGATGTGCCCATCAAGGGGGTAGCAGCCCTGACATTCACCCTCAGAGGAGAGCAGCAACCCACACTCCTATTAAGAAAGAAGCAAGCTTTCCACCAGGCCAAGACCTCTGGGTCCTACTATACCCAGCGAGTCCAGAACCCAAGAACTCCTTTTCCCCTGGCCCAGGCCCCCTCACCTCACACTTGTAACAGCCAATGTGAAAACTGCGATCCAGAGCAACAATTCGCACAGTCTCTTCCTGACCTGGCTCAGGCATGATGGCCCCACCACACACTGAACATCGTGGAGCAAATTTCCTGGGGTATAAGAGAACCAAGGGGGTTGTCAAGCCCCAGGATTGGAGGAGACTAACAATGGAGCCCAGAGAAGGTGGGATGCAGGAGAGAAAAGGACAGGCCAGGGAAGAAAGCGATGTTAACCAGAACAAGGCATGGCAAGGGTGGGAAACAGGAGGGGCTGGTACTCAGACATGAAGAGATGAGAAAGATAGGAAAGGCAGACATCCTGAGACAAAGGTGGGGGATCTAGCCTGACCTGTGGAAGTCCTCAATGCAGTGGATTTGGCTGGTGGCATCCACCGTGAAAGGAATGCCATCAAGTCCGCGGTGGCACACCACACAGGTGAAGCAGCCAGGGTGGTAGGCCTTCCCCATAGCCCGAAGGATCCGGTCCAGGATGGGTTGAGAGCATGTGGAGCACTTCTCCAAGGTGGCCTGTTGGGAAGGAGGGCAGGAAGGTTGGAGTCTGGGGAGGACCACGGCAGCCCTACAGGCATCCTGCCAGCCCACCCATCTGTTTAGCCCCTGCACGTGATTTAGTGAAAGATGGCTTTGAACAGATCTGAGTACAAAACTCATCACTGCAACTTCTAGGACAAGTTATGTAACCTCTCTGAGCTTCAGTTCCCTTCAATAAATGCCTTACAGTGTGCTGTGGTTCACACACTCCCTTAACTCTAAAATAAATGCCTCACATTTGTAAGGGGCTGTTGTCCTTCACCTTCAGCAGCCAGTATTTAGCTGCCTAATTTCTCCCTTCTTGTATATCAGTTTCAGTCCCCCACCGTGAGCCCTGTTCCTCATGGACATCTAGTTTCCACCTTGGATGGAAGCCCCTGCCTCTTCTGCTGACCCAGCCCCCAGTCCCAACCACTCACCACATAGCAGCTCTCACAATACGCCCTCCTCTCCACGGCATAGAAATGTTGGCCCCGAAGCTGGGCACAGCACGTAGAACACACAAAGCAGCCAACGTGAAAGACGCGGTCCAGGGCGACAACCCCGGCCCCATCCCCAACCACATCTTCTCCACAGCCCCCACATCGGCCTGGGGACAGGGAGGGACAGGGTCAGTGTGCATAGGCCAGGAAGCCAGATCTGGTGTCCCTCTGACTCTCCAGTCCCCCACCCTTTTCACCCACCCTCAGACTCAGCTCACCAAAGTACTCCCCATTGGGCAGGTGGCTCATGTCATGCACAAGCTTCTTGGTCAGTCTCTCGAGCTCCTCCTCAGGAGGCTGGCTCAGGGGACCCTGGGAGTTGAGAATCAAGAGTTTGGCACTACCTCTAGCTCTCCATGCTGTCAAAATACCTGAGGATGACCAAGAAATTCCACCCAGAAAGCTCACTGGAGAACATCTCAGGGTCAAAGGGCATGACTTGAAAAGCTAGTGTGTGACTTCAGTCCCCTCCCTCCTACATTTCCTGACCTGGGGAGTGCGGAGCTCTGGCGCTCCAGGTCCCTGACAACCAGGACTTAGAACACCACCCCACCCCACCCAATCAGTGTCCAGTTGTCTGAGGACTCCAAATCCCATTCCCCTGGGCTTACCTGGTGCCGGTACGCACTTCCTCTTCCTCCTCCTAGAGGACTGGAGCTCCCAGCAACCTCCTCTTTACTCCCAAGCCCTGGCTCTCGGTGGCTCCTATAGCCAGCCCCCCAGACGTCACCTCGGCCTGGGAGAGGAAAGTGGGGGCCCAGCAGGGGCCCTGAGGCCTGAGAGGGTCCCCCCCTTGGAGGGCCACAGCCTCTCACTGGCTGTGCCACCTTCACTTGCACAGGAAAGGCAGGGCCAGCAGGAGTGCTGGCTGTAGCATAGGAGGCTGGAGTGGGGCCCCCATAGGGGGATGCTGAGAGCAGCGGGGGAGGAACACCCCCTCCATTCGGCTTCAGGGAGCCTGAGCCAGGACGGTAGGCAGGGGGCTGAGGGGGCTCATAAACCTGGGGGAAAATGCAGACCAAAAGAAGTGAGCAGGCCATTATAGGACACACATTTGTGGAAACCCACACCCACCCATGTGTGTGACACCCAGGTAAGGGCTGGTTTCTGACAAGGACCCACCCTTGAGTGGCTGACAACCCAGAGCTCTGGTGGCCCAACTCCTGAGCTGGTGTGTTCATCACTTAGAGAGAGAGGGCGGGAGGTGGGGGCTGAGGGAAGGGGGACAAGGAAGAAGGGACAGGGGAAGAATGGGAGGGTCACCTGCCGGTCAGGCCGCCGTGGGGCATGACCTCGACCCCCATCCAGATCAGCCAACATGTTAGTGAGGGAATCTATCTCAGCATCCAGACTTCCTGGGTGCAGCCGCCCCCTGTCTGGGGAGAGTCCCTGGGGATAGAGCAAAAGCAGGGAGAATGCAAATCACATGGCCTCCTCTCCTGCCCAGGGTGCTATGCACCCCCCCAAATCTGGTTCTTACCTGCGAGCGCTGGGGTGCTCCACGGCAACCCACCCAGGCCGGCCCCCGATCCTCCAATCCCCCGGGGGCCTGGTAACACTGCTCAGATGGGACGGGGCAAAAACTGACCCTGGGGTGGGGCTGGAGTGCTGGGATGAGTTAAAACAGAGTGAAAATGGAAAAGGGGAAGGGGACAAGGGTTACACTTGTGAAGGCTGCCCTCTCGGGTCCCTCTTCTCTTCCCACTTCATCGCACCCACACCCACACCCAAACCCACACCCACACCTGGGATCGGAGAATGAGACCGGAGGGCCGCCGCGAGGGCAGGGGTCCCTGGCTCCAGCCCAGCTTAGGGAAGGGACGGCAGGAGCCGGCTCAGCGGGATGCACTGGGGCTGCCTTACCCGCTCCGTGGGCAGGCGGCGGCCCCGGCGCGCCTCGGGGGAGGGCTCGCCCCTGAGAGGCTCGGGCGGGCTCTGGCTGCCTGGGGGACAGCCAAGTGGGTCCCGACATGGCCTGGAACGGGGGCTGCACACAGCGGTCAGGGTCCCACGGAGCCCCAGGCCTCTGGCCTGTATCCTTCCTTCCGACACACACCTCGTCTGGGACTCCAGGAAAGAAACTTTTTCTGGCTTTTTAACGCCCCCTTCCTCCCTAATTTGAGGGAAGGCCACGCCCCCGGTGACGCAAGCGCATTCCTGGGGGAGGGTCACGTGCCCCCCCCCAGGCTCTAAACTGCGTCCCTTCCCCCTTACTCCCCTCTCCCCCTCCCCCAGAGTTGGCCCCCTGCTGTCCAGAAGGGAGGGCTTTCCGCAGGAACCCCAGTCTGGGGACTGCGGGCAGCCTCCATTTCCACAAGTCTCCCCAGGCTGCCACCGCAAGCCCTGCACGTGGCCTCCTCGCCCCTGGGACACTCCAGTGCTCCTCTTTCCCACATGCCCGCCATACAGACCTCTCCCACTTCCTGTCCCACCTACCCAACCCCCCACCCCCACCCCCACCAGCAGTGTTTAGCCACAGTAGTGTTTTGGTCTTTTATTCAGTTCAGCAGTTAGAAAAATAAAACAGAACAAAAACATTACAACCTCAGGGGTCAGTGAGTCTGTCAGGTGAAGGAGACTGAGGTAACCCAGAGTCTCAAGCAGAGACCTAGCCCCCATCAAGGCACCGGTGAGGGGAAGAAGGGGGCAGAGCTGACTCCCTCCCCTGGCTTGGCAGGGACCGCTGCCCTGCATTAATTAGTGCATCAGGGCCCCTCTCCTAGAGATCTAGAGCTGCCCTAGCCCAGGATCCCCTAATACCTCCATCTGGCCATGTGTCCCATGTTCAGGTCAGGCAGGAGGCAGCCCTTCCCCTCCTCATCTGCTATGAAGGTGGGCTGACGGACTGGCCACTCTACTTCAGGAACGAGGCATCAGAGATCAGTGCAAGTGACAGGAGTGACACCATGAATGAGCAGCGTGGGGCCCAGATCTCGGCTCAGAATCTCCAGTAGTGCCAGGTAGTGGGGGTATCGGGCAGGATCAGCAGGTGGCCGTGGCAAGTACAGGAAGGTAAGAGCAGTGGTGGGCCCCTCCTCACCATCCCCACCCTCAGGTCCACCAGGCCCTCCTCCTCTGCCACGCCCTTGCTGGGCCCGAACCAGGCAATTGGCGCTGCATGCCAGGGCCTCTGCCTCAGAGTCTCCCCGCCTGCTGTTCACGAAGTCCCCTTCCTCCTCCTCCTCAGGCTCTCTGGACCCAGCCCCATCACCCCACACTACCTCCTGCACCTCAGCCCGGATCCTCAGCTGGCTCAGCAGTGCCCTAAGACGCCCCTCAGCAGCCCCGGGGGCCTCTTGAGGCCCAAGGCACAAGAAGATCCGGAGCCGGGCACTGTGCCAAGCAGGTACCATGCCCAAGATGGTTGCCATCTGCAGCAGGAAGAGGCCACAGACGTCCACGTAGCCAGGGCCACCCCGAGGCCGCAGCAGGTTGAGGGGCCACACATCCACATGATGCTGCTGAGAGATACTGCTGGATCCCCGGCTCAGCCGCTCAGGGGGCAGGGCCCCACAGGCCCTTGCTAGAACCACATTCTTGTTCATCTTGAGGGCGTCTACCACTGTGGCCACGTAGTCCTGAGGACTCAGAGCTCGGGGGCTCCCAGGAGCCCTGGGTGGAGGGAACAGGGTACTCAGGGCTGGGGACCCGCCCTCCTGGGTACCATTAGCAGGCTCAGAGAAAGCTGGGTCTGTCAGGAAGTGATCCTGGGGTACAGCATCATCGTAGAAACCCAGGACCAATGTGTTGGGCTTCATGCCACCTGGGGGCAGATAGGGGGAGGTAGGAAGAAACCAACAGGAATCAGACTCACTAGCTGAGTGTATACCACGCTATACGCATCCACTCATACATGCTGATGGCAACATCAGGTGTGACATTTGTTTGTGCTGTGCTTGGGTTCTTAGGGCAACATTATGCAGGTTTGCATAATGAGTTTTAGTTTTCCCAAACACTTTCTCATGCATTTATTTGATTCATCTCCATGACTAATCCCCCCATTTAAATAGGCTAAGTTTCACCTTAGGATTCTTTTAACTAATGAGCACTTTCAGTGGCAAGTAAGATGTATTCACTCCAAGCTTCTAGCAACACACATTTTTCATGATGGGCAATGAGAGTGTGACTCCACTGGGCAGACCGGACCCCTGATTAGTCAAGCTGCTGGCCTCGATATCCAGGGAAACAGCTTGCAGACTCTGCTGGGGGAGGATGAGTACTGGGTGCTGCACAATCTGTTTCCCTAATGATGGCATGTCCAAAGCATGAACCCTGGAAAAGGGACAACTGCCTTCTGCATGCTAACCAGGGGCCATATCCTGTTGAAAGCACTTTGTGTTTTATTTAACTCATTAATCCTTGAAGCAATGCTATCTCATAGGGACTATTTACTCACTCCCTTTTATAGATAAGGAAACTGAGGCACAGAGCAGTGAAGTCACCTGCCCAAAGATTCGTGGCTGGTAGATACACAATGCACTCAGCACCAGAGCCCATTCTCTGAGCCACTGGGCTGGTGTGTGTACCAACCACAATGCCACAAGTCCCTGCCAACAGTTCCTGGTTTTTATTTTTGAACAACCAATGTGGAATCAGATAATTCCCCCCCTTTAAGAGGGCTGACTCTGAGACCTCTTCTAAGATCCTTTCTCTTGAAACAAATGGGTTGCCAGGAGAATTTGTTTAAAGGAAATCATTTTGCTTTTATTTGAATCATTTTCTGCAGGATAAATTTCCTAAAAGTAGGTCTCTTGCTTGGCACAGGTTTCCCCACAAAAGAGATCAGGCCCGCCCTGACCGGTTTGGCTCAGTGGATGGAGCGTCAGCCTGTGGACTGAAGAGTCCCAGGTTCGATTCCGGTCAAGGGCATGTACCTTGGTTGTGGGCACATCCCCAGTAGGGGGTGTGCAGGAGGCAGCTGATAGATGTTTCTCCCTCATCCATGTTTCTAACTCTCTATCCCTCTCCCTTGCTCTCTGTAAAAAACTAATAAAATATATTTTTTTAAAAAAAGAGAGCGAGATCAGGCCCTCAAATGCTCCGGGGTCTATCTCGTAACGCTTGATAGCATCCCAAAATACCTCAACACCTGAACTCTAGCTGATCTTACAAATTAAACGAGTCACACCTCCTCTTGAGCATTTGCCAGGCTTCTGATTTACACCCCACAGGCCAATGTCCAACACTTGATATTTAGCCACATTCTAAGTGGAGAAGGAATCATGCACTCAGAGAGGGCACAGATGCCAGTACCAAGATTAAGAAAAAAGGAGACAGCTGAGCACAGATTTGGAGGAGGCTGGGGTGCAAGGCCAGAGGCCTCAGCTCTACAACAATCACAAGCTGGGAATCTTCCACTCCACCCAAACATCAGCCCCACACACCCTCCGAATCTTATTGGAGGCCATGTTACAGACCTCCCTACTTTTCCACCCCTTTCAAGGCCCAGCTGAGATACTATCTCATTAAAAACTCTTTGCAGGCCACATAAGTGCACACTGGTCTTCCTTTCTCTGAATTCGGGTGGTTAGAAACCATCTGTCACAGATTTGATGGGGCAGCCCCAGCTTCAAATAATACTCCCTTTGTCCCCAGAAATACAAATACAGGCTCTTTGTCTTCAGAGCCTGTGCCCCAATTTTTGGATCAGAAAAAAATAATGTGTCACCCATCTCTAGTCCTTAAGCATCTCTTCCAAGACCTGATCACATACTGTCTTATTATCTTTGTGTGCCACATCTTATCTGCATTGGATTGTGGGTTCATTTTGGGGTTTGCAGTCTGTAGTTTACTCTCTTGGGTGGTGGAGGGAAGCAGAGTCTGAAAAGGGCCACAGAGGGGTCAGAGGGGATCCAGGAAGGAGAAGCTCACCAAGGCCTGAGATCCGCAGCAGATGCTGAGCCCCCTGGCGCACAGAGGGTGAGAGGGTGAGGTCCACAAAGGCTTTCACTTGGGCCCGGTCCACAAGGCTCAGCCACGCGCCATACTGTGGCTGCACAGGGTCCGAGGGCAGACAGTCTACGAAGAAGGAAGGCAGCAAATGTGGGCCAAACTCAGGTTCTTTCTCCTAGAGTACAAACCCCGAGTATGCAGAAGAAAAAGTTTGGGCAGGGCTGTGTGCTGGATGGAAGGGTCATCTGGGAAGAAGCATGAGGCCTCTGGGACTCAAAGAATAACAAGAACATCTGAGACAAGAAGCAAAGGAGAAGTGGAGGGCAGCTCACCAAGGTCTCCCAGCGTGACGTGACCCAGCACATAGAGGCCTCCCTTCTTGAGCTGGTTGGCCAACCGAAGCAGAGGCAGGGCGCCCCGGGGATTCCCCACCAGGAGCAGCAGCTGGGGTCTCCAGAATTTCACATGATCCTTCCGCACATCCAGTCGAAGCAGGTATTTACGCACCTGGGGACAGGGTGAGGTGGTGGGGATGAAGGGCTCAATTGGGCAACCTCCACTCAACACCTACCAGACAGGAACCCCAACTCTAGCCGAGGGAAGAGGAAGTCTCTTTGTAGGGTGGGCTTTCCCAGACTGCCTCCTCCCTTTCCCACCCTCCTCTGAGATTCCCCCAACCTGGTGAAAAAGCAAGGCCTGGCTGACGTAGCCCCAGCTGCTGGGGCCGCCTCGAGCTGTGAGCAGGGCACAAAGCAGGCCCATGAGCAGCAGGGAGCCGCCTGCAGCCCCAGGGCTGATGAGAAACATCATGAGTAGGCAGGAGGCTACCCCCAGCAAACAGGTGTGCCAGGAGAACAGGCTGAAGGTGGGGCTGCAGGTGGACAGAGAAAAGGAAGGATACTCAGGGCCAGCCCTGAACACCAGGCCACTCCATTCCATTCCCAGATTTACCCCCCTTGGTCTGAGTCCTTCCTATTCTTCCTCTTTTTCAGGGGATACAGGCATTCTCTCACCGGAAGTTGGGGGCCGAGGCCCACTCCAGGCTCAGGCAGGACAGGTCCACTGCAGCATAGGCCACCAAGTAGAAGACAGTAACCACAGCAGCCAGTGTGTTCAGCTTCCCAGCTAGGAGCACCAGCTGGACAAGGACCAAAAGGCTGGGCATTTGAGCTACTCCCCACCAAATGCCATGCATCCTGCCTTGTCATTTATATCTCCCAGCCCACAACTTAGCTACTCCTGATCCTGCAAGCATACCCAGAGAGGGCTTAAGGTGAGGGGAAGGGCAGATTAAAAAGAAAGGCTTACCTGTACTAGGCCCCATGAATAGAGCACGGCCCCCCAGGGGTTCCCCCCTTGGGATACCACCTTGGCTGGTGCCAAAATCATTCCTATGCAAACAGAAATGCAGCAGCACATTAGCCTGAGACAGACACAGACGGCATGCTCAGAGCTGGGCAAGGAGGCAGGGGACAGCGCACCAAAGAGGTCATCCTGGGCCAGGGCGTGGAGGATGCGGGAGGCACCAATAAGGGAGCTCATGGAGGCTGAGATTGATGTGGCATAGATGCCGATCAACACCAGTGGGGGCCACAGGCTGATGGCACGAAAGAACCCATAATCCTCCTGCAGCAGGATCCTTCAGGAAGGGAAAGAGGAAGACATGGAAAAGAAATGTGCAGCCATCTGGGGTCCTTGTGAGAAAAGCACTCACCACATTGTGTGAGGTTAAGAGGTCAGTGTTCTCAACTGATCCAGCTCCTATCTCAAGGACCACAGTAATAGATCAAATGTGCCGGGGGATAGACTTGACATTCATTGGTTATTGTTGGGCTGCAGTATATGAACAAGGAGCCAACTGTTCATGGAATTTGACTAGAAAGGCATTCCCCACCCTCAAACCAAGTGCTTATAACAGTACCAGCCACATGGCAAATGCTGGCTGCGGGTTATCTATCAGCACTTAGCCAACCCTCCCATTGGCAGCAGCAGCAGCTCTATCTCTCTCCCTTGGGAGAAACAGTTCCCATTTTCCCATTTACCCCAACAACTTGTGTATCTGTCCCCCAGCCTGTGATCTCTTTGGTGATCCAGGTGCATCAACCTTGTCCCAACAACCCCCTCACTCCCTAGAGGGCCAGGCTCACCCCCTCCCCAGGCACCTGTCACAGGTAAAGCTGGAGAGGAAGAAAAGCAGGATGTAGATGAAAAAGGTGTAGGCAACAGCTACAATGGTGCCCAGAGGAATCGCCCGGCTGGGGTCCTTCAGCTCCCCTGGAGGGAGGGGAGCAGAGGGAGAGAGATCAGCCTTTCACCATCCCCTACATCCCTGAGTCCTCAGTACCCAGGTAGGGGCACAGGGTGGCAGCCCCACACCCCCAAGAGGCTGTAGTCAGGGTCTCACCAGACATGTTGGCCCCAGCCATGATGCCTGTGCAGCCATTAAAAAGGACGGCAAAAACGCTGGCAAAGGTCATCATGGCCCCTGTGGTGTAGTCCTTTGCGTAGCCAGCTGAGGAAGGATTGTTCCCAGGGAGGAGGTATTACCATCCCTCCATGATCCAGGCGCCTTGGCCCTGCCACCCATTCCTCACATTCCACAACTCTATTTCCCCCACCAAACTCACCAAGACCCTACCCCTGACCCATCATGGCCTGGCTCAGCTCCTCATCACCTCCTACCCCTGTATACACTGTTCCTCCCTCCAGGCCTCATCTATGCTCTTTGACACCTTCCTTCCCGCACCTACCTAAATTCCCCAGCCTACCTTGGGCCACCTCCAGCTCCACCTGCTTCTACCTCCCCAGCCCATACTCCCATCTGGTTCCTCTTGACTCCTCTGTGATTCTTGTCTACTTGAATCACATGCAGTCTATTATACTACTTAATTGTTTCCTGAATGTACATCTTATCTCTCCAACTAAACAAGTTCCTCTAAGGCAGTGACTGTCTTGCGGTCAACTCTTGCGGCCTGCTGGGCCAAACACACAGCAGCCAACACACACCGAACAGATCTTATTTAAACTGCTCTGCTCCGAGGCCCAATCTCCTGCCCCCAATTCTCTTATGACATCTGTTCTCATGCAGGGATTCCCATACATGCCTGCCCCAGCACCCGTGAGCCCAGCTTACCGCCCAAGTTGGCCTTCAGGGTGCTACTATTGAAGCCGGTGAAGTGGCCAACCTGGGGTGGTAGGGAGGAGCCATTGGGGCCAGGCCGAGGGGTCAACTGGATGACCCTGGGCCCCACAGCCACAAAGCTGACCAGTACTGAGGCCAAGGAACCAGAGACCAGCAGGAATGTGAGGAAGGAGGCACGGGCATAAAGGCCAGCCCCCAGCGTGCAGACCCCACCCACCAGGCCCAGAAGCAGGGAGCCATAAAGCAAACTCCAGCCGTAGCCCTGGGGCAAGACTCGGAGCCCACTGGACCCTGTGGCATCTGCAGAGGAAGAAACAGAGTTAGAAGGCCAGGACCCTTGGAGGGACCCTAACCATGACACAAAGCAGGAATAGAGCCCCTCTTTGGCCCACCTACCCTCAGGCCATCTTTTCTATTCCCTCACTAAATTGAATCCCAGCATCCAAGCCCTGCCTGGTGTGGCCCACTAATCTTGCAGTCGATTTTAGGGGTATTAGCTGGCCTCTGAGACTAGATGGTAAGCTCCCTGTGGCCAAGACAGTCTCTTAGACATCTACACATGGCTGGGCACATGGTAAAACCTCAAGAAAGATAAGCTAATGGGGCACTTTGCCCCTCTCCTGGAAAGGGCCTCTTTCCTTCAGGATTCCCGCATCCCAGACCCTGCAAACCCACAGAACTTCCATGACAAGGGTGGGGAGAACAGACCAGCCCCGAAGACATCAAGCATGGACTCCACCAGCCCCAACAGGGAGACAGCACAGCCACAAACATTAGCCAGGTAGAACATGAGGCCGATGCTGCCTCCAACCTCAGGTCCCAGGGTCCGGCTGATCATGACTAAAAGTGGAAACAGGGGGTGAGTGTTAAGGGAAAAGGAGCATGACGAAGGGCCCTGGCACAGAGCATTCTGCAGCTGACCCTACAGGTCTGGTCTTTCTACATGTGTTCCCAGGGGACAGCACTCCCAAGCCTGTGGCTTCACACAAGTTCCTGGTGCTCTTGAATTCCAGTTTCCTCCCCTGTAAAATGAATGTGATCTAATCAACAAGACTGTTAGGAGGACCAAAATGACAGCTGGAAGATACCTGGTGGACTAGAAAGTGGCACTAACATGTAAAGCCACATTGGTCACCTTCTCCACATCAGCCTGCCTCCAAAACATTCATTAGAACTTGCTTCCTCTTGCCCTGCCCCCCAAGGGATGGAGAGAGTGACCCCTTCCTCCGAAGAGCCCAGACCCCAAATCCACCAATACTGGAGGATACAGTAGGCTCCACCACCCCGAACAGCTCCGTTGGTGGCAATGGCACAGACAGAGAGGACAGTGAGTGCCAGGATGAAGTAGGCAACCAAGAGCATGGCCAAAGCCTGCAGCAGCCCAGCATGGCCCACCACGAACCCTGGAAGATGAGTGGCAAAGCAGGTCAGAGGGTGGCTTACTCCCACCACTCCCCACCCCTCACCCACTGGTCTTCAGTAACCTCCAGCCCTTCCACAACCTCATCCCAGAACCCCTGCTCCCCACTTCACCCCCTATTAGCCCCTTCCCACATCCACTCACCAATCCTCAGGAAGACAACTATACTGAACATGGACAGGACCGTGGGCACCACCACACCCAGGAAGGTGGAGAGCTTCCGGGCAGATTCACCTCCAAGTCCTCCAGCCCCATTGGCAGGGAAGGCAACCCCCTCCTCCCCCAGGAGCCGATAGGCCAGCAAAGGAGAGTTTTCACTGGCCATGGCTGAGAGCAGGTAGAGGAGCCAGCAATGGATTATGAGACCTGCACAAGAGAGTGTGCTGAATGGAAAGCAGCTCCACTGAGCTCCCCCTGCCCCGCAAAATACACCTCTAAGCAAACACCCAGATGCCTTACACCCAAAGGGAGAGCTGCAAGGAAACATACATACATAAAGAATTAGTGGGGGGCTGACTGGCCCTGGCCACTGCCCCAACAATGGCAGAATTTGAGTATCAAGGCCCCTTTCAGCTTTTGAGGGCCACACCTTCCCCCATATCTCTGAGACTAGGGATGACAGTGGTTCTGGAAAGGGGCAAAGATTCTCTTCCTCCTTAACTAGCCCTAGAAGAGGAAGCAAATCCCCCAAAAGGGAAGTGAGTTATGGGCAGGAAGCCCTCCTCACCCCTTCCTCTGTAGTACTGAGACGACCCCCTCCCATGCAGTCGCCTAACTTAACTTCCAAATCATCCCACACCCCACCCTCCGTCAACCCTCTTCCATCTTAAACCAGCTCCTCTTTTCCTAGGCCCCATCAGATGCTTCTCACCACATGAGGCACCCCTCTCCCCCCCCCCCCAAAAAAAATACACTCATCGACTACCAAAACAGAAAACACAGGCAGGCAACACAAGGTGGATCCTCCTTCCCCCACTGGTTCCTGCCCACTTTCTCCCGGGGCGGGTAGGAAGGGGCCGCGATCCCCTTCTCCCCGGCCGTGAGCAACCCTACAGCCCAGGTGCGGCAGAGCGCTCACTCACCCACCCAGAGGACGCAGCTGCTCGGGATGATCCCCGAGAGCCAGAGGGGTCCGCTGCTGGCGGAGGGGGAACGAGTGCCGGAAAAGACAGCTGCGGCTACCGGGATGCCAGGCCGGGAGCCTACCCACTCCCCCGCCCGCGCCCCAGCACACGCGCCCATTGGTCCCGGGGTCCGGTCCCGCCCCGTGGGCGCGTCCTGAAAAGCCCCGCCCCTTCTAGGCTCCATTGGCCAACGCGTCTCCCTCTCCACGTGCACCCGGCATGTTACCTGGGTTGCCCCTCAGGCGCGCGTCGTCTCCTGCTGGGTGTAGGCCTGGGCTCCTACAGCACCCATCACCCTGATGCAAACAAGCGCCTGTTGCCCGAGCAGGATCCCACTTCGAGCTCGGAGGCGTCCGGAAGAGCCACCGCTGAAAGGGGCGTGGGGGTACGGCTGCCGACAACCTGCCTGTGGGCGGGGTCGCGACACCTATGTTTGTCGCCAGGACTGCGGGGCCTCGTGGGTCCATGCCTTCGGGGGTCCTACTCCAGCCTCTTGAATCTCCGGAATGTCCGTGGCGTCCTGGCCTCATTACTCACTGCCGGTGTCCTTCCCTAGCGCCCGATCCAGCCCAACAGCTGCGCTTTTTACTTCCGCCACCGGAGGGAGCCATTGTCGCGCAGGCCATAATCGGTCCTCTCCGTCTGCCGCCTGTTTTTGTGCCTTCTTTCATGGAAATATGGTATTCTCCCCTCTAGCAGAAATTAGAGGATTTGTGAACCTCCGGGAGTTAGGACCCCCTTTTCATTCTCTTCAGGTACCAGCAACATCACTACCTGGCAATGTTTTTCATCTGTAAACTGGGGATTAACTAAAATCTCCCACATAAGGTTACTATGAGAACTAAACGAACTAACAGACACTTGAGACCAATGCTGACATGTTCAATGTTATCATTTGCATGCAGTTCCTCATTAAATATGCATCACCACTCTGTGAGGTAAGTAGGTACTGCTATTATTTCCATTTTTCATTAGGAAATTGAAGCTTAGAGAGCTTCAGTAATAAATTCCTAACTTTCCTTTTTGGTTACACTGTCATTTCAGCCTCAGGAAATTACCACTTTTCCTTCCACTCATCTTTGGCTGTATATTATCTGCAACATTTACTTAGGAGAGGAAGGTGCTCAAGCCAGCCAAAATGTGGCCAGGAAGAGGTCTCATGAGTTAAACTGTGTGTGGTATTTTCAGTGGTCATCTCTGCTGCCCACCACACGGGGTGTGACTCCTGGATCTCACCAACACCACCCCTGCCGCAGTGTTTGCTGATTTCAATATCCACATTGATGAGACTTCCAAACCCTGGCCTGGCAGTTACTTAAATTCCACTTCCACCCTAGCTGGTTTGGATCAGTGGATACAGCATCGACCTGCAGACTGAAGGGTCCCAGGTTTGACTGCAGCCAAGGGCACATACCCGGGGTTGTGGGCTCAATTCCCAGTGTGGGGCGTGCAGGAGGCAGCAGATCAATGATTCTCTCTCATCGTTGATGTTTCTATCTCTCTCTCCCTCTCCCTCTCTGAAGTCAATAAAAATATTTTTTTAAAAATAAATTCCACTTTCTCATAGATCTTACTCTCACCCTACCCAATGGTCATACCTAGACTTTGTCCTTACCAATAACTGCAGTCTTTCTTTCTTTTTAAATATATTTTATTGATTTTTTTTACAGAGAGGAAGGGAGAGGGATAGTTAGAAACATCGATGAGAGAGAAACATTGATCAGCTGCCTCCTGCACACCCCCTACTGGGGATGTACCTGCAACCAAGGTATATGCCCTTGACCAGAATCGAACCTGGTACCCTTCTGTCCGCAGTCCGACACTCTATCCACTGAGCCAAACGGATTAGGGCCATTCTCTCTTTCTTTTCCTCCCTCCCTCCCTCCCTCCCTTTCCAACTTAGAACATGACAATCAGTGCACAGTCTCTGTCCACCCCTCAATAAGTTCATCATCTGTGGTTTCTGGAAACTCTAGAGGCCTAAGGAGTTGTCCCCAAACAACCCAGACATTTCAGAATGAGGTCTCAACAACCCACCAAAAGTCTCCCCTCCTGCCTACTGCTTTAATTTCTGCACCTCCCAGTTTGGCAAGAATTATAGTGCCAAGCTCCCCCACTCAAGGTCCTCATGGCCCAAGTGCTCCTGGACTCCAATCTAGATTAGCACTAAACCCAGAAATAATCCATGGGTTGAAAATTGTCAGGCCCGCCCCCCAATCCCCCAGCCCAGCTTCCACCTCAAGGCCGCTCACCAGCCGACAGGTTGGCCCAAGGCCAACCACAAGCTTCGGTGTTTCCCAAAAATATGCCTGATTTTCAGAACCCGCTGAGTTCCTGTGCTCCCAGAACAGGTCTTCCCTCTTTCTGTTCACGTTATCTAGTAGACCTGTTGAGTAAAAATTAACTGGATGTTTGTTAAAATGATAAGAAAGACTTTATTCAGAACTATTGCAATAGGTGTCAAGACTACCATAATAGGGGAGTGAGGTGAAGCTCAACCCCCCAAAATAGCAAATTTTATACCTAACAAGCAGGATGAGGGGGCCAGTAAATGGAAAACTATTGCAAGGAAATACCATGAATAGGGGGAGTCTAATTAAAAAACACTAAACAGGATTCTTGCTGAAAACAGGCCAGGGTGACCAGATATCAAAATATCAGTTATCACCTGGCTGGTGTGGCTCAGTGGTTGAGCATCTACCTATGAACCAGGAGGTTGAGGTTTGATTCCCAGTTGTGGGGCACGATCACCAGTGGAGGGCCTGTGGGAGGCAGCCCATCGATGATTCTCTCATCATTGATGTTTCTATCTCTCACCCTCTCCCTTCCTCTCTGAAATCAATACAAATATACAATATATTTTTTTAATTAAAAAATGATATCAGATATCTCTCTAAGTCGGGCTGGGCAGGCCCAGCAAGGATGGGGGAGGGGGAGCGGCCAAGGTCAAAGACCTAGTCCAGAAGAGGGTTCAGAGGAACCTGACTGAAATTTGGTTAAGGAGAGGTCAGTCCTCTACTTCACTGAATTCCCAATCCATTGATCCTGCCCCCTTTCCACTCTCCCACTCACTTCCTTTTTTACCCAGCTTAAATGTCACAGTCAGTGAAAAGCACTCCCTTGCCCCTCTCTCAGTTACACCTCCTGGCAAAACCATAGCCCTGGTAAACACAATTTTTCGTCTACCCTGATCCTGCCCAAGCAGCTGAATGTAGCTGGTGAAAACACCAACTATGGCAGCCAGTCTCATTTCACATTCATGACCATGAAACATAACTGGGTCCTTAATGCTGCCCAGCACTCAAACAGGATTTCCCTAGTCCATTTACTCTCCCACACTCCTAGATGACTATTAAATCTTCACCTCTCTCCTCAACCATCCAGTGCTTCCCCCACTGTTCTCACTCTCAGCTCACTGCCTTCTTTCCCAATTGAGAAAACAGAAACCATCAGATGATACTCTAAGAGCTCCTATCTGCCCTCCTTCCTGTTACTAGGGATGAGTTCATCATACTCCCAGTTAAGGTTAACCAGCCACTAGGTCCCATGTCATCATTTTGTTTTCCCTTTCCATTTATCATTCCCACTAGTATAAATATGCTTTTATTTATGTTGTCTTAAAAGAAAACAAATTTTCTTGAATCTACTACATTCCCCCATCATCACTCTATTTCTTTGTTGTTAATTCCTTATAGCAAAACTTCTTATATGAGCTGTCTATACTAGTCATTTCCAATCTCCTCCTCTGTTTCTTCTTAAACCCACTACATTTAGGCTTTTGCCCCCCAGCAAAAGGGAGACTGCTGATCAAGTCAACAGTGACTTCCAGTTGGCCAGTCCTCATTTTACTAAACTACCAGCATCATTTGACATACTTGGTTACTACCTTCTCCAACACCTTCTCATGTGGCTCATAGATTTCCTCCTGTTCTCTCTCTTATGCTGGTTCTTTCTCAACTCTCCTCCTTTTTAAAAAGAAAATAAGATTTAAATATATATATATATATATATATATATATATATTTTATTTCAGAGGAAGGGAAAGGGAGAGAGAAAATAGAAACATCAATGAGGAGAGAGAATCATTGATTGGCTGCCTCCTGCATGCCCTCTACTGGGGATCTAGCAGCAACCCAGGCATGTGCCCTTGACGGGAATTGAACCTGGGACCCTTTAGTCCCCAGGCTGAGCCACTGAGCCAAACCAGCCAGGGTAAAAAGCTGAAAGCTTTTCTTCTAAGACCAGGAATAAGACAAGGATGTCCAGTCTCACTACTCTTATTCAACATAGTGCTGGAAGTCCCAGCCAGAAGGATGAGGCAAGAGAAATAAATAAAAGGCATCTCAGTAGGAAATGAAGAAGTAAAACTCACTTTTTGCAGACAAATGATCCTGTATATAGAAAATCCTAAAGAGTACACCAAAAAACTATTAGAAACAATAAACAAATCAAGTTGCAGGATACAAAATCAATGTGCAAAAATCCATTGCCTTTCTGTATACTAACAACAAAACTTCAGAAAAAGAAATGGGAGAAAAAATTCCTTTTGCAACTACAACCAAAAGAATAAAATACCTAGGAATAAATTTAACAAAGAACATGAAAAACCTATACACTGAAAATTATAAAGCATTATTAAAAGAGATTGAAAAAGACACAACAAAATGGAAAAATATCCCATCTGCATGGATTAGAAGAATCAACATAGTTAAAATGGCTATATTACCCAAAGCAATATATAGATGTAATGCAACCCCCATCAAAATCCCAATATCATCTTTTAAAGAAATAGAATGAGAAATCATCAGATTTGGCCTGGGCCAGTGTGGCTCAGTTGGTTGGAGCGTCAACCTGTACACTAAAAGGTGGCAGGTTCGATTCCCAGTCAAGGCATGTGCAGGAGGCAATCGATCAATGTTTCTCTCTCACATTGATATTTCTTCCTCACCCTTCCTCTCTCTAAAAACCAATAAAAAATAAAAAAAGAGGAGCTTGTTTTGCCCTAGCTAGTTTGGCTCAGTGGACAGAGCTTCGGTCTGTGGCCTGAAGGGTCCTGGGTTCGATTCCAGTCACCAGCACATGCCCGGGTTGCAGGCTCAATCCCCAGTAGGGGGCATGCAGGAGGCAGCTAATCAATGATTCTCTATAGTTGATGTTTCTCTCTCTCTCCCTCTCCATTCCTCTCTGAAATCAATAAAAATACATTAAAAAAGAAAGGAAGAAAAGAGAAGTCATCAGATTTGTATGGAACCACAAAAGACCTCAAATAGCCAAAGCAATCCTGAGAAAAAAAGAACAAAGCTGGAGGTATAATGCTACCTGACTTCAAATTATACTACAGAGCTAAGATAATCAATCAGCGTGGTATTGGCAGAGAAACAGACACACAGATCAATGGAACAGAACAGCGAGCCCAGCCATAAAAACCACATGTATAGGGACAGATAGTCTTCGACAAAGGAGCCAGAAACACGCAACCGAGTAGACAGTCTCTTCAATAAATGATGCTGGAGCCCTAGCTGGTTTGGTGCAGTGGATAGAGTGTCAGTCTCTGAACTGAAGGATCCTGGGTCCGATATTGGTTAAGGGCACATGCCCCGGTTGTGGACTTGATCCCCATTCGGGGGCGGGGGGGCACGCAGGAGGCAGCCAATCAATGATTACCATTCATCATTGATGTTTCTCTCTCTCCCTCTCCCTTCCTCTCTGAAATCAATAAAAATATTTTTTTTAAATAAATATAATAATAAATGGTGCTGGGAAAACTGGAAAGCCACATGCAAGTGAATGAAATTGGACTGCAGTTTGTTCCCATGTACAAAAATTAATTCAAAATGGATCAAAAACCTAAATATAAGACCCAAAATAATAAATTACATAGAAGAAAATATAGACACCAAACTTACGGACCTTGGTCATAGAGAACATTTTATGAATTTGACCCCAAAGGCAGGAGAAGTAAAGGCAAAAATAAATGAATGGGCTATAACAAACTAAAAAACTTCTGCACAGCAAAAGAAATTGTCAACACAACAAAGAGGCAGCCAACCAGATGGGAGATGATATTTTCAAGCAGTAGTAGCTCTGACAAAAGTTTTAATTTCCAAAATATATAAAGAATTCATAAAACTCAACAAAACAAACAACTCATTCAAAAAGTGGAGAGGAGAGAAACCAAGATGGCGGCATAGGTAAACATCTAAACTGCTGCCTCGCACAACAATTTCAAAACTACAAATAAAAGACAAAACAGACATCATCCAGAACCACAGGAAGGCTGGCTGAGTGGAATTTCTACAACTGGAAGGAAAGAGAAAAGCACACTGAGACTCAGAGGAGCTGCAGGAGGCAGAGGTACTGAGACACGTGTGTGGAGAGGACTGGCAACTGAGTGCACGGCTGGCTTTCAAAAGGGGAAGGGAGACAAAAGCTCCCGACTACGCTGAACTCCAGTTCCAGGCAAGACTCTGGGGACCCAGACTCATTCAGGGAGAAACTGGACTGTCTGGCAGTGGGCTGAACTCGAGGGCAGCTTTCTCTCAGAGGTGCTTGCAGTGATTACCACAGGACACTGAGACACAGGGGTCTATTAGGGCAGGGCTGATGGGAAACCAATGCTGTCTGCTCTGCCCTGAGACTCCGCCCCATCCAAGCTGAGCACAGAGGCTTTTGCAAGTCTTGTCTCATAAGGGTGTCTCCAGCACAGAAGTTCTCCCAGAGTAGACACAGCTGATCCTCACAGCCAATTGGCCTGGAGGTCAATTCCTTCCAGTGATACCAACAGCAATCAAGGCTTAACTACAACAAGACTGTGCACACAGCCCACAAAGGGGTGCACCAAGAGTGTCCACCTCAGGTAATTAGGGACGCTGAGCCACTGGGCCCTATAGGACACCTAGCACACAAAGCCACTCTATCAACTTAGGGAAGCAGCGAAAATGCAAAGACAAGAAACAGATCACAAATGAAAGAAATGGAGGAAAGCAAATGACTGGATATAGAGTTCAAAACCACAGTTATAAGGGTTTTCAAGAATTTTCTAGAAAAGGCCGATAAATTTAGCGAGACCCTCGAGGATATGAAAAAGGACCAGCTAGAAATTAAGCATACACTGACTGAAATAAAAAATATTATACAGAGATCTAACAGCAGACTAGAGGATCACAAGAATCAAGTCAAAGATTTGAAATACAAAGAAGCAAAAAACAACCAGAAAAGCAAAAAGAAAAAAGAATCCAAAAATATGAAGATAGTGTAAGGAGCCTCTGGGACAACTTCAAGTGTACCAACATCCGAATTATGGGGGTGCCAGAAGAAGAGAGAGAGCAAGATACTGAAAACTTATTTGAAGAAATAATGACCAAAAACTTCCCCCACCTGGTGAAAGAAATAAACTTACAAGTCCAGGAAGTGCACGGAACCCCAAACAAAAGGAATCCAAAGAGGACCACACCAAGACACATCATAATTAAAATGCCAAGAGCAAAAGACAAAGAGAGAATATTAAAAGCAGCAAGAGAAAAACAGTTACCTACAAGGGAGCACCTATATGACTGTCAGCTGATTTCTCAACAGAAATTATGCAAGCCAGACGGGAGTGGCAAGAAATATTCAAAGTGATGAATAGCAAGAAACTACAACCAAGATTACTCTACCCAGCAAAGCTATCATTCAGAATTGAAGGGCAGATAAAGAGCTTCACAGATAAGAGAAAGCTAAAGGAGTTCATCACCACCAAACCAGTATTATATGAAATGCTGAAAGGTATTCTTTAAGAAGAGGAAGAAGAAGAAAAAGGTAAAGATAAAAATTATGAACAACAAATACATATCTATCAACAAGTGAACCTAAAAATCAAGTGAATTAAAAATCTGATGAACAGAATAAACTGGTGAATATAGTAGAATCAGGGGCATAGAAAGGGAGTGGACTGACAGTTCTGGGGGGGGGGGAAGGGTTGTGGGGGTGCAGGAAGAGACTGGACAAAAATTGTACACCTATGGATGAGGACAGTGTGGGGGGGGAGTAAGGGCAGAGGGTGGGGTGGGAACTGGGTGGAGGGGATTTATGGGGGAAAAAAGAGGAACAATTGTAATCATCTGGACAATAAATATTTATTAAATTTTTTTAAAAGTGGACAGAGGACCTGAAAATAAACCTCTCCCAAGAATACATACAAACAGCCAATAGGTATATGGAAAGGTCTTCAGCCTCACTAGCAATCAGGGAAATGCAAATCAAAACTACAATGAGCTACAACCTCACACCTGTTAGAGTGGCCATTATCAACAAGACAAGCAACAACAAGTGTTGGAGAGGTACAACCACTATGGAAAGCAGTCTGGTGATTCCTCAAAAAATGAAGAATAGAGCATAAGACCCAGCAATTCCTCTTCTGGGTATAAATCCAAAAACCTCGAAACATCGTATTTGCAAAGATATATACAACCCTATGTTCACTGCAGCATTATTCACTGTGGCCAAGACATGCAAACAACCAAAGTGTCCTGAGATAGAGGACTAGATAAAGAAGTGGTAGCCCTAGCCAGTTTTGCTCAGTGGCTAGAACATCAGCCTGCGGACTGAAGGGTCCCAGGTTCAATTCCGACCAAGGGCACATGCTCAGATTGTGGGCTCCATCACCAGTAGGGGGCGTGCAGGAGGCAGCTGATCAATGATTCGCTCTCAGCATTGATGTTTCTATCCCTCTCCCTCCTCTCTGAAATCAATAAAAAAAATATTTTTAAAGAAGAGAGAAGAAGCTAAGAACCATATGATTTCACTCATATGCTGAACTGAAACTCATGAACACAAACCTCAGTGTGGAATTTGCCAGAGGGAAGGGGTGGGGTGAGAAGTGGGTCATAATATATGGTGACAGGAGAAGATCTGACTTTGGGTGGTGGGCACACAGTGCAATATACTGGTACAGATCTTATACCATAGAAACCCACACCTGAAACCCATATGTTCATGTTACCAATGTCACCCCAATAAATGTAAAAAAAAAAAAGCACAACTTTGATCTGCTGCCTCCTGCATCCTCCCTACTGGGGATCAAGCTCACAATCCCAGCATGTGCCCTGACCAGGAATTGAACCAATAACCTTTTAGGTGCATGGGATAATGCGCAACTAACTAGCTCACACAGGCCAGGGCCCATCTCTCCTCTATAACTCAGGAGCACCCCAAGGTGTTGTTGGAGAAATAGCCAAGAGGTCACTGTAGACTGGCAGCTCTATTGAGGACTGGAAGCTCAAGCCTCAGATTTATTTTCATCATTTACACCAAGCATGTCAAACTCAAAGGCTAACACGGGCCAAATAAAAAAGGTTTAAGTTTATGTGGACCGCAAAAAAACAAAAGCTTCAATTTTCATAGAAATGTAGGTTTATTTCAACAGAGACATGCTGAATACAAAGGGCTGAAATAAATGAGTAATCGTTAACATAAAATAATACATTTTACTAATAAAAATTAATTTTTATTGAAATTAATTTACCAGACACTGAATAACTGCACAAATAAGCATAATGCAAATAAACCTATTTTTCTTGTTCTCTGAAAGCAAAATATTTCTGTTGCACACATCAAACAAGTCAGTCCAAGAGTAATCGTTCACGGCTAGTATTAGTGGAGAGAAATGGTGTGCCTGCGCGTAAGGCACATAAGGGAAATGAATGCAACATGATTACTAGTATAGTAATCAGTCATTAGTGGACATTGTAGTTCAATATTAATAATTATGTATAACAAGATATTGTAAAAATTAAGTTAAAAATTTTTATTAAAACGTTTCTTACATACCATTATATTGGCTGAGCCACAAAAATAATCATTGTGGGCCACATGCGGCCTGTGGGCACGAGTTTGACATGCTTGATTTACACCCCTTCTCCTGATGATCTCATTCAATCTTATAGTTTTAAATACTATCTATCTATATATATATAAAAACCTAATATGCAAAGTGTCCCCTTGGGAGTTCAACTGACCCAAAATTCAATTGCTCACTATGACATGTGCTGACCACCAGAGGGCGGCATGGAAAGAAGGAAGGCCCCAGATGGCAGCCACTAGGGACCCTATCCATGCACGAATTTTGTGCCCTGGGCCTCTAGTCTCTATAATAATGTCCCCAAGAGTGTACCTACAGCCCAGATCTCTACTTTGAATTTCAGACTGCATGTCCAACTACATACTAACTTCTCTGCTTGGACATCAAACAGGCAACTCAAACTCGGTATGTCCAAAATCAAATGCCTAAACTTATCCCCATAACCTCTTCTTCTGATCCTCCCACCTTACCTTGGGGTTGTGCTTGAATATTCTTTCTCATGCCCAACATCCAACTCATTAGCAATTCCTTTGCCTCTACTTTTAAAATATAAGCAGTATCCAATATCAAACCACATCTTACCACCCTACTACAAGCCACCATCATCTTTTTTTTTCTTTTCTTTTTTTAAAATATATATTTTTATTGATTTCGGAGAGGAAGGGAGAGGGAGAGACAGATGGAAACATCGATGAGAGGGAATCATTGATAGGCTGCCTCCTGCACCCGGGGCATGCGCCCCTGACTGGAATTGAACCAGGGACCCTTCAGTCCACAGGCCGACGCTCTATCCACTAAGCCAAACCAGCCAGGGCCCACTATCATCTCTTATCTGCATTATTGCACTAGTCCCCTAACTGGTTTCCTACTCTACCCTTGCCCCTATAGTCTATTCTCAATAGAGCAATTAGAGTGATATTATTAAAGCAAATATTAGTCACGAAGCTTCTCTTTTCAAAACTCTTCAATGGTTTCCCATTTTCCTCAAAGTAACAGCCAAAGGCCCTTATGCATAGGGTATCTGTACTCACTTCCTGATTCACTGACTACAGTCCTATTATAAGTTTATGCCTGTTGCCTTGTCATATGTATTGACAGCGTTTCCTTTGCTCAGCCATGATCCAGAGTGGTCTATACATTTCATTATACGGCCAACCTACCCATGAAGCCCTACCCGATTCACACCTTCCCCCACCACCTCTGCTCATCTGCTCCTGCCCCACAATGGCCTCTGGCTTGTCACTAGAAAGTGCTGTGGTTCACAGGGCGTGGGCCTCCTCTGTCTTCTGAACTCAAATATTATCTTTAGTGAAATCTTTTCCACCAACCCCATTTAAAATTGAGCCATGTTTTCCTTCCTATCCCTTTCCTACTTTTTTTCCCTTGTAGCTCTTAACACCATCTAATATATGTCGTTTACTTGTTTATCTTGTTTGTTGACTGCCTCCTCTCAATATAAAAGTTAAACTCCACGGAAAAGTAACTTTTGCTTTCTTCGCGGCTGTACTTGTAACAGTCCCTGGCACTCAGGTGACCCCTAATCACCCACCGTTCGTGACGGACTGTAGGGACCCTGGAGGGCCTGGGGCTCGCTCCTCACGTGAGGGCAGTGGCCCCGCCCACCTTCTGGGAAGGGAAGATGGCGGCGCCCAGGGGGAGGGCAACGAGAGGGTGCCGGCCCGCTAGATCGTCCACGCCGCGCCTGCTCTGCGGTAGCGTCCTGGGAAGGCGCGAATTCTGGACTTACGTGCTGGTCCTCCTCCTCACCATTTTTTTCCGGGCGGTGGGTGAAAGCTAAGCTACTCCTCAGAGGTTGCTTGGTCAGACCTGCCTGGCGCCTTTCCACCGATTGGGATCCCCGGGATCTGAGGCGTGTAGGACGAGCTTGTCAGATTTAGTATCTAGGTTTTTCTCCCCTGGTGTTGGCTCCTGGCTCATAGTTGGTGACTTCTGAGTTTCGGTCCAGTCACCACTTCTAAGGATCCCCTGACACATACCCAGTCCGCTCCTCAGGGGCGAGGACATTCAATGCGCCCACCCCTGGAGAGCCCCACCCGAGTTTAGGCTCTAAATGCTAATTCCTGGTGATCCACCCTCCATGCCCCAGCCGTGAGCTCCCCAGGGTTCAATCTAATGAGTCCCGACCCCCTCCCTCTGGCCCCTGGGGCAGATGAGCCCTTGGCCACCGCCCCTATAATTTCCTGCAGACCCAGCAAACAAAAGGCTCGGGAAGAGAGGCGAGGCTGCGCAGGGCGCCCTTCCTGCAGGAACAGCTGATGGAGCAAACTGGCCCTGGAGGGAGCGGAGGGGAGGGATGAAATTCTAGGGTTCCTGTAGGACCGCAGTGGGGGGCCAGACTCTAGATCTCGGGGAGGTAGGAAGTCCAGGGAAGTGGATGTGGAGGGGGGCCCAGGCATGTCACCTGAGTTTGCTGGGCTCTACTAGGTGCCTACTGACTTGTGGGAGTGATGTCAACCTTAGGGAATGGAGGGGGTGGAGGAACACGGGTTCAGGTGAGCTCTCGGGCCCCGGAGGCTGGAATGGTGGGGGCTGAGAGAAGCCCGAAGCCCTGCGTCATCTCCTCTGAGGCCCAGCCTACAGCCCCCTGGCCTGACCTGCTACCCTTTATGCTGGCCCCACCCAAGTGTGATTTCCTGCTCCTCCCCAGGCACAGAGCTTTCCCTTGCCAAGCTCCATGAACCAGCCCAGGAGCTTCTTGTCCCTTCAGGACCCTGATAGCCTATCCCCCAGCCACAAATAGTCCTTAAATTCCCTCCTACAGCCAATGTCCCTGCCCCATTCCTGTCAAGGACACAATGGTAAGGGAAGGGCCACATCCAGTGGGTGGGGGGATGTTGGCATGGTGGGGGGTTGGGGGGGGCTTGGCCTCATATCCTGTCAGGCTGCCAAGGGAAGAGAGGAAACAAAAGACTTCCCCCTGCTGGGACAATGAACCTCCCACTACCGCTCCCCCTTTCTACTCCCCGCCCCCCCCCCCCCCCCCAACAACAACCTCGCCTTTTAGCTCTGACCTCCAGCCTCTTTGCCTCCTTCTAACCACTACCTCCTTGCCCTCAGGTAGCCTTGGCCTCTGCTGTGAGCTCTGCCCTTCCCCTTCCCTCCTTCTTATCAGGCCCCTCTAATGCTCATTCCCAGTCCTAGCTGTTTCAGTCCCCTGCTATCCCATCAGTGCTCAGGGGCCCTTATTCTATCCCCAGCACCAAGATTAGAGGCTGGATGGGCAAGGCTCTGGTGAATGTTAGGGGGGAAGTCACACCCCTTTTAAGGCTAGTGAAAAGTAGAAGCTCTGCAAGAGAAAGTCTTCAAGTCAGAGGGAGGGAAATGCCCTCGGCCTGGCCTGGGTGAGAGGAAGAAGGAAAGGGCCTGCGAAGTGGGGCTGGAAGGCTGTCCTGGGTGCAGTGGGAGAGCACCTCAGAGGAGTCAGGCCTACCTGCTAACTACTAGTGAGTGCACTGGGCAGGTCACCTAACCGTTTGAGCCTGTCTCATCTTTAAATTATTTTAAATCATCACCTGAGGATATGTTTTCATTGATTCTTTAAAGAGAGAGGAAGGAAGAGAGAAACATTGATCGGTTGCCTCCCCAACACACCCCAACCAGAGATGGAACCCACAACCTTTTTGGTGTACAGGACAATACTCCAACAAACTGCACCACCAGGGTGCCTCTCTCTTCTTTAAAGTAGATGTCATAATAACACCCATCCTGCCTGTCTAACCAGGTTCTTATGATGATCTAAATATAATGTTTGTTTTTTTAAAGGTGAAGTAGTAAGGTTTTCCTCAATCTTCCCAATCTATAGTCTCCTCCACACCCCCATTCCCCTCCCTGAAAGCTTACATCACCACATATGCTCAAAACTCCCAAACTTACATCTCCCGCCAAACAGCTATCTCTGAACTCCTAAATAGTACACAGCGATCTCAAACTCAACAGGCCCGTCATCTTCCTCCCCTATGGTCTGGTTCACTAGCTCCTATCAAGCTGCCCAACTCTGAAACTTGAATCATGCTTGATTTCAGCCTCCCCCATCCCCACAGCTAGGTTGTAAGCCCTGCCTACTTTAGCTTTTTTATATCTCTTAAGTGCTACCGTAAGACACACACATACACACACCTATGTCCATCCAAAATCTCACTGTCATTTGGAGAACTGCATTTAGTTTTTCTGCCTTTTTCTTTTTTTAAATATATCTATTGATTTAGAGAGGAAGGGTGATGGAGAGAGAGATAGAAACATCAGTGATGAGAGAGAATCATTGATTAGCTGCTTCCTGCATGCCCCACACTGGGATCAAGACTGCAACTCGGGCATGTGCCCTGATTGGGAATCAAACAGTGACCTCCTGGTTCATAGGTCAGCGCTCAACCACTGAGCCATGCATGTTGGGCTCTGCCTTCAGTCTTTATCCCTTTCAATCCATTCTTCAAAGTTGTATAGTGGGAACTTTCTAGACAAATCCACCGATGTTTCTTTGCCTAAAATACTTCAATGGCTCCCAAGGTATTCAGAATAAGTATATACTTCTGAAAGATGCTATAATGGCCAAGGTTGGCCTTGCTCACCTCTCCAGCTCATCCATTGTCACTGTCCTTGCACTCTATACTCTGGTATTATGAACTCTTGGCAGTTTGGGAGCAATCTTAACCATGTTTATGCTTTTGTATCTGCTCCCTCTTCAGCCTTTAAATCAACTATTCCTGCCAATCTTCTTTATGACTCATTTAGGCAGCATTAACTCCTCCAGAAAGCTCACCTTCACCCTGCAGGCTGGATAAGGTGTGCTTCCTTCCTAATCCCATAGGACCCTTTGTATGCCACCATTTATGCTCAACACATTTACTATGTTAGAGGTTCCATGGCTATTTCTATCCCTGGCTGTCAAGTCTTAGAAGGCAGAGGATAACTTTGTGTCCCTAATCCTGGCCCATAGTAAAATGTTCAATAAGTAATTTCTGAGTAGCCCTGGCCAATGTAACTATGTTAGTTGGAGTGTTGCCCCATATACCAAAAGGTTTCAGGTTCTATTCCAGGTCAGGGTACATGCCCAGGTTGTGAGCTCAATTCCCAGCGATGGGCGTGCAGGAGACAGATGATCAATGATTCTTTCTCATCATTGATGTTTCTGTCTCCCTCCCACTCCCAAATCAATAAAAATATAGAAATATCCTATATAATAAAAGCCTAATATGCTAAGTGTCCGGTCATCTATTCAACGAATCAAAGGGTAATATGCTAATGACATGCACAGACCACCAGTGGACAAGTGCTCCAACCAGTAGGTTGGCTTGATGCTGGGGTTCGGTTGATCAGGACTGAGAGAGAAGGGCCGGACATGCCTTAGAGCCCTCCCGCATCCCTCCCTGGCTCCAATCGTGCACCAGTGGGGTCCCTAGGCCTGGCTTGTGCCCTCTCACAATCCAGGACCCCTCGGGGGATGTCAAGAGCCAGTTTTGTTTCGGCCTGTTCCCACAGGCCAGGCTGAGGGACCCCACTGCTGCACGAATTTTTGCACTAGGCCTCTAGTATGCATATATTTATTTACCAGTATTTACTATGGGCCACACAGTATATGTTGAGGATTTGTTGTATCTGCTTTCATGAAATTTAGGGCCACATGCAAGTAAATAAACAATCACTAATAAATTAATAAAGGCTTTTATGTGTGTGTCTAATACAACTTTGTATATGATGATTTCAGAAATATTTGTGGTAATCAGATGAGGCCTGGATTCAGATTTTGTCAGTCCTGACGTTTATATAATTTGGGGAACTCTTATTAAGAAAACAAAATTATGAATATAAAATTATGTATAAAAGTTAATGTTATTTAGATTGAGAAATCACAACCAGTTGCAAATGTTAGGTGATAAATACCATAAATATTACAAAAGCTAGATAAGAACTTATTTATGACTAAAGATGTTAACCATTTGTCAGACATTGCAAATGAAATACCATGTGTCTTGCTATCATTTTATTGTGTTGTTTTACATTTTGGTTGTACAAAAGTTGTGTATTCAAATGTAATCACATAATGTTTTTTAAAAAGTTAGATAAACAACCCTGGCCATTTATGATACTCAGTTGATTTGAGTGTCATAAATAACTACTGAATACACCTGTATAATACTTTCATGTTCTGCTGTGGCTGGTGTGGCTGGGTTGGGCTTTGTCCTGTGCACCAACAGGTTGCTGGTTCAATTCCTGGTCAGGGCACATGCCCGGGTTTTGGGCACGATCCCCAGTAGGGGATGTGCAAGAGGTAGCAGATCAATGTTTCTCTCTCTCAGCATGTTTCCTCTCTCTCCCTAAAAAACAATTTTAAATATTCTTTAAAAAGCATTAAAAAATACTACTTTCACGTACTACCTTTTTCTTACAGGTGTACTCTTTGACCACCTCTTCATATGATGATGATTTTGTTTTCTTTTTTTTAAAAAATATATTTTATTGATTTTTTACAGAGAGGAAAGGAGATAAAGAGTTAGAAACATTGATGAGAGAGAAACATCGATCAGCTGCCTCCTGCACGCCCCCTACTGGGATGTGCCCGCAACCCAGGTACATGCCCTTGACCGGAATCGAACCTGGGACCTTTCAGTCCACAGGCTGACGCTCTATCCACTGAGCCACACCGGTTTCAGCTGATGATGATTTTGTATTATTATTTTTTATTCTCTCTGTATCTCAGTCTTTTCTCTAGTATGAACAATTTAATTTTCCCTTCCATTATTGAATTTATTTATTTATTTATTTATTCTCACCCAAGGATATAAGGATATTTTTTAAAGAGAGGGGAATTAACAGAGGGGAGGGAGAGAAACATTAACATGAGAGAGACACATCAATTGGTTGCCTCCCACAAGGGGTTGGGACAAACCCTGAAACTGAGGTACTGCCTTTGGCTGGGAATTGAACCCGCAACCTTTTGGTCCAACACTGTAATCTCTGAGCCAAATCAGCCAGGGCCCATTATTGAATCTATAAAATCTTTTGGCTCATCATTGGTGAGATGAAAAGCCTCTATCAAATTCCTTTCCTACAAGAGGTATAAGATTCCAGACCATTTCAAAGGTTCTCATGCAGTGACTCACCTTAAAAACTGTTTAAATAGATGGCACTCATTAACCAGGGCTTTGGGAGGAGCTAGGTAGGTGAGGGCTGCTGAAGTGTAAACTTCAAGCACTTCCAGGTACATTTAACTTGACAGGCTTATAGGGCCAGAGGACCGGGGCTGGGATATGGAAAGAAGAGTGACAATTTCTATAATATATGGTGAAATGAGATGATCTGTTGTGTTTTTTTTAATATGTATACAAAAAGTTCTAACTCCAAGACTGCTCCGAACTGTAATGATGTGGATTGCAAAAGGAAAGCCCTGCCAGCTGTTGGGGGGTTGTTTGGGGGAGGGGGGTGCTCCACATAGGTACTGCCATGGCAAAAATGACAGCAGCATATTGATCATAGGCAGGGAATGGGGTGACAGCCTAATATTTGGGGTGGAAGGACACTGAAGTGCCCTAAGTGCTCTAATATGAAGAAAGGAGGGCTTGAGATTTGTTTGGGCTGGTTTAGGTAGTGATATGGCTGCTCACCTGTGTTATAGTGGATATTAAGTTAGCTTGCCTAGGAAGTAGTCTTGGATGGTCAGAGGGTGGAGGAAATGACCTCGCACCTACAGGATAGACCAAGAGTGATTCCTTAGCATTGATTGGAGTGAAAATCTCAACCATCATCTCCATGAAAAGGGGAAGTAATGGGATCTCTGCCAGATTATAAGATCTTTGTGGCCAGAAGCCATGTTTTACAAATCTTGCGAATCATCTGTCACATAGTAGGTGCTCCATAAGTTTCATTTTATTCATTCTTTTATTGGTATATACTAGGTACTAAGAACTGGATTACATGCTGGGGTTTGGGAGCTGAGGACCCAATGATATGGGATCTACTGGGTATTTTCTTACTTTAGATGCTCTCTTCTCTAGCTGAGGGGGGAGGGGTCTGGTACTCAGGGGTCAGAAATACAGGGTTCAAGTCTACAGTGAGGGTGAGCTATTACACTATTTCACCCCTCTGTCTTATCAGCTCTTCACTCCACCCTACTTCATTTCTCTGTGCATCTTGGTCTCTACGATTTAAGCCATGCACACCTCCACCCCATCATGATAAATCTGATTCATCCATAATGGTGCACCACCCCCACCTCCACTACCAAATGAGAAAAATCAAGCAGAGCCCAGGAGGAGACATAAACTTTTAGAGGAGAGAATCTGAGTGCAGAGTAAAAGCAGGGAAAGGTGAGGGAAGAGGCGAGTGTAACCTGGAGAAGAAGCCGACTTCGATCAGGGAGGGAGGAGAGTGGTATTCCCAGTCCAGGCCTGGTCTGCCTGACTCCAGCCAATCCGGCTGTTTCCTGCCCTTTGTGACCCCCCTCACCCCGGAGCAGGACCCAGGCTGGGCAATGAGGAAGGGCAAGGGTGTGGGGAGCACCACTTGTGGCAGGAAGATAAGTGAGCTGGGACAAGAGGTCACTAGAGGCCTGGCCTCTCTGGGGTTTTAGAGGCACTTGGCAGCCCCCCAGGCATCAGTGACTACTCCTTCCCTCTCTCTTGGCTCCTCAGCTCCTCCAGACTCTGTCCCTCTTAAATATTTTCTGAGTTTAAGCCCTTTCCTTCTAGTTCTTCCACTGGAAGGATCCTGCAGCACCCTCCATCCACCCCTTGACTCACACTAGGTGCCCTGATGTAGAAGAGGGTTGGTGGGAAGTTCACTGCTTTCCTGGACCCTCCCCTCTAACTGATGATATGGGGGGAGGGTGGTGGCAATGAGAGGAAGAGCCCTCCCAGCCATCCCGAGGGCCTCCAGGAGCCAGACAGGAAACAGCTTCAGGAAAGACAGCCGCAGCCGCGGCCCCAGTCCCAAGGGTCAGGGCTGCGGGTGGCGCGGAGCCCTCTCAAACTCGACAGTGAGAATGAGGACGGTGAGTTGGGAATCCATCAGGATCCCTCACTCGCTCAGAGCCACCTACCTTTTATCTACCCTTGCTTCCTAGACTTTTTATGTTCCTCCCCATCTCAACCCAGTTGCCTCACTTCCTCCCCGCACTTGTCAGTGCTAGGTTGAGTGCATAGTAAGTCCTCAATACTGTACTTAGTTTGTTGAATGATTGTGTGAACGTTCACTCCAGGGTTATCTAAGCTGAGATCGCTGCCTCCAGACCCCCAGGGCCACCCTCCATCCTCAAAAGCTTCCCCCGAACACGGTCCCCTGCGCCAACTAGGGGGTAGTGGGCTAATCCAGAAGAATCCGCAGTCCGCAAGAAAATAATGCGCACCTCTGGGGGGCTCTCCGCGCTGCTGGGTGTGCTTCTCCGCTCCCTGGTCTGCCGGGTTTGGGCCTGCCCCCGGGGTCCCTGGGCCCCGATCCGGACGCGCGAGATCAGGGTTGGAGCACACAGCCCAGTGCACTTTTGGGCGGTCCCGGGCTCCGCGCCCTCCGCCCCTCCCCCTTCTCCAAACTTTCTCCCAACTTTCCGAACTGCTACACTCGGCGCCCCGCTCCGCTTCCCTCATGAATTATTCAGCAGCGCGCGATCCAATCAGCGCTTCCCGGCCCCCCCAGCTCCCGCGCGCCCCTCCCTCCTCCGCCAGGCGCCGCCTGGCCCAGTCCCGGCCCCGGCCAGCCCAACCCGGCGGTCCTGCCCCGTTCCGCAGCCTCCCTCCCGCTCCGGCTGCCACCCTCCCCGCCGGCGCGGAGCGCGGTCGGCCCCGCAGCGCGAGCAGCGCCACTCTAGGGAGGGGGCTTGAAAGCGCGAGACAGGACCACCCCAGCCAGCTGGGGCGGAACCCCGAGGCCCCGAAGGGACCCCGACTCCAGCCACGTCTCTCTCTGCTCCCGCCCGGCGCGTCCCTTGCGAGGACGCCCCCCGCCAGCCCGTACAGTGGGAACGCGGAGCCACACCTGGGCGCTGCCGCCCGGTGCCCGGCGCGCCCGCATGGGCCTGCGCTGAGGCTCCGACCGAGAGTCCCGCGCAGGGAGTCGGCGTCTACCCGCTCAAGGGGGGGTTCAGAACTGGGGGGGCTAGCGCCCCCCAAACTCAGATCGGATCCGACCGGAGTGAGGCGGCGCCATGGAGCTCCGGGCTTTGCTCTGCTGGGCTTCAGTCGCAGCCGCTTTAGAAGGTGAGTTTCCTTAGCGGCATCCCGCCACTCCTGGGGCCCCCAAAATTGGGCCTCAGGAGTGGAGGGGCCGACCTCTCCCAACCCTTACCCAGCACCTCAACCCCGAACACTTCGGACCAATAGTACTAGACCGGGCGGGGGGCGGGGAAGAGGCGGCCCAGCGGGGAGTGGAGTTTTCTTTTGTTTGGAAAAGAGATGGAGTCGGGCTCTGTCCTGGGACGTCCCCCTGCCCAGGCTCCCCAAACTCTCACTCCTGACTTCAGACGCTTTTGGTGGCCTTTCCTTTCCCCCTACTTCAATCTTCAAAACTCTCTTCAACGTTTCTGACCCTCTTCTCACCTCGGCAAAAAAGAAGGAAAGGTTTCTGGAGAAACAACTGCAGACAAGGCAGAATTTTGTGCTAGGCCATAAACTGCCCCCACCCCTCATTCCTTGGCATTTACACCTTGATCCTACAATTTCACACGCCTCTGTCGGGATGGCCACCTTCTGCACTCACACTCTAAACAAATCTCCCAAAGCCACTACCCCTGCCACAGAGAGGCCCCCTTCCTGGTTTCCCAGGCTTCACCCCAGTCCTTTAAATGCTCTCTAGACCCCAGCCCTGCCCAAGTCCTAGACAGGCTGGCTTTCCTCCAACCCTGCAGGCCAGCAGAAACTGACCTGTGCAGCCCCTCTGTAGTCCTGACTCAGCCTAATGACCACCTACCTCCTCATCTCTCTAAATTTCTATTTTTTCTATATTCTCCCCCACATTTTCCTCATCCATGAGCCTCTCCCCTTCCTTCACCTAGAGGGGGGACCAAGAGCCCTATAAACCCTCCTAATCTCCTTTCAATGAGCTGTACCCCCCCTCCCCCCTCTTCACTGGAATCAAAGGGGTCTTTGGGGAGGGGTTTTTAGGAAGACTGCTGAGGAGGAGGAATCAAAGGCAGTTGGAAACCCCTCTCCCTCAGGCTGGGCAGTGCTGCTCTGAGCTGGGTATCAAAGGCTGGGAATGGGGAGAGGGAAGACTGGCCCTGCCTGGCTCAGAGAAAGAAGGGGCAAGACTGGGAGAGAAAGGAAAGCAGAGTGGAGAGAAAACCCACCCAGATGAAGTGGAGTGAGAGGAAAAGAAAGATACAAAGAGGAAAATTTCTAATTGCTGTTATGAAGTGCTTTCTAGGCCCCAGGCCCATGCTGAGGGCTTTATATTTGCGTGGTTCCCACAGCCTTGGGGGTGGGAGGGATTGTTCTCCCATTTTACAGATGAAGAGCCTGAGGCTTAGAGGAGTTAACTAATTTATCCAAGGCTGGGTGAAAAGTGGGAGACAGAAAAGAGGAGAGAGATGGCTAGAGAAATGGAGGTGGACTGAGAGCTGGAGAGAGGTGAGAGGCAAAAGAACTAACAGATCAAAGAGAGCTGGAGGAGGCAAGACCAGAGAAAGTGAGCCACTCAGAGCCCAGGGACATCCCTGGAACAGACAGTGTGTAAATTGGAGACAGGAAAACACTATCCAGGCTGGAACAATGGAGGGTGGAGACGGCAGCCTCTATCCACCCCTTTCCCAGAACCCTGGCATCCTGTCCCCAGCATGCTGGACTGTCTCCCGCCACTCATGGGGGCCTGGGCCTTACCTGGACCTGGCCAGTCCCACCTAATCCCTTGCCTAGGTGGATATCACTTGGTCACTGGGAAGAGGTTGCCTCACCCACTTGCCCTCCCTTCTCTCCAGCAGCCCCCATGTTGGGAAGTGGGGACCTGGTCCCAGGTGTGCTGCTGGCTGCCCTAGGGGCCAGCCGTCCACATTGCCTTGGCCTCCAAGGGGATTCCCCTATCTTCCCTCCACCCTCAGCTGCTAGCGCCTGTGCAGTTTCTCCTAATCCACCGCTTCCGCCAGAGGCCCACCCCTCTGGTGTCCCTCCCCCAGGCTGAGCTGAGCCAGGTGTGTTCACCACCCCGCATACACACACCCCTAAAGTCTCCTCCCCTTTTCCTCCCCATAACCAAATCCAGATGTGAGGCCTCTGCAGGCTGGGGCCAGGGCGGGAACCCAAGCATCCCAGCCTCCAGCACTTCCTCCTCTGACACCAGTGAGCTGAAGGGAGGGGAGGGAGTTGGGGTTCTGGCTGGGACTCAGGGGCTGAGCCCCACCTTCCTGGATCTGAAGGACTGGAGTGTTGGGTCTCAAAAGGGGTGGGGACATGGAAGGGAAATAGAGTTGGGGGCAGGGAGGCAGCAACTTGGGGATTGGGGAATTGACCCTGGAGGCCCTGGCCCTGGAAGGGTGTCCCCATGCCAGCAGCCCTTTGCTCACCACAAGGTCAAGGCCAGGTCGGGGCTCTAGTTTAATCCTTTTTGAGCTGTTTGCCCTTCTCCCCCTTCCAGTGTTTGCACCTCCCGCTATCCTCCAGGGTACTGCCATTCAGGGAGGCCTAGATCTGGGAGTCCTAAGAGGGCAGCCAGCCTACCAGCTGTTAGGGATGGGGTAAACATTTTAAAAAAAAGGCAAGAAATGGGAGGGCAAGGCTCACTCCCCTCCTCATCTCTTGTCTCAGCCTGACTGACTCCTCCAGCTTGGAGCTAGGAGGACCCCCACTATCTCCGTTCTCAGGCATCTGGTCTTCCCGGTGTCTCCCCTATTGTCCTGACTGGCTCTGTCTGTCTGTCTTAGAGACTCTACTGAACACGAAATTGGAAACTGCCGATCTGAAGTGGGTGACGTTTCCTCAGGTGGACGGGCAGGTAAGAGCTGGGCCCAGGAGCTGGGGTTCAGATGGGAAACTGAAGGACGAGTAGCACCAGTGCTGACCTGCTTCCCATGCCACTGCCCCCCCAGGTCACAGCAGCAGGAACTAGTGTCCTCTGAGCTCTTGCTCTCAGAGGTCGCCTTCCCTAGCCACTCCTGCTTGATGACGAACACTCTCCCACTGATCTTTAAGTCATTCAGCAGCCCCCATGCTGATCCCTTCTGCCCACAGTGGGAGGAGCTGAGTGGCCTGGATGAGGAGCAACACAGCGTTAGGACCTATGAGGTGTGTGATGTGCAGCGAGCCCCAGGCCTGGCCTACTGGCTGCGCACAGGTTGGGTCCCCCGGCGAGGTGCTGTCCACGTGTACGCCACACTGCGCTTCACCATGCTCGAGTGCCTGTCCCTGCCCCGAGCTGGGCGCTCCTGCAAGGAGACCTTTACAGTCTTCTACTTTGAGAGTGATGCCAACACGGCCACAGCCCTCACACCAGCCTGGATGGAGAACCCTTACATCAAGGTACCCACTCAGGGCACTGCCACGGGCCAGGGTGGGGCAGGCCTGTGGTCTAGGGGCAGTGGAGGTGAACTTCCAAGGCCCTTGGTTGGGGTACTGGGAGCAGGAGCCTCAGGTCTGGAAGGGAAGAAGGTGGTCTGCTCGGAAGAGCAGCAGCAAGCAGTTGGGCTGCCGGCCTGGCCGCCAGGGGAGGTTCTCTCAGTTACTCTACTGTACTTAGGCCATCCTGCACTCCCCCCTTTATTTTCCTACCCCTCACCCTGGAATGGCTTCTCTCTGCCTCTTCTTCCCACCTATTACGTCTTCTGAGTTCCAGCTCCTTTGGGTGCCTTTGCTGAGGTGCCCCGCTGTGGGGTCCCACCTGTCATAGCCCTCCTCATACTTTACAACATATCCATGTTTCCTTCATTTCTGTTTCCTCCTCACTGAGTTCAGGACCTGGCATAGAGTAGATACATTTTGCATGTTGACAAGTTTTTGTAGGATGAGTGAATGAACAGAAAGGGGAGTACAGGACAGAGTCTGGACACATCATAGGAGCTCAGCAAGTATCTGTGGAAGGATAAACTAGGAAGAAGAAGACAGTCCTTGGGGAGTGGAGGACAGCAGCAGTTGAGTCTCTTCTCGGACCCGGCAGGTAGACACAGTGGCTGCTGAGCATCTGACCCGGAAGCGTCCTGGGGCTGAGGCAACTGGTAAAGTGAACATCAAGACGCTGCGTCTGGGCCCACTCACCAAAGCTGGCTTCTACCTGGCTTTCCAGGACCAGGGCGCCTGCATGGCCCTGCTGTCCCTGCACCTCTTCTACAAGAAGTGTGCCCAGCTGACTGTCAACCTCACCCGCTTCCCGGAGACAGTGCCTCGTGAGCTTGTGGTGCCAGTGGCAGGGAGTTGTGTGGCTGATGCTGTCCCTGCCTCTGGCCCCAGTCCCAGCCTCTACTGCCGGGAGGATGGCCAGTGGGCTGAGCAGCCGGTCACGGGCTGCAGCTGTGCTCCGGGGTTCGAGGCTGCCGAGGGGAATACCAGGTGCCGAGGTGAGGGCTGACATGTCCCCAAGAAGTTGTTGCCAATCCATGTGGGGAAGATCCTGTACCCTGGTCTTGGACCCACTTTTTAAATTTTCACTTTGAACATTCTTTGCTCTCCTAGGCACTCAGTTCCTGGAGGGCCTCTCTTCCTCCCCTGCCCATTCCCAGCATAGTTCTGAGCCTTCCTCACTTCCACATTCTTCCTTTGTCCACTCTGTTCTGGACGTGGGACGATGTCCAGGGTGCAGAGGACAAAGGTGTCATGGTCTTTACTCTTGTTCATTATGGTTCCTGGCTATTTTCACAAGCCATTATGACAGATGATGCAAGAATGTCAAATGCTGTGTGTGTTCCTCATCACTTCAGTATTACAGTGGCTGTTAGATCGGCTACTATATCTTGCTAAGAAAGAAGCATACACACTGCTGTGTCACAAACTTTTCTTCATATTATGATCATTTTATTTCAACTTGCTTGATTTACTTTATAATCCAGTGTGTTTTGCAGTGTGCATTTAAAATTGTTGTTCTGAGCCTTGGTCTCTGGGTTGTAGGTATTAGGGTTAATCCCTGATCTGGAGGAGGTTTCCTTCTCTTAGATGTGAGATTGCTGAGCTCCTGCCCTGTTCCCCCTTTGCACTTCATGCAAAGTTAAAAGCAGCTGCGTGTTTTTTTGTTGTCACTAATCCTCACCTGAGGATATTTTTCCATTGGTTTTTTTTAGAGAGCTTGGAAGAGAGGGAGGCAGGAGGAGGGTGAGGAGAAAAACATTGATATGAGAGAGACACATCCACTGGTTGCCTCCCACATGTGCCCCTACCAGGGCTAGGGAATGTATAGGTACGTGCTCTTGATGGGGAATCGAACCTGAGACCCTTTGGTCCCTGGGCCGTTGTTCTAAACACTTAGCAACACTAGCCAGGGCCAACTGCATGTTTTTTATGAATGTTTATTGAATGCTTGCTTTCTTTCAGCCTGTTCCCAGGGCACCTTCAAGCCTCTGTCTGGGGAGGGGTCCTGCCAGCCATGCCCAGCCAACAGCCATTCCAACACCATTGGCTCACCCATCTGCCAGTGCCGCGTAGGGTACTTACGGGCCCGCACAGACCCCCGGGGTGCACCCTGTACCAGTAAGTGACCAGTGATCCCTGGGGTGGACCCCCATTCCAGCCTCCACCTTCCCAGGCCTTCCCCTTCTTGACCCTTGCTTGCTGGTGCCCAGCTAAATCAGTGTAGCTGCCTATCTGTCCCACTACCCACCCCTTCCATTTGCTCAGCCTCTGACTGATTTCCTGGTTTCCTGCAGCCCCTCCATCTGCTCCAAGAAGTGTGATTTCCCGCTTAAATGGTTCCTCCCTGCGCTTGGAGTGGAGTGCCCCTCTAGAGTCAGGTGGCCGAGAGGACCTCACCTATGCACTCCGCTGTCGCGAGTGCCGCCCTGGGGGGTCCTGCACACCCTGTGGAGGAGACCTGACCTTCGACCCTGGCCCCCGGGATTTGGTGGAGCCCTGGGTCACAATTCGAGGGCTGCGTCCTGACTTCACCTATACCTTTGAGGTCACTGCCTTGAATGGGGTATCTTCCTTAGCCACCGGGCCCGTCCCGTTTGAGGCTGTGAATGTCACCACTGACCGTGAGGGTAAGACTGGGGCCTGGGGGCAGCCTGTGGTCAGATGGGAGAGATGTTGGTGGGTAGAAGAAGCCAGCGAGGTCTGAAGGGGGAAAAGGCAGAGGCAATGGAGTGGGATCCCCAGGAAGTATGGAGCGTCAGGGCTTTGGGCACAAGAGGCAGAAAGAGAGTGGAAAAGATGCAAGGCGGGCTGGAGAGTTGAGGATGGAAGTCGGAAGGGATTCTTGGAACATCTGGAGGATCAAGACAGGTGTAGCCAGCAGAAGCACTGGGAAAGGTAAGGGACAAACATGCTAAGTGGAAGAGCCCCAACATGTCTTGTCTCTCACAGTGCCACCCCCAGTATCCGACATCCGGGTGACTCGGTCCTCACCTAGCAGCTTGAGCCTGGCCTGGGCTGTTCCCCGGGCACCCAGTGGAGCAGTGCTGGATTATGAGGTCAAGTACCATGAGAAGGTGAGACCAGGCACCACCCTTGGAGTTGGGGGTGGGCAGTGCGATGTGCTCGGGGAGTGGAACGCTGAATTGCAGACACTTGAATTCCAGCTCTTTGAGACCTTGGGCCAGCCCCTTGGCCTTTCTGAGCTCAGCATCACCATCCATAAAATAGTCGCCTTATCATGAAACTATTAAATGAGACAGCGAATGCAAATGCTCAGCACAGTACACATAAGTCAGCACAAAGGCCTCGCCTGCTACGTTACAAGCTCATTATGGGGGTGCAGGGTAGGGGGAGGTCAGAAGAGCAGCAGAAACTGGGGGCCTCTACTTATGGCCAACCCCTCCTCCTCCTGAACAGGGTGCAGAGGGCCCCAGTAGCGTTCGGTTCCTGAAGACATCCGACAACAGGGCAGAGCTGCAGGGGCTGAAGCGGGGAGCCAGCTACCTGATCCAGGTGCGGGCACGCTCGGAAGCTGGCTATGGACCCTTCGGCCAGGAGCACCATAGCCAGACCCAGCTGGATGGTAAGCCTGGGACTAGGCATGAGAGGGGTCTTGTTCCTGAAGGGCCCCCAAAGTCACACTCCTATGTTCCTCTTTCTCTCAACTGAGAGGTATTTTGGCCTGATGAAGAGAGCAGAGGGTGCAGAAACCCAAACCAACAATTGAGTGTGAAGAGCTGCTTAGCAACCTTCCCTCAACTGTGTGACATTTAGCAAAAACTTGATCCGAGTTTCAGCTCTCTCATCCAAAAAAAATGGAAATATGAGGCCTTTCTCAGGGCTCTAGGGAATAAATAAGATGACACCTGTTAGTTATAATATGCTGGCCCAGTGTTTTAATTTTATAAACAGTTTTATTGAGATATGATTCATAAACCAGACACTTCACCCATTTAGTGTATAATTCATTGACTTTTAGTATACCCACAGAGTTGTGCAACCGTCACAATTTTAGAACATTTCAGCACCCCCAAAAAAGACCCTATTCCCCTGTCATCACCCCCAGCCCTTGGCAAATACTAATCTACTTTCTGATTTGCCTGTTCTGGGTATTTCATACAAATGGAATATATGGTCTTTTGTGACTAGTTTCCTTCACTTATAATGTTTTCAAGATTCATCCATATTTTAGCATGTATCAGGGATTCATTTCCTGTATGGCTGGAAAATATTTCACTGTGTGGCTGTGGCACATTTTATTTATTCATTCATCCATTGATGGACATTTGGGTTATTACCACTTTGGGGCTATAAACCCTTTCATTTTTATTTAGCCTTTGGAATCTTTCTTACAAATGGGACTTTTTGTGGTCACCAGCATTTATTACAGAACAAGATCAAACCCACCCTGGCAGTAATAAGGCTGAAAACTCCCTCCCTTGCCCTGAAGGGCTCTGTAGGGACAGGCCCACAGCCCATGAGAAGCAGTTTGAAAATCCCACTCTGCTTCCCCCACCCTGCCTGTCCTTCGTCCGCCCCCACCTGCCACACTGTTCTCAGGGGAACCACAGCTCATTCAGTTGGGATAGGGCCCTCAGTGGTCATCAGGTCTTCCTGATCATGTTTCTCCTCCCCCAGAAAAGGAGAGCTGGCGGGAGCAGCTGGCCCTGATTGCAGGCACTGCGGTCGTGGGTGTGGTATTGGTTCTGGTGGTTATTGTCATCGCAGTTCTTTGCCTCAGGTGAGAGCTCTGGGCGCCTGGAGGCCCCTGTGAAACCTGCCCTCTTGCTCCAGGGCAAGCCTCCTTGGATGCCCCAAGAGCCCATTTCTACTTGGAATCTTTTTTGATCCCCGCTCCTCTCTTCCCATCCTGTCCCTCTGGGAATATAGATATGTGACTCAGTTTACCTTTTCTTTCCCATTGGCTATAGGAAGCAGAGCAGTGGGAGAGAAGCTGAATACTCAGATAAACATGGACAGTATCTCATTGGCCACGGTAAGTAGACCTATCCTGAAGGAAACAGGACTGGGGCAAGGCTGAGAGCCAAGAATTAGGGCATCTGAGTGCAAGAAGTTCCTTGGCTAATGGGCCCCACATGATTCCTCAGGTACTAAGGTCTACATTGATCCCTTCACTTATGAAGACCCTAATGAAGCTGTGAGGGAATTTGCAAAAGAGATCGACGTCTCCTATGTCAAGATTGAGGAGGTGATTGGTGCAGGTGAGAGGAAAGATGACTGGACGCCCAGGAGGGAAATGGGGTGGGGAGGGAAGGCAGGGCCAAACTAGGAGGAGAGCTGACTCTTAGCATCCTTCCTAAAGGTGAGTTTGGGGAGGTATGCCGAGGGCGACTTAAGGCCCCGGGGAAGAAGGAGAGCTGCGTGGCCATCAAGACCCTGAAGGGTGGTTACACAGAGCGGCAGCGGCGTGAGTTCCTAAGCGAGGCCTCCATCATGGGCCAGTTCGAGCACCCCAACATCATCCGTCTGGAGGGCGTGGTTACCAACAGCATGCCAGTCATGATTCTTACTGAATTTATGGAGAACGGTGCCCTGGACTCCTTCCTGCGGGTGAGCCCCCTGCCTCCAGTCTCCTGAGTCCACCTCTGCTCCCCCAAAGCAGCCAAGAAGCTCAGAACCCAGGGCAGATGGGTTCCACATCACTCCCCCTTCACCCTTCATTCTCCCTTTAGGAAAGGTTGAGTTCCTGGGACTGGCCCTTCCTTAGGCCTGGGGTGGAACTGGCCTCTCTGTGGAGCAGCTGGCCTTGGGCTTATAAGGGGTCATCATTCATCCTTTTGACAAATATTTTCTGAGCACTTCCTTGTGCACCAGCTACTGTCCTAGGCTCTGGGAACAAAACCATGAATATCTCTGCTCTTGGGGAAGTGTAATGGGGAAGACTGAAAATTAACAAGTAAACAAACTTTTATAAAAAGTAATCGAGTAGTTTCAGATGTGAAAACAATTAAGAACATGGAAAAGTGGCTGGAGATGAGGGGGAAGAGTTATTTTTGTCACTTTAACAGATTTTACTGAGTTTTATTATTTTGTTAATTTTACATTGCTTGAAAAAAGAAATCAAAACGCTTTCCTACATAGCAAAATAACATTACATCTAGCCCTGGCTGCTGTGGCTCAGTTGGTTGAAGAGTCATCCTGTACACAGAAAGGTGGCAGGTTCGATTCCTGGTCAGGGCACATGGTCAGATTGTGGGTTCAATCCCTGGTTGGGTCTTATAAGAGAGGCAACCGATTAATGTTTCTCACATCAATGCTCCCTCTCCCTTCCCCACTCCCTCTCCCTCTCCCTCTCCCACCTGAGGATTTAGAAAAATAATAACATTACATTTAATAAAATTACAATTTCCTGGTATCTTCTAATACTCAGTCGATATCCACATTTCCCCAGTTGTTTCCAAAATGTTCCTTATTATTGGCTTATTCAAACCACCATGCAGTTCAGGAGCAAGCATTATACCTGATGGTTCTCATTTTTGAGCCTGACATGCTAAAGAACTGGACTGCTTGTCCCCTTGAATAAATCTCACCTTGTGGATTTATCTGATTCTTCCCTGTGGGGTCATTTAGCTTGTTTATCTATATTTCCTGTAAGAGAAGCTATGTCTAATATTTTGATACATTCAAAATTAAACATTGGTGGCCAGCCTACTGGTAATTTCACATGACACCCCATCAGGAGACACGAGCCACCTGGCTCCCCCATGAGTGATGATGAGGTCGACCTGGAGAAGTGTGATGATGACCTGACCCTCCCTTGTGGACACAGGAGTCTATTCCATTGGTACTCGACAGAGATCCTGTTGCAGGGAGGGGAAGAGGGTCTATTTTAGAAGAGATGACCTTTGGGTCAATGGGAAAAAGCCAGCCTTGAGAAGATGGGGGAAGAATCGTGTTGGGGGCAGAGAGTAGAGACCAGAGTGGTCAACAAGAAGCAGAAAGGCAGGTGAAGCTGAACCTGGGTAGCAGAGGAACCTTGGTGGGTCCTAATGTAGGTGGTGGCCCTGCCACATGGACCTCTTGGCTTTGGTCAGGACTTTGGATTTGATTAGAAGTTCAAGGGCAAGTCTTCGGAGGGGTTTCAGTAGGAGATCCCTTTGGTGGGTGCTGGGGAGCAAGAGTGGAAGGAAGCCAAGAACCAGTGAGGAGACTTGTAGTCATTCAGGCCATGAGGGTTGGCTGGGGATGCAGAGAAGAGATTGGATTTGGGGTATGTTTTGGAAGCAGGGCCAGCAGAACTTGCTGATGGATTATAAGTGGCGGGTGAGGGGAGAAAAAGGAAGAAATCATGGAGGCACTGAGGTCTATACTCTGAGCATCTGGCAAGTGGTATTTCTACGAACAGATCTGAGGCCTGGGCTGTGTTCACGATTGGAGGATTGATTCAGAATTCTGTTTTGGACTCTTGTGTCCCTGGCCCTGCAGGGCTGCCCAGGGTCCCCTGCATGTTAGCTGAACCCAGAAGATGGGATTAGTTAACCATTTCTGATGCTTGGTTTACCTAGTGAGAGCAAACTAAAGGTCAAGGACAGTGTTTAGACCTTGGTTTTGATGCTGTGGTTGCTGATGGTACCTCAATTCCTCACTGTTCTCTTGGTACTACACACAGTCCAAGAAGGCTGAGCTAGATTTTGGCTCACAAGAGTGTGTGGTAGCTCACAGGACACTCTTGTCACAACTCTGTTGCTCTTAAATAAAAAGCATTTGTTTACTATGTCCTGGGTATAAAGCACTGTACTAGATTAAAAGGAAGAAAAATTTTAAATCTCTCCTTACAGTCTAATTAAGAGAGTGAATGTATATATTTGAAACAGGAACATTTATAAGCATTGTGTTATAACAGTGTAGTAAGAGCTCAGAGAACTTGGGATAAGAGAAAGGAGGAGGGCTTATCTGGGAAGTCTGCAGGCCTGTTCTACAGGTGAACACGAGATGGATCTGAAGTGCCAACTATGGTTTAGAATGTGGAAGGAAGGGGGAATGGAGAGTGAGCTACCCTAATCATGCCCCTCTCTCTTGCTTGGTCTCCAGTTGAATGATGGACAATTCACTGTCATCCAACTGGTGGGCATGTTACGGGGCATTGCCTCGGGCATGCGGTACCTTGCTGAGATGAGCTACGTTCACCGTGACCTGGCTGCCCGAAACATCCTGGTCAACAGCAATCTTGTCTGCAAGGTTTCAGACTTTGGCCTTTCCCGATTCCTGGAGGAGAACTCTTCTGACCCCACCTACACGAGCTCTCTGGTGAGGCTGAGGGGCTGACATAAGAATTAGGTTCTTAGGGCCAGGTGGGCAGGAAAAGGTGGGAGACTAGGGGGTTGAGAGCTCTGATCTAGGGACAAGATGAAGGAGCAAACCACAGGAGTGGGGGATCCACTTAGGGAATCTGACTTCTGGTTGTGTAGAAAAAGAATTGCATTGGGAGCTGGGTCCCAGGAAGAGAGGAGATCTGGGCTAGGGGAAAAGCAAAGACAGAAGGAGTGATTGGGTCCCTCAGCTTATCTTTGCTTTTCTCATCTTTAGGGAGGAAAGATTCCCATCCGATGGACAGCCCCTGAGGCCATTGCCTTCCGGAAGTTCACATCTGCCAGTGATGCCTGGAGTTATGGGATTGTGATGTGGGAGGTCATGTCTTTTGGGGAGCGGCCATACTGGGATATGAGCAATCAAGATGTAAGTGTCCCATGATCCAACTGTGTTTTCTTGAATGTTCTCACCAGGGATATGGGTGGGGGTGGAGTTCCCAGAGAGCTCATCACTGCTGGGTCCTTGAGATAATGAGAGTAGCACAAAGAAGAGGTGATCTTTGTGCCCAAGAGCATGTTTGGTCACAGGACACAGAATGGAGGGCACAGTTGGGAAATTACACATCTGAATCACAGCCTAAGAGTGTCTAGAGCTTTGAGTCAGAGCCAGCCTCAACCCCAGCTGGGAGGACCCCTAGATTTGCCATTCTGGAGGGCTGTTGCACCTGTCCAAGCATCTGCTAAGTCATCATTTTATTGGGGTCCTTAGCATCCTTGTTCTCCCTGGACATCCTCACCCAGTTCTTCTGTCATTCTAGGTGATCAATGCCATTGAACAGGACTACCGGCTACCCCCTCCCCCAGACTGCCCCACCTCCCTGCACCAGCTCATGCTGGACTGTTGGCAGAAGGACCGGAATGCACGGCCCCGCTTCCCCCAGGTGGTCAGTGCCCTCGACAAGATGATTCGGAACCCTGCCAGCCTCAAAATCGTGGCCAGGGAGAATGGCGGGTGAGGACTCCTAAGAATGGGCCCTCCTTGCTGCACTCTGCCACCACTTCCTCCTAAAACCTCCAAAAAAAGTGTGTTCCTTTGTCGGTATGTGGGATTGTCCCTGTCTGCCTCTCCAAGGCTGGGCTCAGTGTCGTCGACATCCTGACACAGTCCTGGTACTCAGTGCATCCTCCCCATCCTTGCCTTCCAGGGCCTCACACCCACTGCTGGATCAGCGGCAGCCTCACTACTCAGCTTTTGGCTCTGTGGGTGAGTGGCTTCGAGCCATCAAAATGGGAAGATACGAAGAAAGTTTTGCAGCCGCTGGGTTTGGCTCCTTCGAGCTGGTCAGCCAGATTTCCGCTGAGTAAGTCATGGCAGGAGCTGGAGGTGGGGGGTAGAGCCAAGCCAGAGGGGCACCTGGGGACCAGAATCCAGCCCACTGGTTCACAGGGGCCTTTGGGGTCAACTCCTGGTGCCAGCTTTTCTAGAGCTCTCCAAAGCAATAACAGCTGCTGGGGCTGAAAGCCCAGGGAATCTTCCAGACCAGCTGTGCCCGCCTCACCCTCTCGCACCATTTCAGCCCTCGGTCATTTCGCTCCCTGCCTGGCAATCTGTATCTATCTTTGTGCATCTATCTACATTCCAGACCCTGCTCTCACATTAACAACGTGTCAACTTTGGGTGTTTTCCCACCCATAAAAGGAGAAGATTGGACTAGATTTTGGAGAACCTTTCCAGCTTTAATGTTAAATAGTTTTATTTCAATGCTTCCCAAATACTTTTTTTTCCTTAGTTGGCTCTCTCTGATAGTTCTTCTTTCTGCCCTCCCATTTCTCTCCCAAGGACTCCTCCGGCCCCAAATTTGAATAACAGAAATAGAAGAAATAGAAATCTGGAACCAGAGGGTCCTGGAGGCCCTCTTCCTGGCGGGGCAGGTCACAAGCCGGTCTGCCCCACTGGGGCTTGGCACTGTCCTCACAAACTTGTTCCAACCTCTCCTTGACACAGGTTCTAGCTCTCCGTTCCCGCCTCTTCTTTTTTCCCTTATCTCAGTCCCCAGGCCTCAGGATGGAGTGGGGAGGCGGTTTGTTTTCCCCCTTCCCTCGCCTTCCTTTCCACCCAGCCCTTCCTCTCCGGCCTTTTCCTTCTGACGGCTCCTTTCTCCTCTAAAGCAATCTGTGCATCTCTTTCCCCCATTTTGTGGGCCTTTCGTTCCTTTTTCTGATTCTCTGCCGTAATCCTTGCTGGAGCTTCCACCCAGGCAGACCCCGCCCCCCAACCTCCCGCCTTTGGACCCCGCCCCCTCGGCCAGGGGCCTGCTGGATACTTAAGTCCTGTCCCCTACTGAGGCTGCGCTGGACTGCAGCCTAGCTCCTAAATCCTCCGAAACACTGTGACCCTTCCCCTTCCTCCCACCTCCACCTCTTCCCCCTCCTCCACCCCCACCCCAGTCTCCCGATGGCCTTCCTGATTGGCTGGCAGTCCGGAGGCGGTGACCAGGTTTCTGGAGCTAAGCTATGAGAATGGTCCCAGCAGCCTTATGGCCTCACCTAACTCTCTTCTTCCTCAGGGACCTGCTCCGAATAGGAGTCACTCTGGCAGGACACCAGAAGAAAATCCTGGCCAGTGTCCAGCACATGAAGTCCCAGGCCAAACCTGGAGCCCCAGGGGGGTCGGGAGCACCAGCCCCCCAGTACTGACCTGCACCTCTTCACCTGGCCCCACAGCTCTGGAGCAGCAGGAATTCCCATGCTGGGGACACTGCTCCCCTTCTTTTGGGGGCAGAGTCAGGTGGGGATCCAAGAGGCCCCCATCCCTGCACCCCATTGGATTGCACTTTGAACCTATGGGGGTGGGGAGCTGGCAATTTGGAGACAGCATTTGGGGATTCTGCCATATGGGAGTGTAGAAATAACGTTCCCGGAGGGTGGGTGTGCCCCCAGGTGGGTGTGACCAGAGGAAAAGGAAGTGCCCATAACCTGCCAACTCCCAGAGGTGGCTGTATGCAATCCCTACAGCTTCCTTTTGATCCCCAGTTAGGGCCCCGGTGCCCCTCCTCACCTTGAAGGGCCGAAGACCCTGTAGACCAAAGAGAAGAGGGTGACAAGCCTTTAAGCTCGGGAGTGGAGCACCATAGTGGGAAGCGGGAAGGGTGTCATGGCCCAGTGACAAAATCATTGGACTTGGATGTCCCAACCTTGCTGCTGTCTCCACCGAACTCAGTTTTCCCTTGTAAATGCCCCTCCCCCATCTGCTGCCTTCATATTGAAGGTTTTTGAGTTTTAATTTTTGTTTTTGGTCTTATTTTTTCCTTCTCTCTTTTTCTGTTTTTTTTTTTTTTTTTTTTTACTGTTCTTGTCATAACTTTTTGTGTCGGAAGGGACCTGTTTCGTTATCACCTCCTTTGCCCAAGTTGAAACAGGAACCCATTATTGTGTCTGTTTTCAGAACAGTGCCTTGGTCATGCCACAACCCCTAGACCCCTGCCCCGCCAAGTATCCCCAAGTTGTGTCCATGAGGGGGTGTGGGGGGCAAGGTGGACGCAGAAACCAGAGACAGACACTGGTGCTTGGAGGGGTTCTTAAATTATATTTAAAACAGGTTTTTTTTGGTATAAATAAAAGAAAATGGGAAGTTCCCAGCCCCAGGGTGTGTTTGAGGTGGTGGGGTGGGGGGCAGTGGCAGATGAGTCATTGGCAGCTGCTTCTAACCGCTCTGGATGGCTCTGCCAAGAGCCTGGGGCACCTCCGGGGTGGGGCTGGCCCCCCTCCCTTGCCCTGGTTCCCTAGCCCTGGAAGGGTGCTTGTTTGAGGCAAAAAGGAGGCCTTGAGCTCATAGTTCTGCTCTCTAGTCCCCTGAGGTGGGGGGAGAATTCATTGGGATGGGGGTCCAGTCAAATGGAGACAGATGTAGACCAGATGTTGACAACGGGTTGGTTTAGAGACATAGGGGGAAAGTGTCTGTATTGGCTGTGGGGGAGGTGCAGAGAGCTGGGGTGGAGGATGCAGGCCCCCACGTGTGTACACATAACACAGATGCTGGGCTGGATCAGGAGGACAATTCCCCCTTTCAAGATGCTGCCCAGGCAGGTTCTCTCAGCCTCTTGGGAAGAGGAGGGGGAAAGTACTTGGGTGTCTTCCCCCACTTCTCCCTCCCGAACAGAAGGATGAAGATGGGGTCAATCCCCATTGCTTTTCTCTGCCATCTTCTGTTTCTTCCCAGTCTGCCTACCTGCAGGGGCAGGCCTGGACTAGGGCAGCTTTGTTTAAATGGAGCAGCTGTTCTTTCTGCACCTCAGCTGCCCCCCCCCCCCCTTGTGGTGTTGGGGTCAGTGCAGGGTCCTAAGTCAGCTTCTGCCTCTCCCAGCCCAGGGAGCCTTAGGCAGTGATCCCATCTCAGTAATCTGGAATTCTCTGTCTCCTCATCTGATGAGATATTGCCCATATTATACCTCCAAGAGAGGGAGGGACTTAGTCCTGCCAAGGACAAGGGGTCTGGATCCAGGAGGAGGTCTATCTGGAGAATGCTGGCTCAGGCCACCCGCTTCCCCTAACAACCGGACACTTAGCTGAGAAGGTGACCTGAGCTGGCTAGGGGAGGAATAGATCAAGGGAGCAGGGCACAGATGAAGAACAGAGGCAAAGGGTTAAGGACTCGTAGCAGTCTGTGCAGGTATATAGCAGGAAGCCCCGGGCACCCAGATTAAAGCATGGCCAGCCCAGTTCCAGAATTCCTGAGCCTGCCTACTGCACCCTACCGTGTGAGCTCCGTCCTCCTGGGGACCTTATCCCCAAGCACGTTAGGTCTTGCTTCCTAAAAGGAAGGTGGCTGCAGGGACGGTGATCTCAGAGGATAAGCACTGAGTAAGGATACCTTTCTAGAACCCAGTGTCCTGCTTACTTTGGTGTCCTCAAACCCAAGCCACTGATCCTTGGGGTCCTATATCCTGATCCCCCCACACCCCAATTGGGAGCCTTCCTTTCCTTTGAGCCCAAGGAGACTGTCCCACCCCCTCTCCCAAACAAGGAACTGCCTGGTTCGAGGCACAAGGCAGGGGTGGGGCCAGAAGGTTTTCCCTTTGACCTCAGGCTAAAGTGTGGGGGTGTTGTCTCTCCTACTAAGATGGAACTTGAGACTCAGCAAGCGGCCCCAAGACCCACTCTGTTGCCACAGTAACCCTTAGGTGCTTTTGGGAAATGGATGTGTGCATAAGGTGGGGACCTCCTCAGAGGGTCATAGGCCTGTTCACCCTTTTAAAATAAAACACATTCCCCATTCTTAGCCTCTGCCCACCAGTCATCGCACCATTAGGAATGTCAAACTCCTCAGGACCACTTCACTACCCCTGGTGGGAAGCACAGGATCCAAGTCCTCTGAGAACGAGGATTCCTAGGGGGAAAACATGACAAATGCAATCTTTTCTGTATCCCAGAAGCCAGAGGGCTGACTGCCCATCCAGAGGTGGCTTTGCTTAAGGAACAGATCTCACCTCAGACATCCCCTCTCTGGACATTTTGTGAGTCACTGAGCCTGATGCCCTTACATACCTCTCCCTCCTATTTCTCCCCCAAGGATTCATCTCACAGAGCCTCCACCATGATTATATGGAAATCCACATCTCGAAACAAATAATTTTATTTTATCTCTCCCCTTTTCAGGACAACTCAAACTAAGTGACTTGGAAGGCAGGTTCTGAACAAAATCTTGGGGGAAGGAAGAAAGCCTGTGTTAGAGGCTGCCTCCGCTCCCGGTTCTGGGTTCTGGGCGGTGGGGTTGGTTCTCGCCTGTGTCTGCCAGCCTGTCTCTGTTCCGGCTCTGCATTTTCCTCCTAGGGGATGGCGGGGAACAGAGAGGGTCAGTGCCCACTCCCCATGTTCACTCACCCCCCAGCTGCCCCTCCTCTTCCCCTCTCCCAGAACTCGCCTCTTCCTCTTGGAAACACATTCTCTGACCACCGCCAGCACTATGACCACCACGGGCACCAGCATTCCCAACAGGATGGCCACAAAGTTGGACACTTCTGGAATGGGATAGGAAGGGGTGGAGGAGGAGACACGTGCTTTTGGTCTTTGGTTGTCATCCTGAAGGTCCTGCATTCCCCTAAACCCCTGGCTGTGACTGGTAACTCCTCCAGGGGGCTGTTGCCCCAGGGGCTCCAAGTCCTTAGTGCCACCCCCTCCCCCAGGAACTCTTTCCATTTCTGGGCACATAGCTCCCATGTGCCTTTTACGGGGGTGTTCATCCAATTAGTCCCTGGAGTCCAGAGCAGCATCTCCACCAGCACTTCTCAAAGAAGAATCCTAGAATGACTTCCGTCAGACACCTGGGAGCTTGTTAAAAATGCAGATTTCTGGGCCCACTTCAGACCTACCAAATCCGTGTCTCTGGGGGTGAGTCTCGGAATAAATGTGTTAAATAAGCCAACCCTCCCAGCCCTGCCCCCTTCCCAATCTTAAGTAAGACAAAGTTGGAGAATCACTGGCTCAGAGGCTCAAGGGAATTGTAGTTTTGGAGGGGGAAAAACAACAAAAGGTCTTGGAGAGGCCTGGAGTGATACAAGAGGGGAAGTAACAGTGGGGGTGAGGCATATAGACCTCAGAAGAGAGCTGGGCATCAGAGGGGTTCCACAGTGACTCAGATTCTTTGAGAACCCTGTTTTGTTAATCTCTAGGGATCATATATTATATTTTCTACAATATAGATTATATTAATACTATATTACCTGTTATATATCTGTAATATTTATCTATTAGATGTGAACATTATACACTGAATGGCCAGATTATTTTGATCTCTGAACACATAATAATCTGGCCACTCAGAGTGTGTGTCTGTGTGTGTGTTTAGAGGCCTGGTGCATGAATTTGTGCATGGGTGAGGTCCGGCCAACCTGGCCAGGGAGAGGGGACATGGGCCATTGGGCGGCCTGCCTGCTGGTCAAACTCCTGGTTGAGGGGACAATTTGCATATTAGCCTTTTATTATATAGCATATATACTGAGTGGCCAGATTATTATGTGTTCAGAGATCATAATAATCTGGCCTCTCAGTATATACATGGAATAGTGGCAGTTGCTGGTGGGGCAGGGACCGTGATGCTACAGGGCCAGAGATGAAATTCTTACCTGGCTTTTTGGGGAGTGGCACATCCTGAAGCTCCGTGCAGAGGTCTCCTCCATAGCCAAGTCCACACTCACAGGTGAAGTGGGTGCCCTGCTCCCGACAGTACCCATCATTCTGGCAGGGGTTCCGCAGACACAGGCTTTCTACAAGGATGAAAGGGGTTGCGGGGGGGTGATTCTGGGAGGACACCCACAGTCCAGGAGAGGGAATAAAGCAGCAGCTTCCACTCCTGTCTCTGCACTCACTAGACCTGGCTCTAGGGAAATTGTTCACCTCGGAAGTCCTTGTTTTTTTAACCTGTGAAATGGGAAGATTATGCTTGCCTCCAAGTGCTGAGTAAGGACTAAAGGAGATCATGGAAAGCTGATGCTAAGTGCTTGGCAGATAGCAGATGCTCAGGACACATCAGGTCCTTAACCTTTGCCCCTCTTGACAAAGGAAGGGGCTAAGTGGAAGGAGCGGAACCAAATAGTACAAACTTCCTGGCATTGATGGGGAGGAGTCCCAGGCATAGGACTGGAGAGACAGTCCTCAGTTCAGGGATGCCTGAGGTATGGAGGCAGCTGAAAGCCAAGGGGTGATCTAGGCTCACCTCGGAAGCAGCCACGAGTGAGGTTTCCCAGGGTGCAGATTTCCCCATGGCTGCAGCTGAGGGGCTCACACAGCAGGTGTTCTGAGCTGACACAGGTGCAGCGCTGAGAGCAATCCTCAGTCACAAAGCTGTCACCCCTCTGGGGAGGGAAGAAGGGCTGGGAGGAGAAGGTCCTAGTTTCCGGCCTCCACACCTCCACCCCCCCAGGGCCTCCCATACACCCCTGACCTGGTAGTAGATGCCATTGTTGGTGCAACCACAGAGGGCCAGGGGGAGGCTGTGGGCACCACTGTAGATGTAGCCTGGGAGGCTGGCACAGCCTTCCACACAGGGGCCCTCACAGTCCCTGGGAGCCGCCAGGTTGGCACAAGAGGCAGGGCAGCGTGTCATACAGCTCTGATAGATGGTATTAGCTGGGCATGCCAAGGCTGAAGGGACAGAATCACAGTCAGAGAGTGGCCAGCTGGGGTTGGCCCAACAGGTGTGGGGAGTATGGGACTGGAGGGGAAACGAGGTCTCCAAAAACTGAGCATTGTTTCAACTTGGCCAAGAAGTTATAGGCAAGAAGTATAGGCAAGGAAGCCAGAGCGTGGGCTGGCTCTGAATGTCTCTTTGTGACATTAAAGCACATGAAGGAAATGGAGGAGAAAAGGTGGGCCTTGGTGGGAAGGAGCAAGATTGGTGACAGGGTGGGGTTGAAGCTTCCCTGGCAGAGGCAGAGAGGGCTTAGGTTGGGAGGACGCTGGCATGGTGAGCACTGAGTGATGGGGCACCCAGAGGGGAAGCCCCAGGTAGGAGCAATGGTGGTGGCACAGAGCTGAGCAGAAGTAGAAATGGCTGATGGGGTCAGGTCAGTGCCTCACCGCAGTGAGTGTGGTCCCGCCAGCTGGCCAGGGTGGTGCCTGCCTCCTGGCAGATGATGGCGTAAGCGCTGAGAACGTGGCAGCGCAGCTCCTCCTTCTCTTCAGGGTCCCGGGTGACACACAGATCAAACATACAGTGCCTAGAGGAGCCGCGGGGACAGTTGAAGGCTGTCAGAGAGGGGGAGGAGGCAAGGACACCCAGCCCTGCAGAATAAGCCTGGAAGCCCCAGCAGAAAGACAGGCAGTGTGTGTGTGTGTGTGTGTGTGTGTAGGGGGCGGTCACAAGGTATGGAGGCCACAGAGAAGTGAGCCAAACAGCAGAAGTCAGAGACAGGCAGCCAGAGAAAGGCAATTCCCAGTGTCCTGGGCTTCTGACTCACTCCTGGAAGGGCTCTGGGGCCACAGTTTGGTGACAGGCAACAAAGGGACCCTGGGGGTCCACCAACACCCTACAGGCCTGGGTGCTGTTGATGAGCTCCAGCTGCTCTGGGCTGCATTCTGACACATCGAAGCCTGCCTTCTCTTCTCCCTCCTCCTCCTCTTGGATGGACCTGGGGCAGAGACAGCCAAGGGCCAGGGGAGGCTCACAGAAGCCCGTGAATTTAGGAAGAACTGAGGGGAGGGCATGGGCACAGGTGCCCCTCCACCCCCAGGATTAGGAGAATCAGGCAAGTGTGTCCAGGCACTCGCCTGCGGGTTTCCTCCACTGCTGAGAATATGGGAGGAGCAGGGTGTGGACAGATAGTGGGCTGTTGCTCATACCCTGGAGCCTGGGCCTCCCTGCCCCGCACCCCGACCTTCTCACCTTGAGAAGCGGGGGAGGCCTCCCTTGGTCTTCACCTCCCAACTGTTGCCGAAATTGTTGAGGTTCTGAGTGAGGACACCATTGGGCAGCATAAATTCATTGTTCTGATTCTTGTCAAAGTTCCCGCACAGGCCACACACAAGCCCCTGGTACGTGCTGGGCAGGGAGATCACTGCAGAAGGAAGGGGCATCTAGGACTCCCCGCCTCTTTGCTTTCCCACTCTCCTGGGGCCTCCACTGGAGCTCAGGGCCCCACTCCTAGGCAAGGGTCCTCTGTCACCATGCTAGGTCTGTCTAAGATGTGGTCCGCCCCCCCCCCCCACCCCCAATTCCCTTCCCAGAAACATCCCCGCTCTAGCCTCAGGTACCTGCATTGTTCTTTCCATCAAAGCTGACAGTCAACTCAAAATCAGTGATCAAATACAGCCGATGGCTCCGAATGGTAACCTGCAGCTGCTTGTTGGGGTTGTAGGGGGTGTCCATCTTCTGGTCATTGACCTGGAGAGGGAAGACAGGAGCCGGGGGAGCCCTGACTCAACCTGCCCCCCTACAGCTATGGCCCTGCCTCTCTTGGCACAGCTCTCAGTGCCTCTCTGTGTCACTGCTCCATGGAAGGAGACACGCCAGTAGGTTTCACTGTCTGTGTGGCAAAGGCCTCCCAGAGATCTGCTGCCTCTGCAGCCCCAGCCTCTTTCTTGCAAAAACATTAGCAGAGTGGATGGCCCTGGTAGTTCCTCAGGCGGCTCCACCTTCTCATTGCAGGCTTTCTCTTTCTCATTCCCATTCCCATCTCTCTCCAGCCTTTTGCTTAATCACATGCCCTCCACTGCCTCTCCCCAAGACCTGAGTATGACACTAACTCCGAGTTCTATAATCAGGCGGCCGCCGTCCGAAACTTCCCAGGGAATAGAGTTCAGGCTTCACCTGCTCTGGGGGCCTCCCCAGAACCTCCCGGCCTGGCCCGCCTCTTACCACAAGCTGCAGTTCAGCCTGGAGCTGGACTGTATAGCCGTAGACTATCACTATGACTTCTTGCAGGAAGATCTGGCTGAGGGGCATCTGAATTTTGTTGCGTCCTTCCACCACCAGGGGCACCACACTCCTGGGGAGCGTGTCCACGGTCTTGACCAGAATGTAGGTCATGCGACCCTGGAAGTGGTAGCTAACACCATCAAATGTGTGGTAATGGGGGTCTCCGAAAATTGAGCAACGTTCCAACTCTGCCAAGAAGGACCAACACTGAGGAGGCACCCTGCCCAGATGTAACAGCCCCCAGAATCCTGCCCTGGTCTCTTGTCGCCATCCCGCCCCGCCCCCCCCCGCCCCCCCCCCCCGCCTTAGCCCTGAACCCCCTTGATACTTAAGCTGAAACTTTCCCCTCTCTCAGTCCCATTAAAAACCCCGAGAGAGCATCTCCTCATCCAGTTCCCTCTTTTTGCCCTTAAAGGAGTGAATCCCATATAGGGTCTTGACTCACAGGGACCCACAGAGAACCCAGGCCCGCCCCATGCCTGAGCTTGGCTTTCTCTCTGCAGAGCTTTGCAGCCTCTATCCACCTCCCATATGCCTCCCTTACTGTGGGGGGTGCATGTGCTGCTGCCGTTGGAGTTGGACTGGCAGTGAGAGCCAGAGGGGCAGATGAAGGGCTGGCACTGAATGGTTCCTGCTCTGCAGGTACAGTTCTGGGTGCAGCCATTGGAGAGCCAGGTTTTTCCTGTCTGTGGAAGCCATAGGAAGAGCAAGGGAATGAGGTGGGAAGGTCAGTTCTCCCTCTCGCCCCTTCAGCCCAAGCCCACAGTCTAAATAGCTTAATTGGCGCAGGCTAGAGGCAGTTATGGAGCCATCCACACCCTTATGTTTCTGTACCACCCCCTAGAGGCATTGTGCTTGGTGTCTTACATAGGTTGTTCAGGAGTTAACTACTGAACCCATCTTACAGATAAGGAAACTGAGGTAACACAGTCCCCTGAGTGGTACCATTAGGATTCAAACCAAGGCCATGCTCCTCCAATACACTGTGCTGTATCCCAAGTTTTGTATTCCTCAGATCCAAACCACACACCCCCAGCTCAGGCCTGGCTGGATACCGCCCTGCCCTGTTGCCCTAGGTAGGGCCTGCCACACAGACACGGTACCCCAGGCTAATAGAGGCTTAGGAAAGGAGAGAGTACCATCCTCAAGGTGTGCTGTTCCCACCCCAACCTCCTTCCCTACTCACGGGGAGGGAGCGGCCCTGGGCATCCCTGCAGCCGCACTGAGTTCTGGGCACACACTGTTGCTCACTGAGCACGTAGCCAGACTGACAAATGCAGCCCTCCTCACAGGTGGAGGGAACTTTGGTATCATCACACTGGCCTTCCAGGTCCCAGCAGGAAAGTGAGCAGGAGGGAACGCAGGACGTGTAGGTGCTGTGGGTGGGGCATTCCAGAGCTGGGGGGAAACAAGGGGAGGGGTAAAGACTTAGTGATTGTGGCTTATGTGCCAGGGCCCCAGGGAAGGAAGGAAAAAGAATGGCTCTCCCAGTTCAGCATGGGAGACAAAAGATTGGAAACAACTGGAAAGTCTATTAATAGGAAACTAGTTAAATAAATGATGATAAATGGATTATGATAGAATAATGGAACATTACTCAGCTGCAAAACAAAGTGGGACGTGGCTCTCTGACATTGAAGAGAATATCTGATATAGTAGCATCACCAAGTTAGATTGTCAAGTGAAAAAAATAAAGTGCAAAATACTGTGTCTCAAAGGCTATTTGTGAGAAAATAAGGAAAGTAAATTTGTATGTTTGTATGTGCATAAAGACCTTTGGGAAAATACTGAGGTTCTGATAAGAGCAAGTTAGGCACTCCACCCATGGGGTCAGGGCAGGAGGGAGACTTCACTAGGACTCTTAATACTTTTAAAGTTTTGAACCATATGAATGCATCGCATACTAAAAACACTTTAATCACTGTTTTAAATTTCAAAAGTTTCAGGAATTAGATAGTAGTAACGGTTGCAGAACCTTGTGAACATTCAAAAAGCCAGTGGACTGTACGCTTTAAAAGGAGTGGAGCCCGGCCAGTGTTGCTCAGTAGTTGAGCATGGACCTATGAACCAGGAGGTCACGGGTTCGGTTCCAGGTCAGGGCGCATGCCCGGGTTGCAGGCTCCATCCCCAGTGTCTGGCATGCAGAAGGCAGCCAACCAATGATTTTCTTTCATGATTGATGTTTATATCTCTCTCTCCCTCTCCCTTCCTCTCTAAAATCAATAAAAATATATTTTAAGAAAAGGAGTGAATATTATGATATGTGACTAATCTCCTTTTTGAAATTTTAGAAAAGAGCTCCAGAAGGACGCCTAGAAGTCTGTCAGGAGGGCAGAGGAACTTTCTAGGTGCAAGGAGCCGTGTGTATAAAGGCAGGGAGGGTGTGGAAAAGCAGGGTGGTGTGGGGAATGCGGTCATTGGGTGCAGGTGATGGCAGATGCTCAGGACAGGGATGAGAGAGGAGAGGCTGGGAGAGTGTGCAGGATACCACACATCTCAGGCAGGAGCTTGGACTAATATTGCAGACAACAGCCATGCAGGGGAGTAACACGATCACATATCCTTTGGAAAGACAGTGTTAGTGAAGTAGATGAGAAGCAGCCCGGCCTGTCCTGGTGGGAGGGGCCTGGGCTAAGAGGTTATTGTCAACAGTGCTCCTCAGAGACAGTGAGGTCAGAAATGGGTCAGAAGTAATTGGAAAGGAGAACAGCTTTAAGGGATCCACAGACAGAAACAGGGTTTGGGAACTATTTGGGATAACCATAGAGGACACTCACGGCAGAAACTGCTGTTTCTCCAGATTGGGGGCTTGAGCCCCTGGGCCTGGCAGGCGGCCCCAAAGGCTTGCAGAGAGTCGCAGAGAGCATGGGTTAGACCTCTAAACTCACAGAGGTTGTGCATACAGTCCAACAGAAAGGGCGTGAGGGCCACGTGGGCGGCACACTTAGTCCAAGCCGGAGTCTGAAAGGCCACTTTGCAATGCTTCATGGCACTCATTAGGTGAGATGGCTTGCAGTTTGCAGTCCGAGTCTCCTGATATCCTGCTTTGGTCTTCATTTGCTCATCTATTTGGTCATCTTTTTGGCAACTGGGAAGGGGAAGGGGTCATCACCTATGAAGATTATTTGGCGCTCCCAAATGACGCTGAAGACACTTCTTGTTTTCACTCTGGCCACCTTCCATACAGCCTCAGTTCCCTCCCATGTTTTGAAGCCAAGAAAGGAAAACTTGCATGTTTCTCCAAATAGGTACTCAGAACCCAGAAGCCATTCCCAGTCAAATTACACACATACAGGAAGGCTCTGTGCTCTCTACCCCAGGTGTGCCACATTATCTAGAATCCCAACTCGTGTTCCTATGAAAAGGCAGAAAGATATTGGGGACATTTACTTTGGGTTGGCCTCCTTATCTTGCCAACTATGCACAAAATCAATGTCATTCTGGGCTAGTTCGTCACTGGGCATCATTAATTCATCCTCTTCCTCATCATTGAAGTTTCCGCATATGCCACAGACCTGGGTGGGCAGAGGGAAGTCTCAGCATGCAGGGTCAGGGCAGGAAAGCACTTCTCATTTAGTACCCCTTTTCCACTCTAAAGAGAAAGGATAACTTATCATCCCTCTCCTGTTCTGGGCAGGGCCATCTTGGGTCTAGGGCCCCACCCCTTGTGGGGGTGCTGACTCCCCTAGGACAAGAACCAGGTGTTTTCCTCACCTTTCCATAATAGGCTCTAGGGATTTCAATCTCTAAGAACCCGCTGCCATCAAACTTGACTTTCAGCCCAATGTAAAGGCTGAGCACGGTGTAGGTGCCACTGGCAAAGATGCTGACACCCCGGACCCGGTTGTTGGAGGGAAGGGTGACCTGTTTGCCATTGATCTGCAGAGGAGAGCAGGGCATGCGAGTAGGAAGAAGGACCAGAGAGCCCTCTCCCCAGAGCTTGCTTCCTTTGTCCCTGCCTGTGTCGCCCAGCTCACCAGCACATGATGGTCCTTTTGTAGGGTGACCAGGGAATCAAAGATGCTAATATTGAGCTGGCGGAGGTAGAAGGCAGGGGATTGGCCTTTCCTCTCCTCATTCTCGCCACTGATCTTGAAGAAGGGTAGGTCCATGGTGAACTGACATGTTTTCACCAGGACATAAGCACAGGTGCTCCTGATGGCATGATAACAGCCATCAAAGCTCACATAGTAGGACTTGTCTGCGATCCGGCACACTCCCATACCTTCAGGAGAGAGAGGTGGCTGAGGAGTGCCCAGCCTCAATCAAGAACAGGCATTCTCCTCACCTTCAAGGAAAAGAGGTGAAGGCAAGGGGCCTCCAAAGGGAAGGAAGACAAAATAAAAGAATCAAGAAACAAGGGCTAGGCTGGTGTGAGGCTTAGGGGTAGGACAAGTATTATTCTGCCAGGGAGAGACTTCTAAGTCCACATCGGCTATGGGAGAACCATGACTGACTGACTTCAAGAAGTCCTTCCCAGCAGACAGTGCAGTGGTCATCTTTCCCCACCAGAAGCTCTGTACAGCAGGGCCACAAACTGGACTGCTCCAGATGGCAGTGAGGAGAGTATAAGGGGAAATTGAGGAGAGCTTGTCTTGGTGGCTGGGGGATCCTCTTGCATGCTCAGTGGCCTCATACCTGAAGACCGGCAACGTATCAGCCCATGCAGGGCCCAGCACAGTTGTCCAGGCTTGCAGGAGGTGTCGAGGCAGGAGATGTTGTGGGTGGAGCAGGAGCAGAGCCTGGAGCAGGTACTGTCCGTGTACCAGCTCTCCCCAACCTATGGGATGTGCATGCAACAGAAACTTGGAAGCCAGAGACAGACTGGCCCCCCACACCACGAGAACTCCCTGTGAGGCTGGCTTCATTCAGTGTTTACCTCCATCACAACCCTCTTTCAACCTTTTGGCTCTGGGCTTACTCCTTATCCCCCAGAACTGGACTGCCTTACTCCTTCTACCCCCAAACTTGTAGAGCTTGGAAGGGCAGGGCACCCCTTTTGTCTGGCCTCTCACCGGGTGGTAGGAGCCCCGGGGGTCGGTGCAGCCACACTCGTTGAAGGGCACACAGGAGGCTCCACTCAGGACATGGCCTTTTTGGCACTCACAGCCCTCGGCACAGGGCAGTGCTGCTGGGCAGTCTTGTGGGGTGTTCAGGGTGTGGCAGGTGGCTGGGCAAGGGTTGGCACAGGGGCTGTAGCTGCTGCCAGCAGGGCACTTCAGAGCTAAGAAGAAACCAGTGTTAGGAAGAGCTGAGTGGTTTCCACCTCCCTGCCCTTGGGGCATCAATAATTCTTGGGAATGTGTATTAGACTAGTGGATAAATGAAATGGGGTCAATCCATATAATGGAATATTATTCAGCCTTAAAAAGGGGAATTCTGGCACATACTTATGACATGGATGAACCCTGAGTACATTATGCTAAGTGAAAAAAGCCAGTCACAAAAAGACAAATACATGAGCTCCCTAGAGCAGTCAAATTCATAGAGACAGAGAAGAAAATGCTGGGTGCCTGGGGTTAGGGTAGGTGGGGTGGGGGAATGGGAAGTTAGTGCTTGATGGGGACAGAGTTTCAGTTTGGGAAGATGAAAAAGGTCCGGAGATGAATGGAATTGATTGTTGCATAACATTGTGAATGTACTTAATGCTATAGAATTGGACACTTTAAAATCTTTAAAATGGGAAATTTTACAGTATGTATATTTTACATGCAATTAAAAAAAAATGAATTCCTGGGAAAGACAGGAAGAAAGGAAACAGCTGGCCTAGGTAAGAGGGAAAGATTCAGTAACCAAATGAGGGTGGAACTTTTTGATAAGGTGAGAATCAGGTGGAGGAGGCTCCTGGTGCAGTAGAGGATGAGGGATGGGCTTGGGGAGACTGGAAAGTGGAGAACAGAGGAGGTCCCCTGTGGGTGCTGAGGACCAGGCTGTGAAGGGAAAATCAGAGGAATAGAACTTAGGGAAAGGAGGAGAGGTCAAGGCTGGGGTGGGGGTGGGGGTGGGGGGCCTCCAGGCTGCAGGAGTGATGTTCATGTCACTTACGGCAGAAGGTGCTATTCCGCCAGACAGGCGGCTGGCCGGCCTGTGCACACTGGGATGCATAGGCCTGCAGGGAGCGGCACAGAGTCAGGGCATCACCCTTGGTCCCACACTGGCCATGCACACAACTGGCAAAGCTGGAGCTTGGGGTTACCACCTTGTGGCACTGGGAGAAGGGGCCTGGAGGATGAAACCATAGGTGTGTAAGGGAAGAGCAGAAGCCTGGGAAGGGACCAGAGCCAGCAGCTGCTTGGGGCAAATTTGACATCCATTTTCATTAAAACCTGTATTTACTGAGAATGTACTTCCTAAGACATAAAAGCAGCTTATCCTTCAGGCTCCCTAGAAGGTGCACACTGCCTCTGCACACTTCCTCCTGACTTTCTGTCTATTTCATGTCTCTCTTCCTGCCTCCCTAACCAGTCCCCCTCCTCTTTCTCTGGTCCTGCAGGGGGGCAGGTGGTAAAAAGAGCCAGCAGGGGATGAGGCTTACCCAGAGGGTTGATTAAGATATTACAGTTCTTATTCCAGGTGTCTGCCACTTCATTCTCTTGGCATCTGGGAGGTTTGCCACCCGCAAAGAAGCAGCTAACCCAAAAAAGGGGAGAAGGATAGGAATTTAGTGTTGGAGGAACCTTCCCACAAACTGAAAAGTCTAGAGAAAAACAGGGACATGAATAAGAACAGGAGAAGAGAACAAAGTTGTGCCCTCAAGTAGGAGGGTCAGAAGATACAGAAGGAAGGAAGGTTCCTTCTCAGTATAGACTGCCCAAAGGTTCTCCAAAGAGACAGGTCAGTAAGCACAGGAGAAGTCAGCAGGCAGGGGCACAGGAGGTCCGAACAACCTTTCATCACATCCATTATTGGAGAGATTGGGGACACCAAGGACACCTGCAGGCTGCCTGCTGAGGCTCTTCCTCGGGTCCATCTCCCCTCTATTTCCAGCTCACCCGGATTCAGAGTATTCATTTGACTTCCAGGCAACCCCCAGTTCGATGGAGTTGTCTGCAGGCTTTCCATCTGGTTTCAGATTGTCATCTGAACTGTTGTTGTTGTAGTTTCCTGGAGGAGGGAGCAGTTAACAGAGGTCACAGACGAATCCTGCAAGCAGCCCCAGCCTCAGGACCACCACTTTCCTTCCCCCATGAGGCTCCTTCACTCCACACTCAACAGACTAAAGTTAACTTCTTCTTCACCTTGAGCTTCCCTTAGCACCCACCCTCACCCCGAATGCCCTCCACCCATGCAGCAGTGGACAAGCACTTGGGACACCTAATTAAGTGTGTGGTTAAGCAATGAATAGGACAGGCTCCTTTCTGTTGTCCTGGCTTTGCCTGCAGGCACCCAAGGAACTCACCACACAGCCCGCAGAGCCGGCCAGCATAGGTGGAGGGCACTGTCACTTTGACCAGGTGGTTGCCATCATAGCGAACTTGAAGCCCCAAATCCGTGTAGAGGAAAATGAAAGAGCCACTGTGCCTAATGCCTACCCGACCTTGTGCAGGCCATACAGGCAGGGTCACCCGGCGACCATTCAGCTACAGAGGCAGGGAGGACATGGTAAAGAAAGGCATTTGGAACAAGAATAACAACAGGACCAAAATGGGAGTAGGAGAGGGACAGAGGGTGTGTCTCAAGACCTAGGGCTAGATCTGCTGTGGGGAACTCCTAGGGGCTCTGGAAGCCAGATAGGCAGGTCTTCAGGCAAGGAGGGGCAGAGTGGAGGTTCTGAGCAGACTGGTTAGTGTGGAGCCCCGGGAGGTAGGCAGAGGCACGTACCACAACCTTGTAGCCTTTGATCAGCGAGATTTTGAGTTTGAAGACCTGTATGTGGACGGCGGTCACATGGGAGACCTCCACATTCCCACCTTGGAACTCATTGGTGGTGCTTACGACAAAGTAGTTGTCGAAGGACCTCAGCCAGCAAAGATGGGTGAGGGTGTAGCTGCAGGTGCCCATGAAGTGGTGCAGGGCTCCATCGAATGTCAGGTAATGGGGATCCCCTGAGACAGTGCAGGTGGCAGACCCTGGGAAGGAGGAGATGGGGTCAGAGGTGCACTAACCCTGAGGTTCCATCCTGATGAGTCCACATTGGGGTGGTCAGCTTGGCTTGGAGGGGTCAAGAACAGGGACTACCCCAACCTCACTCTCTGGGTCCTTGAAGACACTGCTTGGTTCTGGGCAACTGCCTTCCAACCCCTGGATCTGCTCCAGCTCTCTGGGGAGCCAGCTTTAGGGCAAGGTCATGCCCTTGCTTGAGGCTGCATAGGCAGCCCCTCTGCTCGCCTTCCACCTGACTGCTCACCTGTGGCATGGCAGCCATAAATGCCATCCTGCTGACTGCAGATCTCCTGAGCCTCGCACTTCCAGAGCACACAGTTAACCTTGCTGTTGCCCTCACAGATACAGAGCTGTCTGCAGTCTGGTGCAAACCAGTGCTGCCCTACCTGGAAGGAAGGAAGGAAGGAAGGAAGGAAGGAAGGAAGGAAGGAAGGAAGGAAGGAAGGAAAAAAAAAAAAGAGGTCATTCCCAGGTCTGACTATTCAGTGCTATTCAGTGCCCACTGCTATTCAGACCATTGGCCTGCCCAAAGCTCCAGGATTAGTTGCAAAAGTCTGGTATTCACTCACTAATCCAATAATTCCATCATCTGCTTGTTCCTTCACCATTTCAACAGCTATTTATGCCTGCAGGGTGCCAAGCATCAGGAATTTAGTAAGGAACTGGATGGACGATGTCCTTGCCATAAGATAATTCATGACCCAGTGGGGGCAATAAACAAATAAACGGATAAACCATGTACTCCAACACAATATGCACCCAAAGAAGACAAGCAGGGCATCCAGTGAGAGTTTCCTGCCTTCAAAACAGACAGTAAGTGCTTGCTATAAGAGATTAGAGAGGTGCTTTCTGATTTTGCCTATCAAGGCTTCAAGGAGGAGGCAGCATTTCAACAGGGCCTCAAGGGAAGTGAAGAATTCCAACAGGCATAGGTGGCTGGAGGCAGAGCAGGGTGAAAGGAGCTGAAAAGAAGGTGAAATTGAGAGGAAGGCAAGACATAGAGAGAGAGCGTTCAGTGGGCCTGGAATGGGGGCCAAGGAGAGGAGATCCTAGGGGGCCTCAGGTGGTAGATGGCTTTGACAGACATCAGTGTCATTTCCAGGACTTGGGGTGATTGAAGGACTGGCAAAGAAGGAAGAGAGAAACGATATAGATGAGGATTTGACTCCAAATGCTGCCTCTGAGAAAAATGTGGAGACTGGGGCCCAGGAGGGAGCCGAAGTCCTTCAGCAGAGAAAGGGGGCTTGGTAGGAGAGAAGAGTGTTTGGAAAAAGTGCAGGGAAGACACAGATGCAAGAAAATGACTCAGGGACATGGAGACAGGGAAGATGGTAGGGGAGAACAGCAGGGATCTCAGGCTCTGCCAGGTAGTGTAAGTGGTAACTGATTCCATCCCAGTCTGCTTAAAAAGTATTACAGGTAAACAAGGAAAAAGGGAAAGGAGAACTAAGCCAGAATTTTTGTAATCCCAGCCATGCAAGCCCTACCACACCCCCTTCTCTCTTGCTGTCACTTCAAATGCCTGAGGAGGGCTTTCTGGCTTCATGGCTAAGAGGTCCAGCCCCAGAGACTCACCATGATGTAGCGGCCCATGAAGTCAAGGCACCCACATTGGGATCGGGGGATGCACTGGAGACCACTGAGGACGAAGCCAGGGTTGCACTCACAGCCCTCCACGCATCGGTCCTGGCAGGACATGCCAGAGAACTTGGAGTGGCAGGTCTCAGGGCACTGCTTGGCACATATGGTGTACTTGCTGTTAGGTGGGCAGTCCAGAGCTGGTGGAAGGAGAAGCACAGGTAAGAAGGGTATGAGGCCAGCTTTGGTCCGTATCTAGTTCATAATCCAGACTTCAGAAGGCCCACCACTAGAGGCTTCTGCCCATGTTGAGAAGAAGAGAGGAACTGGGAGCAACATGACTGAGTAACTCAGTGTCTACCTTAAGCCTGGAAGAAAGTCCTGCAGGGAACGACCAAGAGTCAGATCTGTGGGAGCAGACTGATCCAAGAACCTCAAGAGTGTGCTATGCAGACAAATCCAACATAAATGGTCAAGGTGGAAGGAGAGCTAGGGGACCACCATGTGGCCTCGAACAAGGGCATGGCCTTACCCTAAAGCATCTCTCCAGAGAGCTGGGTCATAATCAGCAGGTGTGCAGCAGTCATGATGCAACCTCCCAGCCACAAGTCTGTATTTTATGTGTGCATCAGGCATACACCCCTAGGCATTGCTCTGCACAGCCAGACAGCTGGAAAGGCTTTCTGAGTTTATAAGTGACTATGATTTTCTCAGTGGATATTTCTGATTCTGCAGACTTCCCCATCCACACATGGAAGTGAAGGGGTTAAACCAGGTGCTCCCAAGCCTGTGCTAACACTCTTAGATGCTGGTCCTCTGCTCCCATATGTGTCTGAAGGAAGCACTGCCTCCACCCTCTGCTTCTCTGCACAACTCACAGCAGAACTGAGGTCCTCTCCAGGGCTTCACCATGTAGCCAGCAGCCTGGCAGGCCTCAGTCAAGGCTGCCATATGGACACACAGCATCTGCTGCAGCCCCTGGTATTTACACATGTCAAACATGCAGTTGTTGAAGAAGAAAGAGGCCATGAGGTGAGGCAGACATGTCCTGCGGAGAGAAGCCAGGTCAGAGGGACCAAGGGGGCAGAGAGGGCAGAGCTTCTTGTATTGGAAGACCCCCCAACCCCTGCCACACATACCCCCATCCTACCCCCCTTCATACTCAAAGGCTCCATGGAAGACTATGATCCGTCCACAGAACTCTGGCCCCGATAGAGTGTTCTGCAAGGTTGAGTTGCAAGATGGGGGATTTTCCTTGTTCTGGCACCTAGAAGAGACACCCCCAAATGCCCTAAGAGCCAAAGTTTGCCTCCATTTGGCCCCTACCCCAGCAGTCTCCCGGTTCTCAGCAACCCTAGTAGAGAACACTTGAACATTAAGCCCTAAAGAAGATGGAAACCTGGGCTGGACAAGCAAGAGGGGGCCAGTTCACAACAGTCTGAAGAACATCGGTGGTAGGGTGAGCATGTTGGTAATGAGTTCATGGACTTGGCTGGGACAAAAGTGGAGGTGTGCAGAAGAGGAGAAAAGGGGTGATGCCAGTCAGAGTGCTTGGTTCTTAAAGGGGGCAAAGGAGGCTGCCAACAGAGATGGAGACGTCTTCACTCACTTCCTTTCCATGTGGTCTGCTGCCAGCCAGCTATTGCCCAGCTCCTCATGTTGTGCTGGCCTGACATCAGGTATCTGATTGTTGTTGCTACGTGTGATACTGTCACTGTCATAGCTGCCACAGAAACTACAGAGTTTGCTAGAGTAGGTGCTGCAGGGAGCAGAGAGACATGGAAGCATTAATGGAAAGAAGAGGCCTTCATCATGTGAAGGATCACAGCAGAGTGGGATGAGTGCGCGTGTTGTAATGAATTCATGGACTTGGCTGGGACAGAAGTGGGGGTGGCAGAAGAAGAAGGAGGAGAATAGACGTCCTCACTCACTCCTCCTCTGTATCCTCTATTGTCTGCCAGCTTATGCCCAGTTCCTCCTCATCGCGTGCTGCCTTGCCATCAGGCATCTGGTTGTCGTTGCTACTGTTGCCATCATAGTTGCCACAGAAACCGCAGAGTTTGCCATAGTAAGTGCTGCGGGGGCAGGGTGAGGAGGAGGCGTTAATGGAAGGAAGGGGCCTTAGTTATCTGAGGGACCACAGCAAAGTGGGATGAGTGAGACGGGCAGAGAAGAAAGAGGTGCAGACTCAGATCAAGGGTTCCATGCCAAGTGCCAGACACACAAGGACCTCACAGCCCTCATCCCCAAGCCATCTTTACAGTCTCCTCTCCTCCCCTTCTTTTGCTCACGTTTCATATTCCAGCCTAACAAACTCCTTTTTTTTTTTCTTTTTCATTGATTCCAGAGAGAGGAAGGGATGGGGAGAGAGAGAAAAAAACCACCAATGTGAGAGAGAAACATCAATTGGTTGTCTCCTGCATGCACACACCTCGACTGGGGACCCAGAACCTGAGTATGTGCCCTAACCGGAAATCAAACCTGCAACCCTTCAGTACACGAGGTGATGCTCTAACTGAGCCTCACAAGCCAGGTCCATAATAAACCTTTTGCTGGTCCCAAGACATTCCAGTTTTTCCTTGCATTTGATGATCACTATTTCTATAAAGTCTCTCTTTCTCCTATGAGCCTTCCTTGAAGACTGGGATCAAGTGACCACTCTTCTGAAAGCTCCCACAGCCCATTTGTGACTCCTTCTAGTCCATTCCCAAAGCATTGTGAGTATACCCTGCTATTATCCACTGCCCTGAAACCATTTCCTCCTGTCTCCTCATCCAAAGGAGGCCTGCCTATTGAGCTAGGCTGAGAATTAGGGCCTGGAATGGAAAGTGAAGAGATCTGGAGGGTCCTGGGAGAAGGAGGAGCGGAGCAGGGAGAAGTGGCAGCTGCCTCACCTGGGCACACTCATAAACAGCTGCTGGTCGCCATCCCATCTTATCCGCAAACCAAACGCAGTCTGCAGCTCCACAAATCGCCCACTTGAAATCAGAAAGATGCCTTTAGAAGGTATGGCTGGGAGGTTGACTTGCTGACCCTCAACCTGGAAAGAGAGGCCGAGAAAAGAGACAGAGAGACAGATGCGAGGGTCAGGAAGACCCTCTGGAACACTCCCACATCCACCCTCACAGCAATCCTAAAGACATCTACACTGGGAGTGCTCTGGAGCCCGTCCCTGAGAGGGTCTGGAAGCTGCAGGAACTGGCCAGGACAAGGCTGCAGCAGCCCCCAGGTGGCCCCAGCAGAGCTGAACAAAAAATGGACTTACCAGCGTGCGCCTGCCCCTGAGCAAGGTGATGGTGGTGTCAGGCAGCGTCACGTAGACTTTGCTCAGGCAAGACATGCCTTCCTGTGCTCGCTCCTCGTTCTTCCCCGCCACCCTGAAGAAGGGCTCTGGTTGGGGAGAGGAGTGAAAAGCACCCAGGAGCTCATTCAACAAGCATTTCTGAGCAGCCCATGAGGGAGCGCCCACACCTGGCACTGTGGGGATAAAGGGCTACAGAGACACTGGCTTTGTAGTTTAAGAGGTAAGCCTGGACCCACATGTGAGTGGGACGTGACTGTCTGCCTCTTCCAGAACAGTCTGTCAAAGTGTGCTGCCAATCCACCTCAGTGGACAGGGATGTCCTCCAGAGTGAGAGCTTGTGTCACTTCTCTTGTCCCTTCATTGCCACTGGGCCAGGTTAGCCTCTGAATGAAAGCTGGCCAAGGAAGCAACTGATAAAGAGAAGTGTCTTGGCCAAATCAAGGTTCAGTCAGCCAGGGAGAAATGTGGGGGTGGCTGCAGGGCCACAATGGACAGTGTCTTCACATAAATGGAAATAAATCTTCAAAAATAAATAAATAAACCTTTAGCTTTTTATATTTTACAATTAACACATGCTATTTAATTTAGTTATTAGAAGGAAAACATGGGAGATAAATTCAAGAATGGTATTGTGTTATTAACCCATGTCACTTCAATGAATTCAACAAAAAGAAATTGCAAGAAAATAAAAAAAGAATGGCATTGTACATGTTAGGGTAGGAGACTGAAGTATAAACACCATTGGTTTTGTCTGAGAGCAAAGCCTAATATCTTTTCTCACTCTTTTCATAATAAAATACTATATCCCTTGAATAGTGATTGTTGAAAACTGTCATTCTACTTTATATTTCAACATTAGATTTTGAAATTTTAAAGATATATTTGATTTGTTGTATAAGAATTTTGATCAGATGCATGCAACTTCCAAATCTGAAGAAGATCCTTTTGACGGGAATGTGCAGATTTTTTACCATTTATGTGCCTCATGAACCTAAATTTTTCTTCTCTTTCCTTTCCTTTGCTATATGTGGTGTGGATGTGAGCACTAATGTTTTGTTTTGAATAATTTCAGACTTACAGGAAAATTGCAAAAACAGTGCAAAGTATTCCAGGACAGCCTTCACCCAGATTTTGCAAATGTTAACATTTTACCCTGTTTGCTTGATCATTTTCTCTCTCTCTCTCAATCTTTCCATCACTCCTCTGCCTACCCTATCTATCTATCTATCTATCTATCTATCTATCATCAGTCATCTATCAATCCAATCTCCACCCACCCTAGGTTAAAAAAAATAGAAGTGTCTTAAGGTGCATTTTCCCCAGTAGTTTGGTCTTGAGAAAGTCCTGCTTCTGAGGTGGACATGTCCACCCTTACTTTTCTCGTTCTTCCCATTTGCTCTCATCCCCAACTTTTCTGTCAGATACCCCCTCCCCCCCACCCCCCCCACCCCAGACCGTAGGGGCAACTTTACCTGTCGAGTTGCCACAAAATTGGGCCAAGATGTAGGTGCATTTTCCCATGAAGCTAAAGTGCCTCCCATCAAAGGTGAGATAATGAGGATCTCCATAGACAAAGCAGGTAGCAGAGCCTGTTGAGGGAAGGAAGGGGACCCTGGGAAACAGGTTCACCATGCCAGGTCCCACAGCCACCTCACTCCCCTCCCAGTGGCTTCTCTTGTCAAGGGAGGGATTGGAACCCTGGTATCACACCCACTCTGAAAGGCTGGCAGGTGGGACAGAATAAGGGGCGGGTCTCACCATAGGTGTGACATCCATACTGGCCGTTCTTCTGCTGGCACACCTTGTTTCCCTTGCATTGAAAGGTCTGGCACTGTACTCGACTGCCAGGCCAGCAGTGACATCGTTCTGTGCAATTGGAGCTGAACCACTCTGCCCCAGGCTGGGAGTAAGGGATCGGGGGTTACAACACTATATGTCATCTCATGCTATAGCCTCCTTCTCCTCCATTGCACCTGCCCTAACGTTTTCCTCTCCTCCCCCCCCCCCCCCAAGGTATTCCTGCCCACCACAGCACATTTGCACATGCTATTCTCTCATCCTGGAATATTCTCCCTTATCCCTCTTTTAAATCATTCTTAGGCATCAGCAGGTTCAGTTCAAGGGACATTACTTTCTCAGGAAGACTCTCCAGACCTCCCTGACTAGGGGTCTGCCTCATTCATAGCTCTGGGTATCTTTCCTTCCCAGGACTTACCACAATTGCACTTTTATATTTACTTTTGGGATTGTTTTATTATAATCTCCCTGTGAGGCACCAGGTCTATCTTCACTCACTACTTAAGCCCCAACACATAGCACAGTGCCTGGCAGAGAGTTCTCATTCAGTAAATACCTGTTGAATGAAGATCCAATGTGTCCCAAAGAATCAGACAGTATTAGGAGAGCAAGGACCATGCCCTATTCATGGTGACTCCAGTGCCAGGAGGGTTCAAAGTACTCAATAAGCATTCACTGAATGCATAAGTGAACATATAATAAGTTAATATATGTCTTCCATGGCAGGGAAGAGATGCTTGATACTGACTGACAGCTATCACAGATCTTTCTACCCAGGCTGCAGCTGAGGCTAATCCTAACACTGACACAGGGACACCCAGGAGACTGGTAAAGGGAAGTGGGCTAGGAAGGAAGTAGCCCCTGAAGAGACAATTAGGAACTCTGACAACCAAAAGGAAGAACACTAGGAGCTGAGAAGAGGCACTGGACACTAATAAATAGCTGAAATGCACTGTTAATTAATAGGCTGCAAACAATAGTTATACACTGTTAATAATAATTATTATTATTAACATGTATTAAGTAATTGGTCTGTGTCAGGATCTAAATTCATCTCACAACCATCTTATGAAGTAGAAAATCTTATTGTGCACATTTTATGGATATGGAAACAGATTTGAGGAGGTAAAGAAACTTGCCCAAGGTCATCCAGCAAAGTGCTGGAGCCAGGATTCAAGCTCAGATTGGCCTGACTCTAGGGAGGCTCTGTTAAATACAGTGGCCATTGAGCTCTTGAAATGTAGCTGGTCCAAATTCAGATATACTGTAAGTGTAAAATATACACTGGGTTTTGTAGACTATTAGTATGAAAAAAAGGAATGTAAACAATCTTATTAATAACTATTGATTACATGTTGAAATCAGAATATTTGGGATTGAGGTGCTATTGGTATTGGTTTAACCTGTTTCCTTTTATTTTTTAAATATGTTTATTAGGAAAGGCAAAATGATGTGTGGCTTGAAAGCTATCCCTTTTGGACAGTGCTGGCCCAGAACCTGTTCCCCTTTAGAGCCTCTGTTCCTGACAAATGTTCTCCCAGGGTGGGCATCAACAAGGGGATATAAGAACAGTAACTCCAGAGAAACCAAGATGGCGGCATAAGTAAGCACCTAAACTGCTGCCTCGCACAACAATTTCAAAACTACAACTAAAAGACAGGAAAGCTGGCTGAGTGGAAATTCTACAACTAGAAGAAAAGAGAAAAGCTCACGGAGAATCAGAGGAGCTGCAAAGGGCTGAGGTACGGAGACATGCACCCAGAGAGGAAGGGTGGCTGAGTGCCTGGCTGGCTTTCTCTGGCAGGAGGGAGAAGGAAGCCCCCGACTGCACTCAACCCCAGTTCCAAGCAAAACCCCGTGGACCCAGACTTATATAGGGGGAGTCTGGACTGTCAGGTAGAGAGAAAGGCACACGGAGACTCGGAGACTCAGGGGAGCCACGGTGGGCAGGGGTCTGGAGGCAAGCGCACAGGAGTGTGCACAGAGAAGACTGACTGCAGAGGTTGCCACAGGCTTTCCCTAGCGGAAGTGAGTCAGAAGCTCCTGACTGCACTGAACTCCAGTTCTGACTGCACTGAACCCCAGTTCCGGGCAAGCCCCTGGGGACCCACGCTCTTATGGGGGGAGTCTGGACTGTCAGGCAGAAACTCAGGGGAGCTGCGGAAGGCAGAGGTCTGGAGGCACGTGTGCAAGGGCAGGGCTGACAGGAAGCCATGGCTGTCTGCTCAGCCCTGAGACTCTACCCCATTCAAGCTGAGCACAGAGGAGTTGCAATTTCGCAAGTCTGGCCCTATAAAGCTGTCTCCAGCACCGAAGGTCTTCCGGCGTAGACACAGCTGATACTCACAGCCAATTGGCCTGGAGGTCAATTCCTCCCAGTAATACCAACAACAATCAAGACTTAACTACAACAAGGCTGTGTACACAGGCCACAAAGGGGTGCACCAAGAGTGTCCACCTCAGGTTAACTGGGGAGGCCAATCCACTGGGCCATATAGAAAACCTAGCACACAAAGCTACCCTACCAACTCAGGGAAGCAGTGAAAATGCGGAGACAGAGAAACAGATCACAAACGAAAGAAATGGAGGAAAACAAACAACTGGATATAGAATTCAAAATCATGGTTATAAAGTTTTTCAAGAATTTCCTAGAAAAGGCCAATAAATTTAGCGAGACCCTCAAGGATATGAAAAAGGACCAACTAGAAATTAAACATACACTGACTGAAATAAAAAATATACAGAGACCCAACAGCAGACTAGAGGAACGCAAGAATCAAGTCAACGATTTGAAATACAAAGAAGCAAAAAACACTCAACCGGAAAAGCAAAAAGAAAAAAGAATCCAAAAAGTTGAAGATAGTGTAAGAAGCCTCTGGGACAACTTCAAGCGTACCAACATCAGAATTATGGGGGTGCCAGAAGAAGAGAGAGAGCAAGATACTGTAAACCTATTTGAAGAAATAATGACTGAAAACTTCCCCCACCTGGTGAAAGAAATAGACTTACAAGTCCAGGAAGTGCACGGAATCCCAAACAAAAGGAATCCAAAGAGGACTACACCAAGACACATCATAATTAAAATGCCAAGAGCAAAAGACAAGGAGAGAATATTAAAAGCAGCAAGAGAAAAACAGTTAATTACCTACAAGGGAGCACCCATACAACTGTCAGCTGATTTCTCAACAGAAACTTTGCAGGCCAGACGGGAGTGGCAAGAAATATTCAAAGTGATGAATAGCAAGAACCTACAACCAAGATTACTCTACCCAGCAAAGCTATTATTATTCAGAATGGAAGGTCAGATAGAGAGCTTCACAGATAAGAAAAAGCTAAAGGAGTTCATCACCACCAAACCAGTATTATATGAAATGCTGAAAGGTATTCTTTAAGAAGAGGAAGAAGAAAAAAGTAAAGATAAAAATTATGAACAACAAATACATATCTATCAACAAGTGAACCTAAAAATCAAGTGAATTAAAAATCTGATGAACAGAATAAACTGGTGAATATAATAGAATCAGGGGCATAGAAAGGGAGTGGACTGACAATTCTCAGAGGAAAAGGGTATGGGGGGTGCAGGAAGAGACTGGACAAAAATCGTACACCTATGGTTGAGGACAGTTGTGGGAAGGTACGGGCAGAGGGTGGGGTGGGAACCAGGTGGAGGGGAGCTATGGGGGGAAAAAGGAGAAACAATTGTAATAATCTGAACAATAAAGATTTATTAAAAATTTTTTAAAAAGAACAGTAACTCCTCTCTTTTGACCTATTCTATCAGGATTTGCAAATTCCTTTGGAAGATTCTGGAATGCATACCAGAAGCTCTATTCAATATCCAGGGCTCCATATATATACTCAGGGACCCCAAGCTTCCCTCATGATGGAAATGAGGGCCCTGCATCACCTGGTTGGTCTAGTGTCTAATGCATCAAGGCTGCCAGTATGGAACAGAGAAGTACAGAAAGATCCAGACTGTTAGGCGCACTTAGCACAGAACCATGGGATAATGGAATCATCTGCACAGCTTAGCATCATGCCCTATCAAAGTGGGTGCTTAACAAATATTTATTATATGAACAGAGGTGCCAATCAAAACTACAACCTGAATGAATAACTCCATCATTGTGTTACCACTGCTTGAGAGCTGACCCCTTTGGACTGTTCCATGGATACAAATTCATCTCACCAGGGAAGCAGATGGAACCAGAACTCAGGTGTTCCACTAGCAATCTTTCTTGGAGGACCTGGGCATCCCACTGGTCTTACCTTATAGTGATTATTGTTGTAGAAGCAGTTACAGGAAGAGGCATTGATGCAATGAGAGTCACTAAACAAAAAGCCGGAATTGCAGACACAGCCAGGCTTGCAGACGAGCTCACAGTTGGGCTTGGGGTTCTGGCAGGATGCTTGGCAGGCACAGGATTCGTGGTGGGCATTTGGGGGGCAGCTTGCTAAAGGGGAAACAGTTTCCATCAAGCCTACATTCTACAGCTTCCCTAGGGGAGACTTCCTGTCTCTCATCTACTCTCCTTCTTCTCTAAGAAGTAGGTCTATATTATTCAGCAAAAAAAAAAAAAAAAAAAAAAAGGACAGAAGGACAGAGAGAGAGAGAGAGAGAATGGAGTCCTACAACATGAACCTTGAAAACATTACTCTCAGCCCGGCCAGCATGGCTCAGTGGTTGAGCGTCAACCTATGAACCAGGAAGTCATGGTTCAATCCCTGCCAGGACATATGTTTGGGCTGTGGGCTTGATCCCCAGTGTGGGGCATCCGGGAGACAGCCAATCAGTAATTTTCTCTCATCATTGGTGTTTCTATTTCTCTCTCCCTCTCACTTCCTCTTTGAAATCAATAAAAATATTTTTTAAAAACACACAAATATTACATTCAGTGAAAGAAACCAGTCATATATTATATGGTTCCATTTGTATGTAATGTCTAGAACAAGTAAATCCATAGAGATAGAAAGTACATTAGTAGTTGCCAGGGGTTAGGGGGTTAGGAGGAGTAGGGAGTGACTGCTAATGGGTATAGGGTTTCTTTTGAGGGTTACAAAAATATTCTGGAATTAGAAAGTGATAATGTTTGCACAAACTTGTGAATATACTAAAACCACTGAATTGTATACTTTATTTTTTTAATATATCTTTTTATTAATTTCAGAGAGGAAAGGAGAGGAATATAGAGAGATAGGAACATCAATGATGAGAGTGAATCATTGATTGGCTGCCTCCTGCACTACCCCCACTGGGAATTGAGCCCACAGCTGGGCATATGCCCTTGACCAGAATTAAATCTGGAACCTCTCAGTTCTCAGGCCAATACTCTATCCACTGAACCAAACCATCCAGGGATGAATTGTATACTTTAAGAGGATAAATAGTAATCCTATCTAATAAGAGAGTAATATGCAAATTGACCATACCTCTGCTACACCCACAAGCCATGCCTGCTAGCCATGCCCACCAGCCAATCAGGAGGGAATATGCAAATAATCCTAACCAAGATGGCTGCAACCACAGAGAGCAGGAGGGAGGCTTGGGTTTCTCTGGCAATAGAGGAAGCCAAGCTTTCTGCCTGCCCTTGCCAGCCCAGGCCTCCACTCAATGCTACAAAGTTTCAATTATAGAAGATAAATAAAGCCCAACAGAAATGGCTGCCACCACAGAGTGAGCAGAAGGCTTGGCTCCACTCCAGACTACAAAGTTTCAATTGTGGAAGATAAATAAATCCCAGATCCCAGGGCCTCCGCTAGGTTGCCGGGGGGCGTGGCCAGCCTGCAAACCACCACAGGCCCCTTGCCCAGGCTGCCCCACTCCCCAAGGGAATCCCCACCCTGATCCGGGACACCCTTCAGGGCAAACCAGCTGGCCCCCACCCACGCACCAGGCCTCTATCCTATCTAATAAAAGAGTAATATGTAGATTGACCATCCAACACACAAGATGGCTGCCCCCCATGTGGTCAAAGATCCTGCCCCCATGTGGACACAAGATGGCCAGCAGGGGAGGACAGTTGGGAAGAATCAGGCCTGCAAGGGAGGGCAGTTGGGGGCAATCAAGCCTGCTGGGGAGGGCAGTTAGGGGTGACCTGGCTGGCAGAGGAGGGCATTTGGAGGTGACTGGGTCTGCAGGGAAGGGCAGTTGGGGGGGACCCAGGCCTGCAGGGGAGAGCAGTTACAGGTGACCAGGCCTGCAAGGGAGGGCAGTTAGGGGCAAACAGACTGGCTGGGGAGCAGTTAGGCATCAATCAGGCTGGCAGGGGAGTGTTTAAGGGGGTGATCAGGCTGGCAGGCAGAAGCGGTTAGGGGCAATCAGGAAGGCAAGCAGGCGAGTAGTTGGGAGCCAGGAGTCCTGGATTGTGAGAGGAATGTCTGACTAAACGGGCAGTCGGACATCCCTCGAGGGGTCCCAGATTGGAGAGGTGCAGGCTGGGCTGAGGGACACCCCCCCTCCCCGTGCACGAATTTCGTGCACCGGGCCTCTAGTAATAAGAATAAAGCCCTGCTTGAGTCCCAAATACCCCCACCCACCTGTGCCCTGCTCTCCCTCTCACTCAGTGTAGTCAGTCCTCATTATTTTTTCTAAAGTCCCCATGTCTGATCCATCCTTCTCTAAGACTGTAGTTTTCTACTTGAAGCGTCCCTTTCCCTAATGCTCTCTCCTAGTCATTGTCTCTTACTTTTAGCTCTTTATCCAATGATCACATACCTGGAGTAGTTCTAGGGGTTGTAGTGGTGGCCAAGGTCATAGTAGATATGGAGGTACTTGTAGGACTAAGAGGCATCGTCAAGACTGTAGGCCTAGTGGGTGTAAGTGTGGTAGGAGCTGTGGGCCTTTCAGTGGAGACTGTGGGCCTTTCAGTGGGGACTGTGGGCCTTTCAGTGGGGACTGTGGGCCTTTCAGTAGGGACTGTGGGCTTTTCAGTAGGGACTGTGGGCTTTTCAGTGGGGACTGTGGGTTTTTCAGTGGGGAGTGTGGGCTTTTCAGTAGGGACTGTGGGCTTTTCAGTGGGGACTGTGGGTTTTTCAGTGGGGACTGTGGGTTTTTCAGTGGGGACTGTGGGCTTTTCAGTGGGGAGTGTGGGCTTTTCAGTGGGGACTGTGGGTTTTTCAGTGGGGACTGTGGGCTTTTCAGTGGGGAGTGTGGGCTTTTCAGTGGGGACTGTGGGCCTTTCAGTGGGGACTGTGGGCCTTTCAGTAGGGACTGTGGGCTTTTCAGTGGGGACTGTGGGTTTTTCAGTGGGGACTGTGGGCTTTTCAGTGGGGACTGTGGGTTTTTCAGTGCGGAGTGTGGGTTTTTCAGTGGGGACTGTGGGCTTTTCAGTGGGGACTGTGGGCTTTTCAGTGGGGACTGTGGGCTTTTCAGTGGGGACTGTGGGTTTTTCAGTGGGGACTGTGGGTTTTTCAGTGCGGAGTGTGGGTTTTTCAGTGCGGAGTGTGGGTTTTTCAGTGGGGAGTGTGGTTTTTACAGTGGGAAGTGTGGGCTTTTCAGTGGGGAGTGTGGGCTTTTCAGTGGGGACTGTGGGCCTTTCAGTGGGGACTGTGGGCTTTTCAGTGGGAAGTGTGGGCTTTTCAGTGCGGAGTGTGGGTTTTTCAGTGCGGAGTGTGGGTTTTTCAGTGGGGACTGTGGGCTTTTCAGTGGGGAGTGTGGGCTTTTCAGTGCGGAGTGTGGGTTTTTCAGTGGGGAGTGTGGGTTTTACAGTGGGAAGTGTGGGCTTTTCAGTGGGGAGTGTGGGCTTTTCAGTGGGGAGTGCGGGTTTTCCAGTGAGTTTTTCCGTGGAGAAAGAGGTCTCAGAATGTCCAGTAAGGGGAACTGGGTATTTGGAAGGAAGCATTGTTGGCACAGGTCCTGCAAAGAAAAAAGAAATCCCTAAAGTTTAGTCAAAATCATACCACAACCCTCTTCACTCACATCTAATCGGAGTGGGTGGGATCAAAAGGGTAACATTTATATTCCTCCTTCTACTTCCAACCTAACCTTCACTCACTTAATAAACATTCAACAAACACTACTCCTAATATATGTCAGATATTGTGCCAGATACAGAAAAGAGAAAATGAATAGGATACTGGCCCTCCCTCAAGGATCACTGTTCCTTAGGTAAGGTGTTCTGGACCCCAGCACAGGTGAATGAAAGGAGGGAGGATTAGCTTTTCTAAAAGGAGGCAGCTCCGAAAAGTACTCCCCCATCTGGAGTCAGAATTGTGGGTCCCAATCTGGGTCCTGTGAGCCGTGGAAGGCTTTCCAGCAGCTACAGTTCCACTTCCCAGTGGCACAGATTACTTAAACTGCCCAGTCCTCAGCTTCCTCATCTATAAACTGGGAACAACAGTACCCGCATGTTGTAAACTAAATTATGTGTGGGGAGCATCTAGCACAATGCCTGTGCTCAGTAACTGGCAGTTCCCTGCATCCAGCTTCTGGAATTTTCCTTCCTTTGACTTTGCTCCCCTCAAATTTCTAACATCAGCTTAGAGAGCTAATTCTGGATGGGTCTGGGGTAGCATCCAGGGTGACCAAACATTCCAGTTTGGCCAGGACTGCTGTGCTCCCTGAGATGTAAGACTGTCAATGCTAAGACAGGGACAGCCCAAGGCAAACTGGAATGGTTGGTCACCCAGGGCAGCTATCACCACAACTCTCTGTTAAGAGAGAACCTCTCTTTCGGTGTGGTTGCTTCAGGAATCAAAGGTACAGGGTATGGAGGTAGAGAGAAGCAAGGAGACTCAGTTTTGCAAGAAACCAGGTCATGGTTCCTAAGCTACTCCTGCCACCCTAGCCAGATGGGGAGGTGGGAAGAAAGAAGGAGAGAAAGGGACTCACCCCTGTTGCAGGAGCCACGACGGATGGAGACAGAATCCAGAGAGATGTCCAGGGAAGCAGGGCTGCCCCTCACTCCTTCAAATATCAGCTGTGAGAGGGAGGAGGGATCACCCACCCTGTGAGTCCCTTTGCCTCGGGCTCCCAGTTTCCTGCCTGAGTTCGGATTGCCCCCACCACCTCCACACCTCCTCATTGTCCCAGTCCCTTCTGGGCCCCCCACACCTGATACCAAGATTCCCAGTGGGTCCCCAGGCTCTGCCCTTGGCCTCACCTGCGTGGGCAGGACATGACCCTTGGGCACAGTGACAGTGGTGGGCATCCAGGAAGAGCTCTGAATGTTAATGTGTTTCCAAAGCAGGTTGGGGTGCCTGTTCTTTGTGCCCGTGAGCAGCAGCAGTTTGAGCTGGGCACCCCACGACAGCCCGAACATGTAGTAGGCGAAGTGCACACACAGAGGGCCTTGCTCCCATATGGGGGAGCTGAGCAGGCGGGCCACCCTGCCCTGCTGGGAGGTGCCGAAGTCCAGGTGCAAGTAGTAGCCCTCTGGGGAGACAGAACCCAGGACAGTGAGGCCCTGCCACCCCCTGGGCTGCTCCAACCCTTTCCCAGAGCCCAGATGCCCACTCCCAGCTCCTTCCCCGGTCCCTCCACCCAGATCTGCCTATGCCTTCCTCCCAGCTGCCTCCCTAAACTTTAGACTTTCTCACCTCCATTGGGATAACCCCCGGTGGGCCCAGTGCTGCCCATGATGGAGGGCCCACTGGATCGAATCCAGTTCCCATAACTTGTGGATATTTGAGTCCAGTCACAGAAGGGTTTGGAGTTGTCCTCAAAATCACACTGGGTGATAATGGCTAGGAAGAAAAGGCCACCGTGAGGCCAAGAGAGGGGAGAGGACTAGCTGCAGAGCCAAACTAGGGGGTAGGTGTTAGCAAGACTGCTACGCTTAGAGAAGGCAGCCACTAAGATTAGGGTTCAGAGCAGAGATCTGGGAAAGAGAAGCTGAGAAATAAGTCACCGTTTAAGAGAAATTCAGGGCAGGGGTGGGGTGGGTGGGGTGAGCAGGACAGAGTGTCTAGGTCTGGAGTCACAAACTGAGGTCCAGGGGGCTGGATTCGGGGAGCCAGACAGGCTTTGTCTGGGCAGCATACACTTGGTGGTGGTTGTTCCTTTGAATGTGACTCTTTTAGGCAGGGCTTGTACTCCTCCACCCTCTGTCATCTAAGGGCTGTCTTTCACACATTTATGTAATTGCTTGGCCTGGAGGGCACATGGGTGGCCACCCTGGAAGGGAGAGAAAGTCTGAGCAGTCCTGGTTTTCAACTCACAGTTGTCCCTAGAACTTCGGGCAACTGGCTTCTGGTCTGGAGGCTTCTCAGTCCTTGAGGTTGATTTGGGGAAAAAAAAAAAAGTAATCTTGTCAACATCAAGAATTATAAGCCTCAATAATTGTGAGTTCACCTTAAGTTCTCATCTCTCTCCAAAAAGGTATCTTCCCTGAGAGGTCCTCACATCCCTGCCAGTACCCTCTACCCCTCTATGCCCTGGGTGTCAGGCATGGTTGAATCTTGGGTGAGGAGGAACCACTTTATACCTGGGGAATCTCCTTCCTTTGGGTTGAGATCTTCTTGGCCTATAGCCCAGATTTCCCCACAAAGTAGGGACTCTATTGGGTCTGGCGTGTGGTGGGGGTGATATTACCCGAGCTACACGCAACTGAACGTAGGACTGCCAAAGGGACCACCCCTCCTCTCCTTCCAAATTCTGCAGAGAAGTCCTACCCCTCCTCAGGCGGTATGGGCCACATAGAACAGTCCTTGGTTTTAGTTGTTCAAGTTCCACTTGTTCAAATCCCCCCAAATGAGCCCCAGGATGCTGAGCCATGCATTTCATGCTTCCTACTTGAAGTCTCTCCTGTGTGCTGGGTCTGCTCTAGGTTTTGTCCATTTTCTGACGATTTGATGTCTCTCTTCTCCTCTGCCATTCTCAGACCTGCCACCCTAGCCCTACACCTCCTCCCTCTTTCTTCATGTTTCAGCTCCGCCTGCTCCCACTGAGCTCTCTCACCCCTCAGTTCCCGGCTCTGAGGCTGTGGGGCTCCCTTTATTTCTGTTCATCCTCTTTCAATCCCATGGGGTTCCCATCTTCCTCCTCAGGGCTGTGCCCTTCATCACTAGTCTGCTTGCCCCTCCAACTTTGCCCCTCACTATTCCTCAGAGCCAACCCCAGTCACCCCCTGAGGCCAGCTTACCAGACTGAGGTGGGAATGTAGCCCTGGCTGCAGGCAGCCCCCATCATTAGCACCAGAGTCCAGACTGTCGAAGCCATGTGGGACCTCAGAGTCAGCTCTCAGGGGGTAAGGGGAAGGCAGAGTAAGGAGCCCAGGCTACTTTAAATATTCCTGACCCCCCTTGCTGGGCATCCTTCCAAGGATGCCATGAAAAGTGAACAATCAGAGAACTGGAAATAAAAACTATGATGGCTGAAATTTAAAATCTAAATAGAAGAGTTATAAATCGAAATTGAGAGAAATAAAATGAGAGCGAGAGAAAAGGAAAAGAAGAGAGAAAGAAAAGAGAGACTTGGAGGGTCAGTCTAGGATGTCTAGCATCCAACCAAAATAGTTCAAAAAAGATTTAAAAAAATTACTTCAGAAAAACTACATAAGATTGCCCAAAACCGAAACATGAGTCTCTTGATTTAAGAGTCTGGTATGATGAATGCAAAGAAACCCATGAAAGGCTTGTCGTAAAATTTCAGAATATTGGGGTGAAGGGAAATCCTGAACACTTTCAGACAGAAAAAAAGCAGGTCACATACTAAGTATCAGGAATCAGCATGGCAACTGTGGATTCTAAGAGTCAGCAGAACATTGTCTGCAGAATTCCAACAGAAAATAACTTCAAACCCGAAATTCTATAGCTGGCAACAGTGGCAAAGGCAACAGGAAAGTCACGTAAAGTGAAGGCTAAAATCCTTATTGGCAAATAATTGAAAAGAACAAGTCACAGAAGAAATATAAGCAGCCAGTAAGTATTGGAAAGTATTCTCTACTTCACTAGCAATAAAGGAAATGCTGAGCAAATTAAGTTGCCATATTGACAACAATTTAAAAGACTGAAAGGATCTTAGTGAGAATGTCAAAGACAAGAAAAAGGATCAGTCAGAAATTAGGCATACATTAACTGAAATAAAGAATAATTTACAGGGATTCAACAGTAGAGGATTCCAAGAATTGAATCAATTATTTGGAATATGAGGAAGAAAAAAAAAAAAACAATCAGGAGAGCAAAAAGAAAAAAGAATCCAAAAATATGAAGATAGTGTAAGGAGTCTCTGGGACAAGTTTAAGTGTACCAACATTCCCATTATGGGGCTGCCAGAAGGAAAAGAGAAAGAGCAAGATATTGAAAACCTATTTGAAGAAATAATGACAGAAAACTTCCCCTTGAAAGAAATAGATTTACACGAGGAACCCAAAGAAGCCCACACCAAGGACACATCATAATTAAAATGCCAAGGTTAAAGACAAAGAGAGAATCTTAAAAGCAGCAAGAGAAGAGCAGTTAGTTACCTACAAGGGAGCACCCATACAGCTGTCAGCTGATTTCTCAACAGAAACATTGCAGGCCAGAAGGGAGTGGCAAGAAATATTCAAAGTGATAAATAGCAAGAGCCTACAACCAAGATTACTCTACCCAGCAAAGCTCTCATTTAGAATTGAGGGTCAGGTAAAGAGCTTCACAGACAAGAAAAAGCAAAAAGAGTTCATCACCACCAAAAACCAGCATTATATGGAATGTAGAAAGGTATTCTTTAAGAAGAGGAGGAAGAGGAAGAGGAGGAGGGGGAGGAGGAGAAAGAAGAAGGAGATAAGAACAATAAAATGGTAATAAATAGATATCTACTAACAACTGAATTTAAAAATCAAAATAAATGAACAAGAAATCTAATAAACAAAACAAACTGATGAATAAAATATAATCAGAGGCATGGAAACATGGAGCAGTCTAATGAATCTCAAAGGGAAGGGGTGAGGGGGGGACAGGAAGAGATTAACCAAAGATCTTATATGCATATATGCATTACCTATGGACACAGACAATAGGGTGGTGAAGGCCTGTGATGGTTGCAGGAACTGGGTGGAGGAGGCTAACGGGGAGGTGGCGGGGGGGGGGGGGGGGAGAGAAGGGGGACATTTGTAATACTCTCAACAATAAAGATTTTTAAAAAACCTAAATAAATAAATAAATAAAAGATTGATAACATTGAGCCTTGGCCAGTGTGGCTCAGTTGGTTGAGCATCCTCCCATGCACTGAAAGATCACCGGTTCAATTCTTGATTGGGACACATGCAGGGGGCAACCACTTGTTTCTTTCTCACTTTGATGTTTCTCTTTCTCTCCCTCTCCCTCTCCCTTTCTCTCTCTCTAAAAATCAATAATTTTTTAAAAAAAGATTGATAGCATTGAGTGCTGGTCAGTATGTGAGTAGATACACTCAAACACATTGTTGATAAGACTGTATATTGGTGAAAACATCTTAGAAGTTAATTTGACAATGACTATTAAACTTCCACATGTGCATATCTTTGACCCAGCATTACCTTTCTAGTAATCTTCCCACAGAAATACATGCTTATGTGCATAAAGATGTACATACCTTAAATATGTTCATTGCAGCATTGTTTACAATAGGAAAATAATTGAGGTTACCCAAATGTTTATCAGTAGATCATATTCAAGGAATATTATACAAGTATTAAAAAAAAGCAGTGTTTCTCAAAAAAAATAGAGTTACCATGTGGTTCATCAATTCCACTTTTAGGTATATAGAATTGAGAAAATTGAAAAGAATTGAAAGCAAGGACTGGAACAGATATTTGTACACCCATGTCCATAACAGCATTATTCACAGTAGTCAAAAGGGAAGCAACCCAAGTGTCTATAGACAAATGAATGGATAAACAAAATGTAACACATACATACAGCAGAATATTGTTCAGCCTCAAAGTGGAAGAAAACTCTTACACGTGCTACAACATTGAGGACATTATGCAAAGTGAAATAAGTCCATCCCAGAAGGACAAATACTATATGATTCTATTCATATGAGGTACCTCACATAGGCAAACTCAAAGTGCAGCATTTCGGCTTTTGAAAATTCCATTGATCCGCATTACACATACAAAGCTGCAGCTAGGCTAGAGAGCTGGCCCGCAATGAGCTGAGCTATTAGGTCCAGATTTCCTATAGCCCACCAGACCCATGTGTTCCTAGAAACCTTCCGTGTTATTCCCTTTACCTCGGCAGCCCCTCACCCCCTACTTCTAATTCTATGCCCCGGGCACCTGACAAGTGACAGTGACGCCTAGGCAGGCCATTCTCCTGGACTCTCAGGGAGGGGATGGTACAGCTGAGCACCAGGCTCACAAGAGGCAAATCCACAAGCCCCTTTTCCAGTCTTGGGGACTCCTCTGCCCATATGAGCACCAACAGGGCGCATGCAAGGGTTAGACCCGGGGAGAGATCCTCTGCCCCTTAACATCAAAGCTGGGGATACAAAGGGTGCCCATCCCCAAACCCTGGTCTACCCTTCCTCTAGACACATGGTCGGCAAACTGCGGCTCGCGAGCCACCTGCAGCTCTTTGGCCCCTTGAGTGTGGCTCTCTCACAAAATACCACGGTCTGGGCGAGTCTATTTTGAAGTGGCGTTAGAAGAAGTTTAAGTTTAAAAAATTTGGCTCTTAAAAGAAATTTCAGTCGTTGTACTGTTGATATTTGGCTCTGTTGACTAATGAGTTTACCGACCACTGCTCTAGACCAAGTTAGCAGAGCAATCAATAGAGGGACAAAGCCAGGAAATGGTTAACCCAGGGAAGAGCAGCAGAAGCCAATTGATTCACAGCCCCTCCTGGTTGGGCAATAAGGCCTCTGAGGGCTGCCTTTCCTGACCTCCCTTTGACGCCACAGCTTCCTTTGGACAGTTACAGCTTCCAACCTGCCTGGTGGTGGGGGTTGGGAGCTCAAGGTAGGACAGGAAAGGATGAATAGTGGTGATGGGAGGGAACCATCAGGCTCTGCATTTGGAGGAGTTAGAAACAGGCAAGGCCCCAAGAGGGTATGTCCCTGACAAGACTGGCAGCTACAGGAATAGATGTGAGAGGCCCTGGGATGTAGAAAAACCCTGGAAACTACTTCAAAGAACTGGAGAATAAGTCCTGGCATGACTGTGTGCCCTTGGGAACTTGGATCACCCTCTCTGGGCTTCAGTTTCCTCATCTGCAAGACTGAGAAGAGAGACTATCACAGTTTCCTTCCTTCCTTCTTCCCTTCCTCCCTCCCTCCCTCCCTCCCTCCCTCCCTCCCTCCCTCCCTCCCTCCCTCCCTCCCTTCCTTCCTTCCTTCCTTCCTTCCTTCCTTCCTTCCTTCCTTCCTTCCTTCCTTCCTTCCTTCCTTCCTTCCTTCCTTTCCTTTTGTTGTTAATACTCACCTGAGGGTATTTTTCCATTGACTTTTAGAGAGACTGGAAGGGAAGGGAAGAGAGACACATTGAGTGATTGCCTCCCACACACACCACACCAGGCGGGGGATTGAGCCTGCAAATGAGGTAAGTGACCTTGACTGGAATTGAACCCGGGGCCCTACAGTCCTCCGGCCAAACCTATCTATCCACTGAGCCAAACCAGCTAGGGAATTTTTTTTTCGGTATGTTGTTGTTGTTTTTTAACTGATTTTAGGAAGACAGAAAGGGAGAAGGGTATATAGAGAGAAACATTGATTGGCTGCCTCCTGCATGCCCCCTACTAGGGAACAAGCCCACAACCCGGACATGTACCCTGACTGGGAATCGAACCAGTCATCTCTTGGTTCATGGTTCAACGCTCAGCCACTGAGCAACACCAGCTGGGCCAAAGTTTTCCTAAATCAAAAACTGTGTGTGTCACATAATTTTTTAAATAATCAATTTTTTTAAATAAAAAAGGGGGTTTATAGATATCTGGGCATGACTCACATAAGTTGGGAAACCATACTGCTGTCTGTTTTTCTGTTGCCAATAATTCATGATGTCAATTTTATGATGAATTAGCCTTGACCAACTGGAAATGATAGTTTCCTTTCAGTTTAGAGTCCAATGTCGAAGAGCCCCCATTTAGCTAACTCAGCTCCAGCAATAGTCACACCTGCTGTGGTGAGACTTGCACACTGAGTAGTTTCAAAAAAATCCTAGGCAGCTGTGAGCCAGAGGCAGGCAGGTGCATTTGGCAGCCTGAGGTTCAGCTCAGGCCCAGGGAGAGGATTCAGGCCAGTTTTACCCAAGACCAGAGGCTGCTGTCAAGGTGGGAGCTGGGGCTGCAGGAGGAAGCTGAGTTGGCCCCTAGTGCTGGGAGACTGGGCACTGGGGAGATTGGGAGGCATTTTTTGGCTATCTAGAGAGGAAGTGGGAGCCTGAGGCAGGGAATGGAGTGGGGAAGAGTTGGTAGTGAGAGATGGATGTGCCTAATGCTTTTTCCTCTCTTCCATCCACTCCCTCTACTCTCTCCTCTGCCTCAGTGATGTGTGCTTCCTGTAGAAGAGGGACCCAGAGTCAGAGAGCCTGGCTTATGACCTGGGCCCTTTCTCTCAGAATCATACACTCTCTGGACCTCGGTTTCCTCTTCTGCAAAGTGGGGATCCTCTACTGTCTCTGTCTTCCTCATGGAGTTAGGAGAACAAATGAGAGATGTCCAGGAAAACACAGCACTGTACAAACAGAAGGCATCTCCATTAAACAATTATGTAACCTGCTGACTCAGAGCCGGGCTATTCTGGCTCCTGTCCCACCAGGAAGTCAGAAGAGCTGGTTCCATCACTTACCTGGCACAAGTTAGTGTTAGTTTCCCATCTAACAAATCGGGGTGGTACCTATTGTCTTCTTAGATCATGAAGTTGTGCTGTAAATCCCAGCAGATCATGCAAACGCCAGAGTTTAATATATTGTTAATCATAATCATCATCACAGTACAGAAGAAAGTTCACACTCTTGACCTGCACTTGAAGAACCTCAGAACTCTGACAATGCCCTTTATGCATATCTGTGTCTCTGGCAGGAACTCTGGCCTTCCCCAGGTTCTTAACATCCTGAGTACTCCACATCTCAGCATTCAAGTCACATACCAAGCTGACTATGGCTAAATTAATGAGCTCCTGTCTTTTTGCTCCTGGGAACTGCCAACTCTTGGAATACATTGGGCTGTGAGTAGCATAGACTGTCATTTCACTAGCACTTAGTGCAAAAGATAGCACATAGGTGGCACTCCATAAATGTGGAATAAATGAATTATGGGAGGGGGGGTTGTTGTGTTTTTTTAAATCTTCACTCGATGATATTTTTCCCATTTATTTATTTATTTGTTTGTTTATTTATTTGGACAGAGCAGAAGAGAGGGAGGAAAGAAGGGAGGGAGGAGAGAGGGAGGGAGGGAGGAGACAGCGACATCCATGTGAGAGAGACACATGGATTGGGAGATCAAACCTGAAACTGATTATCTTGACTGGGATTTGAGCCTGTGCCCTTGACTGGGAATTGAACCCATGACCCTTTGGTCTGTGGGCCGACGCTCTAAACTCTAACCAAGCATGTCAAACTTGCGGCCAGAGGGTGCATGCCTCATTAGGCATGTGGCCCGCTGGCCACAAGTTTGACATGCTAGCTCTGAGCCAAACTGGTCAGGGCAAATGAATTATGTTTTACTGTTCTTAACATTGCTTTCCCATTATACCTGGCCCAGGTCATATAGTTCAGGTACCACTGACTACTTTTTTTGTTTAATTGAAAGCAGTAAGAAGTCTGAAGAGAAGTAGAGGGTCAGTGGCCCTGAATTCTTGGGACAAAAGAGCCAGGATATGACTAGGCAGCAAGTCAGACTGAAAAGGGGTTGACAAAGCTTTGGAATTATGAGTCCTAAATCTCAAGTTCATTTATTAGCTGGATTCCTTGGGCTTCAGAACAAATCTCTTAGCTTCAATTCCATCATCAAGAAAGATAGATTCCTCCCTTACTGATTCACAGCAGGGGTCAAGAACCAGATGCCATATGTGGAAACCACAATGTAAATTTTTATTGAAATGTGTGAGGTCAGAACTGTAAGGATGCTATTGCCTGCAGATTTCTCTAGCATTTCCTAATATGGCCTGAAGAGGGCACTGTAGGCCAGGAGTTGGGTTAGTCAGGGTGAAAATTCGCCTTAGGTCCAACCCTTTGCTGCATCTTCCCACCATAGCTTCCCCCCTGCACCCTACACATAACTGGCAAATACCCTACAACTCCCCCAACCTGCCCATAATTTTTTCCTGTTGAAAATTGCAAACATCCTCTCCTTTTTGCATGTTTTCGGGAGCACAGGCTGATTTCTCTAAGTTTTGCTATAAAAGCAGAAAGACTAATTGCTATATGCACTATAAAGGCCAGGATTGGAGTCCAGATACAGTTTGTCACATCTTTTGCTGTCTGCAAAGGTCTGTCTTGGGCACTGCTTTTCCCCTGGGAGCATTATTTCTGGGAAGGAATTTGAAATTGGTCGTCAGAGTAAAGGGTTAGATAAGAAGTAGGGATCAGGAATGAAGGTTGAATTAGTTTGTTCCGTGTCCCCAATCCCAGAGGAGCAGGGAGCAGGTAGGGATTATGTGGAAGGAATAAGAAGAGGGAAGGTTGAGTGCTGGGGGAATTCCTGCTGCCTTGGTCTTGGGCAAGTTACTTTACTTCTTTTTCTGTACAATGGGAATGACAGCGGTAACTTTCTCATGGGGCTGTGTGAGGAATAAATGAGGTCACAGAAGTGAGCTACCTAGAGAAGCAACAGGCACTGAGGAGTGCTCAGGGAGCCAGCTATCCGGGAAAGCGGCTTCTGCACTGTTGTCTACTGCGCCTCCTGCAAGTCTAGGGGCAGAATATTCATGATGACCATCCCCAGGCAAGGAAAGAGGTCAGCTGGATATAAAGGGGGTTGGTGCACTGAGGTGGCAAAGACTGATGCTGGGAATGTGGCATTAGCTGAAGGGGTCACAGAGAAGAAGAGGCAGGAAGAATAAGCATTGGTAGCTGCCTACAGAGGAATAGCCTTGAATGGAACCACCTTATTGACCAGTGTGGGCAGTGCTTGTGGCCTTACGCCCAGTGGGTCAAGAGGTCAGACAGGCCATGCAAGGCAGCACGTAGGGCCCGACTCCCTCCACTTCTGATTTCCCAGGCCTGCTGCCTGCTGCCATGATGGGGGCAGAGCCAGGGAAGTAGTGGGCTCCCAGGAAAACAGAAAAGCCAAGAGCCATGTTATGGTTTCATTTCTTGCCAGTGAGATTGAAAAACACACAAAAACATACAAAGCCAGGGACCAGCCCCCATCCCATCCTCATGTCTCCCACCACCTTCATTATCCAGGGGGATCTTGCTGTCATGGAGTCCACCATGGAGACCTAGAGAATTCATGACTTGCCACCTAAATTCTCCAGTCCATCCTATCCCTGCTTGGTAGGTGCAAAAAGAGGTGTTTGCCCTCCAGCTTGTCCTGGCATCACAGTTGTGTAGGGCATGGAGATGAGTTTGGTGTCTCTCCAGCATGGCACCGTCCCAAGTTTAAGCTGATCTCCTCTGAATTTTTCCTGCTTCAGGGCCTTAGACTGGCCCTGTGACATACTTAGATCTGAGTTGAACTCTGGACAGTTCCTCTGGCCCCTAAGATGTCACCGCTGGTCCTGGAGTGTCCTTGGGACAGGCTGGTGCTGAGCTGATAGCCCCTTGATGGGTGTGGGGAGTGGTGGTGTGGGAGACGTGGCATGGGCAGTAGTGGTGAGCAAGGTGGTGGAGGTGCCCAGGGTGGGAGCATCTGATCACCTGTCCCCTCTCCTGCAGGCCTCCCCTGTGTACAGCTTCAGCTTTCCCCGCAGGAAATTGGAGTAGATACGGAAAAATTTGCACAAAGTATCAACAGTGAATGTTCGGAGTGGAACAGCAGAGGCCACTGCATCTGGAAGGGAGATGGCTTCCTTCTGTCAAGGAGAGAATACAAGATTACTGCAGTGCCAGGGACCCTGGAGGGAGATTGGAACCAGGACAGAATTGGAGGGGGTATGAGGAAAGTCTCAGTGTTCCTTACAGGGCCCTTCTCCCATTTTACAGAAGGGCAGAGTGTGAGGGAGGGTAGTTCCTACACACCTGGCTTCCCAGTGCCCGAAGCAGGGAGGTGAGGCTGCGCAGGCCGCTGATGGCTTTGTCCACATGTAGCTGCAGGGTCTCAGATGTCTGGGAGGAGTTGGCCAACAGGGCTTGGCCTCGCAGGATGGCTTCTGAGAGCAGAGCCAGGCCCTGCCAGACTTCCAAGGCCTGCTGCTCAACCTAAAAGGAGCAGAGACTTGGAGTCAGCTGGGCCCAAGCCACCCCTTATTCCTCCCTCTCAGCCTCCCTAAGCACAAAGCTGAGCAAACAGACAGAAGGCGTGCAAAAGGGTCTGTGGAATGAATGAATGAATGAATGAATGAACAGATTAACATATTCCATTCAGTCCTCATCTTTGCTACTCCATTTCTTCTCTGTATCATTCTCCCTCCTGCCCTATCAAATTTCCAAAATGAGACTCCCCAAGAGGAAGGAAAAATGAACTCACCTCCATCCTCTTCCAGGCATAGAAGTTAACCTTGGTGTCTGGGACGGTGATATTCTCACTGAAGCTGCAGCCTTCAGCACAGCCCATCTAAAAGCACAACGCCAGGGAGTTAATGCCCCAAGGGCTCTCAGCCCAGCCCACAGGCCATAGCTCTCTGGCTTTGCCCCTTACCTAGCTTCCAGGTGTCCCCTAGCATAAGGGACTACCGGTTTTATCAGTTTTACTGGGGTTCTGGCTTCTCACCTCCAGCCTGAACCCAGTGCCAGGAATGAGTCCAGGTTCCTGGATTTTGGAGGAGGCCCCTGAGCCCCTCAGAGTGAATTCTGTGGAATGTCCTGGGAAGGGATCTCACCGTGACATTTTCAGCCTCCCGGGCCTCCAGGATGTACCTCTCCAGGACGCGGCTGTCACAGATGAGGCGTGGAGGGGCGCCCAAGACTGGGAGGCCCAGAGGAAGCAGCAGCAAGGACAGCAGGAGCAGCAAGGCAGGACATTCTAGAAAAGAGAGCCAGGCTTGGTGTGAGGAAGGGAGGGGAGGAGAAGTGTTAGTTTGGAGGGGCAGGTTCACACATTCCGCTCCTCGCCTGGGCTGGTCCTCCCAACCCCAGTCTTCCAAGCGCTCCGATTCTGCCTCCGGTGCCTTCATTCAATCCTGCTGCCGAGCGCACACCCCACCCCCAGCCACCGGCTCACTTCTGGGGCCAAACTTCAATCCGGCTGAGACAGAGGCTTCCCTTCTCGCAGATCCCGTTGGCTGCTCCAGGACCCAGGTATCAACTTCCTCCCCACCCACATAGCCGCTTTTCTTTTCCTCGAACCCCAAAACTTCGTCCCCGTCTCCAGGTCACATTCTGCCTTTCCCGGGGACTCCCCAAGCCCGGCCGACACGTGGAGGCTGCCCCACCCCCTTTGCCCTTCCGGGGTCCCTCGGCAAGTCGTGGGTCCTTGAACCCAGCCACCTCTGGGCCAGCAGTCCTAGCGGCAAATCCCTTCTCAAACAGGGGCCGGGGCGGGAGACACTCACCGCGCACCCCCATCTCCGTGCCCCGCCGGTCCGTTCAGCGACCAGGGGCTCGCCCGGCGCCCGTGCCCCGAGCCCTCATCCCGGGAAACTCGATGGGGTTGGGCCACCCCACAGGCCGGAGGAGGGGGCTCACTGTCCAGGGGCTGCCGAGCCGGGGGTCGGGCTGAGCAAGCGCAGGGCCAGCGTCCGGGAAGACGTGCGGCGAGGCGACCGGCCGGCGTTGGCCCGGGGACTGCGGCTGCGGCCGGGGGTCGGGGCTGTTATCTGCATGTGTGCGTGCGTGTGTGGGGGTGGCGGGAGGCTGTGTGCGTGAGTGGTCGCCCGAGGTGGGGGCCATGAGGTCAGAGCAGGGGGCAGGACGCCTGGGTCGCGGGTTCGCCGGGGCGGGAGCGGCGCGGCGCGGCAGGCGCGGGTGCAGGAATACCCTTCTGCCCGCCTGACCCCGGTTCCGGGAGGTGCAGCTGGGTGTGCACCAGCCGCATGGGCAGGACGCCTGCGCCGAGAAGGAGGGCCACTCTGGGAAAGACTAGGGGCCCCCACGCCTCCCTGGGGGGCATTCGGGTCTTGAGCGGGGCTCAGAGCTGGAAGTGCCTAGGTTTCTGCGAAGGCGCTGACTCTGGAAGCTGCTGGCAGGGACCAGTCAGTTGCCTTTCTGCTCACAGCCCCTGCACTTGTTCTAGAACCAGTGTTGTTCATGTTGAGGAATTTGATGGTGTATGGGGCAAGAAATGTGGGGGTCTCCTCCTCCTCACTTTCTAGGACCCTGGAAACCCAGGAATTGAACTTTTAGGGCACAAATCACATGGTACGCTCCGCAGGACATACACGCACTGCCACATCGTCTCTTTGTCCTGTGATACAAGTCAGCCTGTGTGGCAGAATTCTTACGAACTCTGAAATAAAGCTAACCCCCAGGGTGATGGCAGTTGGATTTGCAGCGAGTCCTTTGTGAATTGTAGGAAACCCTGAGGCAGGAGAGCAGTCTTCCTAAAGCTGGGACCGGCTGGCTGCCTCTCAGACCTTAGAAAATGGCCTCAGCCCCTGAGCCTGTGTCCTCACCTGTCACATGGGTATGATGAAAGTACCAGGCCTACCTCGGGCAGGTTTCATAAGACAGCAAAGTCCTACAGGTAGTCATATAAGTTCCTTCACTCCCTACCTGGTCTCATGATATTAGAAATATTTTATTCATGTGTTCAGTGCCTTCTTTATGCAAGACACTTGACTACACACTTTGCAAGACAAAAAGATGTGTTGAGACCTAGCTCCTGCCTCCTGGATGGTTAGTAGCTTACCATAGAGACAAGATGTGTACCCAGGGCAGTGTGTGAGGACTGGAGTGCACCGAGCTCAGCTGAAGGAGTTTGGAAGAGGGAGAGCTCCTGTAGGGGAAGTCAAGGAAGCTTTAATGGAGGAGTTGACAAGGAACTCAGCCTTGAAGGGCAGGTAGGATTTCAACAGGAAAAGATGTGAGGTGGGTGTGGGAGGCCAATTACGCAAAGGGAAAGGAGGGTTGGGTGCACAGCATACGAAAAGGAGAGGGAGAGATCAGACCGGAGTGCTGGTTAGGGAGGGGTCAGGTTCCTTGAATGCCACTCTAAGGAATTTGGCTTTTGTTGGGAAATGTTCATTCATTTATTCAAGAAATTTTGTTTCACCGACTGGTGTGGCTTAGTGGTTGAACATCAACCTATGCACCAGGAGGTCACGGTTCCATTCCCAGTTTAGGGCACATGCCTACTAAGGGGCCGGCAGAAGGCAACCGATTATGATGTCTCTCATTGATGCTTTTATCTCTCTATCCCTCTCCCTTCCTTTCTCTCTAAAAATCTTTTTTTTTTTTTTTAAGAAATATTTGTTTCTTCAAGAAATGAATATTCAGCCTTGGCCGGGTTGGTTGGGGAGCGTCATCCCATAACACCAAAAGGTTGTGGGTTCAATTCCTGGTCAGGACACATACTTCGGTTGTGGGCTGAATTCCCAATCAGGTACGTATGGGAGGCAACAGATTGATGTTTCTCTCTCAGATATTTCTCTCCTCCCCCCCCCCCCCCCGCCCGCCCTTCCTCTCTCTGTAAAAATCAGTGGAGCTAAGCTGGCATGGCTCGGTGATTGAGCATTATTGACTTATGAACCAGGAGGTCACAGTTTGATTCCCAGTCAGGGCACATGCCCAGGTTGCAGGCTAAATCCCCAGAGTGGGGTGTGCAGGAGGCAGCCGATCAATGATTCTCTCTCATCATTGATGTTTCTTTCTCTCTCTCCTTTTCCCTTCCTCTCTGAAATCAATAAAAAAATATATATATTAAAAAAAGAAAAAAATTATTCTCTCTCATCATTGATGTTTCTATTTCTCTCTCCCTCTCCCTTCTTCTCTGAAATCAATAAAAATATATTTTCAAAAAGTAAACAAATAAAACTAAAAATCAATAGAAACATATCCTCAGTGAGGAATTTTTAAAAAATGAAATGAGCCCTAGCCGGTTTGGCTCAGTGGATAGAGCGTTGGCCTGCGGACTCAAGGGCCCCAGGTTTGATTCCGGTCAAGGGCATGTACCTTGGTTGTGGGCACATCCCCAGTTGGAGGTGTGCAGGAGGCAGCTGATTGATGTTTCTCTCTCATCAATGTTTCTAACTCTCTCTCCCCCTTCCTCTCTGTAAAATATCAATAAAAAATATATTTTTTAAAAATGAAATGAATATTCATTCATTCAAGAAATCTATATATAAATACCTCCTCTTGGCCAGGTCCTGGGGATAGAGCAGTGCATGAAACAGACAAGAATGCCTGCCCTGGTTGAGCTAACATTCTAGTACAGAGGCAGACAACAAACACAAATATGAATAAAAGAGGATATCCAATGGCAATAAGGACTAAGAACAGGCACAGAAGGGGGGGGGGTGGACCAGGAGTGTTAGAAGAGGTTGCAATTTTAGATCAGGCAAGCAGGGACCCGTGCTGAGGTTGACCTGAATGAGGTGAGGGAGGAAGACATAAAGGGGTGTGGGGAGAGCATTATCAAAGAGGGGTTCAGAAAGATGGAGAGGCTGGCGGAAGTAATGAGGACCTGACTCTCTCCCACTCTGCTCTCCTGCCCTCAGCTCACCTCGAGCCTGCTTTGGAGCCCTCCTCGAATCTGGTGTTCTGGATGTGGGTCTGCACGCCCCACTATGCCCTCTGGTCCCAGTTTCCCTCTCAGCACTAGGCAGACTCCCAGCCCCTCTTGGCCTTCAGAACCCAGTTCTGCTTCCTTCCCAGATCCCAGCTGTGAGACAAGCACATGCACACTCACGTCCTCACACGTCCGCACATGTGTTCTGTCCATAACCCCCCAACCCCCAGGCTCTGTTCTCCCAGTCCTCAACTCCCGACTCCTGCGTCACTGCCCTGACCTGACCATGAAGAGAAGACCAGGAACAGATGGGGGTGGGGTGGACACAGCCTGAAGAGAGGGAGGAGAGGAGGAGCCTCTTGGGCTGTGGGACCTGCTCCTCCCTCCCCTCTGACAGCAATTTGTCAGAGGCCCCTACCTTCAAGAAAGGAAGGAAGATGGGTCATGAGCACAGGTGCTGGGGCCTACTGGACAGGGGTGGTGCTGGCTCATCCTCTGTGGCTTTCCAAGAGAAAGCTATGGTTGCAGCTTGGGAGAGAGGGTAGAGGAGAGGATCTTGGTCCACCCCACACCCAATCCTTAAACTGTGTAATCCTGCTAGGAGGGCAGAGGCTGGTTTGGAGGACAACTTCAACCCAGGTGTTCTTGGATACTGCCCAGCAGGGTCCACCTATCTGTCCTCATCAGGGGACCCTGAAGATAAGGAAGAAAACAGAAAGCTACCTGGGACTCTCCCTCCAACATTCACCAATTCACCATCTCCTGCCCAGTACCCCCTCCATCTTCCTGCTTCTATTCCTCTGGCATGATGCGGACTCAGTCCCAGGACCACTGCAGGTCTCCTCAGTGACCCCTCCAGTTAACCCCCAACCCTGCCATTAGACTAACTTTCTTATTGAATAGCCTCATTTGAGTCACTCCCCTGAGCAGGAGTCTGCATTGGCTCTTGGTTGCCTCCGAACTAAGACCCTCTGTGTTCTGCCATCCACCGACCTCTCCAGCTTATTCTCAAGCACAGTTAGATGGTTTTCAGCTTCCTGCCCTTTGCTCAAACTATGCCTTCCACGTGATCATCTGCCCACACTCTCTCTCCTGTTCTTCAAAGACCAAACCCAAGCATTACCTCTTCTATGAAACCTTCCCTGATCCCCCAGCAGGAAGTTGTCTTCTTTCTCTGTGCTGCCATCCTTACATGTCTTAGGTCTCTCACTGGCAGGGCCACCATGTACAACTGTCAAGGTGAGCACTGCACCACTCAAGGGGGTGCCATTCAGAGACTCTGATGGGAATGGAACTCTCCGGAGTCATGCAGCACAGGTGCCCTGTTAATCAGAGCAGAGTGAAGGACAGTGTCAGACAGCCTTGTTCACTGTGGTACTCAGGTGGCACTGAACATGTTTCCTGTTTATGGCTATCACTTATATGCCATTATGTGGTCCCCCTACTTCAGACACCTCAGCCTAAGATTGGCCTAGAGAGGGGAAGTAAGCCATTCATCCTTAGAGTGCTTGCCAGAGCCATACCTGCACAACCTAGCTCTGGGATGTTGGGAGCTTGAGAGGCCTCCCTCCACTTCCTGTGAAGACAGCCACTGAGGCAGGATCTGAAAAGGGACCGTTGTGACCAGAGGATGGCGGGGGTGGAGGCAGGCTCTGTTCCATGAAGTCTTCCTGGCAGCCAATTCAGATTGAAAATCCAAGGAGAAGCAAATTTACAGCCCCCCTGAGCTGTCCCAGACCCCAGGCAGCATGAAGCCCCAGCTGCCTGGAGTTGGGTTGGGGATAAGGGGGAGTGGAGGGAGGGCTTTGGGCCTCTCCTGCCCTGCTTTCCAAGCAGTTGCTTCTCAGCTTGACTCAGAGAGTTCAGCCAATGGCCCAGAAGACCTTCTGTGCTGGGAAGTGAGGTGGCCGAGGATGGGGTGGGGGAGGGCTTCCTGGCCCTTGGGAAACTGGAAAGGGAGCAAGAATGCTGGAGAAGGGATTCCTGCTGGAGAAAGAAAACCCTATGCAAAGATCAATTTGGAGAAATTGAGGCAAGGGCTGTTTTCTTGGCCACAAGTAGCCAGAACCAGATCCAGGTTTTTGTTCTCCGCAAGCAGCACTGTAACCTAGCGACCTAAAGGGGTAGTTCAGTAAACAAGGGAGCCCAGATTGGTGGCCTGAGCTCTGCCACTTACTAGCTAGCACCGACTTATGACTTTATCTCTGAATCTTGCTTCTATAGAATGGGGATGGTGAAAATCATAGTAATCCCTTCCCTGGGCTATGGTGGGATTATGTAATATCTGACATAGGGTAATCAACAAATGCTAACTGATTTCTACGCTCTCTGCTTTATTATACCAGCTATTCTCACTTTGGAGGCCTGGAGACCAAACCCCCAGCATATTCTTTGATCTTCTTCCAACATCTTTTACTGTTCCCTCTGGGGAGCTGGGCACATTGACTGCACTTGGGAGATACCTGCCCCTGAACTGGGTGAAATGGAGTCACTGTGGGAGTTAGAGATGGGTTAAGACACAGATATCAAGACAAGACTCAAACTTTGTTTATTCAAAGCCTAGGGCCAACCAAGAATTTCTTGCCCCATCAATGTGGGTCCCCAAAGAAGCTCGAAGCCCTTGGACTGAATGAGGCCTGTGGGCCCACTCTAGATAAGCATTATGAGGCCACCTTTCTCAGTTACTTGACTCTTGAATCCCCCAAGCACTTGAGTCCTTAAAGCAGGGCTCCCAGAGCACCAATACCTCTATCTCAAGCTCCAGAACCACTTCCTCCAGTTAGATTTCTGTGAAAAGTGTCAGCCCAATCCTAGGATCTCCAGCTCACGAGTACCGCTGAATATTCCTAAGCCCCTTCCCACCACACCCATTCTATATCAGAAGACAGAGCTACTAAATTGGCCAGAGTAACTTTCCTGTCCAAGCAAAAATAAAATTAGAAAGTCCTAATTGAAACCAAACACTACTTGCAATATTAATGGGAGTAATGTTTTTCTCCTATGAAAGGTCTTTGCAGGAGTACAATTGTGAATATAAAAGTTTCATTTTGTTAACATGGAGCTTGGGGACTAAAGATTTTGAATGAACTCTTCTGGGTGGTCCAATAGGCTCTTCCTACTTCTGTTCCTGTCTTATTTCATGAACCAGCAAATAATTTTAGTATTTTCAGGTATTTAGTATATTTTTCTTGCAGCAAACAAGATGCATGGACTTGGAAGGAACCTAGGAGGTCTCATGAAGATGAAACTCTCTGCTTGCATATTTCCAGTGACAAGACATTTGATGTTTCTCAAGGGAGCAGAGGCTTGTTATAGAGTAGACTGCAAGCTGTCTTACTGTGCAGCCACCCATCCATCCACCCATCAGATATTTATTCCTTACTGGACTGGGCAGTGAAATCACTTCTCCTTGAGGTTACCTCATCAGTTTGAAGACTAGCTCCCTGATCACCTCACCTAGATAGAGAACAGAAGAACAGGGTTTGTAAAAAATTAACTTTTATTACAAAAATAATACAGCCCTGGCCGGGTAGTTCATTTGGTTAGAGCAGTGGTCGGCAAACTCATTAGTCAACAGAGCCAAATATCAATAGTACAACGATTGAAATTTCTTTTGAGAGCCAAATTTTTTAAACTTAAACTTCTTCTAACGCCACTTCTTCAAAATAGACTCGCCCAGGCCGTGGTGTTTTGTGGAAGAGCCACACTCAAGAGGCCAAAGAGCCACATGTGGCTCGCGAGCCGCAGTTTGCCGACCACGGGGTTAGAGTGTTGTCCCAATATGCTATCTCCCGTCAGGGCACATACAAGAAAACCAATAAATGCATAAATAAGTGGAACAAGTCGATGTTTCTCTCTCCCCCTTTCTCTCTCTCTCAAATCAATTTTTAAAAAGAGTTAATATTATACATTAAGAAAAAACACACATGACCATTGAAAAACTAGACAACATGGCTAAACCAAAAAACATAAATTAAAAAGCACCCATGCCATTAGAAAGATGGTGTCTTTTAAGTGGTCATTTTCACAAACTTCTTTCTTGGTGGGATGGCCTTGGCCTCACTCCAAATCTCTGTGTAGCTGGACATCTCTTCCCTAAGGAACTACATTAGACACATACTTCCAGTCCAACTTCTCCATAGGTTCAAAAGGGTATGTGGGCCCTGGCCAGTGTGCTCAGTGTTTAGAGCATCATCCTCCTCAGTGAGGGATCATGGGTTTGATTTCTAGTCAAGGGGGATATACCTGGGTTGCTGGTTCATTCACTAGCCCGGATTAGGGTGAGTGTGTGAAGCAACCAATCAATGTCTCTCTCGTCAATTTCTCTCTCTCCCCCCGCCCCCCCCCCCCTTTTCTACACTCTTAAAAAAAAAATCCATGGAAAAGTATATCCTCAGGTTAGGATTAACAACAACAAAAAAAGGTATGTGGAACATACTATTCTTTCCCCAACTCCTGACCAAGCACCAGGAACTCATCTGGGACATAATATGGGACTTACTTATCAGCCTATCCAAACGAGTTCATGTGTCCTGAGGCCTTCTTCCCTACCAGGCAACCACAATGAAAAGCTGACAAAACTAATAACCCAGCCTTGTGAATCAAACACACACAAATCACCTTCCTTCCCCTCTCCCTAGTTACATTAAGAGGCTCCAAACCATTCCTTAGCAGAATGTCATACTAACAATAGTAGCCTTTACAAACACCAAGACAGTTCCAAACACTATGCAAATTATTTGTCTTTTTAAATCTATCTGTCCTGCTTCCTATTAGACTTTACAGGACCAACGGTTTATACCTCTCCAGGCAGGCCTGGCACCTAACACAAATCCCTACAACTAATGGATGCTCAATAACACTATGGATGATGAACAAATGTCTACACCCACTTCCAAGCTAAGCATTTGAATTCTCACCTCTGAGGATGTTTTTGAAGTAGGAGGTTATTATGCACTCATTGTGGGCTCTGCAGCTGTTGAGTAAAAAGAAGGGAGGGAAACTGCATTTGGACATACCTTCCCCCATTTCCCAAGTTTTGATGAAAGACACTTCAGAAGACACTTCAGTAGAAGTTGGGGATGGAGGTTGGACAGAAGCCAGAGTCAGCCTCACTACAAATGGGATGGAGTTCCTTGCCCTACCCACCATGCATGGACTCCAATAGATGCAGAAGTCTTCCCCTCATCTTTTACATGCCCCTACACACTCAAGGGTGAGCCCCCACACCGTCCAATGTTCAAGGGCTATTTCTATAAAACTGCCACTGAGGGAAGCCCCACTGACAAGCAGTGAGAGAACATGGAGTAGAAACAACAAACAAATAGGCTGGGAGACATAGCTGCCAAAACAAACCAAATGCAAAAGGCTGCCTGCCACCACCTCAGCTGGGCCCAGGCCGGAAGCGTAGACACAAGAACACATACGTGCAGGGAGACACATAGTTCCATCCAGCTCCCTCTGCTGCTGGGGGGCTCCCGGGTAAGGGAGCCTTGCAATCAAGGATGATAGGGGTATGGGGGTGAGGGGTGTGACAGGAATATCTCCCATGTCTCCCTCACCTCCTGCTTTCTAGCCACTGAGTGACCCTCCATCCCCAGAACATGTCCTGCCTGTTCATGAACCCCCTTTGTGCATATCAACCCCTTCAGATATGCTCTCTCCCTTCTTTTTTTGCCTGGCAAACTCCTATTCATCCTTCAAAACCCAAGTCAAAGGTGAAACCATCTTGGAGCCCACGAGGAAGTTAGCATTTCCTTTTCCACATTTCCATATCATGACTACTCTTAATTCTTTTATAACACATCTTCCTCATTCACAAAAACTGTATATCCACCTTTCCAATTAAATGATGAACTCCTTGAAGACAGAGGCCATTTTATATCCACTCTTTGTATCCCCAGGGACCAACCCAGGCCTTGGCTCACAGTAGGTACTCAGCATGTTTAGTTGCTTGAATGAAGCACTGGTCCTTTTGTAAGTAATCCACTTTACTGGCAGTCACTCACCCGGCATCAAAGTCCCTCATCAATAGGAATACTCAAGCCAGAAGGGATTTCAATAAATGAGAAGCCTGATTTTCAAAACCCAAATCAAACTACCTTCAAACAACCTAGAATAAAATTCTGTTACTAACATTTAAATCAGATGCTTTCAAACTTGATTTCAACCACAGTAAAACAATTTACATACCTAGTACATATCTTCTATATATATATAACAGCCTAACATGCAAATTATCCCCCCCAGGAGTTCGACCGGGAGACCAGGAATTCAATTGCTCACTATGACATGCGCTGAGCACCAGGAGGCAGCACAGAATGAAGAAAGGCCCCAGCTGGCAGCCAGAAGGAAGGCCTCACCAGCCAGGCCTAGAGACCCTACCTGTGCAAGAATTTCATGCACTGGGACTCTAGTGTGTATATATAAACATATTGTTAACTGAAAAATTGGCAACAACACTGCCATTTAAGTTGCACTTTCTTCAACTTGCTTTTTTTTAAATCGTCTTTGAGGGTTGAAGTTTTGTTTGTTTTTTAAATATTGATTTCAGAGAGGAAGGGAGAGAGAGAAAAAAACATCAATGATGAGAATCATTGATCGGCTGCCTCCTGCAGGCCCCACACTGGGGATAGAGCCCACAACCTGGGCATGTGTGCTTAACCAGAATCAAACCAGGGACTCTCCATCTTGCAGGCCAACACTCTATCGCTGAGCCAAACCAGCTAGGACTCTACTTGCTTCTTAAGTCTATGATCCAGTACATTGATTTTAAAACCTACAAATGGATCACCAACCACTTTGATAAACATTGCTTTAGATGACTCTGGTTTGATAAACATGAGAAGTCTGATCTTTCTAAAACTATCCAAACAAAAAGTATTTATCTGTGCCCAGTAATTCAGGAGAGAGGCTTTCTTTTCCCACGAGAGCAGCCCAGCCAGAAAGGTCTGAAGGGCTCTGGACCATAGTTGCTTAGAACAATTTGGGCTCTGTAGGACCAAGAAATGAATGAAGCCATGTGCCAATCCCTACCACAGAGGCTGATACACAGGAGACCCTAGTTTTTGCTTCTTTCATTTTTAAACCCCCACCTTTTCTGTGCTTGGAAACCTCTACCAGAGCCTGATGCTTCTGAGCATACAACTATCCCAGCTGCATTCAGCAGGCAAAAGTGTACACCTTATCCATTCGGCCTGCCTCTGAGATAATGAGAAATTTTAAAGTAAACATTGGGTTGTCAAGCTTCTGCATTGTATTAAAGTTTGTTACACTGTCCATAGTACAATGTATGCTCTCTGTGAAGGCACCTCAAGTTTCCCTCCTACATTTACATACTCGTCAGGTTTCCTGCTCTTCTTTTCAAGCACACACAGACTTTACACAGGGGAAAGGCAGTGGCAGTGGGCTGAATGGACGCTAAAACAACTCGATACTTTTTATTGGACAATGCTTGGTTACAGACCACAAAGACTCAGGAAGGCCTATTGCTTGGGCCCAACAAGAGACACTCTCTCCCTCTCAATTCAGAATCCTTTGGGCTATGAGAAGACAGGCTTTTCCTGACTCTGGCAGGAGGTCCATGACAGTACTCAGTACAAGGAGAGTCATACCTGAGCCTAGCTGAGGGTGGAAGGATAAAGTGAGCTAGACTCATTTTAATTACTTCGGTGTGACCCTGAAAACTCGGATGTGGATGGCCGAGTTGTTCCTGATGCGGGTCAGCGGCTCTCGTGTATCAGTCTCTGGTTCCAGCTCATCAACAAGCTCCACTGTGGAGGTATTGGCAGCCACCTGCAAGGACCCGAAGCTGCCCGCCTGCAGCTGTAGGGCAATGTTGATTGCACGATTGATGGCCAGGCCCAACCCATGAATGTAGATCTCAGTGCATGCGTTCTGACCCCGCGCCCCACCGTCCAGCAGCTTCTGGCAGCGGACCAGCTGGGCCTTAAAGTCAGTCTTCATGTTGACATAAATGTCATTGGGCCTCCGGGGCAGGCGGTGAGGCAGTCGCTTCCGAAGGGTGTACTCCACTGGATCCAGCTCAGCCTCGACAGCCCCACGGTGCTCTCGGTTTTCTGCCATGTTGCGTGCCCTGGCCTGGGGGGAAAAAGACAAGATCAGCAAGGGGTGACAAGCGACTTCGCTTACTTTTCTACTCCATTTCCTGTCCAAAAGGTGTAACCAGGAGGGGGCGCACTCAATGCTCCGCCCATTACCCCCGAGCCTCAGTCCCCGCCCATTACCCCCGAGCTTCCGCGTATCTTCCACCGCCAGCTCTATTCATTCATTACATCGCCCCCAACCTCAAGCCCCTCCACCACCCCCTTCCCTGACTCTTTCGTGCCTACTCTCTCCGGTCCAGGGTGGCCTCCTTGCATACGCGGCCCTTTCCCCTGCCAGGTCACTTACGTGTTGTGCCAACCAGCCTAGTAGAGGGTGCAGCCAGGACCCCAGACCCCAAGAAGTGAAGGGAAGGGGCGCTCGACAGGAACGCCAGATCGCAGGCGACACCGGGCTTCTGCGAGATTCACGAATCGCCTTCCCGGCCTCCGTGTTCCCCGCCCCTAGTCTAGAGCCGCTCGAGCAACCGCGCGAGGTGTTTGAGTAACGCGAGGCTTCCGGGAGTGATGGGATCTACCACGTGTCTCCGAGGCGGGCCCCGTGGCAGGGGGCGGGTACCAAGTCAAAAGAAGAGGAGGGTCAGCTTCCCTAGGCCAGACCAAGTTACTGGCCCTCGGAGGGGTCTTGGGGTGAGAGAGGGGTCTTGTAGGGGTGGTGGGGAAAGCGGCTATTATAGGGGCGTGAAGAATGTGGGTGAGGGTCTTGCAATGACAGCCGGGGATGCAGTGAATTCAAAAGAATGGGATCGCAAAGGAACCTAAAGACAAGGCTGGGCTCCTGCATCCATCGCAGTCCCTCGGGTCAGAGGAGGCGTGACAAAGTTGACAGAACTGAACTATCGCCCAAAGTCCCTGTTGCCCGAATACGGAGGGGGGCACTGAATAATGAGGGGTGGCCCTCGACAGAGGACATTGTCCCTGGACTTCCCTGCAGTTCACGAGGACCTGCCCCCCTCCCTTGCCTGTTGCCGGCCTGACCCCGGGCCCACCCTTGGGGATCCAAGCTTTGAGGCCCAGGTTTCACGATTCCCTGGGGGTAGGCTAACTCACCCCCCTCAACTATCACCCACGGGTTCTTCGGCGGCTTCCCGAGACCTAGGAGAAGGAACGTGCGCCCTCTAGCGTGCAGGGCAAGGCGACGCACTGGGGGGCGGGGTGTTCCTGGCTCCCTAAGACCAGTGGGGAGAAGTTCTCTACCCAGATTGGTGCAGCTTCTGCAGAGTTCCCTTTGGAAATGCGTTAGACCTGCATTGTGGATCTCAAACAACTCTGCTTGAGTTTTCCCATCTTTCAAATGGGGTAATTCCTGTCTTGCCATGCAGTTGTGAAGTCCAATATAACCTTGTAAACTGGAAGCCTACACAAGTGAGTTGGAATTTTTATGGCCCCCAGGCCCCTCTCTAGTTGCCTAGGGTGGAATCTAACCTTATTTTACTGCAGGTTAGAAAGAACTCCCAGCACTAGTTAAATCCCATAGTTCTCTTTTTTTTAGCTTCAGATTCTTTCATTAACCACCAGTTTGGAGGGTAATGAGTGAGGGCGAGGTAAGTAGGTGAGGAGGAAAGGCTGGCTACAACCCTATTCTGCCTCAGAAGTGACACCTGAGCTGAGTTTTAATGGACAAATAGTTCTTCCAGGAACCAAGGAGTACTCTGAAACAACTGCTCAGTATTTTCAAAAGAAGGGAAGCATAACCAAGATGGCTTCAAAGTGATTAATGGATGGGTAGTATTACATTTATACCATAGAATACTATGCAGCAGTAAAAAAGAAGGATCTCTTACCCTTTGAGACAGCATGGAGGTACCTGGAGAGTGTTATGCTAAGCGAAATAAGCCAGTCAGAGAAAGATAAGTATCACACGATCTCACTCATATGTGGAATCTAATGAACAAAATAAACAGGTGAACAAAATAGATCCAGAGACAAAGAGGCATAGAACAGATGGCAGAATCTCAGTGGGAAGGTGGGGAAGGAAGGGTGGATGGGAAGAGATGAACCAAAGAACTCGTATGCATATACATACGCATAACCCATGGACACAGACAATAGAGTAGTGAAGGCCTGGGATGGGAGCAGAGGAGGACTAGAAGGGGTCAATGGGGAACAAAAGGGGGACGTATGTAATACTTTCAACAATAAAGATTAAAAAATAAAAGAAAAACACAGTATATATAAATACATATCTGTGTTTAGGTAGCCACTTGGGTCTTGGAATGTATCCTCAGCACATAAGTGGGGACTACTATATATAAAAAGAATTATAAACCATGACCAAGTGAAGCTGATTTCAAAGATGGTGCAATATAAGAAAACCAATCAACATATCTACCACATTATGCCTCCCTTTTGTTGGAAGCTTTCAGACTTAGAGCATTGAGCAGTGAGCGCCCTCTCTGGGGATTGAGTTTTCCCTGGAAAAGACAGCAAGAATTGTGACCAAGAGCCTGTCTTCAGAATTGTAACCACCAGGTTTCAGGGGGGGAAGGAAAAAAAAAGATGTTTTCTATGTAATAGCATTTTACTTTTTTCTCTCCCTTTTCTAAGTTCTTTCCTGCCTTTAACTAATAAAGAATGTGGAGATAGAAACAGCTCTCTCTAAGGTTCTCCTTATTTGTGACTTCACATTCTTGCCCTGGGTGGGGCCGGAGAGCAATGCTTCTCCAGGACAAAGAGCCTCGCTTTGGGCATCAGCGTGGAAGTTAAACAGAAAGAGTAGGGGAGATTTTTGTTGGCTATTTTAAAAGTGTGTCATTAATATAAGAAACTTTATATTCATAGTATTTACTCTTTCTCACTTGTAAAAAACAAGAAAAACAGCAGGTAAATATTCCTATAGAAAACAGCAGAGCTGTAAGATCCATTTCCATTTTAAGTCCATTTGTTTTGCCAGTGTGTTCACGTTCAGATCTGTTGTAGTAATGTTATTTTTTTTTCATTTATATACAGTTAACTAAAGAGCTTTTTCAAGCACCCATGTCTGTAAAGTAATTTTTTTAAACACATTTTTTATTGATTTCAGAGAGGAAGGGAGAGAGAGAGAGAAACATCAATGATTATCGATAGAGAATCGTTGATTGGCTGTCTCCTGCATACCCGCTACTGGGGATCAAGACTGCAACCTGGGCATGTGCCCTTTACCAGAATGGAACCTGGGACCTTTCAGTCCACAGGCCGACACTCTATCCATTGAGCCAAACCGGCTAGGGCTGTAAAGTATTTTTAAATAAAGTTTCTTCTGTGTGTGTGTGTGTATATCACATTAACAGTCTAAAGAAAAAAGTTCACATGATCATTTCAATTTATGCAGAAAAACTATTTAACATAATTAAGCATTCCATTTATGATAAAAAAAATGTTAGGCAAACAAAGAATAGAAGAAACTTCTTCAACTTGATAAAGAGCATCTACAAAAAACCTACAACTACCATTATACTTAATGGTGAGAGACTGGCCACCTTTCTTTTTGTTTTTATTTTACTGATTTCAGAGAGGGAGAGGGAGAGATAGGAAGAAACATCAATGATGAGAGAATCATCAATCAGCTGCTTCTTGCATGACCCCTACCGACGATTGAGCCAGCAACCCGGTATGTGCCCTGATTCGGAATCAAACCATGACCTCCTGGTTCATAGGCCCACACTCAACCACTGAGCCACACAGACCGGGCATGGCCACCTTTCTTTTAAAAGACTGTCTTCTCTCACCACTCTTATTGTTGGAAGTTCCAGCCAATGCAAGAAGGCAAGAAAATTATATAGATTGGAAAGGAAGAAATAAAACTGTCTCTATTTGCAGATGACCTGATTATATACATAAAAAATCCCAAGAGTCTATAAAAAACTTATAATTAATAAATGAGTTTAGGAAGTTTGCAGTATACAAGATTAACATATAAAAAAATCAATTGTGTTTCTACACACTGACAATAAACAATTGGAAACTAAATTTTAAAACACAATAATACCGTTTATAGTTACCGCAGAGATAGGGGGAGGTGGGAGAAATACTTATATTTACATCTAACAAAACATCTACAAAACCTATATGCTAAAAATCTACAAATGCTGATGAAAAAAATAAAAAATCTAAGTAAATACAGAGCTATACCATGTCTGTGTATTGGAAGATTTAACAGTAAAGATATCAATTCTCTTCAAATTGATTTCCAGCTTTAATACAATTCCTATGAAAATCCCAGCAAGAATTTCTGCAGATTTAAACAAGTTTGTTGTAAAAGTTATATGGAATGACAAGAAAAGTTAAAGCAATTTTGAAAAAGAAAGAGTTGGAATCATACTCCCTGATTTTAATACTTAAACACAATATCAAGACAGTGTGGTATTTGCCAAGGGATAGACACAAAAATCAGTAAAATGGAACGGAGAACCCAGAAATTGATTCACACAAGCACAGTCAGCTGATTTTGACAATAGTGTAAAATCAGTTGAATGGGGAAAGTCTTTTCAGCAAATGGTGTTAAAGCAAATGGACAAACAGGCAAAGAACTGAACCTCAGCTCTATGAAAAAAATTAACACAAAATGGATGATAAGTCTAAATAAAATGTAAACCTTTCAAAGAAAAACATAGGTAAATATCTTCATGACATAGGGTCAGGTGAAGAGTTTTTTGACACAACTCCAAAAGCACCATGTATTATTAAACAAAAAGATTGAGAAACTGTATGTCAACCAAAATTAAAAAAAACTTTTACTCTGTGAAAGAGCACATTAATAGGATGAAAAGAGAAGCCACGGACTGGGAGAAAATATTTGCAAATCATATATCTGACAAAGGACTTGTATCCAGAATATATATAGAACACTCTAAATTCAAGAGTTAGAAAACAGGCAAAAGTCTTTTGAATATATATATATTTCTTTATTGATTTCAGAGAGGAAGGGGGAGAGAGATAGAAACATCAATGATGAGAGAGAATCATTGATCATCTGCCTCCTGCGCACCACCTACTGGGGATTGAGCCCACAACCTGGGCATGTGCCCTTGATTGGAATCAAACCCAGGACCCTTCAGTCCGCAGGTTGATGCTCTATGCACTGAGCCAAACCAGCTAGGGCTAGGCAAAAATCTTGATGAGATACTATCAAGATGCCAAAAAAGCGCATACAACATTCAATATCATTAGCCATTAAAACCATGATGACTACTACACAACTATTAGAATATCCAAAATAAAAATCTTTCACAATACCAAGTGCTGAAAAGAATGCAGAGAAACTTGTCATACATATGTATGGATCTCTCATATACCACTTGTGGAAATGTTAAATGATACAGCCACTTTGGAAAACAGTTTGGCAGTTCCTTGTAAAGCTTAACATATACTCACCATATCACCTAGCAAGAACTCCCCTGAGCATTTAAAACCTGTACACACATGTCCATTGCAGTTTTAGTTATAATATCCCAAACTGGAAACAAGCAAGGTGTCTTTCAGCAGGAGAACAGTTAAAAAAAACTGTGGTACATCCACACCATGGATACTACTCAGCAATAAAGGTGGGATCAAGGAGCCCTGTTAGATGGTTGGAATACTGGTAACATCATAGAATACCATGCTAAGCAGCTCATAGTTAGTGTAGAAGGCAAACAAGATGTGAAAAATAGTATGACCAGTGGGGAGAAGTACAGGAATTTGGTAGGCCCCCAAGGGGAAATAGCCAATAAGACCTTGGGGGAAGCAATGGCTAAGCTGAGACAGAATTTCTAGCAGTGGGACTCATATCCTGTGTAGTTCCTCCTATTACGAAGAGGAGGTCTAGAAGGACTAAGTCATTGGAGACAGGAAAGGAGAGTAGGAAGCAGCAAAGGACTCAGGAGCAGCTAGTGAGATAGGGGAAATGCAAGGGAGTATGGAAGCCAGGTGAAGAAAGCATTTTCTGGAGGAGGGAGTGATTGAATCCATCATATGCTGCTGAGAGGCCACATATGATACTGGGCCAGTGGATTTAGCACTGGTCACTTGATAAGAAATTACATTTGGTGGACCAAAGAACTTAGTAGAAACTAATTCTGAATGCAATAAATTAAAGCCCATTTTGTCTGATAATTAAAAATAAGAATAATTTGTGAACGGTTAAGTTGTGTGTCTTTTCATATTCTCTAAAATATGTTTTCCAAACTTTGACATCCAGATAAATATAAAGGTTCACAATTAGTTGGGTGAAGCCGAGCTCTGTAATGAGCTGATTTGACACTAAGATGGTCCTTACCTAAAACATTTCATTGAAGGTAAACACCACAGAGGAATCTTCCTTTAGGAAAAAAGGCAGAGCTTGGCTGTTTAGCCTTTTTTGTGTGTGTGTGGGGAGCATGAATCTTCTATTTTTATTTTTTTAAGCTTGTTTTTTATTGACAATAGTATTACCGATGTCCCCTATTCCTCTCCCAACCCCATCACCCTCCACCCAGCCCACCCCTTGGCTGTTTAGTCTTATTTGAGACCTTCCTTGCATCTAGATTAATCATCTTAACTAAATCTGTTTAGTTCAAAAGCTTGCAAATTTAAAACAACACAGACCAAGACATTTGACAGCATAGTATCTGAATAAAAAATATTTTAGGTCCAAGTGATTTGTTTGTAAACTTTTTCTCTAATACTGCAGGAGAGATTGTCTGATACAGTTTCCTTTCTCAAAGAGGGAGCTTATAGGATCCATTTCCATAGTGTTGTCATCAGCACCACGGTTGGTTCCCATTTTACAGTTGGGGGACAGGACTTGCCCAGGGTCACAAAATGGAACACAGGAACCATGGGGGATCATTCCAATTTTATACCGTGGAGTCAGTCTTGCTCTTTTTTTTTTTCCCATTCTCATTGGCAGTTTCGCTCTACTTGACTCACTGCATCTAGTGAGTGCTACACTTGGATCAAAACCATTTCCATGGTAGCATTCAAGGCTTGAACTGAAATTTCATTTCACTTCTCATCTAACCAGCAATCCAGGTCCTCTTCTCCTATCAGCCTGCATTGTCACTATTCTCAAGGGGATGTCCACTTTTCCTAAATGTACCTAAATCTTGCCCTTCCTTTCAGCTCAGCACAAGCCACCACTGTCACCTACTGCTCCCAGTGCACAGAGGTCCCTTTGCCCATGTACCATTTCTCTACCATAATTTACAATCTCACATTTGCTAATCTATACTAGTAAAATGGTAATATGCTAATTAGCCTGGGAGACTGGGAGAACTGACATCCTTCAGACAAAGCCATGGTGGCAGGGCCAAGGCATAGGCGGTTAGGGGCTAGCAGGTCGGCGGGGGGCGGGGGGGGCACTTGGGGGGTGACCAGGCTGGGAGGGAGGCAGTTGGGGGGCGAGCAGGTCAGCAGGGGGGCGGTTGGGGAGGCAACCAGGCCGGCAGGGGGACAGTTAGGGAGCGACCAGGCAGGCTGGCAGGGGAGCAGTTGGGGGCCATGAGGCCAGAGGGGAGGGCAGTTGGGAGCTATCAGGACAGCAGGGTAGGGCAGTTGGGGGCCATCTGGCTGGCAGGGGAGTGGTTAGGCGGCAATCAAGCCAGTAGGTAGGCAAGTGGTTAGGACCCAGTGGTCCTGGATCGTGAGAGGGATATCCGACTGCCAGTTTAGGCCCCATCCCTGCGGGATCCTGGATTGGAGAGGGTGCAGGCCAGGCTGAGGGACCCCTCCCACCCCCCGTGCACGAATTTCATGCACTGGGACTCTAGTCTATATATATATAAAAGCCAAATATGCTAAGTGTCCGACTGTTCGGTCGACCGCTCAACCAGTTGCTATGACGTGCACTGACCACCAGGGGACAGATGCCCTGACTGGTAGGTTAGCTTGCTGCTGGGGTCCAGCAGATTGGGACTGGGCAAGACAACCCAGACACACTCTGGACCCCTCCTGTGGTCCCTCCCCAGCCGATCAGCCCCCATTGGCCACCATCGGGGACTGGGCGAGACAGCCCAATTGGGCCCTGATGGCTGGCCAGGCCGAGGGACCCCACCCGTGCACAAATTCGTGCACTGAGCCTCTAGTTAATAATAAGATATGCTAAGACCTCACTCATTCAGAAGTTAGACTGCTGATAACTTCCAACCACCCAGAACACAATCTAGCAAAGTTAAAAAACAAACAAAAAGCTACAACAAAAGCTTAAAAAATTTTTTTCTAATCCTCACCAGAGGATATCTTTCCATTGATTTTTAGAGATTGTGGAAGGGAGGGGGAGAGGCAGAGAGAGAGAAACACTGATGTGAACTGGTTGCCTCCCACAGGCACCCCGACTAGGACCAGGGCCAGGGATTGAGCCTGCAACTGAAGTACATGTCCTAGTCAGGAATCCAACCCAGGACCCTTCAATTCGCAGGTCGATGCTTTATCCATTGAGCAACCGTTAAGGGCAAAAAGCTTTTGAGTAAAAAAAAACAAACAAAAATACCCCAGCTGTCACAAGCATATTCTAGGAGAAAAATTCTGATCCAAGACTGGATTCTGTTGATACATTTTCATACAGTGTTAATAATCTGAATATTGTGGACTGTGTGTAATCAAAAGCCACTATTAACTAACATTTGTGGAGTATTGCCCTGTGCCAAACACTGTGTTAAATGCTTTATTATATAATCCAGAGGAGAGAGATTAATGATTTGCCCAAGGCCACAGCTGGTAATGGATGGACACAGGACAGGAGCCCTTGCTTTAAACAACTGCCATTTTCCAGCCTGTTTGATGGACAACAGAGGCAGGGATCCTGTCTGCAAGAAAGACAAGGGAACTGAAAAAAAAGGACACTAAAACTGCAAATGCATAGAAGCCTGGGGGGAGAGGAAGGTATTCCGTGCAGGAACAAAAGCTTTACTGGTTGCTCCTAAAGTCTGCTATTGGTTATGGCCCAAGTCTGAACTTACTTTCCCTGTTTTGAGAAGGATTATTTTAATTTGGTAACAGCTATTTTAGGAAGCTGGGCGGTAGAATATACATTCTAGAATGACTTCCAAGGAAAATCGTGAAAACACACAAAACTTTTTCATCCTAAAAGGTTCAGGGATTCAGAAAAGTCATTCCTGAAAACCTCTTTAAACAAAGGAAGTGTCAATCTACATTTTACATTTGCATAGTAATCATCCTTTCAAAGCCTTTCACATTCACTTATTTTAATTATTTCAGCACTCCAGGAAGGGAGTGGAGTGGGGGCCGAGGATGGGACAGCGAACAACATTAACTCCTAGTTACTACAAAAGAGTCAATGGCAGAGCCAGTCAGAACTCCACGTCTCACCAGCCAGTACTGCCTCGGGCTGTTTTAAATCAGTAGGTTCCTTCACTTATTGCATGTATCCTAGGACACCTGATAAACGCACCTCTCTTTCAACACAGGCGGGCTTCCTGTAGGAAGCTGACTGACTGCTCAGAAGCCGGCGATGTCACTAGCGGCGGCCTCCACGACGGCAGACCGTCACATGTCAGGGGTAGCCAGGGAGTACCCCGGGGGCACCCCCACCACCACCCCGACAGCCGCGAGCCCCGCGTCACGTGACCAGACGGGCTCCCGGGTCACGTGCCGGGGGGCTAGGGGGCGGCGGGCGTGCAGGCCGTCCCAGCAGGGCGCGCGGAGAGCTGGCGAAGCTGTGTGGGTCGGAGCCGGCCCGGCCGCGGCGGGAGGCGGTGGCGGCGGAGGGGGCGGCCCTGCGGCCCCGCGTCCGCGTCACGTGGTGCGAGGCGGGCAGCCATCTTGCTACAAACACAAACAGAGAGGAGCGGCCACCGCGGGAGCGCCAGCGCCCCTTCCCCTGCCGCCTCCGCTGCCCCCAGCCAGCCGCGCGCCGCCCGCCCGCCCGCCGCCGCCGCCCACGCCCTGCGACCGGAGCCCCG